>CM062639.1:27036475-27636475 GCA_025617555.3 Puccinia polysora
CCCGCGTACGCAAACTCCCGCACGCAGCTCCGCGTCCCTACAGCGTTGGACTCCCGCGTACGCCAACTCCCGCACGCAGCCCCGCGTCCCTACAGCGCTGAACTCCCGCGCGCATCTGAGCAGCGGATCAGTCCCCGCGCGCATTTGAATGGACTGATCCCCGCGCCTCCTATGACATCCAGGTACCGCTCAGAGAAGCTACAACATAGTAGGATCTACACTACATATGTAAAGCTAACACACGAGCATAGATTATGGTTCAAAAACCTTAAAAATCAATTGAAATTAGCTAATAACTAATTTTTAGTATTTTTTTATTAATTAAATAAAGATCCAAACTCACCACGAAGTAAGTGATCAGAACCTTCAAAGACCACGAAACTACATAAGGAGTGGTCGTAAAAATTATTAAAAATTACATACAGGATCAGCAGAGGATGGAGAATCAATAAAAATCTACGTCTTCTCACTTTGGACCAGTACTTACTGTACAAATTGAGGATCAGTGCAGGATCAGCAAAATGACTAATCTATTGATTAACAGATCCTGCAGCTAAAAAGGAGCTGTTCCTTGACAGATCTAAGGCCAGCAGGCTAACAGCACCTTGAGGACGTGCCAATCTTGCCCTGATTGCCCCCCTAGCCTCAGCCCATGGCTAGTACCCCTTCTAGAGGTCCTCAAGCACCCAAAAAAGAATATTTAAACAGGCTCTTTTTGCCCTTCTGTTTCCAATGAGTTAATCAGTTATCAGGAATTATTTATTATCAATCAGACACGGTGTCATTGTTAATCAAGTGCTTATATGAAGATAAGCAAGTGATTTATGACTTAGTCTGTAGTAGTATTATTTACCTTTATTAACCAATCAACCATTGAAGTTTAGTCAGGCAATCAACCCCATCTGCTCTGAAACCCTTCCAATTACTCCAGGATTTTCGTGGTCAAGTACTCAGAGTGAGTGTTTCCCTTCCTGTCTAGGCCACGTGTGCTGTTAAGCCCGGCCATTAGTGGAATAAGTCCTTTCTAAGGCACCCATATTTATTCCAAGGTTCTTAAACTGCCTAAGGAGGCCCCTTGAAGAGAGGTTGCTAGTCTGTAAAGATCCCCAGTAGTATAATACTGTGGCCCCTCTTTATATTTTATATTTAAAATATTTATAACCAAACCAAATAAACCTTGCACTTGCTCTTACCATACCATTATTGGAGCTTTAAAGTGTTTATTCTTTGGAATATTATTGCTCCAAGTTCTTTTATCACTCCCTGTAGCTAAAGGACTGCAAGGTTCCTGGTATCAGAGAGCTGACACGCAATATGCACCCCCATCCCCTTCTCAGCAAGAATTTCCTTCCCTTCATTGGTTCCCAAATTGCAGGCAATGTCTGCTCCCACCCCATCCCCAGCAGCTCCCCTTCACTCCGCCGCCATTAGTTCCGTTTCCTGTCCCCTTGTCCTTGCTTGCTTCATAGAAACGTGCTGATCCAAATCCGCCAAGACCCACTTTCCCAACATGTATCCTGTCTCCGCTGGGGAAACCAATCCTGCGTTTGAATCCATTTTCCGGTCCTTGAATCCCAACTGCCAATAGCCTTTATTGTAACCATAGGTGCACACCTGGGGCGCGGGCACGCTAGGGAGCTGAAGACCCTTCAAATAGATCTTGAGTTCCCTTGCCAACTGTGTGAGTTCACTGACCTAAGGGATGGTTGCCAGTGGTGGGGCCGGAGCACATGCTGCCGCGTAATCCCATTCTGCTTGCAACTGGACCCCGCTGTGAGCCCCTGCCTTGTAATACAATTCTGCGTAATCCCATTCTGCTTGAAACCTGACCCCACCGCGCGCGCCTGCCTCCGCTGTGGATTGTTTGAAATTGCCTTCCCGGAAACAAGGATTGCGCTTCCCCCATCTTGCCAGCATGTCCCCCTTCAGTTTTGGCCAATCAAGGTTTTGGTAGCCTTCCATCTCTTCCACGTTGCAAAGCTCTTCCACGTCCATGATGAACAGGACAACATGGCACGCCTTGTCAGAATCCAATGCGCCTTTGGAGTCTGCAATCACCTCATATTGTGAGATGAATTGCTTGACATCCGCGGTGTTGAGTCAATTGTGAGGGTAATCCTTTGGGTTGATGCAGAGATGGCAGGAGGAGGAAGAAAAAGGAGGAGCAACTTCTGATAGCATCTTGAGTACCTTTGAGAGACTTGAGACAAAAGAAGTTCCCGGACAGACCCCCAGATGTGGAAACTAAGTGGGTCCCAAGGGGCGCCAACTCCAATGTCCAAGTGGGCCGCAATGAGCCCACTGACTGCTGCACGTTTCCCAATCCAAGACTATATAACAACACCACAGCGCGCTCATTGCAGCCTGCTTGGAAATTGGATACCCAAGAATGGAGCCGGCCCAGCCAGTTTTTCAGGCGGCTAGTTTGGAGGAAGTGTGTAACAGAAGGCGGGCTTGAGGGTGGTTGCGGTATGGGAAAGGCTATAGGAGTGGGCCACGCCTGCCCAAGCGCAGGACAACCCATGGGGAAGGAAATCACGCAGCGGGCTGGGCGGATATGGACAAGGCAGGGGGCTCCAAGTAGGGTGCAGCGGAGGGCAGCATCATGAGAAAGACAAACTGGGTGTGTGTAAGGATAGGCAGGCTGGAGGGTGATTGCAGCATGGGAAAGGGTTAGGGTTAGGCTAGGTTTCTGGTTTTTAGGGTTTCTTTTCCATTTGTTGTTGGGATGTCATTGCGCTGGTACTTAGGTTAGGGTTGAGGGTGTGGGTATAAAGTCCGTGCTCTCAACCCCAGCTTGGAGGGGATTCATATATTATCTTACTCATTCATTCACATACACAGATGGATGGAGGGAAGGATACGGAAATGAAAGGAAAGGAAGGAAATTCATCTCTATAAATATCTCTCTCTTTATCTCTCTCTTTCTTCCTCCCTCTAAACCGGAGCATCCTTATCCTTACAGATGCTAGGACCATTGATACCAGAACTTGGGGACAACTTGGGGAGTTTCTCTCTTCTTTTTCCACATCTGGGGGTCTGGCTGGGAACTTCTTGTGTCTCAATTCTCTGAAAGTTACTTAGGATGCTACCAGCAGTCACTTCTCCTTTTTCTTCCTCATCCCACCATTTCCGCATTGACCCAAAGGATTACCCTCAAATTTGATTCAAAACTGCAGATTTGGAGTGATTCATCTCACAATATGAAGTGATTGCAGACTCCAAAGGCGCATTGTATTCCAACAAGGCGTGCCATGTTGTCCTGTTCATCATGGAAGTGTAAGAGCTTTGCAACGTGGAAGAGATGGAAGGCTACCAAGACCTTTATTGGCCAAAACTGAAGGGGGACATGCTGGCAAGATGGGGGAAGTGAAACCTTTCTTCCAGGAAGGCAATTTCAAACAATCCATGGCAGAGGCAGGCGCACGCAGCGGGGTCCAGTTGCAAGCAGAATTGGATTACATGCCAGCATGTGCTCCGGCCCCACCACCAGAGACCATCCCTGGGGTTAGTGAACTCGCAGAGTTGGCAAGGGACCTCAAGATCTATTTGAGCCACACATTTGAGCACTGGTGTGGTTTGCCACTTTGCCTGGTGGAGGTTTTTCATCTCCCTAGCGCGCCGGCGCCCCAGGTGTGCACGTATGGTGAAGATAAAGGCTATTGGTGGTTGGGACGCAAGGACCGCACAATGGATTCAATTGCAGGATTGGGTTCCCCCCCAAGACAGGATACATGTTGGGAAAGTGGGTCTTGGCAGAGTTGGATCAGCCCGTTGTAGAGACTCCTGTTGGATTATATAAATAAAGTAGCAAATAGCTTGCTGGCAGTCCTTTAAGGGTAATTTAGTATTACTTCTACTCCTTTAGAGTATTAGTAAGACTGAGAGTGGTTTTTAATTTCCTTCCCTTCTATTACTATAGTAAGTCTGCACAATAATTTATTTAAATTAATGGCTTGTTTCTTTGAGATTGAATATAGGTCTCAGATCAGAACTAGATTAATTATTTAACTGTTTATTGGTAGGATTTGTTGAAGAATAGACCATATTTATTGAGTTATTGGTAATTTATTGATCAGATATATTTGATCTTAACCAATATTCCAATATTAAAGCGTTCAAGTGTTTTATCAAAGGGATGGTTCAGGAGAGGACCCAAGGATGGGTTTACCCACAGGGGGCTGGCTAGAGGAAAGGTTGGTAGTTTCTTTTTGTTGTGATTGCTTTCTTTTTAAGGGTTATTTATTGATTAAGGGTTGGTTTTTCTTTAATCTGGTGCTGAATGTTTAGGTCACAGAAGAACCGTTATTCAAGCACCTTGTTGGTGGTTTAATTGTTTAAATATGGGTAATAACTTGGTTTCTGATTTCTTCTTTCCTTTTATAACTTATTCACTAATAATATTTATATGGGTAGGTACCACAGATGGATGGTCCAAGAGGGCCTGTTAGGTGGTTTGATATGTGCAAGGAGGTAGGTGAGTGCTGATAGGCCAGATGGCATGATGATACAACCTGGATAGGGCAGAGAGGCCCTCCTTAAATAGAAAATATGGTCCTCAGGGGATGCTCAGGGCTGCCCCTGAGGGTGCCCTGGGGCTTCCCCTGTTACAGTTGGATACAGGTACATGAGAAATTTTAGCTGGTTTGAAAAAGACACTGCATGAAACTGAGAAAATTCTTCTGGTTAGAAAAAAGAAACTTCATGAAACTGAGGCAATTCTACTGGTTGGGAAAGATTGCACAGGGTTTTCATGCCTGCAAAGCCTTGCATAAATTTCTGTGAGGTGCTGATAAGGTTGTTCTAGTGCTGGTTGCTTATTTGGTACTGACTGTTCTTCCTGCATGTATTTCTGTGCATTCACTGGTGGTTTATTTGGTGCTGCATGGTCTTGACTGCCTGCATATATTGCTGGGTAGGCCTGTGGTACTTGTACTGGTAGTTTGTTTGGCATCCCATGCTAATGGAGGCATAAATTGCTGTGTGGTTCTGTGGTTGTTTGTTCCTGCATGGTTCTGGCTGCCTGCATATATTGCTGGGTAGCCCAGTGTCACTTTTACTGGTGGTTTGTTTGGTATCACATGCTACTGGCTGCATAAATTTCTGTGTGGTTCTGGGGTGGGTTGGTACTGGTAGTTTATTTGGTTTGGGTTGATACTGGTCCCACTTTCTCCTTCCTATACTGTTCCTGTATACTTCTGCACAGCTTTCTGTATGTATATTTGCTTATTTTTTTTTGATTCTGGTTGAGTTTCACATGACCACCCCACATACTATAGGGAAATCTTAGATGATTGTGAGCCCAAAGGAGACTGAGTGCAAAGGCAAGTGCAAGGCAGCAAAGCTAACTGCAAAGTGCAAACTTATGATGGGTAACTTGGCACACAATGAGAGGGATGAATGGTTCCAATGGAAAGGTAACTAAAGCCAAGCCCAATGTGATGACTAGATTTAGCAAAATGCAAGAACGTATGAAATGAACTAACTGAGGAGACAATCTTCAGGCAAGCAGCATAGCCTTTATAAGGTAGTCCAAAGTGACTAGATACAACCTGATGGAAAAACAACTACAGTTAAGAGGCAATGAGGCAATGAATGACATAAAACGGATTTGGAAATGAAATAACAGTATTGACGTTTTGGAGGTCATAATGTAGATGCAAGGCAATAGAGTCTGAGTGTACAAGGGTGCAATGGATGAGATAGGAAGGAGTGACATGAGAGACAATGAAAATATGAGGATGTAGTTTATTCAGGTTAAGGGACTAGTCCAATTGCAAACTGTACAGTTGGTGTGGCTAACTAGCATGGGTGCAAGCTAGTGAGAGTGCATGACTGGAAATGGGAACCTGAGGGCTATTGATACCAAGGGTGGAAGAGTGGAGCTTGAATGGATGGTTGACTGGAGTAAAGTTAACTGCAAGGTTTGCAAGTAGGTGCTGAGTCAGTTGCCAAGAATGGGAGGTTTTTATGCAAGCCAGAGTTGATAAGCGGAAGGCACCATTGATGTTGTGCTTCTATTTGTGTCACGCATATGGACTGAGGTAGGTGGTATTGAGGAAAGGATATGTCAAAGTGAGGGAGACACTAATCCTTCAGCTTGAAGCGTGACATTGAGACTTGTTCCACTTTCTCCTGCCTATACTGTTCCTGTATACTTCTGCACAGCCTCCTGCCTGTATATTTGCTTGTTTTTTTGGTGAGGTGACAGGAGCTGAACTAGCTGCACTGCCTCCTGTATCTGTATTGCTGTATTCTGGCTGAGGTCATAGGGTTGTATGGTCCTGGTGTTGAGGGTAAGCTGGTACTGGTATGTAATTGAGGGTTTCCAAGGTATGTCTTCATGCCTTCCACAGAGCTGTGACACCTGGTTGGGTATGAGTTTGGCACAGTTGGAGGTTTGTTGGGCTGTATCTTCTGATCCATGAGAGATAGAGGGGTACTTTGGCTGAGTGATTATGGGTTATTTCTGATGTAGAATCTATTCCTGAGGTTAATTTTAGGTTTTGAGCTGTTTTTAAACTGGAAAAGTGAGGCTGATGGCTATAGGACAGGTTTGGACTACCACACCATTGCTATGAAGCAAGCAAGGACAAGGGGACAGGAAGAAGAACTAATGGCAGCAGAGGGAAGGGGAGCTGTGGGGGATGGGGTGGGAGCAGATATTGTACACAATTTGGGAACCAATGAATGGCAGGCAAGTCTTTCAGAGAAGGGGATGGGAGAAGTGGCAGAAGGAACAGACCAGGCGTTGAAGGATTGCAACCAAATTTGGACCCCTTTGATGGCAGGGAGAATGCATGCAGAATGGAAGGAAGTGGAGCCCGGAGAGTGCAGGATGGATGGGCAAATGGCGGGCCTGTTGCCATCACAGCTAGTGGAGGTTTTGGCATTGGTGAAACGGACACGCGCAGCACGGCTTCAGGTGCAGAATGGGACAGGCTTGGGTGTCAAAGGTATGACTGGTGAGAAGGAGGTTGGGGTTGCCAGGGCTTTGACAACAGAAGGCACTCCTGGGAGGAAGTTTGGGACAACAGCCGGTGGACATGACCCCTTTGGGATTGGATAAGGCCGTGAAAATCTTTTCTTGGCAGAGCAGAAGGTTGCAAACCACTGGGGACAGCAGCGAGGTGTGGGGGGGGAAAGACAGAAGGGATAGTTTTGCAGGAATGTGGGCGGGGCGTGATGCAGAGTCTGTATATGCAAGGACAAGCCCCACAACAAATGGCGGAATACAAGGCGGGATGAGGAGCAGAGCACTGCAGAAGAAAAAAAAACTTCTCTTCTCCTTCTTTCTCTGGTCTGGGTCTGCTTCTCTTTATTATCTGTTTTCTTCTCTACGGATGGGTGTAATGGGTACAGGCGGGTATGTTCAAGATAACGGTGGGAACAACTCTGGGGGCAGAACTCAAGTTGGGGGGATGTTGTGTTGTTATATAGCCTTTGATTGGGAACCATGCAAAAGTCGGCCTGCTTGGACATCAGAGTTGGTGCACTGAGACATTGGAGACCCAAGAATCAAGCCAGCCCTGTCAGCTTGCTACTATGTACAGAGCAACCTGTCAATAGCAATACAAAACTATGAAAAATAAGAATATCTCAATTAACAAAAGAAGGAGTGAGAAATCCATGAATATTATTACAGGAATGGATTCCTCACCCAAAATTAGGTAGGGTCACTCACTGACCCCACCCTTGAATTCCAAGTCCTTACATTTTTAAAATAATTAACAAGAAAAGTACTGAAATTTACAACACCATTATGGCACCTTCTGGCCATTCTAACATTTCACACATGTTTTCATGTTTAGGGTTTACACCTAAAATTCACTCAGAATTGAGGTGTTGTGTATATTTTAGGAGTTACACGTGGAAATGTGTTATGTCACAATTCCCGCGCGCAGCCCCGCATCATTACATATCCCTACGTACTTGTAGTAGCAGATTCCCGCATACTAGAGACCCGCGCGCAGCTAATTCTGCCACACACACAGCGGATCCTACCCTGCGGGCATCTGTACTAACTGATCCCCACGTCTGGATCAGTTGTGACTAATCTGACAACCAGGTACCGCTCAGAAGAGCTACAACCTAGTTAAAGTTGCCTAGCATATGTAACAAATTGACATATGCATTAATGATAATCTAGCAAGATCCAAACTTGAATAAAATTAATGAAAATTAAGTTTACACCATTTTTTAATAATAAATCAAAGATCAAAGATTACCACGTAAATCACTGACCCTGATCTTTGAAGACCACAAAAAACTACAAGGAGTGTTCATAAAAATTATCAAAAAATTATCTACATGATCAGCAGATTATGGAAAATCAGTAAAAATCCACATCTACCCGCTTTAAAGCAATAACAGTAGTAAAAATGAAGGATGAGTACCGAATGATCAAATTTACACCATAACAGATTAACAGATCCTGTGGCTAAAATAGTACAGAAATCCAGCAGATCTAAGATCAGCTGATTGACAGAACCATATGGATGTGCCAATCTTGCCCTGAATGGCTTGCCAGCCTCAGACCACGAGCAGAACCCTCTCTACGGGCCCTGAGAAACTCAAAATCACCCCAAAAAGGTATTCATACAGACCTCTTTGGATCCATTATTGAAGGATGCGTTAATCAGTTTACCAGGAATTATTATTATCAATCAGACACCATTTCATTGTTAATCAAGTGCTTATATGAAGATAAGCAAGTGATTTATGACTTAGTCTGTAGTAGTATTATTTATTCTTATTAACCAATCAACCCTTGAAGTATAGTCAAGCAATCCACCTCATCTGCTCTGAAACCCTTCCAATTATTTCAGGATTCTTGTTGTAAAGTGCTCAGAGTGAGTTTTACCCTTCCTGTCTTGGCCATTGGTCCTGTTACGCCCGGCCATTAGTGGAATAAGTCCTTTCTAAGTCACCCATCTTCATTCCAAGGTTCTTAAACTTCCTAAGGAGGCCCCTTGAAGAGAGGTTGCTAGTCTGTAAAGATCCCCAGTAGCATAATACTGTGGTCCCTCTTTTATATTATATTGAAAACCGTTTATTACCAAACCAATTAAACCTTGCAGCTGCTCTTATTATATCATTTATTTGAGCTTCTAAGCGTTTATTTTTGGAATAATTATTATTATTATCATTCCAGTATTTTTATCACTCTCTGTAGCTAAAGGAATGCAAGGTTCCTAGTATCAGAGAGCTGAAAGGCCCGGCCAGGTTTTCAGGCGGCCAGTTTGGAGGAAGTATGTAACGGAAGGCAGGCTTGAGGGTGATTGCGGTATGGGAAAGGCTATAGAAGCAGGCCAGGCGCCCACAAGCATGGGCCAACCTGCGGGGCAGCAAATCACGTGGTGCACTGGGCGGATACAGACAAGGCAGGGGGCTCTGAGTAGGGCCCAGCGGAGGGCCGCATCATGAGAAGGACAAAATGGGTGTGTGTAAGGGTAGGCGGGCTGTAGGGTGATTGCAGCATGGGAAAGGGTTAGGGTTAGGCTAGGGTTCTGGTTTTTAGGGTTTCTTTTCTATTTGTTGTTGGGCTGTCATTGCACTTGTACTTAGGTTAGGGTTGAGGGTGTGGTTATAACGTCTGCGCTCTCAACCCCAGCTTGGAGGGGATTAATATATTATCTTACTCATTCATTCACATACACAGATGGATGGAGGGAAGGATACAGAAAGGAAAGAAAGGAATGAAATTCATCTCTCTAAATATCTCTCTCTCCCTCCCTCTAAACTGGAGCATCCTTATCCTTACAGATGCTAGGACCATTGATACTGGAACTTGGGGACAACTTGGAGAGTTTCTCTCTTCTGTTTCCACACTGGTAGGATGAATGGTCCTGAATGAGTTGGTAGTGAAGGGATTAAAATGTTGAGTCTAGAATTTTTTCTTTTTGTCCTTTTTCAATGGTGAAATTTTTAGAGTTGTGAGAAGATGATTATAAGTGAGTAGATTGATTGATCAATCTGATCAAGTGAGAAGATTAATTGTTGGTTTGAATGAGGGGAATCATCTAGAGAAGGTTTGGCAAAAGCAAGGATGTTGATGGGGGATGATGATGATGATGATGATAATGGTAAAGGATGATTGATAGAATTAAGTACTGTAGAGTGGATTACAATGATGAATGGGGAATGAATCTGATTCATGAGGATTGATAGTGGATGTTGGTCTTGGAGATTTTGGAGAAAGGGTGCAGTGGGATGTGGTTCCCTGTTTGAATCTTGAATTTATATACTATATTGGAAAAAACCCACTGATTCTTTTGAGTAACTCTGACAACCATCCTTTGAAATCAGTTGGTTTTTTAATTTTTTTAATGGAAGGTTTGAAATGGTGGATTTGGGTTGGAACCTGCCATCTTTTGTGATGGCAGGTTTGCTAACTCTGATATGCCCTCCTATTTTCATGTGGAGTTTTTTCATATATATATTTTTTTTATGTTTGGTAAAAGATACCCACATCCCAACAAGCAGGGGTTGTTCTTGCAGAAAACAACCATTGTTGGAAGTATCTGCTGGATTGTTGGTTGATTTAGTCTAAGTCAAACATCATGCAAACAGAGAGACAACCATCCCCCTCCCCCCACCAAATAATAATTACAATAATAATAAAAAAAAAAAAACAAGAAATAAAAAACATCAAAAAAAATAAAATAAAATAAAAATAAAATAAGAGGTAAAAAAAAATCTAAATAACACAAAAACTCCAAATTAAAATTTCAAAAATTGATGAAAGGGTCATTTAAAAAAAAAAAAAAAAAGATGGATCAAGAATAATCTTGAAAAAAAAAATCAAAAGCATTCTTTAAACCACTGATGTTCCACTTTCCCATGAGGGTCATGGGTCTGAAGGCATCCATCCCATGAATTTCTTTTTCCCATCTTTTTTTTTTTTTTTTTCTAAAAGATAATGTTCAGAAGAAAAAAAAAGAAAAAGAAGCAGGAAAGGTTTGAAAAAGCAGAATAATGTCAGTCATTGATGGGATGAACTTGATCCTTTGAGAAGGCAAAAAAACCAACACCAAAAAAAAACAAAAAAAAAGTCTATAAATCATCAGTTGAATTCTTTCTTCTTCTTCTTCTTCTTCTTCTTCTTCTTTTCAATAGAATCAATAACATGTTTTTTTTTTGAAGCTTGATACCAGTCCAACAAAAAAAAATGTCCACATAAGACAGATCTGCACCAAATCTCTTAATGGTGGTTCAAGAAGAAGAATATGTAAGTATGTATGGCATTTGGAATAGATAAATAAACTTGTCAATCCTTCCAGTTCTGTGACAACTTTTGATTCAATGGATGGATTACATGATTATGGTGTGAGCACAAATCTCCTGAGACCAACCAGGCATCAACCAGATGTTTGAATCCAAAACCTCAACAGATTCAAAAAACTGGGTTCACTCACCATCCCAGCTGCCAAACCTGCCAGCAATCACAGCCCCCCCTTTTTGCTTTCTCTCAAGGTGATTAGTCCAAAGAGTGAACTTGTTAATCTTTGTATCTCTGCTTCTTCTTTTTCTTCTTCTTCTTCTTCTTTTTTTTTTGGTATTGGATGGCCAACCCATCTTATTCTCAGGCTTCAGACAGCCTTTGGTTCCTTACTGCCAGAGATGGCATAACTTCTTAAATGTAAAAAAAAAGGGGGGGTTGGGCAAACCCAAGTTTGAATTTGAGGCCCAAATCAATGGGCATAGTTTGAGGGAGACGTTGAGTTGGTTGCTGATGAATAGTGAGGTGATCCTGTTGCTTAACCCTAATTGGTTTTGGGATCTGAGATGTGGGGGTTGGTGGTTGGTCTGTTGTTGAATTCCTTTGAGCTGGGTTTTTGCTTGAGGCTGTTGGGGGTTCTTGGTTGAATGGTTTGGGTTGCAGATTGCTGAGGTTTCTTTTTTTTTTATATAAAGGGTAAGAGTGATGAAGTGATGAGGTGGGCAGAGTGAGGTCATGATGGAAAGATGAGTGATGAAGCAAGGATAAGCAGTGAGCAGGATGATACCTCTGATCAGCTTGAAGATGGAAGGAAGTGCTTGATGGTGTGGTCTGATTGATATTGATATGGATGCCTGGTTGAGGCTGTGAGTACCTTGACATACTTTCTTTGAAAAAACAAAGAAACAACCCTACTTGATGCTGCCAGTAACTTTGATATGCCTCAGGTGAGATGAGTAGGGGTTTTTTTTATTTTTAATGGTGGGTTTGGTCAAATTTGGAATGCCTTAATATTTATGTATATGGCCCCAGGATCGAGTGCCTAGAACAAGTCGATCACCAACACGGGTTGGGACCCATCTCGGTCATCCACCCTACACTCTCCTCTCGTCCTAGGTTCTCTCTACCCTGGATGAAGTCACCATGATCGAGATGGTTTTTTTCTTTTTTTTGTCGGTAACTTTGATCATCTTGACTCGATTTTTCCTTTCAGTTTGCTATCCTTGAAGACGATCTCACCATCATCCACTGATTCACCCGATCCAATCTTAAATTGGTGCTCATTCACCAGTATCCTTAACTTGCAGGCAGCTAGTTTGAATCGAATGTTTCCCAGCTGATTCCTCGCTCGGTCGGATTTCGATAGGTTCCTGCCCGTATCTATCAATCTCTCCTGGCTAAGAGTGATCGATCTGATGAGCTCGTGTCAGACTTTGATCGCCTAACCAAGAACTTGTAGGGTATGCTTCTCCATCTCAACCTCTTCCGAGACTAGCTTCATACTTCAGTGGGTGGTCGCTTGATCTTAGTCCAGGTCTTCGATTTTCAATCCCTCCGTCTCGATCGCTGCTCGCTCACTTGATTGAGGTCTGGGGGGAGACTAGATCGATGATCCGTTTCCGTTAATCGATCGAGATCGATCTTCTTGGCTCGAGTGATTCGAATGTTGTGAGGGAGTCAGTCGCAGTCCAAAACGAAAGACAAGGAGGACCAGACTCTTGGGTTATACATACTTACTTTACTTACTTTCGAAGACCCTATCTGTCGATCCTGTTCGCCTTCTCCTCTGCTCCTGCTCCTTCTCTCATTCGATGGCCAGTCTCATCATCTTAATCTTAGTCACGCCTCCCCCTCGAGTTCCCCGGTCGATCGATGGCGGGATGTAGTCGGACTCGGGGGGTGTAGTCGATCCCGGTCTCTACCCTAGCTGCTACTCTAGGCCGTGTGGCTGTGGCTGTGGCTGTGGCTGTGGCTGTGGCTGTGGCTGTGGCTGCTCTGCCCCATTTCTCTCCGTCTTCTACATCCACTGACTGCCCCTTCCCCTTCCTCTTCCTCTTCTCCATTCTCCCCTTCTTCTTCCTTCTCTCCTCTCCATTCGATCTCATCTTCCGCTTTCTCATCCTTTCCAACTTCGAACCTCGAACCACCTCCCTCCCTCGCTCATCGGTCCCATCCCCCATTCAGCTAGCTCATCGGCCGGTCTCGTCGAACTCAGGATCTCTCCGTCCAATCCATCCTTCCTTCCTTCCTTCCTCCAAGCCACTTCCTCCAAGGCTTCCTTCGATCTCAATTCCCATCGACCGACTCTCATCCTCCTCCTCCTCCTCATGTCCTCTACCTCCGACACCTCTCGCTCATCCATCCCTCCATCCCCCTCTCCATCCTCCTCCTCCCCCACCTCGGCCCATCCTGATCACCTCGATTCATCTCCACTTCGATCGAAACCTTCGCTCTCCTCCTTCGACGATCCGACCATCCCATCCCAGCTTCCTCGTCATCCCTCCCCGGATCTGGACGCCGGCGCTCCCCTCTGTCGAGTCTGTCGCTCGGATGATCCAAGCTTGGGCCAGCTGTTCCATCCCTGCAGGTGCACCGGCTCGATCGCCCACGTCCACCAGGACTGTCTGTCGACCTGGTTGGCTCATTCCAACAAGTCCAGCTGCGAGCTCTGCGGCCACCTCTTCAGCTTCGAGAAGGTCTACAAACCCGGCTCTCCCGATCGTCCGCCGCTGACGACCATCACCTTCCAAGCGCTCAAGGAGATCTTCAACTTCTTTCTACTCTTCTCTCGTGCTATCCTCGTCGGCATCTGTTGGTTAGCTATCGTGCCCTGGACCGTCGTTTGGGTCTCGACCGCCTATTGGAAGCTTGCCGACTGGTTCGCCTTCGGTCTCACCTCGAATATCCACCAACGTACGTACCTCTCACGCTCGTCCAACCAACCCTCATCTCCATCTCACTCATCCCCACCCTCCCTCGTCTCGATCACCACTGATCCTTTTAACCTCGCTGGCTCTCATCAGTCTCCAAGGCCAACTCATCCTCCTCCCAACCCGTCGTCAATCTAACCTCCTCCAGCTCCTCAGAGTCACCGGTCATCGATCCTAAACCATCTACCCCTTCGTCTTTCAACTCCAACTCTAGTCTATCCCATTGGATCACGAGCTTGATCCCAACCTTAGATCTCGACCCGAACTCCATCGCTCTCGATATCTTTCAAGGTCAACTGATCACGTGTGCGATCATCCTTAGCTTCGTCGTCATCTTCCTCCTTCGAGAATGGATCATTCAGAACACACCACCTCCTGAACTGATGAGATTGGCAGAGGATGAAGATATCCCTGCACCAGTACAGCCCCAACAACGACTACTACCACCTCCAAGGTTGGCAGAAGAAATCGATCGTCAACATCCCACCAGACCAACCATCCTAGCCTCGGCCGACGATCGATCCCTAGCTCCCCCCGCAGAATCCACTCAATCTAGTCAACCCAGCAACTCATCCTCTCCTGATGGGGAACATTTGCTAGAACCTGCTACTTTCACCACTCCAGGTGTGCCAGAGGAAGAGAAAACGACTCGGTCGAGCCAGGTTGTCTCCCATCATCGATCATCCAGCTTTTCGACCGATCGATCAACTTCCAGCCACACTAACGTTGATCAACGATCGCTCAAGATCTCCACAGAGTGTTACCCCCTACCAAACTCTGGACTTCAAGTCTCGACTCCAGGTCTATTAGCCCTGGCCGACCCAGGTCTCGACACACCTTTTTACAATGCACACGATCCCATCGATCCCGATATCTTCTCACATAGAATCTTGGTCACCTCCGCCTATCTCTTATTCATAGCTCCACCAGCCTCGGATTATTCACGCACCCTGATCGAACCATCCTCATCGTCGTTATCACAGATCCTGAGTCATCCTAGCCATCTGGACGACAATCAAAAAAAGTTGTTGAAGGTCTGGATCGACTTGAGGAACCAACTGTTGACCGATCACCTCCTAGAACTCTCCAGCGATGATGTCCATCGCACCACTCGCACCATCCATCACCTTCGTAGTTTCTTATCGAGTCCTTCAATCTCGGATGATCGAATCCCCTTATCTGCCCTCGAGAGTTTTGAACAGATTGAATATAACTGGACTCGTACTTTGCTCAACGACCCAAAGATTAACAAATTGATCCAACATCTTTACCATACACGCTCTTCTATCCCTGCCAATCCTACTACTACCCGAGCCGGTCAATCCCCGAGCCAGATTCGAATCAACGGCTTGATCTATAGCTTGTTGTCGATCTTCATTTTAATCGAGAGTCAGACCGTCATTCAAGAGGCTACGACCACCGCAACGACGTTGTCGGAGGAGTTTGAATTGATCGATCCGAACTCTCATGAAGGTTATGGAAGGATCTACGACGTGCTCCGATTGTTCGTCTTGCCATTACTAGACGTTCCTAACGAAGCCGAGCATGGCTCTCAACAACTCGTTCAACTAGAGTCCGATATTCACCACATGATTGAAACCTTTAATCCTCTCAGCCTCTTCCATCGTCATCAGAAGCAGCCTGATGGACGCGAGGACAGTTTGTCGGACCTTTCTGCGATGAGCTCGTTGAGAGATACGATCCTTCGAATATTAGTCAAGCAAAGAGTACTCTCTACCTTGATTAATAGTTCCACATTTGTTAGATACAGTTCTGGAATGGTCAGTCCAACGCTTTCTCTCCCCATCAGTTTCTACCGACGGTTCGAGTGTCATTTTTCGTTCGATCTTCTGTTCTGATTTTATCGGGTTTTCGTTTGATTCTATCGATCCATTGGTAATCGAACCCAATAATGATAATAATAATATCCACTACAACAATAATGACAATCAAAATGACAACAATCTATGAATCGAAAAAGGCTTTTGACGACAACTTGTTCACAAACTGGCGTTTGAAGTCCACTCGCGCCATATCTGCTGGGTATATATATCCACCCGGAGTTGTCAATCCAGAAAATGATTTGAGTGAGATCACGATACAATTGCTGAACTATAAAACTACCCTCTGCGAACCTCTTTCTCGATCGCAGCGAAATCAAAAGACGGACCAAACGACGGTCGGCCTCATAGATCATTCGACGCTCGAGCATAAGTTGCTCGTGACTTCTTGTTACTTATTATCCGATCAATCGCCCGACTTCTGTCCACCTGTCCTCCAAAACGTAGATCTCATCTATTCGATCGAAAACGCTAAAGCTCAAGGAAAACCTCATGAATCGGCCCCCCTGGAAGTTTGGTTCAGATTTGTTAAGAGTCTCACGAGCGAACCCACTGAATCCGTACAACGCATCAGGACCTTCCTCTCTTCCCGCGTGTCTTCATCGCATGTTCTTTCTAATGCAGACCGATTGAGTAGCTTTCAACGATTGGAGACCGGATGGCTATCCAAACTGATCAGTGACCCGTCAATCGCTCAACTCTTGGTTTCGATCTTAAGCCGACCCGATGATGATCGTCAAGAATCCGCTCGAACGTCGAATGAGTATAACTTAGGATACTACACTCCCAAGTTTTTTATCCTCAAGTTAACGTACGTCTATACAGTCTTGGAGACTATGATCATCAGATCATCATCAACCTCGCCATCGGAAAACAAGCAACCGAGTATGATGGTTTATGAGAATGCGGTCGGGATCTTAAACGAACATCTCAATCGGTTAGCCAACGAAAGACCACCCTTGGTTCATCACGATCAAGTCTTAGAGATCATGATGAGAGAGACTCAGTTCTTACTAGACTCCTGTAAACCGGTCAAATCGAACCTTATCGTCCCCCCCTCGAGTGTTAGTAGTCATGGTAGTTGTCGCCAAGCTGACTCTTCGGATCTAAGGTCTGAATTGCTCATCGCAAGGTTGAAGAGGGGCATCATAGGTATCTTGGCTCGTCAAAAGGTTTTTGGTATGATCGTGACCGATCCCCAATTTGTGAAATATGCCCATGCGATGGTTAGCCAGCCCGATTCATCTCGACAGCTTTCACTTTCTCGCTTGCGAGAGGGTGGATTCGATCGATCAGGTTATTTTGATTGCTAATCGCCCTCATTTATCTCCCTCAGCTCTCCGAACCAGGTTTATTCTCCCATCTCAAAAACCTGCCGAATCTTGAGCAAGTACTCGAGCAGGATGAAAAGCCCAGCTTGCTACCTCATGAAATGGTAGATAAGGGCAAACAGAAGGCTTCGCTCCAAACCCCGCCGATCAACGAAGATAGGGAATCGGTCATCAAGTTTGACAGTGTATTCGATTCCTCTCATGAGCCCCAACCACTCGATCGATCTTCTCATCTTGATTCTTCGAACTGGCTCGAAGTCACAACCTCCTCAGTTCCTTCGTCGGTTCATGCTCCTACGGATCTCAAACGGATCGAAGATTCGGTTGGATCTGATCCTTCGAGTGGATCCAACTTGCCGCCTGTCAATTTGGACTTGGGGTCAGACGAAGAGTGCAGCTCAACGAGTGATCGAGAGCCATCAACCTTACCTCGAGCTGGTACTCCAGCTCCTAGTCGACGGCAACGAGCTGATTTACAACCCCGTCCTGAGGATCAGCCCGAACCGGTTGTCAACCCAGACATCAATCGAGACGGACTTCGAATTGCCGAACGAGCCGCCGTAGTAGGTGGTCATTTACCTGGATTTGGACCAGCGCGAGCTCTTCAACTAGACGGAGCTCAACTAGGTCTCGCGGGGGCTGGTCTGGGGATGGGTCTGGGTGAAGCATTTGGACTCGACGATCCCGGTGTTGAGAACAACAACAATAACAATCTGGCCGGAGATGATGAGCTGATGGCAGAGGACATCGATGGGATCCTCGAGTTAATCGGCATGAAAGGTTCCCTGCTGATGTTGGCTCAGAACGTTGGGTTGATGACCATGTTACTTTCTTTATCATTGCTCGCCTTCGTTCATCTGCCTCACATGATTGGGAAGATCGCCGTTTTGGTCAGTCTCTCTCGGTCTCCCTCTTCTTTGAATCGATTCTGATGTGGAGATTCTTTGGGTGGGCCCGACACTTTACTAAATGGATTATTATCAGTCAAAAGCACATCGATTGCTCGTACCGCCCTTCAAAGGATTGTTAATCCTTCAACGCTACGTTCATCGAATGCTCGATTGGGTATCGGAGTACGTTAAAGTTCATCTACTCAACGGTTACAGACCATCCGGAAAACTCGAACAAATCCTATCCTTCCTAGGCGGATCAGCTCAGCCATCCTTGGTTCTTTTGCCATGGTATGACCGGTGGCCGATTAACGAAATGGTGAGATCGATGGCACCCTTGGTCCGTCAATCTAGACCGTTCCTCTCGAAGCTCTTGTCCTTCAATGCGGCATGGCATCATCTCATCGAACGAATCGGAGATCGACTGAACAGTATAGCCTATGGTTCCAAGCCCATCGATCGAGCCCTCGCCGTCCTATTGGGCTATTTCGAGTTGGTCTTGATGAGTTTGATCTACCTATCCTCGGGTTTAGATCAACGGCGAGCTAGATTTGTCAGTGAGACGATCGTCAATGGGATGCAACAACAACTGTTGATCGGCAAAGTCGCCACCTTTATCTTCGTCGAGTTGGCCGTCTTCCCTTCCTTATGTGGATTGCTCTTGAACTTGACGACGATTCCAATCTTTGCTAATGCGACCCTGAAGAATCGGTTAGAACTTTACAGTTCATCACCTTACTCTGCGATGTTAATAACTTGGTTGGTCGGTACCTGTTTCATGTTTACGTTTGCCATGCTCGTGAGCGCCTGTCGAGAATCTCTTAGGGCTGGAGTATGTTGGTGGATAAGAGATCCTTCAGACGATCGATTCAATCCCATCCGAGAAATCTTGGAGAGATCGGCATGGAGTCAAGTGAAAAAAATCTCGGCCTCAGCGGTCATGTACGGTGCCGTGATCGTATGTGGATTGGGTTCGATCGTCTTCAATCTCGTCTTCTTTACCGGTACACTCCCCCTCAGGATCCACGCCGATCGACCGTTATCGAGTTCAGCCCTGGATCTGGTGATCTATCAAATCGGTTTACCATTCTTCCTAGAGTGCTTTCAACCTCGCACCAAGTTGAAAAAAACCTTACAAGTCATTAGTCGCTCGATCGCTCGTCAACTTCGATTGACGTGTTATCTATACGGACAAAGGCAGATCGAAGAAGAGACTTTCCTCGAGGTGATCGTCCGTGGCTCGGATGGTCGAGTTCGAAGTAGCGGCGGATGGGCTAGATTCTCACCCATGAGATGGTTCGTCGAGGACCGATCGTCAGCCCCTACTGTATCGAAAAGGCTCGATCGAAAGGTTTCGATCGGTAGTACTTCTAAGGGCTCCATTAGCCGTCGAAGGAAGTGGGCCGGTGGATCGTTTGCTCGGGTACCGGCTAGTGATGCAGTCAAAGTCGTCCCAGGTCGAAAGATGCACATCCCAGTCCATGCGGATGGTACACCGATCGATCCAGCTGATAGGTCGATCATCGAGCAACAGCAAGCCGAAGCCCGGGAGGAAGGTGGTTTGGCTGGGGTAGATCATTACACCGTCGTTTATCTACCTCCACAGTTTCAAGCTAGGATCCTCTGTTACGTCATCTCGATGTGGTCGGCCGCGGTGATCCTTGGTTGGCAACTGGTCGGAATCCCATTGTTAATCGGTCGATTCCTCCTCGATCGATTTCTCATGGTCGAGCAAGATGAACCACATGATGTCTACGCCTATGCGATCGGTATGTTGAGTTGTGCGGTCATCCTTTCGGTCGGTAATGGATTATGGGAACGATACCTTCAATTCAGTCGAACTTTCGATCCCGAGGTCGGATGGATTACCGATGAGGAAGAATCGGAAGAAGAGGGTTCGGAGGAGAGGGATGAGGAAGATGAAGGTTCGGAGTCACCAGCGTCGAACCTGATACTTGCCATTCGAAACGATGCAGGACGACCCCAACGGAGGCAGAGGATGATTGATTTGATGGATACGATTCGATCGATCCGATCGACGATCCACAAGTTCTTACATGGGTTGCTTTTCATCTTGGGAGGGGGTATCATCCTACCGATCCTAGCCTCGACTTTGGTCGAGTTATATTTGTTGGGATTGATGAAACCTAAACGAAACTTTGAAAACGAGATCGGTGGTAGTGATGATGGTCACCTACCTTCGGTCTACTTGATCGAATCTTGGTCTTATGGTTGTCTCCACCTATCGATCGGTGCTCGATTGATCCGTCTCTTGGTCCCCAACCATCCATTCTCAACCGTGCAAGATCAAGTTGAGTGATTTTCCCTCTCTCTCACTCACTCACTCACTTTTACAATTTGGCGTCACAATGCTGGATGAGTTACTGAGAAACGTGATCGGTCACCATAACCTTAGGTGATGATACTTTGGAGAACGGGTAATTACCATGAAATGATTCGACGGATCAATCTGAAGATGATCATTCCATTAGGATACATGATGCTCCTATCGATCATCATCCCGTTCCTGATCGTCGAGCCGATCATGATGATGATCCATACCGATCGTCCGGGAACCGAGCTCGAACGCGTACACGTAGAACCGAAGGTGGAAGAGAGCCTGGGAGGGGACTCGCGTGGACGGGCCGATCGGTTCTTCCGACTCTTGAGGATCTTCGATTGGGAGAAGATCACCATCGGCTCGTCATCCACCCCGAACGTCCCTCTGGACTCATCCCGTTCGAGTCCGACGACGACGACGCGCCGGACGGCGGAGGGGGAGCATCCGGAGGCTTGGGACGGTCGTCGGGGGAGGTGGATGGAGTTAAACTACCTGATGCTCAGGTTGATCTATCCCCTGATCCTCTCCTGGTTCTCTCAATTCTACCTCGTCCGATCACTCGTCAAACTCTTCTCGAACTGGTTGGAAAAAGTGAGGGATGAACGGTTCTTGGAACGTCGAAGGTTGAAAAAGTAAGCTGCCCCCCCCACCCCTCGCTCCCTCGACATCCTCGATACTGAGATTGCACTTCGTTCGTTCGAATCTAGTTACGAGCCGCCTCAATCCTAGCTTGACCTTCCAGTCTTGTCGATCCTCCATTCTTCACACGTCTAGACATTCATCCGATCTCTCCCAGTCGGATCGTCGTAGATGTTTGTTTTCCATCAACCCAAGGCGTGCGCGCGAGTCGCAGGTGAAAATATCAAATCTCTGGGGGGCCTAGTGTGGGGGGTGGGAGGCAGCTCCAAAGTTGCTCTTTTTGTATGATGATCATCTTAGGTACTTATAACCATGTTAGTGTGTGAAGTGGGTGTTTGTTTGTTGGTTTGTTGTTGTTGATGAGTAGTAGTCGTCGTCCGAGGCGGAGTGGAGGAGGGCCCATGGTTCGGTCGGGCTGGTGGGTGGGTGTATGTACGTACGGTACGTACGTTAGGTAGTTAGGATGGCTCGATGACCCTCATCCTGTTGTTTCCTTCCTTCCTTCCCTCCTTCTCTCACTCCTTTGTGTTTTATTATTGTCGTTTCTCCCCTCTGCCCTATCATCCCAGTTCAAAAGAATCACTCATACTCTCACTCATACCAGTAGTAGTCATCATACGGGGTGCTGCCGGTGGTCTTGGTGATCATCATCGATCGGCCGGGGTCGCTCGGGTGGCTCAAACCGCACCACCACCACTCCTCCTCCTCGTGCCCAGACGAGCTCCGATCTGATCGACCCTGATGACCTCTGTTTGAGGGGGTTTTTTATTGGGATCGAGCGAGCGAGGGTCCGTCGAGCAAGATCCGCCTCGATCGGTGGTTGATCGACTTGGATCGGTGGTACACTAGAGGGAGCGACAGAGATCGAGATCAATAAGATTTCATACGACGAGAGACAGAAGGATTTTGTTGTTCGGTTCGGGGTTTTTTTTTTTTTTTAAATAATAAGAAGAAAATGGGGCATCATCATTTTTTTTTTTTTTTAATTTTTTAATTTTTTTTTTTTTTCACGCCCTTCCCACCTCACACACACACACACTCACACTCACACTCACACACACATCCTTAGTTTCGCGCGACTTTTCTCTTAAATCTTTCGCCCGGGTTCGTGAGGTTTGGCAGATCGAAAAGAAAAAAAAGAAGAAAAAAAAAAAAAAAAAAACTAAGAAATACTACCGTACGTGTAAGTGAGTACATCCTGTTGGAATACAAGGTAAGACACAATTATGTCACAGACCAATTTCCATCACATTTCACAAATATCCCATATGTCACATACTTTGTAAGTAGCTATAATACCTCAACATCCACCCGCCCCGGGGTCATCCTCTCTCCTCACTGAGATATGGATCCTGGGATGGCCAAACACGGAACCTGATGGCCAATGGTGGTGGATGATAAGGTAAGCACCAATTTATGCAATATAAGACTGAGATATAAATTGGTTGCTTTGGAGAATAGGGCCATTGTCAACCTGCTGCGCAACTTGGTTGATGATGAGCTCTACGCCATTATAGAGGTGTCACAGATGGAGTTTGCTAAGGCCATCTACAAAACATTGGTAGACACCTGCAAGCGTTCAGATAGACATCACAAGCTAGCGGTGGCAGAGAAGATGATGGCATTGCTCACCAAATCTGTTGCCAACATGACATGGATCACTTCTCTCCACACAATAATGGTGGATTTGAACCTCCTTGAAATTTCCCGCAATGAGTTTATTGGCCTTCTTGTGCAAACCATTGCCACTGCGCCACTGGGGATTGATGCAAAAACATACAATTACTTGGTCTCTCAGCAGCTAAACAACACAAAATCCATACCTCAATTCCTTGATGTAGCCAATGTTCTTCAAAGCGCTATTGGGAAACTACATCCAAAGGTGTCTTGGGCAATAGACCTCATGGATCTGGATAAAATCCAAGCAGTCAGGGGGCGCTATGTCCCTCCACAATGCCAACCGGGAAATGCACCCCCACCAACTAAGCCAGGCTTGTCCCCTGACTGAGCTGCTTTCTATGCTGGGAAACACAAGATGGAGGTGCTACTAGATGCTTACGGATGCACATGCAGGTACTGCGGAGATGAAGGCCATTGGTATGCCAACTGTGGTATCTTCTGGGCCAATGTCAGAATGGGAAAGATTCCTTCCCCCCCCCCCTGGCAAATCACTCAAATCACCTATCTTGTTACCTACTGCCTCCCCAACCACCCTGCAAGCATCATAAGGGGGATTGTATTAGGGTTGTCAACATGCCAGATATCAATGGGGGTAAGATTCTGTTGGACTCTGGGGCCAGCACACATGTGAGTGGCCCCTCCAAGTTTTTTCTTGTGTTGCATATGCTGGTTCAACCAAGAAAATTTTTCCTGGCTGCTGACAGACACCATGTGATTGCATCCATGGTGGGTAGCCTCACTATCCCAACAAGGACAGGGACAATGACAATCAGTGAAGTCTACTTATGTCCTGGTATTAGCGGGATCATTCTATTGACAGGGAGACTACTAGCTGAGGGATGGAGCCTAACTTATGAGGGATTGAAGGCAGTCCTGAAGGACCCCCTTGGGAATGTGTATGATACTTCCTTCTGTAACTTTTGTTGGACAATCCCCACTGTTATGCCGTGCGGACTAGCAATGAAAGTTACTTCCAAGCCATCCTTTGATCCTTTTAAGTGGCATGTGTGCCTGGGCAACACATCCAAGGCAGTGGTGCAACAGTTCCTGAGAACTCATTACCCAGACAAGATCAGTGGCCCCTGGTGGTCTTTCTTCTGTGAGAGGTGTGCTATTTCAAAAATCCTGGACAAGAAGCCCCCAGAAGTTGTGTTGGGCATTGAAAGAGGTGAACCCCTTGATCTGTTTGTTACCAACGTTGCAGACCCTTTTGAGGACAACCTGATAGGGGCAAGGTTCCTATTGACATTCAGGGATCTTGCGTCTACTTACACCTTTATTGCCATACTGAAAATGAGGTCCAAGGTGGCAACCAAGATTTTGGGCTGGCTTGAGAACATCCGCAACTCAAAGGGAAGATACCCAAATTTCATACAAAGCAACAACATGGCAGAGTACACCAGACCGCTGAGGCGCAAGCTGGAACCTTTAAGGATACAGATGGCGGCTATTTGACCCTACCATAGGGAGCAAAACAGAAAGGCTGAGAGGGTCAACAGGACTCTGGGACATATGGCACGTACTATGCTGAATGAGAGTGGAATTGCCAGCAAGTTTTGGTCATTCTCTTACCATGTTGTGGCTTACATTATCAACCACCTACCAAACTCACAGACTGGTGGGAAAACCCCTTTAGAGCTGCTGTTGGGGGTGAAGCCTAATCTGGCTATACTGTACCCTTTTGGGGCTGAAGCAATTGTGCACATACCTTCCAAACGGTGCACTAAGCTAGACAAGAGAGGCCAACACTGCTGTCTCTTGGGATTTCCCTCTGGGGGGGCCGGGTGGCTCTTTTGGTTGGAAGACAAGAGGCGCGTCATCCACTCCACATCTGTAATCTTTCCTTTTTTCCAGAGCCTACCAGTTCAACCAATACAGGAGTTGCAAGTAGATATCATCAGTCAGTTGCAGCTGGGAAAAGTGGCAACTGACAAGATGGCGGAGGCAGAGCAGCTAGCAATTGACAACCTCCCAAGGAACCTTGAGCAGGCTGTTCCCAGGTCAATACCCAAAGCCCTGAAGGGGGAGTGGGCAGCGGAATGGCTGAAGAGCGGTGAGGAGGAGATTCAACAGTTCAAAAATATGGATGTTTGGGGACCGGTTTGGCCACACCAAGGCATGAAGGTCCTGGGTGCCAAGTTTGTACTGGTGCACAAAGGAGACGCAGATGGTAATTTGATTCAGCAAAAGTTCTGTTACCTGGCAAAGGGCTGTAGCCAGAAATTGGGGGTCAATGTATACAAAATTTATGCACCAACAGCTTCCCTCAACACTCTCCAGATGCTCCTTGCAATAGACCACCATGGGAAGTACCCGCTGGAAATCTTTGACATCAGCGCTGCTTACCTTTATGGCCCAATCAAGGAAGAGGTCTACGTTCAACCGCCAGTCCTGGTCTGTCTGCAATGGAAGGGGTATGTCATGAAGCTGAAGAGGTCCATGTATGGAACACGGCAGGCAGCCAGGTGTTGGTGGAAACATTTCAAGTCTGTGGTGGAGTGGGTTAGACTCAAGGCGAGTGAGCTTGAAGACTCCCTATACATGTGCAGGGACAGCAACAATTTTGTGGTGGTGTGGTTGCATGTGGACAAAGGGGTGATAATGGTATCCTTGTACCAGATGTTGCAGCAATTCCAGAAAGGGGTGGAGGGCAAGCTGAAGGTCAAGTGGAAAAAATTGGTAGACAAGATGGTAGGCATCAGGGTAAAGACAGAGGGGGGGAGTATGACACTGGACCATGAGCTTTTTTCCCAGGAGATTGTTGATGATTACCCATGAAAAATATTTTCCAGAAGCGCCCTGCTGTTGGGGAGTCCGGTTGCTACAAACAATGAAGATCCTGTGTAAATGGTGGAGTATCAGTCAATAGTTGGCTCCCTCATGTACCTTGCATGTGGGACGCGCCCTGACATCACATATGCCGTCAACCTCCATGCAAGGTTCAGTTCATTGCCATCATCAGCGCACTGGAAAGAACTCAACCACCTGGTGGGTTAATTGAAGGGCACCTTGGCCAAGTGCCTCAGATTCACCCAAGGTGGAATTGATGGTCTCTCTATAAGGGTAGATGCAAGCTTTGGTGGCAAGCACAAAAAATCTACAAGCAGCTATGTCATCAGGTACAAGGGAAATGCGGTGGCATGGGGGGCAAGACAACAGACAGTTTTAGCACTATGTACCTGTGCAGCCAAATATGTAGAATTTTCAGAGGGCTCACAATTACTAGCTCATCTGGGGCTGAGCCTAGCTGACCTCAACTTTGAATGTGGATCCACCATTCACTGCAATAATGAAGCAGCCATTCTGATTGCGACCAGCAATGGTTCAAGGAAGCAGACCAAATATTTATACCATGCATTCTACTTTGTTAATGACCTCATCAGATGGGATGGTATCAGCTTGCAATGGAAAAGCTCCGCTGAGCAGTTAGCTGAAATCATGACCAAAGCATTGGGTGCAACCAAACACACCAACAGAACAACTGCTATAGGGGTGGTATAGTGACTAAATTGTGGGAGGGGGTGTTGGAATACAAGGTAAGACACAATTATGTCACAGACCAATTTCCATCACATTTCACAAATATCCCATATGTCACATACTTTGTAAATAGCTATAATAACTCAACATCCACCCGCCCTGGGATCATCCTCTCTCCTCACCAAGATATGGATCCGGGGATGGCCAAACACAGAACCATATAGACAAAGGTGGTGGATGATAAGTTAAGCACCAATTTATGCAATATAAGACCAAGATATGGATCCTTGGATGGCCAAACACAGAACCTAATGGCCAACGGTGGTGGATGATAAGTTGTGACATTGTACACATCCTACGTCTGCATAGGTGGCGGGGAAAGGCAAGGGGGGAATCTCAAACCACTTGGGATGTATTTTTTTTTTCAGAGTTTTTTGGGTGGAGTTTGTAGAAGGCCTTTGATTGATCAGGATTTGGTTCAAAGAAAAAAAAAAAAACCTGTGAGGGCTTAAACCGTTTTGGACTTTTAATGATGGGGGTTCTCATGATTTTTTTGATTCTTCAAGGATCTCAAGAGATTCTACAATTCTAACAGGCAATTCAAAAATGATGGCAATTTTTTTTTGTATGATTTTTTTTAGTACTTTGGTTTTCCCACCAAAACATTGGGTTCACAAAAAAAGATGTTTCTCTTCAACTCTTTTTTTTTTTTTTTTTTTTTTGTCTTCTGAAGCATCTTTAAATTTCTTGAGCTTTTATTAGTACTTTAATTGGCATGTAAAAGTGGGCAAGAAAAAATTGACCTAAGGATACTTTTTTGTAGGTTTTTTTTTATTTTTTGTTGTTGTTGTTGCCAAAAAAAAATCATAATGAAAATTACAAGAGTGGTGTTTTTTTCTCTAAATCATTTGAGTCAATATTTTCAGCCTACTAGATGCCAAGGAACTCACTCCCTCTAGCTACTGGAGGTGATAGAAAGTTTGGAGTAAAAATAGGATAAAATTCCAGGTATATGATTTGGCTAAAAAGGGGTAAATTTATTTTCATATTTATAGAATAAATTTAAACAGAGGAAAAGACCTTATTGGGGTTTCTGAGCCCTACAGAGCACAGGTATATGTCTGTTAAGGAAAATATAGGAGCAATTGTGGTACCTGTGAGGTTGACAAGGATTCCTTTCAAGAAGGGTGTGTATAATTACCTTGGGAGATGGGCTATGCAAAACCTACAAAAGGGGTATAAGTCAGTAGGATCACTTACTAGGTCTAGATCTGGACTTATTCTTGATGAATGGGCTGATATGCAAGGATTCATGGTACTGGAAGTTGGTACTGGGGCAGGCTGAATGCTTGGTTGTTGATTTTGGTCAAAAAAATAGGGATTCAGGAGTTTTGGTCTAAAGTTTGATCAGAAAGTGGTCCAGGATCACGCACTTATTTATTATAAGGGTTTGATGGCTTGAGGGAAAAAATATCTGAAGCAATAATGACTATATGACTGGAATGAATGAGTTAGAAATGGCTGGTGGAAGGGCCTTTATTTATATGGTTTGGGTCCCCTTATGGTACAGTCTTTTTACCAGCCAAAGGAGGGTGATCCAGGATAGTGCTGAGGCCAAAGAGCCATCAGTGTTTTTGTGTAGACCTTCTCTATTCACTAAAGAGGTAAAGGAAGCCCTATTTCATCATTCTTGGGGCTTGATACATGTTTCTGTACCCTTAATGACCTCACTGTATCGACTAAACAGGTAACATTCAATTAATATGTTTAAATATAAGCCATGGCTTCCTGAGGCCAGGGGCTTAAACACATTCTTTGGGGACCTTATTCTTAAGGACTAATTTGAGTCTGAGCCTCTTCTGTCCAAATTGGGGTGTTTTAAAGTCACTTAATTGCACAGTACACCCCTAGTTGTGACTAGTTAAGTACAGTTTAGTTACCAGGGACACAGGAGTGTGTTGTATGTATGTTTGGTGTCTTGTGAGCCATCTAGCACAAAGCTAGGCCTCTGTTTATCCTTAGTAAACACTCTAAGGGTGTTAAAGTAACTAATAAGTACCAGTTTGGGTCCAAATCTTCCGTACAGGTCCTTTTACAGGGGCCCTGACAACCTTTAGTATAGTTCCAAAAAGGGTGCAGGGCCCAATTTTTCCAGATTTTTGGTTGGTTTGGTCATTTTTCTACTTTTAGCCACCACATGGTGGCACCATTTGGGTCCCATGTGGTTTGGAACAAGGCTGTAGGGTGTATGTGAGGTACCCTACAGCCCTGTTTCCATTTTGGGAGAGGGCAGCAGCTCTGGGGGGCTGGTGAGTGGCCTTGGGAAATGGCCCAGCTGGTTTTTCTGGGCCTTTGAAAGGTAGTTGGTAGGCTACCAGCGGGGATGTCACCAGGTGGCAACTGCATTGAGCCTGCATGAGGTAGTCAAGCAACTACTCACAAGGTTGTTGGTAGCAACCACCTTGGGCCATTGCAAGGTAGTCAATTGACTACTTGCAAGGCTGTTGGTAGCAACCACCTTGGGCCATTTCAAGGTAGTCAATTGACTAATTGCAAGGCCATTGCTTGTAAGCAACCACTTTAGGCAATTGCAAGTTAGTTGCTTGAATACTTGTAAGGCCATTGCTTGGTAGCAACCACACCAGGCTTGCACAATGTAGTTGCATGACTAACTGCAGGGCTTGGGCATGTTGCGGCTCCAGAAGGCTGTGCGTGTGGTTGTGGAGTGTCTGTGGCTGCGCACAGGGTTATGTAAGAAACATGTTTTTGTCTATAACTCCTAAAATAGAAATAACTATGGGTTTCTGACCACATTTTTGGACAGAAACCTATACCTGCAGATGTGATGGGTGTGATACCCAGGTGTGTCATGGTTAAACCTGAAGGAGTAGGATTTTGGGGATGGTGCCAGTGGGTGACCCTACCTAAATTGGCACCAGGAATCCAATTTTTTAATAATATTTCTGATTTTCTTAATGGTTAAGGTTTTATCTTCTATTTTTTTTTTATATTAGTATTTCCATAATTTTCTTATTTTTAGTTGGTGGTGGCTGAGTCAGTTGGTTCTGCATAGTAGCCAGCTGAAAAATCTACTCCCATAAAAACATTGTTTTTTCAAGGTTTGGCAAAGACCAACATCAACCTTGTTTGAAAAAACCATTGAGTAGCCCATTTTGTTCTCTGAAATCTTAGCCACTGAGCTGGGGTTGAGGATCTTGCCTCTCCATCAAGCTTTCAAACCAGGAATCTCCAAATTGGGGGGGGGGGGGAATCTAGTCATCCATAAAAAATTTTTTATGAAAAATCCAACAAAGAAAAAAAAAACCTTCAATCAATATCAATTGGTACTGATTTCTTTCTTGGATGTGAAGACTTTTTAGGAGGAAACAAAATTTTTTGGACCAATTTTTAAGTGATGATGGATAAAATCCTCCAATTTTGTGATTCCTTGCTAGCAAAAACCTTCCAAAGAGGATCTCATTGGAGAGCTGATCACAGTTCCAAATTATAGCAGAAAGAAATCATGTGCTTAAGATCTCCCAAAATAATTAAACATATGGGAGAGAAGTTCAAGAATTGGCAGTTAGAGGGGAATTAAGGTCCAAAAATAAGTTGATGGCATCAAATTAGATAAACATACCACTGGCCTTTTTCATGTATCTGGCAGCAGGAAACCATGGCAAGGGAATTTCATCCAGTTACTTTGAGGGGCAGGTCCAGAAGGGTGGCTGATATTTTTTGTTGCCTTGTCAAATATTTTCATCCCAGACTTGATCCATGAAATTTTAATCCTTGTATAGAGAGTTTGAATTGATTTCCTCAATCATCTTCTGACCTATTGAACTCCAATCTTCAGATTTAAGGCCCAAAATAAATCCTACTCATCTCAACCCTCAGTCCCTATCACCCATCACATCTGGAACATGTGAGATTTTTGTGGTATGGCTGTCTTGGGGAAAAAAAATTTTTGGAATAGATACTATGGAAAGAAAAATTAGTATTTTCTGAGAGGAAATGAAAAAAAAATATATACATATATATACTTACTTTATCAATAGTTACCAATTCAAAGTTATCAGAAGATGAAAAATCCAATGTTGTGACCTTGTATATCATCACAAAAAAAAAACTCAGGTTTATAAATCAACCATCAAGAAAGATTATTTCAGTAAAATATTCACCTTTTCAATTTAAGAAGCTGTAGCTGTGGGAGTAAAGATTGGATTCCAAGGAGGCCTATAAGCATCTGCATTTTCATCCTCTTGTTTTTTTCCCTTGATCCTCTTCAAATTCCCAGGACTGAAATTATGGGAAACAACCTGCTTATTGATTATGGTTCCTGAACTCTGATTTACAAAGAAAAATATGAAAATTGATGAAAACTAGAAAAACTAGACTGATACCCCCCCCCAAAAAAATACTAACTTTCTTAATTAAATCCATGTAACATGGAGGCCTGAAACAAAGAAAGGGTGGCAATCAACTAGAAGTATGGAAGATAATAGACCAGAAATTATCCAAGATGGATCAGGCTGAAGATGCACCAAAGGGAGTAAAGACTCCAAGATGTCTCAAGACCCAAAGAGGACTCAAGATTGAGTCAGAATGGTACTGGTATGAGGAGGACTCCAAAGAGGGAGAATCAAAGTTGGGGTGCTTAACCATTAGAATAAATTTCAGAAGGAAGGAGTTGAAAGTTTAGGATGAGTCAGTTTTACATAATGCTACTTACAACCTGTGATAAATTATTTTTGTAAGATTTTGATGATACTTTAAAAGGTGACTAATTACTTAGGTTTTATTATATAATCCAAGTGCTATCTGTGTCACAAGTATGACCATCCATTTCTTCAAGATCTGGTAGTTCTTCTCTACTTAATTCATCTTCTGTTCTAAATTTTCCTGATAATAATGGAATTTTAACCTAATTAAATAAAACAAAAATGAAAGAAAAAATCACCTCTTCCTCTGAATCTTATTTCTTTTTCACTTTGCCTTTTCTCAGGCATCCTTTCCTTTCCTTTTGCTCAGAGTCTGAAATTAGAGAAAACCAATTCCCAATAAAATTCTGTTAAAATACATCCAGAAGAAATAGAGAAAAATAAAATAAAATAAAATAACCATTGCTTTAACCACTTGGTGGTTCCTTGGCCTTCCTCTGCTCTCAGGTCCTTTAACATATTCAAAACCAGATGTATACCTCTGAGAGGAATGATGAGAAAATGTTTTGAGCTTATTGAGGGCTCCTTTTGTTCTTCCGAAAATTTTCCTTTCTTCATTTGATAGGGGCTCTTGAATGGGAGTCAGTTTATACTTCTCTTTGAAAAGTTTCTTCATTTCTTGAAGGTAAAAATTTTGTATGGGTAAAATGTAAGGAAGCCTTCAAAGATTTCATTCTGAAACCAATGTAGATGGGTTGATTGGGAAATTAATTCATCAGATGATTGAGATTGTTGGAATAATTCATTCTTAGTGAGCTATTAATGATTCCAAAATAAAACAAAAAAATTCAGAGATCATCAATGTTGGAATATTTATTTTTATTAAAAAAAAAAATAAAAAGAAACCTGAAATATGATGTTTGACATGCCACTGGGAATGGAAATTCTCAAAAAAAAATTGCTTCTTTAGGTTTTCCTTCTTCACTTTGTGTACCCAATCAATTCCCATGAAAGAAAAATAATAACCATCAGAACAGGTGGTTGATTTTTCTTCTGAAACATGAAAGGAATGGATAAGCTTGATATCATAGTGGCTTATTTTTGAAGATAGGTATTCCACAAGATATGGAAGATCAATAAATTTCATGAAGTCTTGTTGGGAGCTTTGAATGCCCATTTTGTGGAGTTAAATGGAAATTCAATGATAGATTGGATGAACTAAATTAGAAAGAGAACTAGAAGAAGTAGTGATAAACCTTTTAAAATTAGAGTTGAGGCCTCCTATTCTGGATTTACTAGTATTCTTAAAATGGAGCTCCTTTTTTTAATCATATGAAACCAATTTTCTTTTGAGAGGAATCCAGTTTTCAAGAAGGTAGTCAGAATTGAGAGGATTCCAGACTATAGTGAGTTTGGTGAAGTTTTCTTGATATATTCCTTCAGATTTAAATTTGACAAGAATGTTCCAGTGTTTTCTGAAGGTAATCCACTCTTATTCTGATTTGAAGTGTTTTATGCAGTGGGGCTTAAGATTTCTGAAAATATGCCAGAGAAAGAGCAGATGATGAGATTTGGTAAAAGCAAAATTTGGTGCAATTAATGAGTGATTTCTCCTTGTCTCTCACAATTAATTTGGTTTCTTCATGTTCTAATATCTTGTTAAGTTGAGTGAGGGCCCATTGATAGTCTTTATTGTTTATTGAGAGAGGAAAAAGAAAACAAAAGAGAAATTTCTAGCACAATTGTTGACTCCAAAAATTTGAAGAAGAGGCATGGAAGAGTTTTTGGTTTCATTGGTGCAATCCAACATTAATAATTACAGAAAGAGTTTGAGTAATTTTATAGAATCTGGGTGAGAAATGAAAAAAGAACTAATATGACCATTTTGATTATTGATTCCATACTTAAAATAAGAGTTTCTCAATTCCATCATTAAATCTTCTATGGGTGATTTTCCTTACAGCTGTTCTTTTTTAATGTTTGATATTTTTTTATAGATTGTACTAAGTTTTGTGTGAATTCAAGAAGTAGAGCATTTCATTAAGTAATTGAGGATTCTGAGGGGAGGAACCCCAGATTTGTTTAAAGATTGGACCACATCCTCTTGAGCCCCCTGAATCCTTCTGTGAATTGGATGGGTGGGTGGATAAGTTGATGGAGGATGATTGTGATAAGGGAATTGTATTTTTATTTGCAAAAGAAAAGTCTTCTTGTAAAAGATTCCAGAGATTTGGAAAGGACACATTGTTTTTCTAGTTGTTGAAAGTCTTTTTTTCCCAAATTGGGTTTAAATTCCCCAGATTTGTCACATTGGTAAGTATATCTTTGTGCCTTAGCATTGGATATTTTTGTGGAAACAGCATATCCATGGGACTTACCCAACTCTTGAAAAGCATCCAAAAGTTTCAAATTTGAGTGATATGATCATCCAGGTGTAGGAGCCAAAAGGGTGGAATCATGGGGCTCGTCTAAATCAGTAGAAGCAGCAGAGGCAGATAGTAAAAGTGGGTTGCTGTGTTGTTGAGACATTTTTTGATTTTGACTTTGAGATGGCTTTTTTAGGAATAATTTGAAGTTTTGGATAGAGTATATATAGAAGAAATATTAAGAATTTGCAGGAAAAGAAGATTTCATACTTGATATTGGAGGTAAAAAAAAATTTCAGTTAGTTTTTGATGTTAGCTTGATTTGTTAAGGATGAGAAAAAAAAGTCAAAAAAAGTTGAGAAAACATTGTTGGGGAGTATTTTTTTTTTTTTGAAGTGTTGGATTTAAGGGTTTTGATTTAGTGGTGGTGGAGTGTTGAATAGGATTGGTTGAGTTGTGGTGAGTAGTGATGTGTGATTTGTTGATTGATGTTTATTTGTGATGAGTGGTGATGAGTGATGTGGTGTGGTATGGATTCTAGATGTTGAGAGGTGATTTTATGGTTGATGAGGGGATTGGACCTCCCCAAGAGATGAGGAGAAGGCAGAAAATCATTCAAAACCATATTTAATATCAGATTATTCATATAGAAAAGCCCAAAAATGTGGACCTACCCCAAAAAGGGCTCTTAACATGGTGGTTTGAGGTTAGCCATTTGAGGGCTAAAACAAGATGCAAAAAATATGGAAAATTTATATTTGTGTCATTTGAGGTACTTTTCAAAATTTTAAACTCAGTTTTTTCAAGAAAAAAATCAAAATAATATCAGATATGGTTCCAAAACACACCCCTAAACAGATATTTTCTGTTATTGTTGATGTTGCATCAACTATTTGGAGGTAAATAACTGATCCTAAAAATCCCCAGCTGATTTCTTTGTTCCCTTTTCAATGCTCACTAGAAGACTAAAATATCAAAAATTGGAAAATACTCCAGCAAGATATGGAACAAAAAATCTGAAAAGAACATTTTTTTTCATGTTAATCCCATCTTTTGGGGGGGAAATGAAGTACTAAGGTGGCATTTGGCTGCCATATTTGTAACTGTAACTCCCCTTGTCTGCCAAATTGAAGTTACAGGGAGTCACAGGGGGTTAAAGTTACATTTACGCAGTTTTGGGCATTTGGCAAGCACTGTAACCCATCAAGTGTGCCTTCCACAGAAGTTACACTCCCATGCTGCCCCCCAAAAAAGGTAACAGCAAGTTAAAAGGTTTTGACCTTGTAACTAACTGTAACCTCCTCCTTTCCTGCCCATTCTTGAAGGCTACAGTCACAAATTCACAGGATGCTTGGCTGCGGAGCCCCAGGGACTCATCCAAACTTACAGTTACAACTCTGCCCACAGGCGGATTTGTAACTTGTAACCTGCGGCCGCCAAACACAGCCTAAAAATCTGCAGAAATGACATTTTAATTGCCTGTTATATTTGGAAGCTTTGAGTATCTTCAGATTTTCCAAAACAATTAGAAAAAAATTATTAAAAAAAGGGAAAACATCTATGACATAACATTTATTTATTTATTTTTCAAATTTTTGAACCTAATTTTGAAGGCCTTCAAATGGACCAAAAACTCTGAAAACATCATGAGACAGATTTGGATGTCCACCTACGCGCTGGTATTTTTATTTTTTATTTTTTTTGCAACTTCACAAAACCGCACAAATTTAATGAAAACCACGCGGATGGGGGGTGTTGTGGGGACGTCAAAGCCAAGCAAATTTAAGGATTGGGGGCGTGAAAAAAATAATACCCTATAAATAAGTGTATCTACTTGCCAGACTTGAATGCCTTTTTCTTTCATGGGATTATTTTTGTAATAATCTGTTCTTGAATATAATCATAACCATTGCCTTGTGAAATCAATCCCTTAAATTGGAACTATCTGTCAACCCCAGAATCTAGTTCTCTAAGCTGCCCTCGAGTCTTTCACATTTAGCCTGTTCACCTGGGTCCCGAAAAACCAAATACTAACTGTTACCCGAACGCCTAACCTGAGCACCCCAATCAAATTCTTTACAGCTATGAGAAGCGGAATACGAAGAAGGAAAGGATTTATAGATACAGGCGACGGGTACGGAAATTTCTGAAATCTTCCTGTAACCAGAGGGAAAACTGTATTGATCCTAAATGGTAATACCCCCATAATAAAACTTCCCGACACAGAGCCTAGGATCCACTTTCCTATCGCCACGACAACTATCGCGCGTCCGAGTAATCGCGACCAGGTTGCGAAAACCGTTTAGGTTCTAATCGACCGCTGCACGCCTCGACAAGAATTTTTTCGACCTGAGGGTGAAGGCTCTTACGGCTGACATGAAGACTGGTGCTTATCAATCAATATGACCTTGATGAATGCGACCCTCAGGGCCCATATACGTACATACACCGCTGTGCGGGCGTGATGGTATCGCAATTTTTTTGATTGAGGGTTGGCCGATGCCCGGCCTTTCACTAGCAAAGTCAGCGCTAGTGGGTTAAATGGGGCGAACAATTGGATCATCTTTTTACGTTGGCATCGATGCATCAAATGTGGCTTCCGACGGGATCTACTTCGAGGTGACTTTTCAAGTCCAAGGCCTACTCGCGACGAGGACCGCCCGGAGTCTGCCATGAAGAAACGGCGCCCACTTGTAGGGCTTGATGTCGTTCACGTATGTACCAAGGTTGCCATGTTGTACACATACACACATATGCATTGATACGATGGATTGGGCGCAAGTTGTCATCACCTCATATGGGCAACCGCCGCAAGGGAGATCCGTTAATTTGAGATCCCACCGACTCAAGGATTGACTATAAAAGTATCACCCGCGAGACTTCACATCGCTACATCATCCCATCACTCAGGCCTTCTTGATCTGCTTTGTCGGACTCTGCTTACTATTTACATTCCCCGGTACGCGATTTGTGCGCGTTCATCCCATTCGTAGGCTCCTCACAACTCATTACTGGAGAAGCATCTCTCTCCTTTGTAGTTCTTCACGGTTGGTTTCATCCGATCCCCCCATCCTCACCTTCAAGCTATGGTTATCCCCATGCCTCGGCGTGTTATGATTGTGGCAATAATGTTCTTTGCAGCTTTTGTCCTGGCCAAGCCCAAAGAGCCTGGCCCGGAAACAACTGCTACAAATCCATCTAAGCCCAAGCGCATCTTCGATTTCAAATTGACGCCTGACATGAAAACTGCCGATTTTGATGATCCCAACTCGCGCTTGAGCAAATTGACCGCGTTTATCGCTAAAGGAAAATCGAAGGCCTCAGACTATCTTTCAATAATACGACGCAAAAATTCGCCTACTGAAGTCCAAGTGAGCATCAAGGATGATTCCATTTTCGTACCTGGTGACAAGCCTGAAAACGCTCAGAATGGTTTTAGGTAAGTACTCGCAACAAACCGCATGATTGATTGGTCGTTTTACTTCTTCGCTCAAGCTGATTCTTCCTTGTCGCAAAGACGGACCGATATGAACATGGCAATTCGACCAAACGAGTCTTTTACCGGCATCACAACATTTTATCAAGTGAGCATACACTTGATCTACGCTGATGATGGCATTTCAGCTGATGGGGAACTTTTGATCAAATGGCGATGGTTCATTGCCTGCAGACTATCCGCTTTGATGAACAAGCACCACTCAACCTGACGAATGGATATCTACTAACCAGTATTGAGGTGAAAGTAAGCTTACCGTTTCTTGCCATCCCTCACTGAACAAAATCGCTGACACCTTTGGCACTTCCCAGAGTGGTAAGGGCTCATATTCGATGCTCTGCACAAACATGATCAGTGGGATCGTTGAAAAGTTTTCCATGTCGCTGACGCGATCCTGCTACGGGCTCTAGGTGATCATGTCTTCGACATCTTTGCTGGATCCGATTTCGACTCCAACAACGTAGCACAAAAACCAAGTCCAAATAGTCGAACCATCAGAGTGAGGGACTTGGCAACTAAAGAGCTGTACTCGCTTCCCCTTAACTCCTCACAACCTTACAACTTTGCCATTACAGTCAACTGGGATAGCAAGTACGCCGCACTGATCAGACCTCAGTTCATGCTATCGGCTGCCAATTGGATGCTGACTGTTTTCATTTCTTTCCCAGCATGCTTACTGTCTATGCCTCCACTGGTAAGGACCCTTTAAAAATGGTCAAAGAACCTGGTTCCAACGATCCCAAGGTCAAGTCTTCCGACGCAGCGAAAGGGGGAGAGTACCACATACAATTAATCAGGTTGTGAGTGGAGTAACTGGGCTTTCAACTTCCTAGCAGGCTTTTCTTCGATAGAAGAAAAGAAGGGGGGGGGGGGGTTGCCGGACTTGTTTATCACATGACCACCCCACACTCATCATTCCTGATGAATCATTTTCTCTAAAATCGATGGAATAGCCCTCTTCCCGATCCGAAGGTTCCAGTGGGCCAAAGAGGCGATGTCCCTCACAAAGGTATTCAGGTAAGATGCTAATAATTTGACTTTCTTCAAAGGTCCAAGCTCCTCTGGACGCCCGTTTACTGATATTTCCCTTTCTTTCTTGTTTTTGCAGAACCATATCACGGCCGAACACGTTTTCTTCTCCAACATATATGTAACTGCCGGTGAAGGCATTCAACAACCTACCTTCAGCTCCTCCAAGAAATCTACAAGGTGTCGAACCTGACGAAGGTGAGGTTGAACCTGTCGCTGCTGGATTCTGTATCATTTCGTCTGAGGATGTTTCGTAGTTCTTGGTTTAATACTTGAACTTAAATGGATTCTTTAAGATTTTGGTTGGCCTTTATCCAAATATTTAACTTGAATCGTCTAATAGAATTTTGATGAGAAGTAGCCTCTTTTTGTTTGAAAGCACCGCGTTACTCACAGTTAAATCTTACAACAAAGCCCTTTCAAAACCATGGTGTGAAAATAATCATGTAATATATAACCTCATAAATCAACTGCTTTGATCCCACAAACTCTGGCAAGTTGGCGAACAATATGTTGCATAATGTACTCTAAGAAATGCACTTACTTTGATTTCACAAACTCTAGCAATATCAGCTCTCTGAATGCCAAGGATTGACTGCTTCTAGATACTAGAGATGATGAAAGTATTAAGATAAGTTCCAGGATACAATCATACCTTCAACCTTATCAAACTGATGCCTTTCTTTGAAAAAAGGCATAATTTTAGTAATTTATTTGGCTAAATTCAATCCTTCATTGAACAAAGCATGGATATTGCCAAAAAATTTCTATACTCATACCTTTTGGCCTACTTTTCAATTCCAGGAAGGTATTTGAAACTTGAAACATTGTTCATGTTGGGGTTAAACCTCACGGCATCAGTGGGTTTAGCTCAAAGGTTAAAAGGAACATGCTTCAAGTGAGTAGCTGCAGGTTTGATTCTGTCACAAATGCTTCTGGTGTGCAAGAGGCAGATGGCACAGGCACTACTGCTCATAGAACTCAGGATGAGAGGGATTGATTGCAATAACATGAATGAGAATTGTACATGGGGCTGATGATGATGGAAGGGTGAGAAAATTCCAAGAGCAAGGCTCTGAAGGAGATGGGTTGGCTGGATCTTATAAGAGTAACACCAGAAGGGAAGGTGATATGAGGCTAGCAGGCTGGTTGGATTTCTTGTGCTGAGATGACACCTAATGGAAGAGGGACTAAACAGTAAGAAGTAGTATACTAATTCCTTGGGGGGGGATTAGCCAAGGAGTGGAGGAGATGCCATTGTATTTGAGAGATGAGGACAAGGCCTTGAGGAATGAGTAGCTGGTGCAGAAGAGTGAAGTTCCCATGGTACTACATGTTGATCTGGTGTTCTGGAGGCTGAGTTGAGTAATGGGTGATGGGCCTGCCCAGGGAGGTGTTAAATGTACTAATCTGGAAGTCCTGGGAAATTGAGCTGGTGTTCAGACAGTGGGGGAGTATGCACTTGCCCATGCACCAATTTTGTAAGGTGGGATGAAAGATATACCAAGCCATTGAGAGAGAGGGAGCCTGGGAGATGAAAGTATAACCTGCAGGAAACACAGGGAGATTTAAAGGAGGTAGAACTAGTTAGTAAACAGGTAGAGTTTGAATGTACTGAGGTTCCAGGTAGGCCAAGGTGACTGAGGCTGAAGTGTCACCTTGTGCTTATGGCAGTACCCCCTCCCCCCACCCCCCCTGAAGAGGAAGGGTGTCACAAATGCTCCTGTTGTGCAAGGGACAGATGGCACAGGCACTACTGCTCACAGAACTAAGGATTGAGAGGGTTTTATTTCAAGGAGAAGGATGAGCAATGGAATAAGGACAAGGTGAGTTGAGGGATGAGATGAACCCAGGAGGAAGGCTCTGCTATAAGAGTAACACCAGAGGAAAAATTGGAGTAGGGAAGGCTAGTTGGCTTTCTTGTGCTGATATGAAACATATTGGAAGGGAACTAACCAATAGGAAATAGTATACTAATTCCTTTGGGGGAATTAGTCCAGGAGGGAAGGAGAGGCCAGGATATGTCAGAACTGAGGAGGAGGACTTGAGGGAAGAGTGACTGGTGCTGGCATTGTAATCCCCATGGTATTGAATGTTAACCTGTGAGGCTGGAGGCTGAATTTGACAGATTTGCTGATGGGCATGGCCAGGGAGGTCTGGCATGTACTGATCTGGAAGTCCCAGCAAAGTGGGCTGGCCAGACAGGAGTATGTACTATGAATTACTAGGTTATGTAATGTATATACTTCTCATACAAATCAGATTGAAGGAGAGGTAGGGGATGCACCAAGACATAGAGAGAGAGGGAGAGAGCCTGGGAGATTATGTAAGATTTTCAGGGATGCAGGGAGAGACTTCAGGGGTGTCAAGGATATAACCTCTATTGCTATACTGAGCCATGGTTATACCTGAAAAAATAAGAAAAGATCCAAAGTTAAAGTCAGTTTTTGACTCAAAACAATTCAAACAAAAGCTAAAGGCTCACAGACTCAAACAATAAAAAGGTTTTGTGAGGAAAAAGCCACACCTTAAACCTTTATAAAAGGTAAGGGGCCTGGATCCAAATAAATGAAGCTCAAAGGAGCTTTGGTTATAAATAAGCTCACACCCTTTATATTAGTAACACACAAGGGTCACTACTCCAATTAGGACCTTCCACTCAAAATTTAAGTTGCCAATAATATTTTTAGTTGAATATAATACTAAGGTTGTTAACCCCAGTCAATCCCTTCTTGAGACTAAGTTTGGGGGCTTGTTAAATCTTGCCGTATTCTGTTACAAAAAATTAATCATATATAACTGGTGAGGAAGGGGCTATAGGGTGAAGGCCCTCCTCTTTTAAGGTAACAGGAGCTCTCAGGAGACTCAAGGAATCATCAGGGGAGAGCTAGCCTCTCCCTGGTTTTGTCCTCAAGGGCTAAGAACCCCATCACATCCTGCCCAATGAGAAATAGGGTACTAGTACTCATTGGGGGGGATCTTCAATGTAAAAGGGTCCTATTTGCATACCCCAGAAGTTATATACTCTACAACTAAGCCTAGGGCCCTCTGAGTGGAGGCTCTCAAGTCTCAGAAGAGTTGATCAAAGTATAATCACATCCCCAAGGAAGATAATATTAAGATTATGTGATTGGTTTATACAGAGTGGAGAGTATAGCTTAAATTAATTACTATAGCTTGTCCCCAAAGGAAGGGAAAATATTGGAAAGTCATTCATAAATAGTGAGGACGCATCTGACTCCTCATAACTTAATTCAAATTTATATTGGATCAAAATCTTGATAATATACATTATCAAGGTTTTAATTCCATAATAAATACTCATAAAAAATACTTATAAAGTATTATAAAATATTATAAAAATTTATTATATAATTCTAAAACTACTGATTATTAATCATTCTTTTCTCCATGGTGGTTTGAAGCAGTGACCTTGGTGTCAGATGATGGAAGGTAAGGTTAGTAATTAACCACTATACCAGAAAAACATATATGTTATGCAGACATTTGGACATATCTATTTGTCTCATGGCTGACAAGGGGGTGGAGGTAGTAGATGCAGAGGCAGAGGTGGGTTAAACTGACGGTTGAGGGAGGCTGAGGAGACTGAGTCTAGAGAGTCAAGTTGTGGTTATGACAACGGGGAAGATCCTGGTGCCAATAATAAGAGGATTTGAAGATAATTGTATGTTTAACCATGGCTAATCTACCATTTCAATCACATTAACCACCACCATTTACATCTTGAAGCTCACCATTACTTTCATCATTCAAGAGAACCCACCCTATCCTTTACCATGAAAGCAACCAGTGGATACCATCCTGTTCATTAATCCTTCCCTTCTTGTTATGGTTGCTTGGATACTGGTAAAATCTGCACCACCAGTATTTCTGTTCAAAGCAAGGAAAGAATCAATTGACAGTTGTTTTGAGACTGTTGCGGGGGGGGGGGCTATATCAGTATTCTATTTGCAATGCTGATGGCAAGTAAATTATTACTTGTTAATTAATATTCAAAGGTAAGGTAAAATTTTACTATACCCTCCAAGCCAATCTCTTGCGGCCGACTCTGGACACTAAAACAAAGGATTGTTCCAATGAACACTTCTATTTTCGCGTTAGAAAATAATGTCCTTTTGATTGTAACTTGCAGCTGAATCCAGACACTAACTTGAAGGATTGTTTACTATTATCTTTTTATATCTGTCAAAATAAGGAATTTTCATGACTTAACAAGCCCTTCTTGCAAATACTCCTTCAATAATCTAGGATGCTCACCCGTTTAGTCTACCCAATTCATTGCCAGCTGGTGGCCAATTGCACTATGACACGGCTTGCTTTGACCAATTTGTTTGAAGACTGATGGCGCTATTGTCGCGGTAAACAATAGTTTCCTATAGCCTGATTGATACTTCCTTGATGATACAAAGGATTTCTACGTTTGATTTTGCTGTTCTTTGAATCAGTCTGCACTCTTAGCTAATCTATGAAGATGGATGAAGATACCCAGCGGATTTCTAAAAAAAAATACTTTTTTTGCTTTTTTCACCTTATAACAATCAATACAAGACACCAAAAACCAAGGTTTTTTCAATCTTAAAGCATAAAATCCCAGAATCTTTGAAATTTTACTGCTTTTCTTACTTGTTTCTTATTCAAAAAAATACAAATCAGTCAAAAAGTGGATAAAATACTACCAAAATGCGTACTTTAAGCAGAAAAAGAACTCTAAAAGGTCATAAAATTTGATGAGGCCCTCAATTGTCAAGGATATAACCTCTATTGCTATACTGAGCCAAGGTTATACCTGAAAAAATAAGACAAGATCCAAAGTTAAAGTCAGTTTTTGACTCAAAACAATTCAAACAAAAGCTAAAGGCTCACAGACTCAAACAATAACAAGGTATTGTGAGGAAAAAGCCACAACTTAAACCTTTATAAAAGGTAAGGGGCCTGGCTCCAAATAAATGAAGCTCAAAGTAGCTTTGGTTATAAATAAGCTCACACCCTTTGTATTAGTAAAACACAAGGGTCACTACTCCAATTAGGACCTTTCACTCAAAATTGAAGTTGCCAATAAGATTTTTAGTTTAATATAATATCTAGGTTGATAGCCCCGTCAATCCCTTCTTGAGACTAAGTTTGGGGGCTTGTTAAATCTTGCCGTATTCTGTTACAAAAAATTAATCATATATAACTGGTGAGGAAGGGGCTATAGGGTGAAGGCCCTCCTCTTTTAAGGTAACAGGAGCTCTCAGGAGACTCAAGGAATCATCAGGGGAGAGCTAGCCTCTCCCTGGTTTTGTCCTCAAGGGCTAAGAACCCCATCACATCCTGCCCAATGAGAAATAGGGTACTAGTACTCATTGGGGGGGATTTTCAATGTAAAAGGGTCCTATTTGCATACCCCAGAAGTTATATACTCTACAACTAAGCCTAGGTCCCTCTGAGTGGACGCTCTCAAGGCTCAGAAGAGTTGATCAAAGTATAATCACATCCCAAAGGAAGATAATATTAAGATTATGTGATTGGTTTACACAGAGTGGAGAGTATAGCTTAAATTAATTACTATAGATTGTCCCCAAAGGAAGGGAACATATTGGGAAGTTATTTATAAATAGTTAGGACGCATCTGAGTCCTCATAACTTAATTCAAAGTTATATTGGATCAAAATCTTGATAATATACATTATCAAGGTTTTAATTCCATAATAAATACTCATAAAAACATACTTATCAAGTATTATAAAATATTATAAAAAGTTATTATATAATTCCAAAACTCCTAATTATTAATCATTCTTTTCTCCATGGTGGTTGGAATCAGTGACCTTGGTGTCAGATGATGGAAGGTAAGGTTAGTAATTAACCACTATACCAGCAAAACATATATGTTATGCAGACATTTGGACATATCTATTTGTCTCATGGCTGACAAGGGGGTGGAGGTAGTAGATGCAGAGGTAGAGGTGAGTTGTACTCAGGGTTGATGGAGGCTGAGGAGACTGAGTCTAGAGAGTCAAGTTGTGTTTATGACCAAGGGGAAGATCCTGGTGCCAATAATAAGAGGATTTCAAGATAATTGTATGTTTAAACATGGCTGATCTCCCATTTCAATCACATTATCCACCGCCATTTCCACCTTGAAGGTCACCATTGCGTTCATCATTCCAGAGAACCCACCCTATCCTTGACCATGAAAGCAACCAGTGGATACCATCCTGTTCATTAATCCTTCCCTTCTTGTTATGGTTGCTTGGATATTGGTAAAATCTGCACTACCAGCATCAACCCTAGACCAGGTAAATGTGAATACTGAAGAAGATAAAAAAGACCCAGTTAAGGCCTTAATGAAGTTTGTAGGAAGGTACTTGGCCCAGTGGTGTAGGTAAAGGAAAATAGAGGGCCAAATTTGGTATTGAAGGAGGCCCCAGATGGCAGTAGTTCTTCTGTAGAGCTTTCCAGCAGGGTAGGCCCAGAGGATTCTGAGTCCTTTCCTTCTTTTCAGGTTGTAGGCTTTAGGTTCCAGCTTATGGATTAAGGTCTGTGTCTAGTCAAAGATATTGGAGAGTATTTTGTTCAAATCAAATATAAATATAAATAGGGCATAATTTATTTCATGCCCCCAATCCTTAAATTCAGACTGTTTATATTTCCCCACAACATCCTGCATCCACACTGTTTTTTACCTTTCTTTTTGAAAATAAAATGTGAAAGTCATGTAAAGGGGTGTTTGAAACCTCCAAAAACATTCTACATATTTTTTAAAGGGGTTTAAACCTCTCAAAAATGTGTCCAAAGTTTTGGACAAATCAAATTAAAGGATGTATGTGCTATTTTTCACCTCTTTTTTCAGATTTTTTACATAACCATTTTTGGATTTTTGAATTGGTAGAAAGTTTTTGAATCCATAGGAGACTACCAAAATTTTTTTATAGAATTTTTAAAAGTTTTTTTTTTTCACTCAGAAATTGGTACCAATTGAAAAAAAATGAAATACAAGACATATTTTTGAATACTTTTTGAGGGGGTGTATCTTCAATATTTTCAGAAGCTGTAGCCTGGAGAATTTTAAACATCCTGTAAGAGTACAATGGCAAAAATTTCAAGAATTCTTTTGACATATTCATGACCTCCAAAATTATTTGCCTGTATCATTTTATTTTGATTTGCGTTTTGTGATTGATTATTCATTTTTCAAGCCAATCATTGAGAAATAAAAATTTATGATAATTCATTAATGATAAAAAAATCAAAGATAAGAAATACTGAATCAAACACAACATTCAAAAACAAAGGCATTGAATAAAATAAGATAAAACTATAAAAATCATAATAAAAATACAAAATAAAGAAAAATAATGAAGATTGAATACTTAATTAATTAATAAAAAAAGAAAAGAATATGAATTAATCAATATGAATAAAAAATAAATTTGTGGTGATAAATGATTAAAAAAGAATTGTCCATCAACTTGACCAAAATAAATAAATTTGAATCAATTTTCACATTTTACCTTTTATCATGATAAACAATAATTTTTATTCAAATATAACTTCTAACATAAATATTTACAATGTTTCATAAATCATTTTCAAAATTTTCCTGAAAATGATATTGAATTTGTTCAATTTTAAGTATAGTTTGGAATTCAGGGGTCATGAATATGTACAGAAAATTTCTGAAATTTTTCCTATTATCCCCTAACAGGATCTCTAAAATTCTCCAGTCTCCAAATTCCAAAAATATTGAAGATACACACCCTCAAAAATTAGTGAACAATATGTCTTATATTTAATTTTTTTTTTGAATTGGTACCAATTTCTGAGTGAAAAAAACCATTTTAAAAATTCCAAATAATAATATTTTTAATATCCAATGGATTAGGAAAATTTCTACCAATTTAGAAATTCCAAAATAATCAAGCAAAAAATCTGAAAAAAGAGGTGAAAAATCAGGAGATACAGCCTGTAATTTGATTTTTTCAAAACTTTGTAAACATATTTCAGGGGGGCTAAACTCCTTCAAAGAATCTATAAAATATTTCTTGGAGGTTTCAAACACCCTTATACACAACTGCAGCATTTGACTCTCAAAAATAAAGATTCAAAAAACAGGGTGAATTTAATGAAAAAAGAATGGATGCAGGATTTTGTGGGGACATAAAAAAATCATGAATTCAAGGTTTGGGGGTGTGAAAAGAAAATCCCTATATATATAACCCCTTCAAAAATTTGATCAAAAAAAAAAAACTTTTTCATTGGATATTTGGATCCTTTCATTTTGATTCTTGATTATTTCTTTTTGATCATTCAAACTCTCATAAAGCTATAAAACCAGTTGAGAAGCATTTCAATATTTTCACACATTTTTTGGATGTATTTCTTTAACTTAAAAAATTCATTCAAAAAATCAAACAATTCAAAAAAACCAAATTTCTCATTTTAATTTTGGACCCTTTTATTTACCTTTTTAATTAATTTTTTTGGGTGATTATGTCTCTCATGAGGTTTAATAACTAATAAAAGAGCATTAAAATATTTTTTTCTGATTTTTTAGATTATCATTTTATCTTAAGAAATTCATTCAAAAAGTCAAAATATCCACAATATATAAATATCTCATTGGAACTTTGGCTTCTTTTATTTGCCTTTTGAGTGATTTTTTTTTGATCATTCAAGCTCTCAGAAGTCTTAAAAAAAAAAAGAGCTTTCAAATATTTTTTCCAGATTTTTTGGATGTATCCTGGGCCCCCAAAAATTGAATCCAACCTAAAAGCACTTCAAATCAACACATTCATTGAAATGCTTTCTTTTTACATCAGGCATCAAACTTTCCCTCAATATTTTTTTACAGAACTTCAAAATGGAATGAAAATATCTAAATAGGAAATATTGTGACTGATTGTCACATGTTTTACCTATCAAAATCTGGTCTCTAAAGCCCATCTGGGTGCCAACCAAAGTTATTTGGAAATTGGATAAAGCACACATGGCGCCTAGAAAACCTTTCTTGGTGCCCTGCCAATGTGCAGTTGGCACTAGGTCAAATTGGTCTGGCGCCTTTACAATTTTATCTTTGTAGAAATCAAATCTGGGTGCTTTGACCTTCCAGATACAAGGAAGAAAATAGCAAAAAAAATGGTTGAAAGTTGCAGGGATTCATTAAGTGTCAGCTCTCTGATACCAGGAACCTTTCAGCCCTTTAGCTATAGAGAGTGATAAAGTATGGAATAATAATATTCCCAAAAATAAAAACTTAAAAAGCTCAAATAATAAATATGTTAAGAGCTAGTGCAAGGTTTAAATGGTTTTTTAAAAGGGTTTTCAATATTTTATAAAAGAGAGGCCACAGTATTATAATACTGGGAATCTTGACAGAAAAGAAACCTCTCTTCAAGGGGCCTCCTTGCAAAGCTTAAGAACCTTGGAATAATGGTGCGAGCCTTTTAAGGACTTATCTAGCTAGTATGGCTGAGAAAACAGCACTCAGGCCAAAGCAGGAAGGAAAAAAATCAATTTTGAGTAATAATTCACAGAAGAGCCTGCACAGATTCAGGCAAAGGGTTTCAGAGCAGGAGGGGTTGATTTCTTGACTAACCTTTGATGAATCAGGGTAATGGGCTTTGGAAATAATAATAATACCTCAGACTAAAGTCATAAATCACTTGATTATTTCTTTATAAGTACTTATCAACTATAAAACAGTTTCTGATTGATAGTGAATACATTCCTGGTAAACTGGGGAACAATAAGCCAAAGAGGGTCTGTATAAATACCTTTTTAAGGTGGAATTGAGACTCCTCATGGCATGTAGAGAGGGTAAGGCTCAAGGGCTAAGGCTAGTAAGCCATCCAGGGCATGTTTTGAATGTACTCAAGGTTCTGTCAATGTGTTAATTAGTCATTTTGATGATTCTACAGATATCTGTGATTTGTACTATTATTATTTGATGAAAGTGATAAGAGGTGGATGTTTATTGATCTTAAATTTACTTCCAATAAATTTGATGATTTTCAATAATTTTTAAAACCAATCCTCAATGTGTTTTGTGGTCTTTAAAGATTAGGATCAGTCCCTGTTGTGATGAGTTTTAATATTTGATTATTAATTTAAAATACTTTAGAACATGTCAATTAAAAATTTTATTCAAGTTTTAAGGTTTTTAGAAAATTTACCATGTGTATTTTATGATATTACATACACTAGGTGGACCTTACTGGGTTGTGGCTATTATGAGTGGTATCTGTTGTCAGATTAGCCACAAGGGATCCTGACACAGGGATTTTTCTGTTCAACTGCGGGTTGTGTAATTCAGAAGGAGGAATTCTCCTTTAATGGTTCCCAAGTTGGGAAGTCATCAATCCCTTGCGTCTGTAAACCCTGAGTGCAACTGTTCACCCTTTGACTGAGAGATAGAGAGATGAGAGTAAAGATCCTTCCCAAATCTATGATGATCCAATGATATATGATGACCTCCTACATCCAGTTTGAGGGTGCGGTTTAAGTAGCCTTCCCCTCAACCCTAACCTAGGTACAACTGCAAGCAAAGAAGAATAATGAAATACAACCCCTAAGTACAGAACCCTAGCCCAACTCTATCCTTCCAACCCCATCCCATACCCCATATCCATCTGTATTGCCTCCCTGCCTTTACATCCACCCAGTTTGTCCTTCTCATGATGCGGCCCTTGCGCCGCGCCCAACTCTGAGCCTCTTGCGCATGTCTGCATCTGCCCAGCGCACCATTCAAGATATCCAAGATACATCCACGCAATCCAATCTGATCCACCCTGCGTCTCCAGATGCTGATCCCAATTCAACTGCTGCTGAGCCCGCATCACAGCTTACTGCAGCAAAGCTGCACCCATTGCTGAGCATGCTGCCTCTGCTGAGCCCAATGCTACTTCTGAGCGCGCAGCGCACAGCCAATTTCAACCCGCATCTATAAAAGACCACCACATCCCCCCCAACTTGAGCTCTCTCCCCAGAGATCCACCACTATCTCACCTACTTCCAGCTATACCATAGTTATCCCACCCTACCCCTTTGGACCACTACATCACACCAAGGAAAAAGAAGAGCCGCACTGCCTCCCGCCCCATCCAACATGTCCTGCACATTCTGCAGTTGGAACGGCCTCTCCTGCTGCATTGTTCCGGGCCGGCATGCCTGTGTTCCGTGCCAAGCCAGAAACCATTTCTTCTCTCTATCCAATGGTGTGCCTTGCAACTGTCCTCAAGGCTGTCCACGTAAGAGGACCCGGCGCAACTCTTTCATGGTCTTGAGTGACAAAAAAATTTCCACCAACAAGTAGACCCCGCCCCGCTCACCTTGCAACCAACTGCAACGTGCCACTCCAAACCCCCCTTTGTGCAAGAGCCATGAATTGGGCTTGTCATTCTGTTGGGCTGGGCTACTGCGGCGCCAGGACTTTCCAAACTTTGCGGCTTATCAGAACACCGTTCACAAGTGGGCCGCATGGGTACAGATGAACATACCAGCAATGGACCCGCAGATTGTCATTTGTCCAACTGCGCCTCCCCCACCACCACCCTTTCCTGCTCCTCCTCCACTGCCACCGTGTCCTCCTACTCCCCCAAGACCTGCTCCTCCGGCTCCCACTCCTCTGCCACCATCTCCACCACCGGAACCCCCGCACGCGCCAACTCCTGTGGTCATCAAATAGTCACCAGAACCCGCCGCTGCTGAAACTCCTCCAGCCACCACTCCCAAGATTTGGGAGATCCCATTAATTCTGGAACTTCCGCTGGAAAGGTCTGATGTGGACAAACTACTCTGGCGTTTCCTAGCGGCTCCCCACGCTCACACCAACAATGCGCAACACAAAGTTCTGGAGGCGTTCCAAACCCTAGCCGCGGTGGCTTGCACGGACATGGAGGAGGTGATGAGGACTTGGACAGCGTAGGCGGATCTCCCCCCTTTCTTTCTTTCCTCCTTGTATCTATTCTGGGCGTATCTTTGCAAAGAAAAAGGACTTTTTCTGCGCCAACCTAAGTAGACTTTGGGCTTGTGAGAACTTTGAGAGAAATAAGAGCCGCACTTTGAAAGTGACCCGCAAGAGTGAGGGGAATCCACAACAAGTGAGAGTATCCGCTGAAGGTACCTGGACCAACCCAGAAAAACTGCCTCACAGTTCCCCGTTGTCACACAACCACCCCACGTACTATAGGGCAATTCTTAGATGATCGTGAGCGCAAAGGAATACCAAGTGCGAGGGCAAGTGCAAATAGCAAGACCCAGTTGCGAAGTGCGAACTTGGTTATGCCAATCAACAAACGGCAAGATGAATGGAATGTGTTCCGAAGAAGGAAACTCAACCTGAGTCCAATGTGATAACTAGGTTGCAGCAAAATGCGAGAACGTATGAAATTAACTAACTGAGGAGACAATCATCAGGCAAGGGGATAGTCCTTATAAGGTAATCCAAAGTGACTAGATACAACCTGGTGATGAGCTAACTACAGGTGAAGCGGTGAGGCAATGAATGACAGGAATGGAATAGGAAATGAAGCATTGGTATAGATCCAAGGTCTTAGCGTAAGTGCAAGACAATAGAATCTGAGTGTACAATTGCATGACAAATTGGGATAGGAGCCGGTGACGTTGAAGGTAATGCAAATGAGAGGTAATAATGTATGCAGGGTAGGAACTAGTCCAATTGCAAACTATACAGTAGTGATGGCTTGGTTAGACGTAGATGCGAAATAACAAACAATGCATGACCAAAGATGGAAGTCCGAGGCTGTTGATTTGCCAGGGAAGGAGATTGGATCTCATAATGGATGGTCAACCGGTATGGAGTTAACTGCAAAGTTTGCAAGTATATACTGAGTTGGTTGCCAAGATTGGAAGGTCAGCGCGAGCCAGAGGAAACAGCGGATTGCACCATTGATGTTGTGCTTTTATTTTTGTCACGCTTTTAGACTGAGGTAGATGGTACTGAGGAGAGGACAGGTCAAAGTGGTGAAGACAATAATCCTTAAGTGCAAAGCGTGACACCCGTACCCATCAACAGAACAGAGAGAGCACAAAGAAAAACGGCTGCATGCTGTGGAATTCAGAAGAGGACTTCTCCTTTTACGTTTCCCAAGTTTGGAAGTTATTGATCCCTTGCATCTGTAAACCCTGAGTGCAACTTTTCACCCTTTGACTGAGAGATAGAGAAATGAGAGTAAAGATTGTTCCAAAAACCTATGATGATCCAATGTGATCCTCTGTGATCTGATGTCCCTCCCTATCTGGGTTGAGGGTGTGGTTTAAGTACCTTCCCCTCAACCCTAAACTAAGTACACCTAAAAGCAAACAAGAATAATGAAATACAACCCCTAAGGACAGAACCCTAGCCCCAATCCTACCCTTCCACCCCATATCCCATACCCCATATTCCATCCCTACCACCCACCTGCCATTACGTCCACCCAAGTTGTCCTTCTCCTGACGTGGCCCTTACGCTGCGCCTGAATTGGAGTCCCCTGGGCATGTCCGCATCCACCCAATGTGCCATTCCAGATGTCCAAGGTATATCCACACGCGATCCATCCAATCCAATCCATACCACCCTGCATGCCCAGATGCCAAGCCCCATCGGACTGCTGCTGAGCCTGCAGTGCGGCTTGCTGCAAGGATGCTGCACCCATTGCTGAGCGCGCCTCCACTGCTGAGCCACCCATTGCCGAGCGTCTGCCACTGCTGAGCCCCCCGCTACTGCTGACCGCGCAGCGCACCGCCCATTCCAACTTGTGTACATAAAAGACCACCACATCCCCCCCAACTTGAGTTCTGTCCCCAGAGATCCACCAATATCTCACCTACCCCTGACTTCCCTAGCTTCCTACCCTTCCCCTTCACACCAATTCATCACACCAAAGAAAAAAAGCCTCCACCCCATCCACCCTTCCTTCATCAAAAGTTGTCCTGCACATATTGCAGCCAGAACGGCTTTTCTTGTTGTATCATTCCTGGCCGGTGCGCCTGTGTTCCTTTCCAAGCCAGATACTGCTGCTTTTCCCTATTGGATGGCATTCCCTGCAACCATCCTCAAGGTCCCCTGGGAAAGAGGACTAAGCGCAACTCTTTTGTGGTTTCAACCAACAAGTGGACCCCTCCCAGCTCACCTTGCAACCAACCTTGACATGCCACCCAAAAACCTCTGTTGCACAAGAGCCAAGACTGGGGCTCACCCTTCTGTTGGGCTGGAACTCCAAGGCGCCAGGACTTTCCAGACTTTGCTGCCTTTTGGAACGCTGCCCACAAATGGGCTGCGCGAGTACAAATGAACGTACCAGAAATGGACCCAAGGATTTTTAACCATCCGGCGGCGCCTCCCCAACCACCACCAAGACCTGATCCTCCTCCGCCACCACTGCATCCCCCCACTCCTCTGAGACCAGCTCCTCCAACCTCAACTCCTCTACCACCATCTCCATCACCGGTGCCTAGGTTGTTGCCGGAACCCGGGCGCACACCAACTCCAGTGGTTATTGAATTGTTGCCAGAACCCCTCTGGCCGCCACTCCCAAGATCCCTGAGATTCCCCTCATTCCTGAACTTCCCTTGGCAAGGTTTGATGCAATGGTGAGCAATGTGGAAGAGCTACTCATGCATTTTCTAGCGGTCCCCTACGCGCACACCACCAATGTGCAATGCAAGGTTTTGGCGGCCTTCCAATCTCTATCTGTGGCTTCTTGCGCAGCCCCAGAGGAAGTGATGAGGACCTGGAGGACGTAGGCAGATTTCCCCGTTTTCTTCCTATTCCTTCTTGTTTCTATCGCCGCACCTATTTGCAAAGAAAAGGACTTTTGCCGCGCCATCCTGAGTAGCCTTTGGGATTTGTGAGAACCTTGAGAGAGGTTAAGAGCTGTGCGCAAGATTGCCGCTTTGAGAGCAATTGGCAAGAGTGAGAAGAATCTGGGCCACTGGAAGAATCCGCTGAGAGTGAGAAAAATCCGCACCACTGAGAGTATCCGCTAAAGGTACCTGGACCACCCAAGACAAACTGCCACACAGTTTTCCGTACCCATCTACAAAATAGAGAGAGTACAAAGAAAACCAGCCACTCCTGCAAATCCTTGAGAGAGAGAAAGAGAAAAAGTATCCGCCCAAACCCATCTACACCTTTGATCTATAAGATAACCAAAGAAAACTTAAAAAGATTTTTTTTTAAGCACCAACCCATTGCCAAGCCAGGGCCTTGCACTTTGACCCACATCCATTCTGTGCCACACGCTTTCCTAGTTCCCTGAATCATCCTTTGAAAATTTTTCATGCGTTTGCTTTCCAAATGCGGGGCTCATCCTTGCATCAGCAGAACCAACTTTGCGCCGTGCCCGTATCTAAAAGAAACCACCCCAAATCCAATAATATCCCCTATTCATCCAAAGTCCACCCCAACTTGGCTTCTGTCCCAAGCGGTCTGAAGTTGTTTACTCCGCCAGACGCAAAGCAAGCAGGCGGGCTTGTCCTTGGATGAAGGATCTGCGTTTTTGTCACCTTTGCTATCCAAACCAGCCGTCTTGTTGAACAAGGTTGATCCCCGCGCAAAGAATTGTTTCACGTGCAAAGCCGCTGCCTTCTGTTTGAGCAGAGTGTTAAAATACGTATGCACTTACGCATGTGCTATGTATAAGTGTAATCCAAATGGGATGCACACATGGGCCTCTCTGGCCCATTGGACACTCACACGGACCATACAGGTCTGTGTGGATGTCACTGATTTGAGGAAAATGGCCTCAAAAAGTGTGAAACAGGCCTATTGGTACACGCCCCTAACGGGCCCGGTGAGTTATATGGGCAAATACAGCCAGATGGGCTTGTATGGGCATAATTTGGCCCAAGGTTTATTTTGGACATACTTGGCCAGATGGGCTGGCCCGCAAAAGTATGGTCTATTTAGTATTTAGTATTTGGGCTTGGGGCGGCCCATTGGGGCCTCCGCCCGTGTTGCAGCCCGGTTGGGGCTTCCGCCTGCGTTACGGCCCGCTTGGGGCTGCTGCCCATGTTGCAGCCCACTCGGGGCCACTGCTTTTGCCATTGGCCCGTCTATGGAGCCCCAGGCCCGCGCGGGGCCGTCTTTGCGGCTGCCGCACTGGGTGGCCGCCGCGGAGCTGGTGGTCCCGGCTCCTCCCACTCCCCTTGCTTGCCATTGCAAGGGGAAGGGGGAGGGCTGGCTGGTTGTAACCAGCCAGCGACCGGTTGCAAAGGGCAACCAGTCATGGTGGGGGGGACTTGATCACCCCCCCACCAAAGGAGATGGCCAGGCCGGTTGCATTGGGGCAACCAGCGGTGGGGGGGTGGGCGATTGACCACCCCCCCCACCATGGAAGGGGCGCTCTCTCCCCCCCCCCCCCCTTTACCAAGGGGGAGGAGCAATGGGCTGAGGGGACCTGACCACTCCCCAGCCCACTTACCGTAGCAATGCCCTGGGGGTATTGACCCCCAGGGACCCTGGTAGGGGGATTTGACCGCCCCCTCCAGGGATTTGAGGGAAAGAGGGGGGGGATGGCATGTCTGCTGGTTACACCCCCCCCAGGTGAGATTTTGGTTGGACTCAGGTGAGTCCTGGGTCCCACCTGGCCCATATGAGGGGCCAGGGCTGTACAGGTGCTAATATAAGTAACAGGGCTGGTTGTAACCAACAACCAGCCAGGGTTTTGAACAGCTAAGGGGCTGGGTCAGCCCCATTGAGGTGGAAACACCAGAAACAACCGGAATAGGCTGGTTGTCAGGGTACAGGGACTGATGCCATGTGGGCTGATGTAGCCCAAACCAAGTAACAAGGCCTGTAGAGCCTGTAGAGCTCTTTTGGGGCGGAAAATTTCCTTTTGGCTTTTTGTATCATGGGATCACAAGAGGCCAATCTTTTGTACTTAAAGAGATCTTCTCCCTGCTGTTTTCCATTCATTCATTCATCATTCAATTGAATCCATCAACAATATGATCCAACATGTTGCCCCATTGTGAGAGCCCATCAAGCAATTATTGACACAAGGTGTCCATAATTTCTTTTGCTTTAAATACTGCTCATTTGCCTAAGCTAATTGCTGGCCATAATTATAGCACATTATCAGTACCAACATCATCATTACTTCCAAGCCATCTAGACCCTTGTACCTTACTCTGGAGAACCTCAAAGACCTCAAGTTTTCCAAGAAGATTTCCTATATCCCTGATGTTAGCTCCACCAAGATAGTTCTGAACAGTAAGAATTATAATGCTTGGGCTGTACTTATGGATAGTGAGCTGGAAAACATCTGTTGTGGAGAGATAATGGATGCAGATGACACTTTGATCAGTTCAAAAGTGGAGAAAAAGTCTTATCATCTCATCCTTAGGAATCTTGATGAGAATCATGTGACATGGGTTGCCAATACACTTAGGGAAGATCAGAGAAGGAGGGGAAGAATCCTTTGGAAGTTGCTTAAGTTCAAGTATGCTGGTGATTCTGTTCACCAGAAGGGTATAGCTTTCAATAAACTGTTCAAGTTACAATATTCAAATTGTAAACAGTTTGTTGCAGAGGCTAGGTCTAGCATAGCCAAGTTTAAGTCATCAGGACTTAACATGGATCCTGAGTGTTTGTCACTCTTAATCCTTCAGAAGCTACCAAAGGAGTTTGATTCTCTAGTCAGAATTATCTCTAAATTGGATTCTCTTCCTGGGGAGGAGGATGTGCTGAAAAGGATTGAAAAGGATGATCTTCAGTTCATGATGAAGGGGGGTTCTGGAACAGCCCTTGTTGGAAAGACTGGAAAATCTTGCAAGAAGGCAAAAAAGGGTTTGTCCAAGGTCTTATGCTATAATTGTCAGAATAAGGGGCATTATTCTAAGGATTGCATGGAGGCCAAGAAGAGGAAGAAGTCCAAAGAGAATGACAAGGAGGTCAATCTCACTACTGAAAACGTTGCAATGGTGGCCTTTGATGGTCCAATGGAAATGGTTGTTGGGCAAGAAGGTCCCAACAAGAAGGCCAAAATTGATGAGGATCAAGAAATGGACTTGATTGATTCCAAAGTGAGTAATCTAAAACTCAAAGATGAGAACTTATCATTTACTGATAAAGCTTCTTTCCTATTAGGAGGATTGAGGGAGGATGTTCTTGTTTTGATTGATTCTGGCTGTACAGATCACATGTTCTTTGAACCAAATTTATTTTGAAATCTTAGTGATTATGATGGAGTTGTAAATATTGGTCAGAAAGGAAGAACAATTCAGATTAAAGGAATTGGAAAAGTTATTCTTGCAAATCACTTGGGTTTCAAAATTTCTTTTGAGAAAGTGTTCTATTTACCAGAGTTGCCTTATAAACTTGTGTCTCTTGGAGTGTTGTGGAAAAAAGGTTTCCAGATTTTTTATCTTAAAGAAGATAGGTTTGTTATTGTTATGCATGGGAGAACTTTTCTTAGTGGACAAGTTCAGAATAAGCTTTTGTGTGCAATCTTGTTCAAATTCTCAGCTCTGAGCACTGTTTCTCACAATAGAAGTGGCCATAAGGTAAAGGAAAGCAACTTTGAGGGTTGTACCTTGGGGGCTAAGACTAGAAATGTGTTCTCTAAGAGTAGAGATTGCACTGATGTTCCTAGAGAGGAATTTTTCATTGATTTGGCAGGGCAATTCACACCGGAGTCCCTTGGTGGGGCAAGATACTTCATCAATTTAGTTGATACTGCAAATAATTATTTTTGGGTTAAACCAATTTGATCTAAGGATCAGACCACAGAGGAGGTTTCTGTAATCTTCAAAGTCTGGAAACATAATGGTCTGATGAAGGAGATAAAGAGGGTTATAACCAATGGAGGTGGTGAGTTTGTGAGTGAAGAGTTTGAGGGGTTATTGAAAGATTATGGTATCATTCATATAGTAACTACTGCAAGTACTCCACAAAATAATGGGATAGTTGAGAGAATGAATAGGAATTTACTGGACAAGGTCAGAACTATTATGTCTCAATCTGGTCTACCAAATTTCTTATGGGCTGAGTTGATGGGTACAGTCTATCTGTTGCATAACATTGCAAGTGTTAATGGGAAGAGTCCTCATTATCAGTTTTGGAATTTTTACCCCAAAAAATCAAACCTAAGAACAATTGGTTGCTTGGTGTATTATAGTGTCCACCATAATGAGATGGTTGGAAAATTAGACCCTAGAGCCAGAACAGGGGCACTTGTAGGCTATGATTTAATAATTAAATTTTATAGGATCTATTGTCCAGGGACAAGAAAGGTTATCCATAGTAGGGATGTAAATTTTATGAAAGTACCTTTCCACTCAAAAGGAGTGAAGAAGTTGTTGTGAACAAGTCACAACAAGAAATAGAATTAGCACCTATTTCACCAGCAAAGGCTGAGGAACATGTGGTTCCAGAACATGAAGAGATGGCAGACGTGCCACCAGAGGGTTCAGTGCCTGCTTCAGGGGAGTCCGTTAGTCAGAACCTGATGAGCCTCTACCTCCAGTAAGAAGGAGTGGTAGGGTTAGAGTACCATTTGATAGGTACGGGGAATGGAAGTCCCATTATGCTGAAGCAAGATATGAGGAAGATACATTTCAGGAACAGTTTACGCTCAATGAAGTCCTGGAGTTGAGTTCAGAAATGGGTAACAGGGTTAACCCAAATAGCTTTGGCCAAACTATGAATTCTGATGAGAGAGCCAACTGGAAGAGTGCTATTTTTGAGGAATTTGATTCTCTAGAAAATGATAGTTTCTTTGAAGTGGTTAAGCAGGATTCTGTTCCAAAAGGAAAGACCATTGTGGGTTCTAGATTGGTGTTAAACAAGAAGTTTGAAACAAATGGAGTTTTGAAAAGGTTCAAAGCTAGATGCGTTGCACAGGACTTCAAGAAGAGAGAGGGTATTGATTACCAAGAAACTTTCTCACCAACTGGAAGGCTGTCCACCTTCAGGTACATCTTTGCTCTGTCAGTGGAGTTGGGTGAAGAAATCAGAAAAGCTGATTTTGTAACAGCATACTTGAATGCAAAACTTGGAGAGGAGGAGACTGTTTATATGTCAATTCCTGATGGTTTTTGTTAATGGTTAGTAGAGACTAAACCAGAAACCATGAAGAAAATCTGTGTTAGAATTTTTCTTTCAGCATCTAAAGGGCAATATGTCCTCAAGTTGTGTAGATCCCTGTATGGATTGAAGCAAGCAGCTAGGTTGTGGTATAATACCATGAGTGAGAAACTGATACAGATTGGTTTCAAGATGTCTGAGGCTGACCCTTGTCTCTTTGTGAGAAAGGATGCAAGTTTGTTTTTATGGGTCAATGAAATTATCATCATTTGAAATGGTAAAGAGAGAGTCATGGATACACTCAAAAAGGAATTCAAGATAAAAGATCTTGGTCTGGCGCAACAGGTGCTAGGAATGAAAGTCAGTAAGAGCAAGAATGGTATTAAGTTAGACCAGAGCCACTACATGGCAGCTCTTCTTAAGGAATATGGCTTAGAGGATGCAAAGGAGTTTGGTACTCCCATGCAGTCAAAAATTTGTTTAGAGAAGTCTACAGATGAGGAGTATCTGGAGTTTGTTCAATCTGGTAATGACTACAGGTCAGCTATTGGATTGCTCAATTATTTGGGGCAGTGTACAAGGCCCAATATTGCTTTTGCAATTGGTTTCTTGTTGCAACACTTAGAAAAGCCAAGCATGAGGCATTGGTCAGCATTTAAGAGAGTTATGAGGTATCTTAAAGGAACGCACAGTCTGGGACTGTTGTTTCCAAAGTCCGCAAACTTTGATTTGGTTGGTTTTTCCAATGCAAGTTGGGCAGATGGTAACACTAGGGAATCAACATGTGGTTTTGTATTCTTCTTAGGTAAGAATCTGGTGTCATGGATGCTCAAGAAGGTGTAGGCAATAAGTCTTTCATCAACAGAGGCTGAGTATAGATCATACTTAGCAGCTTCACAGGAAGCAAAATGGTTGAGAAAAGTCTTAGAGGATACACATAAACCACAAGGGTTTGCGTTGTTGTATTCTGATAACCAGAGTGCCATTGCGTTGGCGCAAAACCAAGTGTTCCATTCAAGAAAAAAACATATTGATTTTCACTATAACTATATTTGCAATGCAGTTAACTGCAAAGAGATTGTGTTGAGGTACATGTCCACTGGAGCAATGATTGCAGATATCTTGACTAAGGCTTTAGATAGGAACAAGCATCAAGGCTTTGTAACTAACATGCAGATGTCACCCCTTTTGGATTAAGGGGGTGTGTTAAAATACGTATGCACTTATGCGTGTGCTACGTATAAGTGTAATCCAAATGGGATGCACACATGGGCCTCTCCGGCCCATTTGCACTTTCAGCTTGATACTTGGACAGAGAAAACTGTCAAAGCAGATTTAAAAAAGAAATAAAAATAATAAAATTAAAAGGAGTAAGAAATCCATGAATATTATTTCAGAAATAAATTGTTCATCCAAAATTAAGTAGGGTCACTCACTGACCCCACCCTTGAATTCTAACTCCTTACATTTTTAAATAATTATTAAACAAAATAGACCACAACACCACCATGGCACCTTTTGGCCATTTTAAAATTTCACACATTATGCCATGCCATGTATAGGTTTCACACCTAAAATTCAGTCATAATTGAGGTGTTGTGTATATTTTAAGAGTTACAGGTGGATTTGTGTTGTATCACCATTCCTGCGCTCAGCCCTGCATTAATAAAGTAAGGGTACATGGGCCTGACACTCAATATGTAGGCGCATGTCAAAAGGCCCGCATGCAAAATGACTGACTGGCCGCAGGCAGAAGATTCCCGCACGCAGCTGTCAAGCCTGCGCGCGTCAACAGAAATTGCACTAAGCCTGACAGCCAGGTACTGCAGGAACAGGCTACAACCTGCATGCACACATCATGTATATGTAACAACTTGACTGCCGGACAGAGGGATGTCTGAAACCTAAGAATATAGAATAAAAAATATGAAAATCAAAATATAAAGCAAATAAATTGTGAGAAACAATAATGAAGGTTGTCCCGTAAATGAGATTGCCAAATCTTTATGAACCATGAAAAACAACAAGGAGTTAACATAAAAATTATTAAAAATTCCTAACATGTGCAGAAGATGCCGTAGAATCTACTAATACCCACTTCCACCCATTTTACTCAAAAGAAGTTCAGACAAAATGAGGAAATATGTCTGAATCATAAAAATAACAAATTAACACTTAAACACCTTCTGACAATTATTTCACAAAGAAATCTGACATAGAAAAGGCTAGCAGATTGAAAGCACCAAAACTACGTGCCAAACTAGCCCTGACCAGCCTGCTAGCCTCAGCATCCAAGCACAACCCTGAGAAGGTCTTATCACCCAAAAAAGGTATATAAACAACCCTTTTTAAGTGATTTGAAACAGAAGTAATTTTTAAGTATCAATCCAGACCCCTTCCCATCCGTGATCAAGTGTTTATTCAAAATAAACAAGTGATAAATGGCTATAGTCTGATAGTATTATTAATAATTCTGACCCAAAATTGATTCCGTGAAGAATATCAGCAAATAAACCCCAATAATTGTCCTGAGACCCTTTCATACCGTGAATCTCTGCAAGCCTCCTGGAGTAAGTACTTAAAATAGTAAGTTGTCTCCTCCTTGCAACACAGGCATAAGTGCTGTAAGGCAGTCAGTCCACCCATCCCCTTGAGCCAATCTTTGTGAGCAATCATATAAGACCTCATTATACCAAGGTCTTTACACGGTTCAAAAGAACCCCTTGAAGAGAGGTTGTTATTCAATAAAGATCCCCAGTTTTCACAAACTGTGGCCCCTCTTGAAATATATTTAAACAAATTTAATACAACCAAACCAACCAAACTTTGCACTTGCTTTTAAATCAATTATTTAAGCATTTTACCATAATTTTCTTGGAATTATTATTCCAACACCAATATCACTTTCTGTAGCTAAAGGAAGGCAAAGTTCCTGGCATCAGAAAGCTGACAACTGGGGGTCTGGCCGGGAAATATCCCAGAATAATTAATTTTTTTAATTAATTTATTTTTTTGGACCAGACATTCTAAGTAAAAATAAGTAAAAATACTTATTATCCTCACTTTTGATTATTGTTTCTCCAGTGGACCTTAAAACCAACGGAGAATTAATCAATTATTATTTGAACCTTCTTAAACAAAAAAAAGAAGAAAGAATCTGTAATTTTGTGCCTGTTATCATAACTCCTGAGCAACAACAAGCCAGATCACTTCATTATAAGCAACAAGCTATTAAGGAAAAAGAATTGGAGCTTGAAATACTTATTAATTTTAATTCTTTACTCAGGGAACACACAGCCTGGAAGAAATATCAAAGGAAACTTGATTTCTTCAATAAGAATAAAGAAAGTGAGCTTAAACTATTTTTTATTTTTTTAAGAAAAAATATATATAACAAAATTTGAAAAAAAATCAAAGTTTGATAAAAAATTAATAAAAATTATAATAAAACCAAAATTTATTAATTTTAATTTTCATCTTAAAAACTAGTGGAAAGAACCTTTTCCCTAGCAGAATTTATTGAGCAGGACCTGTTGGAAAAAAGTTCCCACCACGGTTCTTTGGATTTAAGCCAAGACTTGATTGGTACCCACAAAGATCCCCCTGGATTACCCCCCAAGGACTCTTTTAACCCCAGCCAAGCTTTAGTACCGTTGAATTTAAGCTTAAGTAAGCCTAAATTAATTTAAAAATAAATAAAAAAAATATTTTTTTTAATTTTTTTTACCTTTTTTCAAAAGTCTTTTTTGACGAAAAAATACTTCTTCTTGCATTATGTCGCAAAACAGACCCCACACCCGCGCAACAGGACGAGCCCCGTCCTATAGAACTCTTCCTGGAGGAACACGCGCCTGTATGGGTTCCTGTAGAGAGCACAATGAGGGGAGTCGAACCCGCGACACGAGTGTTGCGAGAACAGCCAGAAACCGCGCCCTCCAACTCAACCAACAAATCGTTGGAGATGAGTCCCTCTCCCCCACACTTGTCCCGCGCAGTCACCCCTCCTCCTACACCTCCCACTCCGGACCTAGTCAAAGAGTCCAAAATCAAAGAGTTGGTGAAGGAACACGTGAGTCATTGGGAGGCTTACAAGCTAGCCCACAAACAGGAGGACTCAACAGCTATGAGAAAGGCCATATCACGGGCCAAGTACTCTCAAATAGCCCTGCAGAAATTAATCCCCAGGGCAGAAGTGGAGAAATATGTGGAGAAAGGGAACCCCTGGGACCAATTAGCCAAATTAAAGGGAAAAGACCCCAAAAAGTTGAGGTCTTCAAATCATCAAAGAATGAGAAACCCAAAAGATTGGGACAATATCATATCTCTAGCCCAGAAATGGAAGAAAGTCTATCAAAACTAGGATCTGATGATATTACACCAGTGTTTAACAAATTTTTTGATGATGTCTTTTACAAGTTAAAATCTTGAGCAGCAACTTGGATAATATTCATAAACAACTTGATAAAGTCCTCCTGAATACTAACATAATGATCCAAGGTCAAGCTGACCATGTGAGAACTAATGAGTCTGAAACTAAGGTATTAAAAGACAACATTGAGTCAAACAGAGTCAGTATACTTGAACAATTGCACATCAATGAGTTAGAAAATAATAAGTTAAAGGATATTATCAGTGCGGACAAAAGATCCTTGATCAAGCACATCAATACCACTTACTCCTCTGGACAAGAAGAGATCCTCTTTTCCATTGAGCAGCTCAAAGGAGAAGTGAAAAGCAAAACTGATACCCCTTCTGCTCACCTAGTTGATAAAATTGACCTATTGAGTAACAAGTTAAACCTGGAATTAGGTATGATCAAGATTGACTTAAGAGAACTCAAATTCAATTCAACTGCTCCTCCCAGGATCCATTTGGAAGAGGTAAAGCCTACTAGGATAAGTAACCTAACACTCCTAACATTCCTCTTAATGTTGGAACAATAAGGAATGAATCCTACCAACCCAGTCCAACTCCTGAAGTGGAACAAGCTCTGAAACTCTTACCTCCTGTAGCTAAATGGCCCAAATTCTCAGGTGAAGGGGAATATAACCATATAAGTTTCATTAAATTCATTGATTACACCCTTGCCCCCTATCATTTACCAGACACTATAGCAGTGGTAAGACTGCCCAGGCTGTTTGAAGGAGTAGCCTTGGATTGGTTCATCAACAAAAGAGGAGAAGTAGGACCTCAGGCTTGGGATTCTTGAAAAGTCCTTATCAAAGAAAAATTTGGTAGCAGGATATGGAAAAGAAAAATGATGAAAACCTTTGAGACCTCACTTTTTGACCCTGCTAAGGACAAACCTCACAAGTGGTGTTTGGAAAAAAAGAAGAGGTTAGATTTATTCTACCCTGAAGCTGATAAAGAGGAAGTCAATGAAAGACTCCTCAGCCTATGTCCTGGACACCTTAATCACAGTGTAAGGTGTAGGATGTCCATGGATGCCAATCTCTCCACCCTTATTGGTATCTTGGAAGAAACTATTGACATGAATGGTCTTGAAAAAAGGATCAATAGACCCAGGGAACTTTCCCCCAAGGTTAGGGAAGAGTATAATCCAAAAACTAAGGACTCCACCGATCCCCAATTAGAAAGCAAGAAGACTTCTGAGACCAAAGAAAGGGTATGCTGGAACTGTTACAAAACTGGACATGTAAGACCTGACTGTCCCCAGCCCAGAAGAAAGATCAATCTTATTGAAGGAGGAGATGAGGATAATGAACTCAACCCTCAACTTGATGAAACTGATGAATCATTATCTGAGTATGAATTAATGATCAATAACCACATCAATGTCATTGAAGGAGACATAGGATCCTCCCTTGAAATCAATTCAGTCAACAAGGATTCCAATCTACCACAACAATGGAATCCCAACATGAAAATCCAAAATGTTTCTGAAGCCAAGACTCTGACTCTGAAACCCTCTATTGGAAAAAGCTATACCACTGGAAAAACTTGTTATGCTGGTGGACTAATCCAAGGTTCTCCCGTGAAGTTACTCCTAGATAATGGAGCCTTCTGCTCCTGTTTTGGGTCAAGTTACTTAGAGAACCAAGTCCCCAACTGGAGAGAATACTTGCTACAAGTTCCACAAGCTAAGTTCAGCAGTTGCAACTCCTCCCTTAATGCCATTGGAGTATGGTCTGCAGATCTCATTCTGCCCCATCCTAAAGGTTCCCTGAGACTCAAGGTTGAGTTTTTAGTACTCCAGAATGGAATGTGTCAGCTCTCTGGTACCAGGAACCTTGAAGTCCTTTAGCTACAGAGAGTGATAAAAATGCTGGAATAATAATAATAATTATTATTCCAATAATAAACACTTAGAAGCTCAAATAAATAATATAATAAGAGCAGTTGAAAGCTTTAATTGGTTTGGTAATAAATGGTTTTCAATATCATATAAAAGAGGGGCCACAGTATTATACTACTGGGGATCTTTACAGACTAGCTACCTCTCTTCAAGGGGCCTCCTTAGGCAGTTTAAGAACCTTGGAATAAAGATGGGTGCCTTAGAAAGGAATTATTCCACTAATGGCTGGGCGTAACAGCACAAATGGCAAAGACAGGAAGGGTAACACTCACTCTGAGCACTTTACCACAAGAATCCTGGAATAATTGGAAGGGTTTCAGAGCAGATGGGGTGGATTGCTTGACTAAACTTCAAGGGTTGATTGGTTAATAAGAATAAATAATACTACTACAGACTAAGTCATAAATCACTTGATTATCTTCAGATAAGCATTTGATCAATAATGACATGGTGTCTGATTGATAATAATAATTCCTGGTAAAACTGATCGACTGATTGGATCCAAAGAGTTCTGTATAAATACCTTTTTGGGGTGATTTTGAGCTTCTCAGGGCGTGTAGAGAGGGTTCTGCTCGTGGGCTGAGGCTGGCAAGCCAGTCAGGGTACGATTGGCACTTCCACTTGGTACTGTCAATCAGCTGTCCTTAGATCTGCTGGATTTCTGTACTATTTTAGCCACAGGACCTGTTAATCTGTTATGGGGTAAATTTGATCATTCTGTACTCATCCTTCATTTGTATTATTGATATTTCTTTCAAGCAGGAAGATGTGGATGTTCACTGATTTTCGATCATCTAATGATCACGTAGATAGTTTTTAATAATTTTTATGAACACTCCTTGTAGTGTTTCGTGGTCTTCAGAGATCAGAGTCAGTAATTTACATGGTAATCCTTGATCTTTGATTTATTATGAAAAATGTTTCAAAATTGATTTTTATTAATTTTATTTAAGTTTTGATCTTTTTAGACTATTACTAATGCATATGTCAACTTGTTACATATGCTAGGAAACTCTAACTAGATTGTAGCTCTTCTGAGCGGTACCTGGTTGTCAGAATGGTCACGACAGATCCAGAAGCGGGGATCAGTTAGTAAAGATGTGCGCGGGGTAGGATCCGCTGCGTGTGTGGCAGAATCAGCTGCGCGCGGGTCTCTAGTACGCAAGAATCTGCTACTATGAGTACGTAGGGATATGTAATGATGCGGGGCTGCGCGCGGGAATTGTAACATAACACATTTCCGTGTGTAACTCCTAAAATATACACAACACCTCAATTCTGAGTGAATTTTAGGTGTAAACCCTATACGTGACAACACGTGTGAAATATTAGAATGTCCAAAAGGTGCCATACTGGTGTTGTAATTTTTATTACTTTTCTTTTTAATTATTTTAAAAATGTAAGGACTTGGAATTCAAGGGTGGGTTCAGTGAGTGACCCTACCTGATTTTGGGTGACGAATCCATTTCTTTATTAATATTTACGGATTTTCCACTCCTTCTTTTGTTAATTGAGATATTCTTATTTTTTATAGTTTTGTTTTGCTATTGACAGGTTGCTCCGCACATAGTAGCAAGCTGACATTCCCCCACTCCAAGATATGTCTATATCTGAAAAAATTTTGGGTTAATGCCTCCTGGTGGCTCTCTAGTTCCTTAGGTGTACAGGTCTGTCAGGGATATTATTTTCAGGCAACCATTCATATTTATCAGCTTATTCTCCCTTGGATCTAACTAGGTAGAGTCTGACGTCTTTTCCATTGATCCTATCTTTCTTATCTTTAAGGATCTTGCTAATTTTTCCTTTGTCTTTTTCAGGTTCTTCTTTAACAGGTATTGAAAGTGAAGGAGTTTTTCCTCCATTCCTTGGGTGGTAGTGTTTTATGAGACTTACTGGGAAGACTGGATGTTTTCTAGAAAGCTCATCACTGAGGATTACTTCCACAGCATTCTTACCATGAAGTTTGTTAATGGTGAAAGGTCCAACAAAAGCTGGTCTAAGCTTTCTATTTCCAGCTAAGTTGGTAAAGTTGGTGGTAGAGATCAAGACTTGATCACCAATCTTGAAATCAGGTTCCTTATGGGTTTTATCCCACCTTTGCTGGTTATACTCCACAGAATCCTGGACACACTTAACAGCATGTTTGGTAGCTACATCTATCATGTTTTGGAAATCAAGTGATGTAGGGTGAATATTTGTTAGCTGGTGGTTAAGGTTATCCTTGGGTAATCTAGGAATCCATCCTCTTTCCAGTATGTAGGGTGCTTCCTTAGTAGTAGATTGATTGCTAATGTTGTAGGCCATATCCAGTGCAGGAAAAAGGCTAACCCAATTGTGGCAATAACCGTCAAAATTCTTGTATTCTAGTCCAAAGCCACAGAATCTCCTGAGCATGTCTTCCAGGGTCTGAATCATTCTCTCAGCTAAGCCATCCGTCTGAGGGTGATAAGCTGTAGAGAAGGCTAAGGTTGTTCCAAGTATATCATGAAGATTTCTCCAGAACTCAAGGTGAATTTAGGATCTCTGTCACTGATAATAATGTTGGGAACTCCAACATCCGCAATGAGTCTGTTCCAAAGCAATAGGGCAACTTCCATAGCAGTGTCTTCCTTGTGATTAGGTAGAAAATTTGCTTTCTTGGAGAACCTATCCATGATGACTAGGACTGAGTTTTAGGAATAGGCTCCTCCTGGTGGTAGTCCAGTTACAAAGTCCATGTTGATGATATCCCATCTTTTCTTCAGAAATCCTTTTCAGTAGACCAAACCGTTTCCCAGTGGTCCTGTTGGACTTCTGACAGGTTTCACAACTGGTAACATACCTTATAGTGTAGTCTCTCCAATTAATCCACCAAGCAGTTTGTTGAACCTTATCTAAGGTTCTATCAGAATATAAATGACCAGATGAGCATTTATCATAGCACTCAGCCAAGACATGTTTGATATGGTCATCCTTAGTTAAGACTATAACACTTGAATGTTGATGCCTATAGTATACTAGATCATCCCATATGGTGAACCTTTGGGCTTTGTATGGTTTCAAAAGAGGTTCAGGTAGGCTATTGATGAATTCAGATGGTGGAGAAGTACTTTCCATAATAGTGATCAGAGTTTCCATGCCAAAACTGCAAGATTCTTTGATTGAGTTGAACAATGATTCATTCAGTTCACAAATGTGGATTCCCATTATAGGAGCTTCAATGTTCAATTTGTTAATGTTAAGGATAGGGAAGATATCATTATCCTCTGGATCATAAGCAAGGTTACTTGGGTCATTGGGTAAAGCATTCCTGCTCAAACTATCAGCATTCTGGTGTTTATTCCCAGCTTGATGAACTATGGTAATCTGACCTCTGTACTGTTGTATGGATATCTGCCATCTTAACATGTGCCTACTAGGGGTCTTCATGTTCATCAATGTCCTGACAGCATTGCAGTCAGTAATCACAGTGAAATTGGTCCCTTCCAGGTAATAATGGAGCTTCTCTAGAGCCCATAATAAGGCAAGACATTCCATTTGACTTTCACTGTACCTTTTCTCAGTGTCTTTAATTTTTCTGCATATGAAGATTATAGGTTTTTCCACTGGTTTGTCATCCTCTATGACTTCTTGGTGTTGAGCAGCTCCTAGCCCTTCCATGCTGGCATCTATGTAGAGTTTGAAAGGTTTAGAATAATCTGGCGGAATCAGTACTGGAGTTGAGATCATTGCCATCTTGAGTTCCTCATAGTTCTTGACTCTGTCATGAGTCATTTCAAACATGGTGGTGTTGTTCCAGATCTCATACAGGAATTTGGTTAGAAGAGAAAAATTTGGTAAGTACTTTCTATAGTAGCTGTAGAAGCTGATAAAGGATAGGAGTTCAGTTTTATTCTGCGGCATAGGCCTATTCATTACTGCTGATATCTTGTTTTGGTCAGCAGCTAAGGTTAGTCCAGAGAAAATGTTTCCTAAGGCCTTGATTTCCCTGTAGCCAAATTTACACTTTTTCATTGATACTTTTAATCCCACGGCAGAGATGGTTTTGAGGACTAGCCTTAATTTTTCCATGTGAGTATCCCAATGGTTAGAGTAAATGATGACATCATCAATGTATACCATCATCCATCCCTGTCTGATGAATAATAATAGGACAATATCCATCATCCTTTGAAAATGAGAAGGTGCATTTTTTATACCAAAAGGCATCCTAAGATACTCATAAATTCCCAAATGACAGATAATTCTCATGAATTTCCGGCTATCAGGACTGATAGGTATTTGGTGAAAACCTTTCAGCATGTCCATGGTAGTGATGTACTTAGCTTTGGACAGGTTATGCAGAGCATGGTCAATTCTTGGAATTGGGTAATAATCCTCTTGGGTGTAGTTGTTCAGCATTCTGAAATCTCCAACCATTCTTTACTTATCATTGTGCCAAGCTATAATTACTGGGGTAGTAATATCCACTTGTTCATTGTGGCCTACTTTCCTTAAGACTTGTAAGTCTACCAACTCTTGAATATGGGTTTTGAGAGAAGCTCTAGATTTTGGACTAGAGGGGTAAGCAGGTCTCCTGAGGTTAGGTGGCTAAGGAGGCTTAATGGTCAGAGTTAGGATAATATCATGTCCTCTGATGTTACCAATGGGGTGATCCTTAGTACAGAAAGAATTCTGATTTTCAAAGCATACTTGTAGGATATCCCGTTTTTGTTCTTCATTGAGGAGGGAATTCAAAGCAGCTTGAGAGAAGTATTCCTGATTGAAACTCTCTAAGTGTTTTTCATAAGTTGAATCAGAAGTTTGAGCATTGACATGGCATATTTGGAACTTCTTATTCCAGTCTCGACTTATAGTGAAGTATCTACCGTTGCTTTGGAATAAATCTATACCATATAAGCAAAGAGAATCATTTCCAAGGATAAAATAATCACATACTCCATTTTTGAGCACTACAAATTGAATGTTCAGTTTGAGTGATCCTTTAGAGTGAGGGAGTATGATATGATAAGACCATACTCCAACAGCATTGAGAGCAGAATTAAAACTTCTGAACTTAGCCTGAGGTACTGGTAATAAGTTCAGTTTCCAGTTTGGGTCTTGTTTCTCCAGATAAGTTGAACCAACACAAGAGCAAAAGGCAGCACTTTCTAGAAGTAACTTAACAGGGGAACCTTGGATTAAACCAGTAGCATAGCATGTTTTTCCTGAAGTGTAACTTTTACCAGCAGAAGGTTTTAGAGTCAAGGCCTTAGCCTCAGAGATGTGGTGAATCTTCATGTTGGGATTCCAATTTTGAGGTAAGTTAGAATCCTCATTGATGGAATTTATGTCCAGAGAAGACTCAATACTTCCTTCAATAACATTGATAGGGTTAGTGATCATTAAATCTCAATCAGAGAGTGATCCATCAGTATCATCAAGGTGAGGGTCAGGATTGTCATAATCTTCTCGTTCAATAAGATTAATCCTTTTCCTAGGTAGAGGAAAATCAGGTTTTACGTGTCCTGTTTGGTTACAGTTCCAACATACTTTTTCCTTTGATTCTGGAGTCTTCTTGACATCCAAGGTAGGTGGATTAGTAGCAGGGGATTCCTTAGTTTTGACAGTATATTCTTCCCTGTTCCTAGTATTTTTTTCCCTGGGGAGTCTATTGACTCTTTTATCAAGACCATTCATATCAATAGTCTCTTCCAACACACCTATTAAGGTAGAAAGATCTGAATCAATAGGCACCCTGCACCTTACACTGTGGTTGATTTGTCCGGGACATAAGTTGAGGAGTCTTTCATTGAATCCTTATTTATCAGCATCCGGATAGAAACAGTCTAACCTCTTTTTCTGATCTAAGAACCACTTATGAGGTTTGTCCTTGGATGGATCAAACTGGGAGGTTTCAAAAGTTTTCATCATCTTCCTTTTCCAAATCCTAGTACCAAATTGTACTTTGATCAATTCTTTCCAAGAACTCCAGGATAAAGATCCAAATTCTTCTCTTTTATTAATAAAACAATCAAGAGCTACTCCTTTGAATATTATGGGCAATCTTACCACAGCTATTGCATCAGGGAGCTCATAAGAAGAAAGAGTATAGTCAATAAATTTAATGAAACTGACATGGTTGTATTCTCCTTTTCCAGAGAATTTAGGCCATTCAGTAATGGGAGGAAGTAAATTCAAAGCCTGCTCCATTTCAGGAGTAGGACTGGGTCTGAAAGACTCATTCCTAGTTATCCTGGTTCTGGGAGGAACACTAGGAGTACTAGTGAACCTGGCAGGTCTAGTTTCTTCTAGGTCAATGAACGGAGAGTTAGTAGAATTGAACTTAAGATCTCTGAGATTTTTCTTAATCATACATAACTCCAAATCAAGTTTATTGCTTAATAAGTCAATTTTGTTAATCAGATGAGCTGAAGGAGTATGACTAGTTTTCTTAACTTCTTCCTTAAGCTGGTCCATGGTTGCAAGAATATCTTCCTGAAGAATTGATTGGTTATCATCAATATGTTTCATCAGGTCCAACTTACTAGCTTTTATACTATCCTTGATTTGTTGTATTTCCAACTCATCAATTCTTATAATCTGAGACTGGGTATCAATAACTCTGAAAATACTCAAACTTAGTTTGTCCAATTGTTGATAAACTTTGTCAAAGCATTGGCTAATAATAGAAAAATTGTGAGACAGATTTACAGAAAAGCTATCAAGAGCTTCTACATCTAATTGTGGTACACCTTTTTCCACTTCTGTGCTAGGGATATTATGCTGTCTCAATCCTTTGGGTTCCTTAACTTCTGATTGGCTGAGGACGTCTTCTTTTTGGGGTCCTTTCCCTTTAAGGAAGCTAACTTATCCCAAGGATTCCAGTTCTGCACGTAGCCTTCTACTTCTTTCTTTGGGATCAACCTTTGCAGAGAAATCTGAGATTTCTTTGCCAGAGAAATAGCTTTTCTCATGCCTGGTTGATCCTCCTGGGTCTGAGCCAATTTGCATTGTTCCCAATAGCTCATGTGTTCTTTCACTAATACCTTGACTCTTTCCTCCTTAGTTGAGTCCAGCTGGGGTGGCGTAGGAGGACCTGTACACTCCCGGGATAACCTGTTGGGCAACAGGTGGTTCTCCAACAGACTGTTGGTTGAGTTGGCGGCCGTGGTTGTTGCTGTTGTCATCCCACGTGACGCTATGGTCACGTGTTTGAGTCCCCTCATTGCGCTTGCAACTGGAGTCCTTGCGCACACGGGCTCCTCCGGGCAGAGATCCAGACAACCGGGCTCTACCTGTTGCGCAGGTGTTGTGCCTATTTTGATACATAGCACCTAAAAAATGAGGAAGTCTTTTGTCAAAACTTTTGAAAAAAGACTTTAAAAATATAAAAATAATATTTTTTGTGTGTTTTATATTTTTAATAATATATATATATATATTTTAACTCACTTAAAGTTAAATTCAGGGGTACCAACACTTGGTTGGGATTACAAATGTCCTTGGGGGGTATTTCAACGGGGTCTGAGTGAGTTCCAATCAGATCCTGGGATAAATCCAAGGGTAAGTCCAAGGGTACACTTTCTGGGACGTCCTCTAGGAGGTCCTGGTCAATGAGATCACCAAAAACAAAATCCACTGAGATGAATAAAAACAAAAAATATAATTTTAATATTTTCTTGTATTTTTACTTGTTGAAATGATGTTTTTTAGAAAAAATAATCACTTTTATTAATTTTGGATTTTTCTTTATCTTCACAATTATTTAGTTTATAAATATAAAGCTTCCTTTGATAAATTTTTGACTCTTTATGTTGCCTTAATAAAGAATTAAAATTGATAATTCTTTCAAGCTCAAGTTCTTTGTCTTTTATAACTTGCTGTTTATAATAAAGCAGTTTCTCCTGTTGTTTCTCAGGAGTTATAATAACAGGGAAAAAGTTACCAAGTTTTTCTTCTTTTTTCTTTTTAAGAAGGTTCAAATAATAATTGATTGATTCTCCGTTGGTCTTAAGATCCACTAGAGAAACAAATGATCAAAAATATATGTTATAAGTATGTCAACTTGTTTTTTAAAAAATAAATGGACTGGTCCAAGGAATAAATAGTTGAAAATTTATTATTCAAGGATATTTCCTGGACAGAACCCAGTTTTCAGATCTCTGATACCAGGAACCTTGCAGTCCTTTAGCTACAGAGAGTGATAAAAATTCTGGAATAATAATAATAATAATTATTCCAATAATAAACACTTAGAAGCTCAAATAAATGATATAATAAGAGCAGTTGCAAGGTTTAATTTGTTTGATAATAAATGGTTTTCAATATAATATAAAAGAGGGGCCACAGTATTATACTACTGGGGATCTTTACAGACTAGCAACCTCTCTTCAAGGGGCCTCCTTAGGCAGTTTAAGAACCTTGGAATAAAGATGGGTGCCTTAGAAAGGACTTATTCCACTAATGGCCGGCCCTAACAGCACAAATGGCCAAGACAGGAAGGGTAACACTCACTCTGAGCACTTTACCACGAGAATCCTGGAATAATTGGAAGGTTTTCAGAGAAGATGGGGTGGATTGCTTGACTAAACTTCAAGGCTTGATTGGTTAATAAGAATAAATAATACTACTACAGACTAAGTCATGAATCACTTGCTTATCTGCATATAAGCACTTGATCAAAAATTACAAAGTGTCTGATTGACAATAATAATTCCTGGTAAAACTGATTAACTGATTGGATCCAAAGAGGTCTGTATAAATACCTTTTTGGGGTGATTTTGAGCTTCTCAGGGCACGTAGAGAGGGTTCTGCTTGTGGGCTGAGGCTTGCAAGCCAGTCAGGGCAAAATTGGCACGTCCACTTGGTGCTGTCAATCAACTATCCTTAGGTCTGCTGGATTTCTGTACTATTTTAGCCACAGGATCTGTTAATCTGTTATGGCGTAAAATTGATCATTCTGCACTAATCTTTCATTTTTATTATTGATATTGCTTTGAAGAGGGAAGATGTGGATGTTTACTGATTTTAAATCATCTTCCGATCATGTAGATAATTTTTAATTATTTTTATGAACACTCCTTGTAGTGTTTTGTGGTCTTCAAAGATCAGAGTCAGTGATTTACATCGTAATCCTTGATCTTTGATTTATTATTAAAAAATGTTTTAAATTTAATTTTTATTAATTTTATTTAAGTTTTGATCTGTTTAGACTATTACTAATGCATATGTCAACTTTTTACATATGCTAGGAAACTCTAACTAGGTTGTAGCTCTTCTGAGCAGTACCCGGTTGTCAGATTAGTCACGACAGATCCAGACGCAGGGATCAGTTAGTACAGATGTGCGCTGTAGAGACTCCTGTGGGATTATAGGTAAATAAAATAGCAAATAGCTTGCTGGAAGTCCTTGAAGGGGAATTTAGTATTACTTCTACTCCTTTGGAGTATTAGTACATACTAAGAGTGGTTTTGAATTGCCTGCCCTTCTAGTACTATAGTAAGTCTGCACAATAATTTATTTAAATTAATGGCTGGTTTCTTTGAGACTTAATATAGGTCTCAGATCAGACCTAGATTAGTTATTGATTGTTATTGTTAGGGTTTGTTGAAGAATGGACCAGATGTATTGGATTATGGGTTATTTACTGATCAGATATATTTGATCTTAACCAATATCCCAATATTAAAGGGTTCAAGGGTTTATCAAAGGGGTGGTTCAGGAGAGGACCCAAGGATGGGTTTACCCACAGGGGGCTGGGTAGAGGAAAAGGTTGGTGGTTGCTTTTTTTTGTGCTCTCTTTCTTTGTAAGGGTTATTTATTAATTGAAGGGTGGTTCTTCTTTAATTTGGTGCTGAATATTTAGGTCACAGAAGAACCCTTATTCAAGCACCTGTTGGGTGGTTTAATTGGTTAAAGGTGTGTTATAACTTGGTTTCTGATTTCCTGTTTCCTTTATAATTGGTTCACTGATATTTTATCTGGGTAGGTACCACAGATGGGTACTGATAGAGTGGTTGATGGGGTGGTATGAGTAGGTGAGTAGGTATACAACTTGGATAGGGCAGAGAGGCCCTCCTTAAATAGACAAATCCTGCCCCCAGGGGTGCTCAAGGCTGCCCCTGAGGGTTCTCCCTGTTCTGGTGAGGAACAGTGAGATACAGTTACATGAGGCATTTCTGCTGGTTGGGAAAAGTTTGTACAGTTACATGAGGCATTTCTGCTGGTTGGGAAAAGCTTGTACAGGGGTTTCATGCATGCACAGCCTTGCATAGATTGCTGTGTAGTTCAGATAAGGTATATTGCTGTGCTGTACTGGTAGTTTATTCAGTGATTCTTGCTTCTACCTACATGTATTGCTGTGCAATACTGTTGGTTTTTTTGGTTCTGGTTAAGGCTGGTTCCACTTTCTCCTGCATATATTGCTCCTGTATACTTCTGCACAGCCTCTTGTATGTGTATTTGCTGCATGTTTGTTTTGTTCAGGTGACCAGATCTGACATGCTGCACTGCCTCCTGTATCTGTATTTCTGTACTCTGGCTGAGGTGACTGGATCTGGACTGGTTGCACTGCCTCCTGGATCTGTATACTGTATGCTGGATGAGGTGACTGGATCTGGCATGCTGCGCTGCCTCCTGTATCTGTATGCTGTATTCTGGATGAGTTGACTGGATCTGGCATGCTGCACTGCCTCCTGTATCTGTATGCTGTATTCTAGATGAGGTGACTGGATCTGGCATGCTGCACTGCCTCCTGTATCTGTATGCTGTATTCTGGATGAGGTGACTGGATCTGGCATGCTGCACTGCCTCCTGTATCTGTATGCTGTATTCTGGATGAGGTGACTGGATCTGGCATGCTGCACTGCCTCCTGTATCTGTATGCTGTATTCTGGATGAGGTGACTGGATCTGGCATGCTGCACTGCCTCCTGTATCTGTATGCTGTATTCTGGATGAGGTGACTGGATCTGGCATGCTGCACTGCCTCCTGTATCTGTATGCTGTATTCTGGATGAGGTGACTGGATCTGGCATGCTGCACTGCCTCCTGTATCTGTATACTGTATTCTGGATGAAATGACTGGATCTGGCATATGGTTCTGGTGTTGAGGGTAAAGTGTTACTGGTATGTACTTGAGGGTTTGAAAGGTATGTCTTTATTCCTTCCACAGAGCTGTGACACCTGGATGGGTATGAGTTTGCCACAGTTGAAGGTTTCTTGGGCTGTATCTTCAAATCCATGAGAGATAGAGGGGTACTTTGGCTGAGTGACTATAGGTTATTTTTGATGTAGAATCCATTTCTGAGGTTAATTTGAGGGTTTGAGCTGTTGTTACACTAGAAAAGTGAGTCTGATGGCTATAGGGCAGGTTTGGACTACCACATCCCCCCCAGACTTAATGCTGTCCACAGCATTCCTGTCCATAGACATCAGACTCCACATCCTATCTTTCTTCTTCTTCTTCTTCTCTTTCTTCTTTTTTTTTCTTCTTGGTATTGATCTTGAGAGCCATAAAAACTAATAATCACATATAGAATAAAAACAAAGGTCCAGAGAATCCTAGTGATCCAGTTGGTCCTGTTGAAATCTTGATTGTTTTTCCCTAGATCTTCTCTTCTCAATTATTTCTTGATTGTGCCCATGTAGCAAGTAAAAGTATAATTAAATCCCTTCCATTCTTCTTGTTTTGTTGAATTATAATAGGGTTCTTCTGGATAAAGACAGGTTTTTGGCATTTTCCTCTGTTTTTCTGATTCTTTGAATTTAACTGATTTCCCTGAATTTAAATCTTCTTTTACTGTGGTACTTCATGGCCAAAGACAGATTATTTTCCTCTAAATCTTTCCTATCTTCTTCTAAATCATTTCTTGAATTTTAAGCCTTGACACCCTGTTTGCATCTATTCAAACCTGATAGATAACTTTTTCCTTTGAAACCTACTATAATGTCTTCATTCAGACAGTTCTAGCTGAAGATTAATTGATTCCTTTTTACTTGATACCTTGACAAATCTTGAAATATTTAATTGTGTCCAATTTTGAGTTAGGCCAATCTTGATGTCTTCAGGTCCTTACTTCTTCCCAGTGTTCCATTTCCTCCTTGGGTTGAATTCTTGTTACAGTAATAATCTTCTTGACGAAAGTATATTTATATTTGTGTACGTCTTTTATATTATTTTGTCTTTTTTTTTCTTTACTTCTTTTATTTTTATTTATTTATTTTATTTTTATTTTATTTTTTATTTGTTTTTATTTTATATTTGTTTTTAGTTTTTATTATTATTTTTATATTTGTTCATATGCAGTTTTAGGCTCTTGCTTAGGAGCTTTGTTCTTTTCCCTCTCTCCTTCCCCTGACGGCTCTTCTTCTTCTTCCTCTTGTTCTGGTCCTTCCTCTCCTTCATCTTGTTCTGGTTCTTCCTCTTCTTCATCTATTGGGGCTCATCTGTTGTAAAACTTCTTGATCTGGCTTGCTGCAAATCTTCTACCAAGTACTGTTCCATCCAATTCTTCTAGAACATAGGGCCCCTTGTTTAGTTGTTTGACCACTTTATAAGGTCCATTCCATCTATTCTTGAAGAGTAGCCCCCATTGAGACTCCAGGGTTCTATTTTAGACTAATTAATAAGTTGTAGATAAATTTCTTGAGAACTATAACCAGCTTGGGCTGAGAGATCAGGAATGGACAGGAAGAAATATATCAGACAGAATCTTAAGAGAGAGATAGAAAGCGTGAAGAAGGAAATGAAGAGTCCTACAGCGTAGATCAGAGAATGTATTCAAGGTGACAGCTTCGAGTTTAGAGGAGATCTGTAGGCGATGAGACAATTGAGAAGGGAAGAAGAAATAGAAACAAGGAATCCAAGGTGCTGGAGAAGAACTGTTTGGATTATCGAGTTAGATTGACTTCAATAGAGTTTGTTATGGAAGTTGTCATCTTACCGGTCAGAGATTGGCGAATTCGGTCTGAGGCATTTACTTGGTGGAGGGAGGATGATCGTCGAGAGGATTGGAAGAGAGAGAAGAATGAGAATAGAAATAGAAGGGAAAGATAGGCGGGAGAGACATAGAAAGGTGAGATCAAAGAAGAAAGAGGAGGATTTCAGAGACTTGAGAAGATCCGGAGACTTGCTCCGTCCGAGATGTAAGAGAAAGTCGCATCGGGGTGTCCGTCGTAGGTTCAGTGCGCATCCGCGCCCAGGGGCGCGGTTGCGCGGTCAGAAATAATGGTAGTGAGGAACTCTGCGCGGAGGCGCAATAAGAGAGGATAGGTGGAAGACACTTGAGGAATATTCAACACCCCTTGTGACTGGTAAGGTGGCGTTGGCTTAGGATTGACTGGGTTGATCGGGGAAGATGACTTGTTGAAGAAGATGAAGGGCCCCCACGGAGGTGGCTTTAGTTAGAGAATCTGCTATCATTTTGGCGGTGGGAACAAGATGTAAGTTGAACTTGGCAAGAGAAAAATCTTCCCGCAGGCCTTTAGTTTTGATGTTGATGTGTCGTGACTTGGAGTGTGATCCAAATTTCTTTATTTTATCATCTAAACCTTTATTATCTATGTACATCGTTGGTTTGTTGGAAGTAGAGCCGTGCTGTCAGCCTGCTACTTAGCACAGAGCAACCTGACAAAGCAGCAACAATAATAATATTAACAAAATAAAGATAAATGAATAAATAAAATTATTATAAAATGAAGGAGTAGGAAATCCATAAATATTATTGCAGAAATGGATTCCCCACCCAAAATAAGGTAGGGTCACTCACTGACCCCACCCTTGAATTCTTACTCCTTATATTTTTTAATTAATTTAATACAAAATGGTAAATGACCACGGCACCAGTATGGCACCTTTTAGCCATTTTAATATTTCACATGATATGTCATGTATAGGTTTCACACCTAAATTTCAGTCGAAATCCAGGTGTTGTGTGTAGTTTAGGAGTTACACGGGAAATTGTGTTTTGTCACAATTCCCGCACGCAGCCCCGCGTCCCTAGCGCTGGTCTCCTGCGTACACAAACTCCCGCACGCAGCCCAGCGTTGGACTCCCGCGTACGCCAACTCCCGCACGCAGCCCCGCGTCCCTAGCGCTGGTCTCCTGCGTACGCAAACTCCCGCACGCAGCCCGCGTTGGACTCCCGCGTACGCCAACTCCCGCACGCATCCCCGCGCCTCCTATGACATCCAGGTACCGCTCAGAGAAGCTACAATACAGTAGGATTTACACTACATATGTAAAGCTACTACACGAGCATAGATTATGGTTCAAAAACCTTAAAAATCAATTAAAATTAGTTATTAACTAATTTCTAGTATTTGTTATTAATTAAATAAAGATCCAGACTCACCACGAAATAAGTTGATCAGAACCTTCAAAGACCACGAAACTACATAAGGAGTGGTCGTAAAAATTATTAAAAATTACATACAGGATCAGCAGAAGATGGAGAATCAATAAAAACCCACGTCTGCTCACTTTGGACCAGTACTTACTGTACAAATTAAGGATCAGTGCAGGATCAGCAAAATGACTAATCTATTGATTAACAGATCCTGCAGCTAAAAAGGAGCTGTTCCTTGACAGATCTAAGGCCAGCAGGCTAACAGCACCTTGAGGACGTGCCAATCTTGCCCTGATTGCCCCCCTAGCCTCAGCCCATGGCTAGTACTCCTTCTAGAGGCCCTCAAAGCACCCAAAAGAATATTTAAACAGGCCCTTTTTGCCCTTCTGTTTCGAAGAAGTGAATCAGTTATCAGGAATTATTTATTATCAATCAGACACAGTGTCATTGTTAATCAAGTGCTTATATGAAGATAAGCAAGTGATTTATGACTTAGTCTGTAATAGTATTATTTACCTTTATTAACCAATCAACCATTGAAGTTTAGTCAGGCAATCAACCCCATCTGCTCTGAAACCCTTCCAATTATTCCAGGATTTTCGTGGTCAAGTGCTCAGAGTGAGTGTTTCCCTTCCTGTCTAGGCCACGTGTGCTGTTAAGCCCGGCCATTAGTGGAATAAGTCCTTTCTAAGGCACCCATATTTATTCCAAGGTTCTTAAACTGCCTAAGGAGGCCCCTTGAAGAGAGGTTGCTAGTCTGTAAAGATCCCCAGTAGTATAATACTGTGGCCCCTCTTTATATTTTATATTTAAAATATTTATAACCAAACCAAATAAACCTTGCACTTGCTCTTACCATACCATTATTGGAGCTTTAAAGTGTTTATTCTTTGGAATATTATTGCTCCAAGTTCTTTTATCACTCTCTGTAGCTAAAGGACTGCAAGGTTCCTGGTATCAGAGAGCTGACACGTGTATTTCTTCAACAAGATGGGTGATCCACTTCAATTCGAGGTAGCAATCAAGTAGGGCATTGAGTTCAGACTCAGTGGAGGAATATGTGACGTTTTGTTGCCTCGAGGAGTTCAAAGGACCGGACTACCGTAGTGTAAGACTATGTATCCAGTTTGGGACTTACGAGAAATAGGGTCATCTCCCCACGTTGCATCACTGTAGCTTGAGATAGATTCCTTGGTTGAGTCGTACTTAAGAGTCAATTTGAAGTCCTTTGTGGTCTTGAGGTACTTCCATACTTTCCGTACTTCCTTCCAGTGACTGAGGCCCGGCTTTGCATTAAATCTTGCAAGACTGGAGACAGCAAAGGAAATGTCCGGGCGAGTATATTGGGACAAATGATTCAGCAATCCGATTGCAGATCGGTAGTTGATATTCAGTTGACTGAACTGCGCGTGATCTTCATCTGAGGCCGGTTCGAGATGAAAGTTTTGAGTGAGAGGCGTATTGATGTTTTTGCAGTCGGTGAGACCCAGTTCTTCAAGACCTCTCTCGATATTGGTTGGCTTAGGAATATACTATCCCCGTTGAGTTGCATTAACATTCCAAGGATTGTATTTGGTGAGTGACAAGAAGAGTTTGAGAATCTTTCTAAGAAATTGACTGCGAATGAGTCAGACCTTCCTACCAGAATTAGATCATCAACGTGGAAGTAAAGGACTTCCTCCAATTTAGAGTTGAGATATAAACAGGGGTCGCTGGCGGATTCGCAGAAACCTTGGGACTTGATCCAAGCGGTAAGTGTGTCGTACCAATTTTTAGGTGATTGACGTAGCCCATAGAGCGATTTTTTTAATTTGAGATAAGGAGATTTTCGGTTCGATCCTTTGGGAGTTCTGATTATTACCGTTTCATTCAGAGAAGCGTGGAGAAAAGCTCCCTTTACATCGAATTGAGTAAAGGTCATTTGATTTTTCAAGCCGTAGATTAGAGCAAGACAAAGGGATCCGAGCTTCCCTGTTGGAGCCCAAGTCTCTTCAAAATCTCCGCCTTGAACCTGATTGAATCCTTGCACGCACAGGCGCGCTTTATATTTGACGGGTTCTCCGTGGCAGTTTTCTTTAACCTTGAATACCCAAGTCGTGTTTAGTATGTTGTCTGGTTCCCCGTAATATTCTTCCCAAACTTCTTGCATTTCAATTGATTCGAGTTCTTCTTTGGAGGCTGTTTTCCACCTAGGCCACTCAGGGCATTTCCTGGCGGCTTTATAAGATGGAGGTTTGTAGTAGTGGTGGAAGCCGTATCTTTGAGGTTTTTGGAGTTCGTGTCGCGGACGGAGGTTGGGCCGATGACGAGGTTGTTCGAGTTCAGGATGTGAAGGAGGAGGTGGAGATTCCGGAGAGGATGGGAGAATGTCTTCTCGATCCGAGTCCGAGTCAGAGTGTTCAGGGGTAGACTCTCTAATTAGGTATTGTTTTTCATTGGTTGAGAAGTAAGTTCCGTATTCATTTGAATCAGGTTGAGAGAAGATGTCAGAGCCTTGTGGTTCATAGAAAGGAAAGTCGTTGAGCTGATTCTTGAGGAACTTAACGTGCTTGGTTTCCACGACGGTTCCAAGCGTGGTTAGGACCAAGTAGGAATGGAAGATGGGGTTGAATCCAATGAGGACTCCTTCTAGACCTTTTTCATCAAATTTTCTTCCTTTCTGAAGACGATTGGCCAGGTAGATCACGGAGGAACCTACGGGTTGTAAGTAATTAGCTGGGAGAGTCTTACCAAACATGAGTTCCCAGGGAGACGATTGGTTACCTTCTCGAGGGATTTGATTTAACATGAAACAGCAGCTGCGTGTCACTACGTGCCAATAGTTTTTAGCAAGGCGGGAAGAGGAGAAAGTGGACCGGGCGGATTAAATGATTGTCCTATTGGCTCTTTCAACTCGTCCGTTGTGTTGTGGGTGATATGGCTCGGAGGTGCGGAGTTTGATAAATTTCCTTTTTGCAAAGTCTTTTAACGTAGAATTGCAGAATTCAGTTCCTTTGTCCGAGTAGATCTCGGTGGGGTAGTAATTCAAACGCTTATATTCGGTTTCTAGAAGATTGATGATTGTTTCAGATGTTTGGTCTTTGGAAGTTAGAGGAAAAGATGCGAGGTAGCCGGTATAGTTGTCAACCAGATTGAGCAAGTAGTGGTGGCCGGCCCTCAACTGAGGGGTGATTGGACCGACTAAGTCGAGATGGATTCGTTCTAAGGGCTTACTAGCAGGAGTGGAGGTGTTTGAAAAAGGAGATCTAGTAATTTTGCTCTTGATGCAGTTATCACATTGAAAGGCCTGGAGTTCGTCATTTGAGAAGCGGTCTTTTAAGAGAGGTTTAAGAGTGGAGACAGACGCGTGACCGTACATCTTGTGCAATTCGGATAGAGTATATGGTTGAGAGGTTTGACTGGCGAAGTTCACTGTGTTATTTTGGCCAGTTGAGCATGGTTTTTCAATGACAAAGAGATTATCTCTTATCGATCCCTTCAGTACAATTTGGTCCTCTCTGGTTACCTTGAATGTATTTCGGGTTTGAGTGAGATTACATCCCTTCTTCGCGAGGAGTCCAGGACTGATCAGGTTGACAACTATGTCGGGTACGTAGGCGCAATCTTCGAGCGTGATCACGGAATTGTTCCATTCAAGTTTGACCGATCCAATCCCTTGTATTTTGAGATTAGCTTCTAGTTTTCCGGTCTTGATTTCCTCAGGATCCTCTTGTATTTCTATGGAGGAGAAGAACTTCAGATCATTAAAAATATGTACGTTAGCTCCTGAGTCTAAGAGCAAATTAGGGTTATTATCTGAATTAATCCATAGAGTCAGCAAGGCGTGGTAGTTGATTGTTGGATTCTTCTTGTTCTTGTTTTTCCACTCGTTTTGTTGTTTGATCCACCACTCAGGTGCAATCTTGGGGTGTAGATGGAAGCATGAACTCTCCGCATGAGGGGCGTTGGGATTGTGATATCCTTCACAGCATCTCATCTTAGCTTTCTTCTCGTCCTTGTAGCTCCTCGTCTTAGTTGAGACTAATGAGACATCGGTAGATGACTTATTTGGATTGGACTGTGCCTTTCTCTCGTTGTGGTATTGGATGAGGTGATTGAAAACAACGTCCATCGTTAGATTCTTCTCTATGTGCATAATTTGTTGCTTGAGGTTTTCCAATGTAGGTGGAAACTTGAATAGTAACAGGTACGCCAAGATATCGTTGGGTAGCTCAATCCCAACGTCCATCATTCTCGTGATGGCTTTTCTCATTTCGGTGATGAAGCTTTTGATAGCATTTTTGCGGAAGACGGAGTGGAGGAAGTGATTGAAGACTCTTGCTCGGTTAGCTGTTTCTGAGGATGCAAATCTTCTCGTAATTTCGGCCCATAAGAGTTTAGAGGAAGAAATGTTGGTGGAATTAACTACATTTGCATGGGTGGTACTGTCGAGCTTGGATAGTAGTATTGCTCTGATTTCTTGATCTTGTTTTGACGACAGAGGGCCCGAATTTTGAGTGATAGCGTCCTTGATATCTTTGAGATCAAACAACATTAACATCTTGTCTCGCCAGATTGAATAGTTCTCTTCATTCAAATGCGGTATGGCGTCAACCGATGCCTTGAGGGCAACTTGATGGAAGTAGTCGTTCGCTCCGGCTGGTTCGTTCATGGTTTGGTTGGTTCAATTCGTAGGAGGGTCCTTCGGCTTTTAACCGTAATAAGTTGTAGATAAATTTCTTGAGAACTATAACCAGCTTGGGCTGAGAGATCAGGAATGGACAGGAAGAAATATATCAGACAGAATCTTAAGAGAGAGATAGAAAGCGTGAAGAAGGAAATGAAGAGTCCTACAGCGTAGATCAGAGAATGTATTCAAGGTGACAGCTTCGAGTTTAGAGGAGATCTGTAGGCAATGAGACAATTGAGAAGGGAAGAAGAAATAGAAACAAGGAATCCAAGGTGCTGGAGAAGAACTGTTTGGATTATCAAGTTAGATTGACTTCAATAGAGTTTGTTATGGAAGTTGTCATCTTACCGGTCAGAGATTGGCGAATTCGGTCTGAGGCATTTACTTGGTGGAGGGAGGATGATCGTCGAGAGGATTGGAAGAGAGAGAAGAATGAGAATAGAAATAGAAGGGAAAGATAGGCGGGAGAGACATAGAAAGGTGAGATCAAAGAAGAAAGAGGAGGATTTCAGAGACTTGAGAAGATCCGGAGACTCGCTCCGTCCGAGATGTACAAGAAAGTCGCATCGGGGTGTCCGTCGTAGGTTCAGTGCGCATCCGCGCCCAGGGGCGCGGTTGCGCGGTCAGAAATAATGGTAGTGAGGAACTCTGCGCGGAGGCGCAATAAGAGAGGATAGGTGGAAGACACTTGAGGAATATTCAACACTAATACCAGGTCCCCCTTCTTGAGTGGTTTCCTTATCCTATGGGCCAATCTCCTGTCCCAATACTTGATTGAGAGTTCTCTTGCTTCCTTCAATTTCTGTGCTGCCTTCTGAATGTGTTCTTCCTTCTGAGCCAACTGTGCTGCTCTTGCTTTCAGGAGGTCTGAAGTGGTGGTCAACTTCTCCCAGTCAACTCCTAGGTATGTCTCCATTTCTAGGTCAATGGGTAGGACTGCTTGTTGTCCAAACTGTAGTTCAAATGGGGAGAATCCTGTTGTCCTTTTTGTAGAGATCCTATCTGCAAAGGTGACTAGAGGGAGGTATTCCTTCCATTTGCTGCCATTCTCCCCACATAGCTTTATTAGAGCATCTTTTATTTCCTTGTGGCCCCTTTCAATCATTCCTTGAGCCTCTGGGTAGTAAGGGGTGACCATTCTGAGTTTTGTTCCAACCTTCTTCATAGCTTTCTGGAGCTCCTTTTTAAACTCTCCTCCTCCATCCACTGTTACTTCCTTGGGAATCCCATACCTATAGATCCATTCAGATAGGAACCAAGTGGCTATGTTTCTTGAGGTGAGACTAGTCAGGCCCACTGTCTCTGCCCACCCTGAGAAGTCATCTCTAGCTACCACTTGGTACTTCCAGCTTCCTGCTTTGACATGTACTGCATCCATTGCTACCTTCTGAAACAGGGTCTTGGTAATAGTTGCCTTCCCTTCTTCTTTCTGCTGGAGCTTGCTTCTCTTCTGACATGGTTCACAGGTTTGGACCCATTTCCTAGTCATCTTCTTCATTCCTTCCCACCAGAACCTAAGCTTGATCCTTCTGTATGTCTCCCAGTTCCCTCTGTGCCCCAATTCCTCATGCAGGCTCTTCATGACCCTTTCCATATCTTCTTTAGATGTCAGCACCAGCTGAGGGCCCCATATTCCCCTCCTTTTTAGTTTCCCTTCCTCCACATAGAAGTTGGGTGACCTCCTCTTGATATTCTGGAGTTCCTTCTCAGAGCACCCTATGTGCTTCTTCATGGTCAATAAATATTCCTTCATTCTTCCCCAGAATCCAGCTGGGGGTGTGGATGGTTTTTGGTCTTCAATAGAGTTAATTTTTAATCCAAGGCCAGGGTGTGGACTGATCCATTCTTCTTCTTCATCAAAATCCTGATTGGTGTCTTCTGGGTCTTCTGGGTCCTCTGGCCTTCTTGATAGGCTGTCAGGCATTGTGAATGTCTTCCCTGGCTTATGGACCAAGTCAAAGGAAAATAGTTGAATGAATGCCACCCATCTAGTCATAGGAGCACTAGGTAGGCTGGGGGTGTTGATCATTTCAATGAGGGCTTTTGCATCTACTTGTAACTCAAAGTGCTGTCCCCACAGGGTTGTCTGGAGTTTCTTGAGTATCTTGGCTACTCCAAAGAGTTCCAATTTTGACTGGGAATACTTCTTTTCTGTTTTTGAGAAACCCACTGACTCATAGTAGACTGGCCTTGGTCTTCCTTCTTTGTCTTCTTGCATCAGGACAGCACCAGCTGCTAGGTAACTTGAGTCCACAGCTAAAATGATCCTTCCTGCATCCTTTTCATATTCTATGCTTTTGAGGGTTATATCTTCTCCTACTATCTTCTTGAGTAACAGAAAGGCTTCTTCACTTTGACTGTCCCACTTAAACTCTACATCTTTCCAAGTAAGCCTTCTGATTGGTGCTGAGAGTGCTGATTAGTTGTTGATGAACATCCTGACATAGGAGCAAAGTCCCAAGAATCCTCTAGCTTCCTTTTTGTTTCTTGGTTGGGGCCAGCTTTGAATTTTATTCAGCTTCTGCTCTGCTACTTTCCTTCCTTCCTGAGATACCACATGCCCCACTATGTTAAGGGCAGGGACACAGCAAGCAAATTTTTCTCCTGAGATAGTCAAACCAGCTTCTTCTATCCTAAATAAAATCCTTTCTAAGGTCATGGCATACTCCCAGACAAATCTTCTTATTTGTGGGTTATCTTCAAGTGTGTCTTCATTGTACCCGCTTCTGGGTCCTTTAATACCTCCATCATCAATAAATATTCCCACATGTTCCGGTATTTCCTCCTGAAGTATCCAGGTCATTTGGGCTTGGTAGACTGCTACTGAGTTGGTGCCACCCTGAGGTAACCTTGTAAGCTGGAGCCTCCCCAGGGTAGTTTCAAAGGTGGTCAGTGGTCTTGAGGTCCTATCCAATTCTCTCTCATCATATCCTCCCATGATGTCTCCTAGTCCATAGCAGGCCCTCCCAGCAAAGGATTCTACAAATTCTTCAATTTTTGGGGGTAGTCCTGCATCCTTGATAGTAACTTTGTTGAGGGGTTGGAGGTCATGGACTATTCTGAGCTTCACATTGGCCTTAGCCACAGGGAATACAGGGCTGGAATAGCTGGAGGTTGATTGTTCATACAGACCTGTTCTGATCCTCTTCCTTATTAGTTCTGTACATTCTGGCCTGATAGCTTGGGGAATGGGTATAGGTTTCTTCTGCCATGGGTCATGAGGTACTGTGGGTATTTTGTAAGGGAGCCAATAAGAGTGCTTGAGGAGCCCTCTTTCTTCTTCTGTGAAAGCAATGGCCTTTTCTCTGAGGACCATCAAATGCTGGAGTAATTTTATTTCCTCAGTTCCAAGCCAGTTATCAGGCCCAAAGTTAACCAGCTTCAACCTTTCTGGTGTGATCCTAGAGGTTGGTGAGAACTGGGGTGGCTGAGGTGTTAAGGGTGTGACGTAAGGGTCTCTGGAGAGGGGTGGATTGAGGCCTTGAGGAATAGGCTGGTTTATGGGTTTTATCTTCTTATCCACGGTTTTGTATTTGGCTGCTGTGATTGTTGGGCACTCCATCCTCTTTCCTTTATGATTTTTATATTTAATTTTTTTTATGCGTTTGTTTGTTTTTATATATATATATATTTTTTATTTATTTTTATTTTATTTATTTTCTTTGGATTTTTACCCTTCTTTTTTTTTTTTTGTGTTAAGGGGTATCAGCTGATAATCACCACTTTTCTGCAGTTTTAGGTCTTACAGGGGACCCTAGTTTTAGATTTCTGCAGTTTTGGTCTTGCAGGGGACCCTTGACCGCGCCGTTCCTCCCCCGGTTCCTTCCTTGCAAGCAGCCCCCCACTGATCCTCGGAGATTTGTGCTGGTGGTGCCCTAAGCTTGCTCGCGCGCTCCAGCGCCAAGGCTGCCCCGGCGCGGCGGTGCGTGCAGCAACCCCCAAGGCGCTCCGCAAGGCCGGCTTGAGGTAGTTGCGCTGGACCGGTGTCCTCCCCCCAATCTCATTTCTTCCTCGCCGCTTAGTCGTACATACATACACGCATACAGCTCGAGGGATCGACGTTATTAGGCATACAGGTAAGCCTTCTTCTTTCTTCTCTATCTTCTATTGTACACCCAATCTCTGGGTCTCCTTCCCTATGTTTTGTCGCGCTCACACCCCACTTCTTTTACTCCTGGGTCTTCCAGGCATACCGTGGGGTGGACCCCTTCATCTATCTCCATCGGCCCTTTCCCTTATCGCTTCAAAAATCCCAGTATGTTTGCTGATCCATTTCTGTAAACGGGTATGTGGATACACCTGTCACGTTAGATTTAATTTATCTAGATTGCCAATGCCTCCACCTGTCCGCTTCCTTATTGTTCTTCTCTCGTACCGTTGGCCAATCTTTTACTCTGCTAGGTCCCTTCTTACGTGGAAATCGAGGTACCGATGCGTAGTTCCGGCCACTCTATGCGCACGGCTTGATGTAAGTTTTACGTCCCCTTCCCTTATTGAGTTGATCGCTTGCATCAGATCTATTCATTCCTCCTTCTCTTTTCTTCTTTTTTTTCTTATTTTTAATCTATCTTACTTATGGCTTCTCTCATCTCTGGACTCCTGTCCCCCCCTTTTTTTTAGGGTCCCAGAGATCCTGGTGGCGATGCCCTATTTGCCGACGCCTCCGCCTGTCCGCTTCCTTATCGTTCTTCTCTCGTACTGTTGGCCGATCTTTTACTCTGCTAGGTCCCTTCTTAGGTGGAAATCGAGGTACCGATGCGTAGTTCCGGCCGCTCTATGCGCACGGCTAGATGTAAGTTTTACGTCCCCTTCCCTTATTGAGTCAATCGCTTGCATCAGATCTATTCATTCCTCCTTCTCTTTTCTTCTTTTTTTATTGTTTCTTATTTTTATTCTTATTTTTAATCTATCTTACTTATGGCTTCTCTCATCTCTGGGCTCCCGTCCCCCTTTTTTTTAGGGTCCCGGCGATCCTGGTGGCGATGCCCTATTTGCGATCTCCAGTCTTCCCCTTCCAATTGACCATTCATGGGCGTGGGTCATGGTATACTGGGGACCACGTAGGTCTCCCCCCTTTTTGAACTCCACTTGCCCTCCCTCTCTCATTCGTTATGGGTGGGCTCCTCGGCTATTTAAGGAGGCCCATCCTGACAAGTCTCTCATGTTTCCTCATCCGCTGGTCCTCCCCTTACTTGTTCCAAGGTTTGTCATCGCCCCATTTTCTGTCTTACCCCGGGTGGCTAATTGGGTCTTTCACGCGTCTTGCCCTTTTAGATGCCTCAGGATTCTGCCAAATTTGAGGATGCAAGCTCCAAAGTCTCGGTCGTTGTTGTCCGTCCCGGTCGTCAAGCTAAGCGCAAAGCCACAAGTCCCCATCGAGCTAGGCCAAGGGGCGCCCCTTTGTCTTTGATGGAGGCCCCTGTTGGTGCGGGCGTCAATACTCCTGCGACCAGTAATCCCCCAGGCGACCTCCCCGCAATCAATCCGTGCCTGGCCTCCTTGGACGTTTTGGGCGTTTGCAATGCAGCCGAGTCGCTGCCCACTACGAACCTCAATGTCACCCCGTCTCTTGCCTTGGTCAATATCCCCATCCCGACCGCCTCTCCTGCCGACGCGTGCGCCACCGCTCGCTCCCTTTCCGACTTGCTCTCCGGTCACGGCTTCAGCTCTGGGTCCTCCAACAACTCCTCCTTGGGCTTTTCATCACCTTTGTCCCCCCCTTGGCTCCCTAACGCGGTTTCCAAAAACTTTGATTTGGTCCATTTCGCCGTGTGGTGTCTGATGATCAGCCTTCCTCAAGGAACCCACCTGCGTAGGACCGTTGAAGGGATCAAGGCCCGGTTGGATCAAATCCGAGTGTGGCTTAACACCCTTTGCTATTACTAGCAAGTCCCTTCTCCTCCATTTCCCCCTTCCTTCTCCTTCCTTCTTCTTTTAAGATACATCTAACTGACGCTCCTTCCCATTCAAACCGGACCTCCCTCCCCATTCTTCCCGTAGGGCCACCTGGGCCGTTTCTGGTTGCGTCCTACCCCCCTACTGCCTGGATATGATAGTCGCTGGGGCGTCTTGTTGTTTGTTTGTTTTTTGTTTTGTTAACGGGAAGTTGGCTATTTGATGCGTTGTCAGTGAGTTTCTTTTCTTTTTTTCTTTTTTTTTTTTTTTTTTTTTTTTTTTTTTTTTTTTTTTGGTTTGTGTATACTAACTCCCCCCCCTTTTCCTTTTTTTTTTTTTTTTTTTTTTTTTTTTTTTTTTTTTTTTTTTTTTTTTTTACAGTGACAGAGAGAAAAAAAGCAAGAACACAAAAAAAGGTGAAGCAATACCAAGTAAAAATAAAGATAAAAAATAAAAATAAACAGAAATATGCCCGCCCATACCCTTGGCTCTTCAAAGGAAGACTGAAGGCCTACTGCTACATCAATAAAAAAATCATACACCAAAAAACTTGTATCTTGCCGAGAATCCGCTTTTCTTTTTTGGTGTTATAACAATTATTATTATTATTATTTTTTTGTTTTAATCATGTATTATTACAATTTTTTTATTATTTATTTTATAGAAAGAATTGGAGACTTCCTTTAAAAAAGAGAAATGCCCACCCATTCCCTCAGCTCCTCAAAGAAAACTGAAGGCCTACTACTGCATCAGTAAAAAATGAGATTTATTCTTCCAAGTATCCTTACCACCTAACATGGTCTGGTATCACTTGGTCCATCATTATAATATGGCTAATCCAAGATTTAGCCCATTCTTCCCCATAATATAAGCAATACCTTACAATCCATGGGACTCTCCCATGATGAGATGGCCATTGTCCATGAATTAAAAGAGTATTTCCAGTGTAAGTGTTGAGTAAGTCCATAAACTCTGAGTTGTCCAATCCTGCTCCAGGTAATTCTTCCCAATTGGTCCCTTCCATGTCTTCCAGGTTGGTCCAGAATCCTCCAAATACTTGTCAAAACATTTCCAGGTTTTCTTCAGCTTCTTGTTTATTCAACACCTCCTCCCATCCTCTTTCTGCTGGTACTTCAGGGGTGATGATGTTGTTTTCCCAGGGGTCTGGTAAGCCTTCAGGGTCTATCTCTGGTATATTCTGTCCACTGGTCCAAACCTCTTCTTGGTCTAAGTTTGCTGTGATGCTGTTCATGCCCATTGGTCTTCTGGGTGGTGTAACCTGCCATCCTGCTTGATCTGGTGAACAAATGGGGATGCATAACCTTTCACCTCCTGCTATCTCATAGCTTAAGACTTCCCCTTTATGCTTTGCTAATTCTAGCCTGACTTTATGATCCACTAAGAAAGGTCTTCCAAGTACTGTATGAATTGATCCTTTGGCTATGAAGAAGTGGGCAGACTTTGGTTCCACAGGTGTTATTTCAAATACTGTTCTTTCAGCTAATCCAATCAGTGGGGTAGAGTTGCCTCCAATTCCTGTGACCTTCATGAACAATTCTCTGGACACCAAGCCTGTCTGAATTGCCAAGTGTTCTGGTATGACATTTAATTCAGCACCAGTATCCACCAGAGCCTTGATCTTCTTTCCTTTGATCCAAATAGAAATGAACCCCAATGGACAGGCATAGGTGAGTTTTTTGCCTATTAAGCATGGGTATTCATCATCAGAATAGTCTTCAAGGTGGTGTTGACATCCATTGATCCTTCTATTGTTTTTGCTGGCTGATGATTTAGAGGCTTTATTCAAGTCCAAGGTTCCTTCAGGGGTCATATCTTTTAACTTCTGGAAAAGATTTGGTGCAACTGAAAGGAGCTCCTCCAAGGTAAGGTTGAAGTTTTGTTTTAATATTTTCTTCTTCAAACTTTCTTCCATCTTGGTTCCTTCCTGAGTGTCCAATGATTCTGACTTTCCTTGGTTCTTCTTCACAGGTTCAGTCACAGGTTCCTTGACAGATTCTTTGGGGGGCTCTTCTTCATCTTCAGACTCTTGATCCACTTCCACCCATGCTCCTGGGTAACTTGCTTTCCTCTTCCTTGGTCCTGGGGCTGATTCTTTAGTTATTGCTGAGGTTCCTTGGTCTGTTACTGGTGTCTCCTGGGTGTTATCCTTTTCTGGTGGATTTCCAGCCAACCTTTGTGATCTTCTCATTCCCCATTGAACTTGAGATTCCTTCATTTTTACCTCTGGTGGTGTCCAAGCTTCCCAATCTCCAGTCTTCAAGAATGCTGCAACATTGGTTGGTTCTTCCTGCTTCTTGGGTTCCTCCAATTTTGGGACTTGTTGAGCCTCTGAGAATTTCTTGACCTGATCTCTGAAGCTTTCCTGCTGGCTAAAAGGTATGGGTTCTCTGTTTGGGAAGTAATAGTTGGGTCCTTGTTTAAACACCCTTTTGGCCTTTATATCTTCTGCCAAGTCTGGACAGTTGACTTGGGTATGGAGTTCATCCTTGCAATAGTAGCATCTGATTGGCCATCTGGGTCCTGCACTGGGAGATGAGGGTCTGAAGTTTTGTGTCATTCCTTGGTTGATCCTATCAAAGTGGGGAGGTTCCTGCTTCTGATTTAAAGCCACAGTGAGTTTTGAAACATCTTCCTTCATTTTCAAGAGCTCATCAATTCCCAGTTGCTGAAACTTGACTTCCTTCTTGGTTTCCACTAAGTTCTTGATGGTAGGTCTAGGAGTTTCTTCTTCATCTACATCCCATAAGGCCAAGGTCATTTCCACAAATTCCTTCAAGGTCTCCAAATCTGGTGGGAGGTATCTGCCATCTCTTGCAATCTTGATTCTCCCTGCATGGGCCAATTCCCTGCTCACTTCCCTCCTAAGATAAGTGGACAAGGCTTTCCAGAGGTTTTCCCCACTTTCCCAGTTATTGTTGTCATAAGCCATCCTGATGAAGTAAAGAACCATTTCTTCATAACTCCCAATGAAATTCTTGAAGTCAGGCTTGGTCTTGATGCCTCCCTGTTCTTGAGTATGTCTGAAAAGCCTTGGTATGGACTCCTCATTGAACATTCTATGGGGGGTAGCTGTGCCCCATTTCCTTTTTAGTTCCTTCTTCAGGAGGTCCCAGTCTGCATATTCATGTCCTTCCATATCTTCAATAGACTCCCTGATCTTCTTGTCTTGTACTAGAAAAGGTAATTGTAGGGCTATATCTATTCCCCCTGCCTTCTGAATCCTGGCCAGTTTCTCCACTCTTTTAATAAACTGTTCCACCTCTGTTCCATCAAATTCAAGGTTCACTTTCTTTCCATCTAATAAAACTCCATTTTGTTCATTATTATTGATTATTGAGTTATCCTGGACTGGTCTTCTGGCTGGGGTTCCTTCAGTATATTTGCTCCTATTAGCTCTTCTTCCTTCTTCTCTAGCTTGGGGATATATATTTATTCCTGGGCTTATGGAGGGGTTTGTTGATTCTTCCATGGTTTCTGCTGGGATTTTTCCATTTGCTGATCTTGGGGTGGGGGTCTGAAATCTGGTTCTTGGTTGGGTGTATGGGGTTTCTGGAATTCCCTGTGGTGTTCTTTCTTCAAGCATTTGGTTTATGAGTTTGGTAATGTTGGAAAGGTTCCCCATTGCTTCTACTGCAGGTCCTGGCTGATTCTGACTTCTTTCCTGGTCTTCCTCTGGCTTATCTTGGGATCCACTGGGGATTTTGGTTTTTTCTTGCAGTTCTTTCTCCATCCTGATTATTGAAGATAGGGCTTCTTGGTTATTATCTTCAATCCCTCTGAGTTGGTCCTTGAGGTCTTCAATTATCTGATATGGGTTTCTTCTTTCTGCCTTCAGAATGGTGAGTTAATTCTTGAGGCTAATATTCCACAAATATTTTTTTATGGTTTAATATAAACTAATCAAACCTAAAGGAAACAGGCCACTGTTGGGACACCAATTGTAGAGACTCCTGTGGGATTATAGGTAAATAAAATAGCAAATAGCTTGCTGGCAGTCCTTGAAGGGGAATTTAGTATTACTTCTACTCCTTTGGAGTATTAGTATATACTAAGAGTGGTTTTGAATTGCCTGCCCTTCTAGTACTATAGTAAGTCTGCACAATAATTTATTTAAATTAATGGCTGGTTTATTTGAGACTTAATATAGGTCTCAGATCAGACCTAGATTAGTTATTGATTGTTATTGGTAGGGTTTGTTGAAGAATGGACCAGATGTATTGGATTATGGGTTATTTACTGATCAGATATATTTGATCTTAACCAATATCCCAATATTAAAGGGTTCAAGGGTTTATCAAAGGGGTGGTTCAGGAGAGGACCCAAGGATGGGTTTACCCACAGGGGGCTGGGTAGAGGAAAAGGTTGGTGGTTGCTTTTTTTTGTGCTCTCTTTCTTTGTAAGGGTTATTTATTAATTGAAGGGTGGTTCTTCTTTAATTTGGTGCTGAATATTTAGGTCACAGAAGAACCCTTATTCAAGCACCTGTTGGGTGGTTTAATTGGTTAAAGGTGTGTTATAACTTGGTTTCTGATTTCCTGTTTCCTTTATAATTGGTTCACTGATATTTTATCTGGGTAGGTACCACAGATGGGTACTGATAGAGTGGTTGATGGGGTGGTATGAGTAGGTGAGTAGGTATACAACTTGGATAGGGCAGAGAGGCCCTCCTTAAATAGACAAATCCTGCCCCCAGGGGTTCTCAAGGCTGCCCCTGAGGGTTCTCCCTGTTCTGGTGAGGAACAGTGAGATACAGTTACATGAGGCATTTCTGCTGGTTGGGAAAAGTTTGTACAGTTACATGAGGCATTTCTGCTGGTTGGGAAAAGCTTGTACAGGGGTTTCATGCATGCACAGCCTTGCATAGATTGCTGTGTAGTTCAGATAAGGTATATTGCTGTGCTGTACTGGTAGTTTATTCAGTGATTCTTGCTTCTACCTACATGTATTGCTGTGCAATACTGTTGGTTTTTTTGGTTCTGGTTAAGGCTGGTTCCACTTTCTCCTGCATATATTGCTCCTGTATACTTCTGCACAGCCTCTTGTATGTGTATTTGCTGCATGTTTGTTTGGTTCAGGTGACCAGATCTGACATGCTGCACTGCCTCCTGTATCTGTATTGCTGTATTCTGGCTGAGGTGACTGGATATGGACTGGTTGCACTGCCTCCTGGATCTGTATACTGTATGCTGGATGAGGTGACTGGATCTGGCATGCTGCGCTGCCTCCTGTATCTGTATGCTGTATTCTGGATGAGGTGACTGGATCTGGCATGCTGCACTGCCTCCTGTATCTGTATGCTGTATTCTGGATGAGGTGACTGGATCTGGCATGCTGCACTGCCTCCTGTATCTGTATGCTGTATTCTGGATGAGGTGACTGGATCTGGCATGCTGCACTGCCTCCTGTATCTGTATACTGTATTCTGGATGAAATGACTGGATCTGGCATATGGTTCTGGTGTTGAGGGTAAATTGTTACTGGTATGTACTTGAGGGTTTGAAAGGTATTTCTTTATGCCTTCCACAGAGCTGTGACACCTGGGTGGGTATGAGTTTGCCACAGTTGAAGGTTTCTTGGGCTGTATCTTCAAATCCATGAGAGATAGAGGGGTACTTTGGCTGAGTGACTATAGGTTATTTTTGATGTAGAATCCATTTCTGAGGTTAATTTGAGGGTTTGAGCTGTTGTTACACTAGAAAAGTGAGTCTGATGGCTATAGGGCAGGTTTGGACTACCACAGCGCGGGGTAGAATCCGCTTTGTGCGTGGGAGAATCAGCTGCGCGCGGGTCTCTAGTATGCGGGAATCTGCTACTACAAGTACGTAGGGATATGTAATGATGCGGGTCTGCGCGTGGGAATTGTGACATAACACATTTCCGCGTTTAACTCCTAAAATATACAAAACACCTCAGAATTGAGTGAATTGTAGGTGTAAACCCCGTATGTGACAACATGTGTGAAATATTACAATGGCCAAAAGGTGCCATACTGGTGTCCTAATTTTTAGTACTTTTCTTTTTAATTATTTTAAAAATGTAAGGACTTGGAATTCAAGGGTGGGGTCAGTGAGTGACCCTACCTAATTTTGGGTAAGAAATCTATTTCTGTAATAATATTTGTGGATTTCTCACTCATAATTTTTTTAATTGAGATATTCTTATTTTTTCATAGTTTTGTGTTGCTATTGACAGGTTGCTCTGTACATAGTAGCAAGCTGACAGAATGTGTGATTACTTCATTTTAGGAAATGATTCTCTTTGCCTGTATGGTATAGATTCATTCCAAAGTAAAGGAAGATACTTTACTATAGGAGGCAATTGGAACAAGAAGTTTCAAATATGCTATGTTAATGCTCAAACCACTGGCTACACTTATCAGAAACACCTGGAAACCTTTAACCAGGAATACTTCTCCCAAGCTGCCCTAAATGACCAACTAATTGAAGATAAAAAACGTGAAATCCTTCAGGTCTGCTTTGAGAATCAGAATGCTTTCTGCACTAAGGACCACCCTATTGGTAACATCAAAGGACATGATATGATCCTTACCTTGACTATCAAACCCCCTTACCCTCCTAACCTGAGAAGACCTGCTTATCCTTCCAGTCCAAAATCAAGAACAGCCTTTGAAACTCACATCCAGGAGCTAATTGACTTACAAGTCCTGAGGAAAGTAGGACACAATGAGCAGGTAGATATCACTACTCCTGTGATCATAGCTTGGCACAATGATAAGTCAAGAATGGTAGGAGATTTCAGGATGTTGAACAATTACACTCAAGCAGAATATTACCCCATTCCTAGGATTGACCATGCCATTCATAATATCTCACAAGCTAATTTTATTACTACCATGGATATGCTGAAAGGATTCCACCAGATCCCCATCATCCCAGAAAGTAGGAAGTTCATGAGGATCATATGTCACCTAGGTATCTATGAGTACTTGAGGATGCCCTTTGGGATCAAGAATCCTCCTTCCCACTTTCAGAGAATGATGGACACTTTACTAGGCCAGTTCATAAGGCAAGGATGGATGATGGTATACATTGATGATGTTATCCTCTACACTGATGACTGGACCTCCCATATGGATAAAGTAAGAATTGTCCTAAAAACCATCTCTGCTGCAGGATTAAAAGTATCCATGAAAAAGTGCAACTTTGGATATTGTGAACTCAAAGCACTAGGTCACATAGTATCTGGTCTGAATCTTACAGCTGACCAAAGCAAAATAGCAGCCTTTATGAACAGGCCAATGCCTCAGAAAAAAACTGAACTCCTATCCTTTGTCAGTTTCTGCAGCTACTATAGGAAGTACCTACCCAAGTTTGCATTACTAACCAAGTGTTTGTATGGGATTTGCAACAACAATAGCCTTTTTGAAATGACTCATGAAAGGGTTAAGAACTACGAGGAACTCAAGGTGGCTATGACTACTGCCGCCGTACTCATAAAACCTGATTACAGTAAACCCTTTATACTATATATTGATGCCAGCATGGAAGGGCTAGGCGCTGCACTTCATCAAGAAGTCATAGAAAATGATAGACCATTAGAAAAACAAAACCGCCCCCTCCAGGGATTTGAGGGAAAGAGGGGGGGGACAGCATGTCTGCTGATTACACCCCACCCAGGTGAGATTTTGGTTGGACTCAGGTGAGTCCTGGGTCCCACCTGGCCCATATGAGGGTCCAGGGCTGTACAGGTGCTAATATAAGTAACAGGGCTGGTTGTAACCAACAACCAGCCAGGGTTTTGAACAGCTAAGGGGCTGGGTCAGCCCCATTGAGGTGGAAACACCAGAAACAACTGGAATAGGCTGGTTGTAAGGGTACAGGGACTGATGCCATGTAAGCTGATGTAGCCCAAACCAAGTAACAAGGCCTGTAGAGCCTTTAGAGCTATTTTGGGGCGGAAAAATTGCCTTTTGGCCTTTTGTATCATGGGATCACAAGAGGCCAATCTTTTGTAATTAAGGAGCTCTTCTACCTGCTGTTTTCCATTCATTCATTCATCATTCAATTGAATCCATCAACAATATGATCCAACATATTGCCCCATTGTGAGAGCCCATCAAGCAATTATTGACACAAGGTTTCCATAATTTATTTTGATTTAAATACTGCTCATTTGCCTAAGCTAATTGCTGGCCATAATTATAACGCAGAGTTCCATCCAATTCCTCCAACTAGTAGCTACCTCGGGTGAACCTGGATGTCACACAGAAAGGCCCGTTCCATTGATTAGCAAACAGCTTCCCCCATTGAGTTTCAAGGCTCCAGTTTTAAAGCAGAACCAAGTCCACCTTCCGCAATGGATCCCGCAGTTTATGCGCGCAGTGCTTGTCCCAGTAGCAGACAGAATTTGTGCGGCTTGCCTTCAGTCTTCCAGCTGCTTTCTCCAACATCTTTTTCTGATGCAGGAGTTGCTTCGCATAGGCCTTGACTAGATCCGCAGCTGTCTTAACCTTCCACCAATCAATACCCAGAAAGTTTTCCAGCTTGATGTCAATTGGCAGCACAGGTTGCTGCCCAAATAGTAGCTTGTACGTCAAAAAAACCATCAATCTCTTCACCAAAATCTGATCCCCAAAAAGAACTACTGGAAGGGTTTCCTGCCCCCGCTTACAACCCTTGCCACACATCTTCACCATTGCTTCCTTGATTGGCTGGTGACTGCTCTCAATCATAACCTTGCCTTCCGGATAGTACTCTTTCACTTGCCCAAACTTTGCTCTGCAACTTTGTACTAACTCTGCCAACCTTCCCAGAACTCTGCACCCCCATCAACCATTACCAGGAAAATTGATCCATAACTCACAAACCAATCTTCCTCCAGAAACTGCTCAAATTTCTCCACCAAAAGCTTCAAAAACGGCCGCGCTTCCACCCATCCCAACAGATTTTCCCGCGCAACAAGGAGGTATGCAAACTTACCTGCCTTGATGTGAACAACATCCAGAGAAACCCGCCCAAACAAGGCTTCCTCCCCAGTGGGAATACCTACTTTGCAAGGTAATGTTGCGCTCCGCTTCTGACACGCTTCGCACAACCGTACCCACTCTTGCACCACGCATACTACACCCAGCCACCAGAACCTTGCCCTGACCCGCTTTGGCGTTTCAAGCTTTCCGCAATGGCCAAGATTTTCATGCAAACTTTGTAGGATTACCTCCTGATCCGCCCTCAATGTGCTGACCACAAGCGGTACCAGCACACTCTGCTGCCACAGCTGTCCTTCCTGCAAGTAGAAATTTCCCACTCTCCGCCAAATCCACCTAACAATCTTTGCTGGGGTATAATCCAGAAACCAAAGATCCTGCAAATAAAAACTGAGAAATGCATATCTCCCGGACTGCTGGAGTGGAAGTTGCACACCTACTTCCACCACTCCTACCTTAACCATTGGAGCCTCTACATCCAGTGGTTCCGCGCCTTTGTATGGATCATTGCACGGGTACTGGGACAGCGCATCCAGAATTGTAAAGGCTTTCCCTGGAACATGTACCACCGTCAAAGAAAACAACTCAAGGAACACAAACAACCTGGTCATAGGCCCGTTTGGAAGCATTGGCAAATTGATCATCCGCGCCAGCGCCTCCGCATCCACCAGAAGCATGAAGTGAATCCCCCATAGTAAATGCTGCAACCTCCACACAATCATAGTGACCCCGCAAAGCTCCAACTTTGGCTGCTAACACTGGCTCTCCATTGGCCTAAACATAAAGAACTTGTAAAGAACTGGAAAATCTTTCCCCTGATCCTCCTGTGTCAGCACTGCCCCTGCTCCAAGCTCTCTTGAATCCATGGCCAACTGAATTCCTCAGGAGTCATAATCCAAGAACCGCAGTACAATATTGCGTCTGACCATCTCCTTGAGTTTTTCAAAGGCTTTGTCACATTTCAAACCCCAGGTCCATTCCGCACCCTTATGCGTCAATTCCCCCAATGTAATAGCAACCTCCGCAAACTGCTTGATGAACATCTGTACATAGCTAAACAATCCCAAGAACTGGAGAAGGTGTGATACAGTCTTTGGTGTTGGCCACTCAAGGACTTTCTTGCATTTCCTTTCTGCAATCCGCCTTTTGTTGGAAGCCACCACATGCCCTAGAACCTCCAAGGGAAGTAGGCAGACTGCTAACTTTTTTCCCAACACCGTAAACCCCCCTTCCTCAATCCAGAAAAAGATCTGTTCCAGCGTCTGCGCGTACTTCCAGACAAATTGGCAAATTTCCAGAGCGTCTGTAAGCATTTCCCCTCCCTAATCCGTCTTTGGGCCTTTGATTCCCGCATTTTTGATGCAATCTGCACCTCCTCCAGAAGATTGTGCTTCAGAATCCAGGTCATCTGCGCTTGGTAAATCGCGACCAAGTTATTTGCGCCTTGAGGAAGCTGCATCAGTTGCATCCTGCCCAACCTGGTTTCAAAGGCAGGGATTGGCCGCAAACTCCAATCAAGTTCACACTGATTGTATCCACCCATCACATCCACCAACCCGTAGTACATGCGCCCTTCCATAGATTCCAGAAACTTGTCCATGCGCAGAGGTTGTCCCGCGTCTTGGATTGTAAACAAATTGAGCCTCTGCAGATCATGAACAATCTGTAAAGAATTCCCACCCTGCTTAACCACCGCAAAGATTGGACTTGAGTAACTTGATGTTGATTGCTTGTAAAAGCCTGTCCCCACACCCTTGCGCACCAGCTCTAAGAAGGGCCCCAAACCACCCGCGGAATCTGAATCAGCTTGATCTGCCAAGATTCCTGTGGAACTGTCAGCTCTGATATCAGGAAACTTGCAGTCCTTTAGCTACAGAGAGTGATAGAAGATACTGGAATAATAATAATAATAGTATTACAATGATTAAAATGTAAAAAGCGGAAAAAACGAATATGCTAAGAGCTGGTGCAAGGTTTAGTTGGTTTGGTTAAAAGGGTTTTCAATTTGTTATAAAAGAGGGGCCACAGTATTATACTACTGGGGGTATTTACAGACAAACAACCTCTCTCCAAGGGGCCTCCTTAGGCAGTTTAAGAACCTTGGAATGAAGTTGGGTGCCTTAGAAAGGACTTATTCCACTGATATGGCTAGGAAAAACAGCACAACGGCCAATACAAGAATGGAAACACTTACTCTGAGCACTTTACCACGAAAATCCTGCAATAATAGGAAGGTTTTCAGAGCTTCTGGGGCGGATTTGCTTGACTAACTTAAATGGGTTGATTGGTTTTTGACAAATAAATAATGATACTACAGACTAAGTCATAAATAACTTGCTTATCTCTTTTATAAGCACTTGACTAACAATGAAACGGTGTCTAATTGATAATAATAATTCCTGGAAAACTGATGGGGAATAATAGGTCCAAAGAGTTCTGTATAAATCACTTTTTGGGGTGACTATGAGCTTCTCAGGGTACGTAGAGAGGGTTCTGCTCTTGGGCTGAGGCTGGCAAGCCAGTCAGGGAAAGATTAGCACGTTTACTTGGTGCTGTAAATCAGCTGACATCAGATCTTCTGGAGTTCTGTGCTATTTTAGCCACAGAATCTGTTAATCTGTTATGGCGTAAATGTGATCATTCTGCACTCCTCCTTCATTTGTACTATTAATATTGTTTTAAAGTGGACAGATGTGGAAGTTTACTGATTTTAAATCATCTGCTGAGCACGTAGGTAGTTTTCAATCAATTTTATTATGACTCTTAGTACTGTTTTGTGGTCTTTGAAGATCAGGATACATGATTTATGTGGTAATCCTCAATATTTGGTTTATTATTAAAAAATGCTTAAACTTAGTTTCTTAATAATTTTATTTAAGTTTTATAGTTTTTAGAATATTAATAATGTATATGTCACGTTATTACATATGCTAGCTAACCCTAACTGTGTTTTAGCTATCTTGAGCAGTACCTGGTTGTCAGATTTGTCACAACTGATCCAGGCTTGGGGATCAGTCAATTCAGATGCGCGCGGGGTAGGATCCGCTGCCTGTGTGGAAAAATTAGCTGCGCGCGTGACTTCTGTATGCCGTAATTTGTAGCTACCGGTACATAGGGTTGTGTAAGAATGCAGGGCTTTGCGCGGGAATTGTGACATAACACATTCCTGTGTGTAACTCCTAAAATATACACCACAATCCAATTTGGAGTGAAATTTAGTTGCAAAAACTATACGTGACAATAAATTTGAAATATTGAAATTGCCAAAAAGTGCCATATTGGTGTCGTGGCTTTTGGTCCCTTTTTCATTTAATTATTTAAAAATAGAAGGAGATGGATTTTCAGGCTGGGGTGAGTGAGTGACCCTACCTAAATATGGGTGGGGAATCTATTTCTGCAATAATATTAATTAATTTCTCACTCCTTCTTCAGTCAATTTTACTTTTCTTATTTAATTGTTTCTATCACATGCCTTCTGTTACTTTGACAGGTTGCTCTGTACATAGTAGCAAGCTGACAGGAACCCTTGGAATTACATAAGGGTCTCCTATCTTGCTCTTTAACAGTCCCCGCTCTTCAGGTCCAAAAGCAAGCGCTCTTTCCTTGAGGACAAGTACTGATGTCAGCAAATCCCGTTCCTCCATGCTTAACCAGCCTGGAAGTCCAAAGTTAAGGGCCGCAAACCGCTCATCCCTAATATGCTCCAATTACATTACCAATCCTGACACCTTCAGCAGAGATTTCCATAGGTCCCACAACCAAGGGATTGGTTGGAGTGGTCCATTCAGATCCTGCAGCATTGCTTTGTTCCAGGGACAGACCTTTTGCCCAACCGGCTTATAATTCCTGGAATTGCACCGCGCCATCCGCACGTATCCATTACCATAGGTCCTAGTCAAAACCAAACCCCGGCTTTTGCCTTTGCTCACAAGCATGGCACAATGATAGTGTTTTTGCAAAGTAACTCCCAGTGATGCACACTGAGGAAAGGGAATTACTTCCACCGCCTGCCCATACGGCGCTTCCTCCCTACTTCCCACCTGCTCCTCACTGGTTGACAATCTGCACAAAGCCAGAGCTTGCCTTGTACAGTAAACTTGGCCCACTAGTCAAAATCCGGCTCCGGCCCACCCTTGCAAACAAAATATGTGATGGGGTCCTCCTCCTCCTCTCTTGCCAAATCACGCATACACTTCCCCAACACCTGATTGCACATCCTGGTATTGAATTGCCCACTGGAAAAATCTTCCACCGTCAACGCTTCCGTCCCCGCCTCTGGATCAAATGCCATTTGCGCTCGGAACCCAAACATGAATGGCCCTCCTAAAATAGCCTCCCTGCAATCAATCAATAGGAAAGAAAGTGGTTAACAGACCCTTGCAACCTCAACCTCTTCCTCCTCCACAACCCCATCCATGCAAAAAGCCCCACCCCATTGCACATTTCTGCCAAACCAATCCCATTTCATCAACCAGCCTGGACGGAAGAAGGTTCACCATGGAACTGCTATCCACTAGATACCATACTTTCCTTCCAGAAATCTTCATTGAAATGTAAGCCAGCAGAGTTGAAACAGATTTCATCCCTGCTAGGTTGCGTCCTGCGTCATCCCAAGCCAAGTTCACCTGCTGCACTGTTAGAGGGATTGTATTGTGTCTGAAATCCTTCAGAGCCAGAACCATCTCATCTACTACCACTGGAAACACCGCCACCAACTCCTTCAAGGTCAAGGGAATAGTTGTTTTATTCCCCATTATCCTGCGCAAAATTTCGCCCACCTTCTTCTTCCCCTCTGGATTCACCAGCCATCCATCCATTTCCACAATGCGCGCAATTGGCTTAGGAGCTATGGGAGGTACCTTTTCCTTGGCATCCACATCCATCCTTTCCACTGCCACCAACTCCTCCATTTCTAATACCCTCACTTCCGCTTCCACGTGCAGTGGTTGCCATACCCCGGGACTGGTGACAATCCCAAGAAAAGCTCAAGCAGTTACCCCCAAATCCTGACCTTGGGCGCGCACTTGCTCCATGATGGTTGGATTCCCAGGTTTGGTGTAGATCTGTTCAACTTTTGGGAACATGAATCCCATTCCCGCCTTGAGGTCCCTTGTCATGTCATTGCACCCCAACCACAAATTCCCCTTGTCCCCACAGGAATTGCATAACTGCGGGGCAGAGGGATTTGACGGCAGAAGCATTCCCCCAATGTGAGGAGGCAGATTGCAGGGAACTGACAACATTTGACTCAGGAAGATCCGTAAATCCTTCATCAATTCTTTCATCTTGCTGATCTCTGGGCCCATTGTCAGTGGTGTTGCTGGAGCACGTTCTGTTTTTGAGGCACCCACAACCAGAGCTTGCGTTGGTGCTTCCGGCATGTGGGAAGCGGACTTCTTTGACCCCTTAAGAACAATCTTGCCCTGTCCTCCAAGTCCAACTTGCTTTCCACCTCCCTACAAATGACAAGGATTTCCGGAAGAAGTGCAATTCTCCCATCCAACAACCTCTTTACCAAGTTGTTATCATATAAGTGCCTCTGCACCCGCCTGCAGAGTTGGGGACCAAGTCCTCCCATGAACAGCCTCTTCATTGCTCCCGTCTTCCCCAATATCATCTTGTTCTTTTCCAGGTAGCAATAGATCCAATCAAACATCACTACATAATCCCCCAAGTGCGCCCGCGTCCAGAATCCACCATTTGCGCTTGCTTCCCCCACAGCTTGCTCAAAGTTTCTTTCCCAAAACCAACATTTGTGCCTTCCCCACCACACCAAAATTTCAGCCTTCAGTTTTGGCCAATAAAGTTTCTCATACCCTTCCATCTCCTCCACATCCCAAAGCTTCTCTTTTTTCTGTAATGAAGAGGACAACAAGCCAAGCCTTATCCAAACCCATCACACCTTCTGCGTTGGAAATTTCTTTGTATTGCGCAAGGAATTGCTCAACTTCCTCATATTTGAACTGGATATGTGGATAGTCCCGCTGCCTGATGCAAACGGGCTTGTGATTGGGGCCATTGTTTGAGCAAGGGACACTGTATCCTGCCCCTGATGAGGGTGTCTTCTGAGAAGCCAGAGGAGGAGGAGGAGGAGGAAGAGGAGTGGAGGTAACTTTAGATGACCCCCAATGGTCAATGGGAGGTACCGGGACATCACACTTGTTAGTTTCAAGAGACAAGGAACAAAAGATTACTTCCTGGCCAGACCCCCAGATGTGTAATTCAGAAGAGGACTTCTCCTTTTATGGTTCCCAAGTTTGGAATTTATTGATAACTTGCATCTATAAACCCTGAGTGCAACTGTTCACCCTTTGACTGAGAGATAGAGAAATGAGAGTAAAGATCCTTCCAAAAACCTATGATGATCCAATGTGATCCTCCGCAATCTGATGTCCCTCCCTATCTGGGTTTAGTGTGCGGTTTAAGCACCTTCCCCTCAACCCTAACATAAGTAAAACTGCAAACCAACAAGAATAATGAAATACAAACCCTAAGTACAGAACCCTAGCCCCAATCCTACCCTTCCACCCCATAATCCACATCCCATATCTAATACCCCATATTCCACCCGTACCACCTGCCTGCCATTACATCCACCCAGTTTGTCCTTCTCATGAAGCAGCCCTTGCGCCGCGCCCAACTTGGAGCCCCCCACGCATTTTGGCATCAGCCTGACGTGCCATTCCAGATATCCAAGGTATATCTGCAAGCAATCTGTCTAATCCAATCAGTACCACCCCGCCTCTCCGGATGCCAAACCCAATCCAATCCTTCTGAGCCCGCAGCATGGCTTGCTGCAGAAAAGCCGCACCCATTGCTGAGCGCGCTGCCACTGCTGAGAAACCCATTGCTGAGCTTCTGCCACTGCTGAGCGCGCAGCCCATTCCAACTTGTGTCCATAAAAGACCACCACAGTGCGCACATCTTTCAGAGAGAGAGGAAGAGAAAAAGAGTGTCAGCCACCACCATCTATACCTTCCATCCATAAGATAACCAAACAAAACCTGAAAAGAGAGAGAGAGTTTTTCTTAAGCACCAACCTGTTTCCAAGCCCACGCCTTGCTCTTCAACCCACATTTGTTTTGTGCCACGTGCTTCCCTAGTTCCTTTGATCATCCGTTGGAATTTGTTCTTTTCCCAAATGCAGGGCTCCTCCTTGCATCCATGGAACCCACTCCACACCATGCCGTACCTAAAAGAAACTCATACCCTAGCCAGCAATGATCCTAAAAAGCCAATCCAGAGAGAAGGAAATAAGAAAAAAAACATTCTTGGGTGTCTAGTTGTTCCAGCTGTGAACAGGCTAGATCACCCCCTCACCAAATCCAATCATATCCCCTATTCATCCACTGTTCCCCCCAACATGACTGCTGTCCCCAGCGGTCTGCAGTTGTTTACTCCGCTGGACGCAAAGTGGCGCGCAGGCTTGTTCTTGGAAGAAGGATCCACTTTTTTGTCCCCTTTGCTATCCAAACCAGCAGTTTTGTCAAATGAAGTTGAGCCCTGCGCAAAGAATCCTTTCACGTGCAAATCCGCGGCCTTCCCTCCAATTCCTCCAACTGGTAACTTCCTCCAGTGAACTTGGACATGAAACATAAGGGACCGTTCCATCAATTGGCAAACAGCTTGCACCATTGAGTTTCCAGGCTCTGGTTGTAAAGCAGAACCAAGTCCCCCTTCCGCAAGGGATCACGTATTTTATGCTTGCAGCGCTTGTCCCATTAGCAGACAGACTTTGTGTGGGTTGACTTCAGGCTTCCAGTCGCTTTCTCAAGCATCTCTTCCCCTTCCAGGATTTGCTTGGCGCAGGCCTTGACTAGATCCGCGGCCATCTCAACCTTCCACCAATCAATACCCAGAAATGTTTCCAGCTTGATGTCAATTGGCAGCATGGCCGGCTGCCTGAATAGTAGCTTGTATTGAAAATAACCCATTGACCTCTTCACCAAAATCCAATCTGCAAAAAGAACTACCTGAAGGTTTCCCTGCCACCGCTTTCCATCCTTGCCACAAATTTTCACCATTGCGTCCTTGATTGGCTGGTGACCATGCTCAATCATCCCCACGCCTTCCAGATAGTACTCTGTCAATTGCCCAAACTTTGCTTCACAACTTTGAACTAACTCTGCCAACTGTCCCTGGCACTCCGCGCCCCCATTGAATGTTACCAGGCAAAGTGATCCATAACGCACAAACCAATCTTCCTCCAGAAACTGCTCAAATTTCTCCACCAAAAGCTTCACAAATGGCCGCGCTTCCACCCATCCCAACAGATTGTCCCGCGCAACAAGGAGGTATGCAAACTTACCTGCCTTGATGTGAACAACATCCAGAGAAACCTGCCCAAAAAAGGCTTCCTCCCCAGTGGGGATACCTACTTTGCAAAGTAACGTGGCACTCTGCTTCTGACACGCTTTGCACAACCGTACCCACTCTTGCACCGTGCGTACTAAAACCAGCCACCAGAAACTTGCCCTCAACTGCTTCCATGTTTCAAGCTTGCAGAAATGACCAAGATTGTAATGCAGACTTCCTAGAATTGCCTCTGTCAGCCTCCTGGATGCCAAGAACCTTGCTATCCTTTAGCTACCAGAGGTGATAGAATAAATAATAAATATATTATTTGATAAATGCAGCAAAAATCTGTATAATATTTGGATCAAGCTTTTGAAAGGTTAATTGGTTTGGTTATAGTTTATTGTTATAAACCAATATGAATAAATTGATAATTAAATATTTTTATAGAGGGGCCACAATTATATTGGGGATCTTTAAAACCTCTCTTCAGGGATTTCAGTATGAAAACACGTAGTCCTGGTTACTTTGGGCTCTTTAGTTCAAAGGATATTTTACCCAAAGATAATATGTATATAAAATACACAGTGGAGTGGCAGGGCCTTGTAACCAAGCTGCCACGACAGAGAAAGGATAATAAAACTCACTGGTATATTATTAAATCCTTTGGGTATCTGTTTGAGACGTGCACTGATGGGTTAAACCTGTATACCGGGGTTATAAGGTTGTTCAGCAGTTTTAATTGATAAAAAAGAGGTTGAGGACGGATATTATTGATCAGACTTAGCCCTAAATCACTTACTTATCTCTTATAAGTACTTGATTAACTTGGCACAGTGTCTGAATATAAATATAACTGGGTCTCTGCCCATCAATATCCTCAAAACAGCTCTTTATTTATAGCTTTTTGGAGTCCAAATACTATCCTTCTGAGGGGTACAGGGGCTCAAAGGGACAGACACTAAGGCTAGCAGGGTAACTAGTGGTAGACTGTCAGGTGTTTTTGGTGCTATAGCACTGGTAGCATCTAATTACTCAGGGTATAGGAATTATTCTACTTTATAATAGATATTAGGACATGTGAATAACACTAATCTGTCCTATTTATGTATTATTATATTAATTATCCTTAGTAAATGTTCCCAGTAATTTAATAATTATTTAAATAAAAATTTCTACAGACATCCTGATGTCAGGCAAGTTCTCATTATGTATTAAATAACTGGAGGAAAGTCATGATATTGATTTTACTCCTTATTTTCGAGTTCCAGTTGATTTACTAAAATAATTACTTAAAAATATAAGTCATGGGAATTCATGTAATATTTTTACATCATTAGTTTTCTTAGTATGTCAAAAAAGATATTGATGTTTAGGAATTCTCATAAAAGTATATCAAAGTATTTTAATATATTTTTGGAAGTTGTCATTGTCTTATTTTTGACATTCTTTGTACTTTGAATTATATTTAATAAAAAAATACGTATAAGGGTTATTTAAGTATTTTAATATAATAATATGTACTTTTAGAATATCTACTATCCACGGGAACATTTATTACATATGTAGAATGTTCCCGTGTGGGTTTTAGCATGTTTACGCAGTAACTAAGCCTCTCAGGCCGCCTGTCACTCTGTCAACCCGTATTCCCGCGGCTGCATACTTGTCAGAGGCCCGGGGCTGCATACAAAACCTAGAATGAGTGACAGGGCTGTATCTCAGGCGCGTGCGGGTGCATTGGCTGCTGCGGCTGCGTGCGGGAATTGTGACAAAACACATTTCTGTCCATAACTCCTAAAATATACAAAACACCTCAATTCTGACTAAATTTTAGGTGTGAAACCTATACATGACAATACGTGTGAAATGTTCAATTGACCAAAAAGCTCAATAGTGTAGCTGTGGTATTTTGGTCTTTCTTTCCTTAATTATTTAAAAATATAAGGAGTTGGATTTCAAGGGTGGGGTCAGTGAGTGACCCTACCTAATTTGGGGAGGGGAATAAATTTCTGTAATAATATTTATGGTTTTCCTACTCCTTCTTAGGTTAATTATATCATTGTTATTTTTATGTTATTTTTGTTACTTTTGCAGCTTTCTCTGCAATAGTAGCAAGCTGACAACCTCCTGATCCACCCTTGATGTGCTGACCACAAGCGGTACCGGAGCGCTCCACTGCTACAGCTATCCTTCCAGCAAGTAGAAATTTTCCACTCTTGGCCAAATCCATTGAACAATCTTGGCTGGAATGTCATCCGGAAACAAAAAATACGGCAAATAAAAACTGAGGACTGTTGTCAGCTTGCTACTAGGTACAGAGCAACCTGTCATAGAAACAGAAAACTATAAAAATAAAGAATATCTCAATTAAAAACAGAAGGAGTGAGAAATACATAAATATTATTAAAGAAATGGATTCCTCACCCAAAATTAGGTAGGGTCACTCACTGACCCCACCCTTGAAATCCAAGTCCTTAAATTTTTAAAATAATTAAAAAGAAAAGTACCAAAAATTAAAACACCAGTATGGCACCTTTTGGCCATTCTAACATCTCACACATGTTTTCACGTATAGGTTTTACACCTAAAATTAACTCAGAATTGAGTTTTTGTGTATATTTTAGGAGTTACACGCGGAAATGTGCTATGTAACAATTCCCACGTGCAGCCCCGCATCATTAAATACCCCTACATACTCATAGTAGCAGTTTCCCGCGTACCAGAGACCGGCGCGCAGCCAATTCTTCCACGCAAACAGCAGATCCTACCCCACGCGCTGTCACAAGGGCTGCTGACATGCAAGCAGGGCTTGGCACAGAGGGGTCTCTACCCACAGTAGGCTTGGGGGCAAGGTTACTGAAGGAGGCTAACAGGAGCAGAGGAGGATTGGGTTGAATGGTGCTGAATGAAACTTCCTGGGAAAGATCTCCTAGTAAGAAGTAGTAAACTGATTTCTTGGGGGAAGCACCAGGAAGAGGAAAGAGGAGGCTTATTAAATAGACAAGAGGTTGGAACTACAACAGAGGTACAAGTGATTGGGGCTCAGACTACACACATGATGTCATGGGAACAGTCTAAGTAACAGAGAGGGCTGATCAGGGATGCTACTACATTAGGTTAGGCTGCTTCTACATTGGGACAAGGTTCCAGGTCTGAGCTGTCTAAGTTGGGAGAGTACAGTTGAAGGATGTACAGTGTACATGGGAGTCATGACACTATGTACTAAGTAGAGAGAGTATGTAATACAATCTGCAGGAGGATGTACATAAAGATTCTCAAAGGATAAACCACACAGAGGAGGTATGGGTTAGACAGAGAGATAACCCAAAGAGGTATGGGTTAGACAGAGAGGTAACCCAAAGAGGTATGGGTTAGACAGAGAGGTAGAGTAGAGCCTGGGAGATTGAGTATGTGCAAGCCTATGGAGTCTATCTGTGTATAGTATGAGGTTAGACTATATGTAGATATGTACTGCATGAAGATCCTGAGGTATATAGTTACTGGAGACATATTGATGTAAGTCTCCTGAGCCCTGAGGTTGAAGTTCCTAAGAAAGTAGATCAGGCCTGAGGGTAAGACTGAGGTTAGACTGAGTTTGGTGTCAGTATGACAGTACCCCCTGGTGAAGAAGAGGGCATCTCCTGATGACCATAAAAGGAGAGGTTGAAGAGGCCATCCAGGTTGTCCTTCAGCCATGTCTAACTTGAGTTTTCCTTCCCCTTACCCACAACCATCACCACCATCCACCCCATTACCACCTTTATCTCCTTACACCAGATCACCTACACCAACCTATCCAATGGAGAAGACCAACAATTATCATCCAGTCCAGAAATACTACCCAAGTTGCAATAGGTGCGTCAAGCTTGGAAGAATCTGCACCACCAGTATCAAGCACAATTATGCCAAATGTGAAAGTTGTAGGCAGTATGGAAGAATGTGTGATATGGATAAGGAAGGCAGAAAGGCCTTGGGGCCAAACTTATGGGTCCTGGAGAAGAGTCAACCTTTTGAAGTAAAAGAGGCTCCAGATGATGATCCCATGACCTTGGGTTACTCATCCAGAATTGATGAATCTTCAGGTAAGTGCTTCTGGATTTAGTATTGGAGGTGCTGGAGTGCTGATAAAGGTTTGCAATAGTCCGTTTGATGCAGGAGAGATTGAAGAAAATGCTAGAAAAGAGGGAGGCACTGCGTCGAACCGGTAATTTGGCCATAGATGGTACGTTGAGGCGTCCGCAGGAGGAGTGCGGTGAGGCATTTATACAATGGGGAACCCCTCATGTAGATTTGGAAAAGGAGGTGGTCGAGGTCCCCCCAAAAAGGTTACGAAACAAAGGCATTTTGGAATCTGTCGAACCCGTCGAAGGAAGTTGTTGAAGCATTGAAGGGGTTGGTTGAAGCGTCAAAGGGATTTGTCAAAGCGTCAAAGGGGTTTGTCTAACCGTCAAAGCAAGTTGTTGAAGCGTCAAAGCAAATAGTCAAAGCGTCGAAGCTCACCGTTGAAGCGTCAAAGCTCACCGTCAAAGCGTCAAAGCAAATTGCTGAAGCTTCAAAGCCCACCGTTGAAGCGTCAAACATCAAAGCGTTGAAGCGTTGAAGCCCACCGTCAAAGCGTCAAAGCAAACCGTCGAAGCGCCAAAGCGGATTTTCAAAGCGGGGATGATGATGAAGACCCAAAGGGAGTTTGGAGATGGAATTAAGTGATATGGAGGAAGATAGAGGAACCACCAAAGAGATTGTTAAAGGACAATGAAAAGAGATCATCGTCAAAGAAGGGGGCAGATCAGATGACTCTTTGGAGTTAGAATAATTGAGGAACAAGATGAAGGATTTGGAGGTAAAGATGAAGGTGGTGGAAGACAGAAGGAATAGAATGAAAGGAATTGAAAGAAGAGGTGAAACTGAGGTCTGGTTGGAGGAATCGGAAAGTGGGGAAAGGTTATTGGAGATGATGGAAGGAAGAAGATTCAGAGAAGATTCTGTTTTAAATGAAGATCAAGTTAATCAATCTTTGGAGATTTATAGTAGGAATTCTAGAACTTTAAATTCAAATTTTCAGGAAGGTTTAAAGAAGGGTTGGGGTAGTGAGATAAGAAAAGAGAAGTATGGTTTTTTAGAAGCTAGAAAGAAAAAATTTTTAGAGATAAAGAAAAGACTAGCTGATATTTTGGCTTCAGCTGGGCATACTTTTGAAGTAGGGACTACTATAAGGGGGCCAAATTCTTATCAAGTTGCCAAGTTAAAATTAGTAAATACTTGGATGTCTAGAGTAAAAGAGTTGGAAGAATTGATGTGTGAAGCTATCTAAAAAGTTGTTTATATAAAATTTGTTTTGTTTTATTATTATTTTATTTCATTTTTGTTTTTTTTTTATTTATATTTTCTTGGAGGGGGGTAATTGATCTTTTTTTTTTTATCATGTTATTGATATATATATATATTTTTGAAAAGGAGAGTAAGGTTTGTATTGTTTTTATTTTAAGGATGACTTTGGTTTTGAGGGATAAAGTTTATGGAAGTCTTGAAGTAAAGTAGGGCAGTTGGTAAGATTAGAGTGAGGTTCCCAAGTAGTGCGTTCCTTGTCATTCTGGAAGCCTTTCCATTTAACTAAGTAAAATAATTTCCCCCTCTTAAGTTTGGAATCCAATATCTGAGACACTTCCCATTCTTCTCCACCATCAATTTTGACTGGCTCAGTTGGTGGTTGGTGCCTAGAGGATGATGAGTTGTCCTGATCTGGCTTGAGTAAGGAGGAGTGGAATACAGGGTGAATGGTGGACCATTGTTGAGGAAGTTGAAGCTTGAATGAACTTTTCCCAATCTGTTCTATAATCAAAAAGGGACCTAACCATTTCTCTGAGAGTTTATGAGTTGGACAATTAGTTTTGATATTTTTAGAAGAGAGCCAAACTTTGTTTCCAACAAAAAATGAGGCAGGAAAGTCACTTCTTTTTAGGTCAGCATATCTTTTGTAGGTTTTAATTGTCTTTTCTAGTTCAATACCCAATAAATTTTGTTTCTGGTGATTCTGGGTTATGTAGTGGATGGCAGGTTGATCATCTACTACATGGACACTGTCAAAGTTGGGATGTTGTCCATAGATGGTGAAAAAAGGAGATTGCTTAGTAGAAGTGTGAGTGGAATTATTGTAAGCAAATTCAGCAAGGGGGATCCAGGTATCCCAGTTGTCTTGGTGATAACTGACATACATCCTAAGAAATTGTTATAGGATCTGTTTACTTGTTCCGTCTGCCCGTCTGTTTCAGGGTGATAAGCTGTGGAAAGATTTCTTTTTATCTGTAATTTTTCACATACAATTTTCCAAAAGGAAGAAACAAATAAAGATCCTCTGTCACTGACAACGTCAGTTGGGAGGCCATGTTTAGTAAAAACATGAGAAATTAGTAGGTTAGCCAACTCCACAGAGGATATATCAGTTCTGGTTTTAATAAAGAGTGACATTTTTGAAAAACAATCAACCACCACAAGGATTGAGTCAAACCCATTGGATAGTGGTAGTTGTGAGATGAAGTCCATAGAGAGTGAAGCCCAGGGAGAATCTGGAATTGGTAAGGGTTGGAGGAGTCCAAACTTTTTTTGGTGACTGGCTTTGTTTCTGCCGCAAAGGTAACAAGAAGAAACATAATCTTTGATAAAGGAATTCATATTTTCCCAATGGAAATCTCTTTTGACTAGATCAGCTGTTTTGTCTTGTCCGGGGTGGCCAGAGAGGGGAGAGTCATGTCTTTGTCAAAGTATTTCAAGTTGGAGTTTTTCATCCTCCTTGGGGATTGCTATTCTGTTTTGGAAAATAAGGAGTCCAGTGTCTGGGTCTATAAGGTAACTCTTTACTTGTTCCTTTTTATGTAGTTTCTGAATAATCTGCTGGGTTGATTTTTTGGAGCTCTGGGACTGAATTAAGGTTTCAAATTGTTTGTCAACCTGTTTTGCAGAGATAAGGAAAATTCTAGAAGGTTCAAAGTCAGTCTGTTTCAAGAGTTGTTTGACATTTGCTGGATTCTTTTCTGCATAGGGCATCCCCCCTTTGGGATAAATGTTGTCTTGACGTGACAAGAAATCAGGCACTATCAATTGCTTTCTGGGTCTATAGACTATAGTGAAGTCAAATTCAGACAGAAACTCAGCCCAACGGGCTTGGCAACGAGTCAAGACTTTGGAGGTCATGAAATATTTAAGAGATAAGTGATCAGTGAGAACTTCAAAGGGAGAACAAAGACTGAGGAGGTAAGCTCTCCAGATCTTGATGGCCCATAAAATGGCCAGGAGTTCCTTATTGTGGATTTCATAGTTCAGTTCAGCACTACCAAATTTCCTGCTGTCAAAAGCAATTGGGTGTTTGGATCCATCAAGAGAGACTTGAGTGAGGACAGCCCCTAGGGCATAGTCACTGGCATCAGTCTCCAAAAAGGTTTGTAAGGAAAAATCAAAATGTCTGAGTATAAAAGCTTGAGTAAAGGCTACCTTGAGCTCCTCAAACTGCTGCAGAGCCCCTGGGGATAAAGGAAAGATGGGGTCTGCTCCAGTTAAGGCAGTGAGGAGGTGCACCTTTCTGGAATAGTTAATGATAAACCTGCAATAAAAATTAGAAAAACCCAAAAACTGTTGCAAGGCCTTTTTGTTTGTTGGTGGTGGCCAGTCCAAGATCTTCTGGACCTTGGAGTTGTCCATTTCAATTCCACTTCTGGAAATGACACATCCTAGATAGTCCACTGAGGAGGCATGAAATTCACACTTAGAAGCTTTTGCATATAAGTTGTTCTTCCAAAGTCTGTTCAAGACTTCACACACATGAGCTGTATGTTCTGTTAAGTTTTTGGAAAAAATAAGAATTTCATCAAGGTATACCACCACACAGATGGTCAGAAGGTCTGCAAAAATGTCATTAACAAGACATTGAAAAGAGGCAGGAGCATTGGTGAGTCCAAAAGGCATTACCAAATATTGAAAACTCCCAAACTGAGTTCTGAATGCTGTAAGATGTTTATCTCCTTCCTTAATTCAAAGGAGATTATAAGCACCCCTGAGGTCAATTTTGGAAAAAATGGTAGAACCAGAAAAGACTGTTAATAAGTGAGTCATGGGAGGAATGGGATACTGGTTCTTTTGAGTCACAGCGTTGAGTTTGCAATAGTCAACACACAATTGCAACCCACCATCCTTCTTTCTTACAAAGAGGACAGGTGCTCCAGTGCTGGAAGTGCTGGGGCAAATGAAACCTTTCTCTATATTTTCCGCTATATAGGCTTGTAGGGCCTCCTTCTCATGGTGACTAAGGGAGTAGATAGGCCAAACTGGAGGCATAGGGCCTTCCAGTTTGATATGATGGTTGTAAGCGCAATGAGGAGGGAGTTTATCAGCTTTGACCTTGGAAAAAACATCTAAAAAGGTATGATAAGCATCATGAACTCTCTCCATCACAGTTTCAATTTCATCAGTTTCCTCATCTTCATCCAAACCTTCTGCAGTAGCCTGCTTTGGGTCAGAGTCAGAAGTGAAAATAATCATACGCAAAACTTGAACGGATAGATCATTCTCCATATCCTCCAAGAATTTCAGAGAATGTCCAAAGAATATCCTGTTCACAGAAGTAGTTGTTGAACTCAAAGGGAAGTGTTGTGAGTGCATAGATTCTGAAAAGGGGACAGGAGCAGTGACCTGCAGGTTCACTGGCGGAAAGGAAGTAGTTGCCAAGGAGAGTTCAACGGAAGAGGAATGATCCAAAGTTGGTTGGTGTCTTGGGGTGATCAATCCCAGTTGCCAATTTACCTCTGGGTTCCAGAAATGGAGGAAGTCAATACCTAGAATAATGTCTTCTTTGGGTGGAGTATCAACAACCAAGAAATCCCATTCTAAGTTGGGAAAAGAGGGCAAAGAGAATTTGAAGGAAACCTTATGGGTGATTTCCTGGGAAGGTGAGTCAGAAGGACTGAAGGTCAATAGGAAAATAGGCGTGGTCAGGGGTTTGAGTGATAGAGAAAACTTTAAAACCATAGATTTTGAAATAACAGATTAAGTTGCTCCAGAGTCAAAAAGTACACTGTAAGCCTGGTTATTGGTCAAGCAAACAAAACTTAAGTCTTTGGAAGGAGGGTTAGTGTCTTTTCTTTCCAAAGTTTGTACTCTAATATTAGGAGGGTGATGGTCAAGGAGTACCACATTCCCATCACCTAGTCTTTTCCCTTTTTTGGCTTCATAGGGTTGGGTTTCTGGCCAGGTTGAAAATCTGGACATTTCCTGCAGAGGCTAATTTTGTGAGTTCCTCCACAGTAGTTACACAAACACTCTCTTTCTCGTCTAGCTTTTTCTTCAGCCTTGAGGTGTCCATCCTCTCCTACGTTTGGATTAGGGACATAGGTTGGAGTAGAATTAGTAGGGGTTGGCTTGGTCTTCCCCTTAAACCTACCTGGTTGGCTGGTCTGTTGAGATTTCTGAGGATTTGGAAGACTGGGTCCAGGTCTTGAGGTCTGAGGGAGAGTGAAGGACTTCTCCCGGATCCTTTCATGGTAACAAGTGTCATACTTAAGAAAAATATCCATTAGGTCTTGCAAGGTTTCTTGAGGTCCATCATAACCAGCTAGTTGGTCCAGTAATCTGGCTGGGAGACCCTTTCTAAAATGAAAGAAAAAGGCTTTATCACCCCACCCAGAGACCTTGGTCATAAGTGTCCTGAATTCAGTGATATAGTTAGTAGCATAACTACTGTCTTTCATCTTAAGGAGGGTTAACTCCTTCTCAGCACGCTGGATTTCTAGACAATCCCCAAAAAGGGTATGAAGCTGTTGAGTGAATAGAAGCCAGGAGTTAAGTATGAAGTCTGGCTCATGATTACCAATGTGAGCAAGATAAGGTTGGATCCATCAACTGGCATTTCCTGAAAGGTAAGAGACTGTAAAAAATACTTTCTTTCTGTCATTAGCAAAAACTCTCTCATCATTTGCAAAAATGAGTTCACAAGCTTGAAGGAAAGGTCTAAGCTTGGTTGGGTTAGTTCCATCAAATTTATCTGGGGCATTGATAGATGGAGATTCAAAGTTAGCATAGGGTCCATGGTCAGCAGGTTTAGAAAGTTGAGTCATTGCAGTGGTCATTTGCTGAAGAATGGCCAGCAGGGCAGGGTCAGTTGAAGGAGCCTGAGTGGTGGAAGGAAGGTTGGTGTGCGGGGAAGGTGAAGGGACTGCTGTTGCATTAGAAGTTTGACTAGGATTACCCTCTGGGGATGGTGAAACCAGGCCACTCAAGATTCTGGAATCAAATCCTGAGTCTTCATCCTCTTCATCTTCCTCACCTTCTCCTGGGATTGGGACCATGCTTGCATCATAGGCAGGAGAGTCCAAACCATGGTAACCTGGGCTTGGAAACTGACCTGTGATCCTGTGGAGGCTAGCATTGTCAGAAGAAGGAATAGTAGAAAGGGATACTTGGGGAATAGGTTCCAATAAAACTGTATCCATAGGAGTGGAAGTGGTAGCCACTGGTGCAATCAGGTTAGAAAAGGTCCTAACTGTTCCACAAGATCTAGGGGTAGAATGGTCAGTAGGTTCAGTGGTACCTCTCCCCCTAGAGCTGCGGGTGACTGCTGGGCTAGAAATGTGAGAAAAAAGAGCACGTCTTGAGGTCATTCTTACTTCTAAGAACAATTAGTTACCCAAAAGTTGTTCTTCACCTTGGAGCAAGAATAAAATGATTAAAAAAGGAATTTTTTCTTCCTCTGATTACCTTTATGGGAAAGTCAAATACTGGTTACTATACCTTGTCTAAGTGTCGAAGTGTTGAAGCGTTGAAGCGTTGAAGTGTTGAAGTGTCAAAGTGTCAAAGTGTCAAAGCGTTGAAGCGTCAAAGCGTCGAAGCGTCAAAGTGATACTTAGAGGGTGGAGAGTTGGAGCTCTGAGTAGGTTTGACAGTAAGGTAAGGGAAGCAATGAAAATGGCCACAAATCAAATATCCAAGTTCAAGGTAGGGACAGAAATAAAGCAAACAAAAATTGTCACAACTCAATAGCAAAATTTGATGCTGTCTAAAAGGATAGGGAGGGTGGTTGGTGAAGAAGGGGATATTGGGGAAGAAATCAGTTTAATGTCACAAGGGCTGCTGACATGCAAGCAGGGCTTGGCACAGAGGGGTCTCTACCCACAGTAGGCTTGGGGGCAAGGTTACTGAAGGAGGCTAACAGGAGCAGAGGAGGATTGGGTTGAATGGTGCTGAATGACACTTGCTGGGAAAGATCTCCTAGTAATAAGTAGTAAACTGATTTCTTGGGGGAAGCACCAGGAAGAGGAAAGAGGAGGCTTATTAAATAGACAAGAGGTTGGAACTACAACAGAGGTACAAGTGATTGGGGATCAGACTACACACATGATGTCATGGGAACAGTCTAAGTAACAGAGAGGGCTGATCAGGGATGCTACTACATTAGGTTAGGCTGCTTCTACATTGGGACAAGGTTCCAGGTCTGAGCTGTCTAAGTTGGGAGAGTACAGTTGAAGGATGTACAGTGTACATGGGAGTCATGACACTATGTACTAAGTAGAGAGAGTATGTAATACAATCTGCAGGAGGATGTACATAAAGATTCTCAAAGGATAAACCACACAGAGGAGGTATGGGTTCGACAGAGAGATAACCCAAAGAGGTATGGGTTAGACAGAGAGGTAACCCAAAGAGGTATGGGTTAGACAGTGTCAGCTCTCTGATACCAGGAAACTTGCAGTCCTTTAGCTACAGAGAGTGATAAAAGAAGTTGGAGCAATAATATTCCAAAGAATAAACACTTTAAAGCTCCAATAATGGTATGGTAAGAGCAAGTGCAAGGTTTATTTGGTTTGGTTATAAATATTTTAAATATAATATAAAAAGAGGGGCCACAGTATTATACTACTGGGGATCTTTACAGACTAGCAACCTCTCTTCAAGGGGCCTCCTTAGGCAGTTTAAGAACCTTGGAATAAATATGGGTGCCTTAGAAAGGACTTATTCCACTAATGGCCGGGCTTAAAAACACAAGTGGCCTAGACAGGAAAGGAAACACTCACTCTGAGCACTTGACCACGAAAATCCTGGAATAATTGGAAGGGTTTCAGAGCAGATGGGGTTGATTGCTTGACTAAACTTCAATGGTTGATTGGTTAATAAAGGTAAATAATACTACTACAGACTAATTCATAAATCACTTTCTTATCTTCATATAAGCACTTGATTAACAATGACACCGTGTCTGATTGATAATAAATAATTCCTGATAACTGATTAACTGATTGGAAACAGAAGGGCAAAAAGAGCCTGTTTAAATATTCTTTTTTGGGTGCTTGAGGACCTCTAGAAGGGGTACTAGCCATGAGCTGAGGCTAGGGGGGCAATCAGGGCAAAATTGGCACGTCCTCAAGGTGCTGTTAGCCTGGTGGCCTTAGATCTTTCAAGGAACAGCTCCTTTTTAGCTGCAGGATCTGTTAATCAATAGATTAGTCATTTTGCTGATCCTGCACTGATCCTCAATTTGTACAGTAAGTACTGGTCCAAAGTGAGCAGACGTGGATGTTTATTGATTCTCCATCCTCTGCTGATCCTGTATGTAATTTGTAATAATTTTTACGACCACTCCTTATGTAGTTTTGTGGTCTTTGAAGGTTCTGATCAACTTATTTCGTGGTGAGTCTGGATCTTTATTTAATTAATAAAAAATACTAAAAATTAGTTACTAACTAATTTTAATTGATTTTTAAGGTTTTTGAACCATAATCTATGCTTGTGTGGTAGCTTTACATATGTAGTGTAGATCCTACTATATTGTAGCTTCTCTGAGCGGTACCTGGATGTCATAGGAGGCGCGGGGATCAGTCCATTCAAATGCGCGCGGGGACTGATCCGCTGCTCAGATGCGCGCGGGGGACTGTACTGCTGCGCGCGTGACTAGGTCACGGGATTACCTGCGCGGGAATTCAGTTGCGCGGGAGTCCAGCGCTGTAGGGACGCGGGGCTGCGTGTGGGAGTTGGCGTACGCGGGAGTCCAACGCTGTAGGGACGCGGGGCTGCGTGTGGGAGTTTGCGTACGCAGGAGTCCAGCGCTGTAGGGACGCGGGGCTGCGTGCGGGAATTGTGACAAAACACAATTTCCCATGTAACTCCTAAACTACACACAACACCTGGATTTCAACTGAAATTTAGGTGTGAAACCTATACATGACATATCATGTGAAATATTAAAATGGCTAAAAGGTGCCATACTGGTGCCGTGGTCATTTACCATTTTGTATTAAATTAATTAAAAAATATAAGGAGTAAGAATTCAAGGGTGGGGTCAGTGAGTGACCCTACCTTATTTTCGGTGGGAAATCCATTTCTGCAATAATATTTATGGATTTCCTACTCCTTCATTTTATAATAATTTTATTTATTCATTTATCTTTGTTCCTTTTAATTTTGTTAATATTATTATTGTTGTTGCTTTGTCAGGTTTCTCTGTGCTAAGTAGCAGGCTGACAGACAGAGAGGTAGAGTAGAGCCTGGGAGATTGAGTATGTGCAAGCCTATGGAGTCTATCTGTGTATAGTATGAGGTTAGACTATATGTAGATATGTACTGCATGAAGATCCTGAGGTATATAGTTACTGGAGACATATTGATGTAAGCTTCCTGAGCCCTGAGGTTGAAGTTCCTAAGAAAGTAGATCAGTCCTGAGGGTAAGACTGAGGTTAGACTGAGTTTGGTGTCAGTATGACACGCGCATCTGAACTGACTGATCCCTGCGTTGTAAGACTCCAAATGGCGCAGGGAGTTGGCAGTTCTGTGGAGGGGATAGGTGCCTTTTTAGGCTGCCCTCCTGAGTGTTACAAAAATATTTAAATGTAACCAAGATCTAAGTACAGAACCTGGTAAAACGGGGAACCAAATGTAAGAGGATAAAGATTATAGTAGTCTGTAGGTGGGGGACAACACTATCTGAGGTAAGATGATGTTGGGGAAAAACTTGAATAGAAGGAGTCCAGAATTGTTCAGAGTTCAAAAAGACAATGCAATTGTGAGTGACAAAGCCCACAAGCTAATAGCTCTGGTTGTCAGCAGGAGCTTAGGAAAGATCAACTCAATCGCAAACAACCTCCAGGTTCTCAATGAACCTGCCCAACTCTCCGCAATCAAGCGCTTGAAGGGTACCAGATAACTGTGGGTGGCTTCACAAAACAAAGCTAATTGTTTGAATAAGCTCTAGAAGCAAAAAATAACTGATTCAAACAAGAATAACCCAACACTTCTCAAGGTACTCAAGAGTAGCGTGGCGGAATTCAACTTCAAAAGAGGTGAAGGGAGGTTTAACACTCCAGGTTTTAAGCTTAATAAAACCCCTTCAGTCAAACGTTTCTGGTTCCAGAAAGATAATCAAAGGATGATCAGGACCAGTATGGTTGGATAAAGGGATCAGGAGTGGTGTAACACACTCAAGAATTCAATTAGTAAAATTCTTCTTCAACCAGAAAAGCTATTGGTTGGTGATAAGGCTCAAGGATCAAGGGGTTTGAGTATGGAGGCTCAAGGATCAAGGGGGCAATCATATATATCTCATGTCATGATATGATGTTCTGATGTGCTCCAAAAGGCAGGGGAGAGCCCCTCCTTATATGGGCAGGAGGCCCTGTTAGACTATGTACAAAGGATTCTACAAATAGAGCGGAAAAAGAAAGAAAATAAGGTCATCTTGCGCGTCTGTCCGTGGATGGGCGTGCGCAACAATACCGGAATCACCCACCCCTCACCCAAAGGCGGAAGGGGTGGGAAAGGAAAAAACGGATCAGACCGCCCACGGGTGTCCGCGGGCGGTAGACAACACTCTCCACCCCCACCCAGAGATGGAAGGGGGGTGGGAGAGTCCCAGGGGGTGAAAGATGAAGTTTGTGAGAGCGCGGATGGGCGGATAGGAGATCGGCTTGAGGCAATTGAGTAAATCCTGACGGGCTTGAGATTGGCAACTGATAGATTGAGTGTGGCTGGAAATTGATGGATCCAAGGATTGGACAAGCGCTTGGAGGTGCGGTGTGGTGTTGTATTTATAACCCCGGATCAAGAGCTGCGTCACGGGCTGCGCGCTCAGCAGTTGGGTAGGTCGGGCTCAGCATCTGGCGTGCGCGCTGTAGAGACTCCTGTGGAATTATATAAATAAAGTAGCAAATAGCTTGCTGGCAGTCCTTGAAGGGGAATTTAGTATTGCTTCTACTCCTTTGGAGTAATAGTATATACTAAGAGTGGTTTTGAATCGCCTGCCCTTCTAGTACTATAGTAAGTCTGCACAATAATTTATTTAAATTAATGGCTGGTTTCTTTGAGACTTAAAATAGGTCTCAGATCAGACCTAGGTTAGTTATTAATTTTTATTGGTAGGGTTTGTTGAAGAATAGACCAGATGTATTGGATTATTGGTTAATTATTGATCAGATATATGTGATCTTAACCAGTATCCCAATATCAAAGGGTTCAAGGGTTTTATCAAAGGGATGGTTCAGGAGAGGACCCAAGGATGGGTTTACCCACAGGGGGCTGGGTAGAGGAAAGGTTGGTAGTTTCTTTTTGTTGTGCTCTCTTTCTTTGTAAGGGTTATTTATTAATTAATGGGTGGGTTTTCTTTAATCTGGTGCTGAATATTTAGGTCACAGAAGAACCCTTATTCAAGCACCTGTTGAGTGGTTTAACTGGTTAAATATGGTTAATAAATTGGTTTCTGATTTCCTGTTTCTTTATAATTGGTTCACTAATAATATGTATCTGGGTAGGTACCACAGATTGATGGGTTGATGGGGTGGATGGATAGATGATGAGATGGGTCGTTATGATTAGGTGAGTAGGTATACAACTTGGATAGGGCAGAGAGGCCCTCCTTAAATAGACAAATCCTGCCCCCAGGGGTGCTCAAGGCTGCCCCTGAGGGTTCTCCCTGTTCTGGTGAGGAACAGTGAGATACAGTTACATGAGGCATTTCTGCTGGTTGGGAAAAGTTTGTACCGTTACATGAGGCATTTCTGCTGGTTGGGAAAAGCTTGTACAGGGGTTTCATGCATGCACAGCCTTGCATAGATTGCTGTGTAGTTCAGATAAGGTATATTGCTGTGCTGTACTGGTAGTTTATTCAGTGATTCTTGCTTCTACCTACATGTATTGCTGTGCAATACTGTTGGTTTGTTTGGTTCTGGTTAAGGCTGTTTCCACTTTCTCCTGCATATATTGCTCCTGTATACTTCTGCACAGCCTCTTGTATGTGTATTTGCTGCATGTTTGTTGGGTTCAGGTGACCAGATCTGACATGCTGCACTGCCTCCTGTTTCTGTATTGCTGTATTCTGGCTGTGGTGACTGGATCTGGACTGGTTGCACTGCCTCCTGGATCTGTATACTGTATGCTGGATGAGGTGACTGGATCTGGCATGCTGCACTGCCTCCTGTATCTGTATGCTGTATTCTAGATGAGGTGACTGGATCTGGCATGCTGCACTGCCTCCTGTATCTGTATGCTGTATTCTGGATGAGGTGACTGGATCTGGCATGCTGCACTGCCTCCTGTATCTGTATGCTGTATTCTGGATGAGGTGACTGGATCTGGCATGCTGCACTGCCTCCTGTATCTGTATGCTGTATTCTGGATGGACTGGTTGTTGTGTGGTCCTGGTCTTGAGGATAAGCTGCCACTGGTATGTACTTGAGGGTTTACTAGGTATGCCTTATGTCTTCCACAGAGATGTGACACCTGGGTGGGTATGAGTTTGCCACAGTTGAAGGTTTCTTGGGCTGTATCTTCTAATCCATGAGAGATAGAGGGGTATGTTGGCTGAGTGACTATGGGTTATTTTCAATGTAGAATCCATTTCTGAGGTTAATTTGAGGGTTTGAGCTGTTGTTACACTAGAAAAGTGAGTCTGATGGCTATAGGACAGGTTTGGACTACCACAGCGCGGTCTCAGCAATGCCTGCTGCGGGCTCAGCAGCAGCCGCTGTGGGCTCAGCAGTAGGGGCTGCGGGGCTCAGCACCAGGTATGGGTCGGGCCTGCCTTAGGCGGCGCCGGACCGCAACCCGCCCAGAAGAAGCGGACCAAGTGATGGAGCTGGCCCAATCAAGCTTGCGGGTGGCTAGTCCGGAAGGCAAGGGCAGGGCAATCATGGGCTATATGCGCTGGGGAGGCCCGCGCGGGCATAAGCGTGGGCCGACCCGCGGATTGCGGGATCCGCAGACAGCGCGGGCGGAAACACGGGGGGCTCCAAGTAGGGCGCGGCGGAGGGCCGAGCCATGAGAAGGACAAACCAGGCTACATTAATACCAAAGGGCGCGGGTAATGGCAAGGGATGGAGGGATAGGGTTGGGCTAGTGTTCTGCGGCTTAGGGTTTTATTTCATCACTTGTTCTTGTTGTTTGTGGTTGTACTTAGGCTAGGGTTGAGGGGGGGGACTCAAGACCTCACCCTCAACTCCGGGATGGGGAGGATCATCATCACCTTACAGAAGGTGAAGGAAGGAATTTCATCATATTATCACTCTCTCTTCTTTAAACTCATCGCGCCCAATCATCTTACAGACGCTAGACCAATAACTTCCGGAGCTCAGGACAATTTGCAAAGGTAACTCTTCTTAAGTTTCCACATCTGGGGGTCTGGCCGGGAAAATCACCTTTTGTCTCAGTCTCTCAAAGATAGCGTACGCGATGTTGCCAACAAATACTCCAGGATCGACCAATCCGCCCCCATTTCCCCCCCCGGGCGGGAGTCAGCGGACCAACACCTCCCCCACCTCCAACGACTCGGACCGGCGGCTTCGCCCCCCCTCAGTCGGAGCCTTCAGAGGTGGCCGAGGCCCCACGGCAGGTATGGCTTAGGCCGCAGAAATTTCCCTATCTTCGGTTTGACACTGCCGATATTGGGCGTTTTCTTGCGAGGTTCAAGGATATCGCGGACTCCAAAAACGCGATGGTCAAGGACAAGGTCCGCACCGTTGTTCTCTTCATCACGGACAAAAGTAAGCTGCGAGATGTGGAGGATATGGCCGGTTACGAGGCTTGGGACTGGACTAGGCTCCGGGGTGAGATGATGGCAAGGTGGGGAAAGCGAGAACCCCTCTTCCGGGAAACGGATTTTGAGCTGGCGGCGGCGGATGCGATCTCGCAAGGTGGAGTGCGGACGCGGAACAATTTGTTGGAGTAAAAATCTCTGTTCGACCGTATCTATAGTTATTTAGCGAAGAACCAGGTGGTGGTGGGTCAGACGGGAGTGATGAAACGGGCGTTCTTGGGTGGGCTTGCGCCACAACTTCGCGCGCGGGTTCAGCAGCACCTCTTCAAGCACGGGATGGTATCGCGGTCGGTGGACCAGAGTGTCATTCTTCTCCCGGACCTGAGAGCAATCAACGGGGCGTTAGAGAGCAAGATTGATCTGGAGGAACTGATTGAGGACACGGCTAGGGCGTTCCCGTCAGCCTTGAAGAGACCAGCGGCTTCCTCAGCCCCGCCTCTGACGCAGGAACTACAAGCGGGCCCATCCACGACAAGTCGGCCGGGTACGATGGAGGTACCAGTGAATGAGATGACGGACATGTTGAAGGATCTGCGGATACTCCTCAATTGGGTAACAGCGCAGCCCACGGCCAAGCCAACGATCCAGTCAACGGCTCCGCCCCCGCCTCCTTGGCGCGATGAGCCGCCCCACGTGGTGGGGAGTCTTTGGCCTGGTAGCGGACCGTCGGGAGGGTTCCCGGCCCAAATCTGCACATATTGTGGCGACAGGAGACATTGGAGGTTGGGTTGCGGGGAGTTGACAAGGGATATGGACAAGGGATTGGTCCGCGCGTCCGGATTGACTTTCATATTTCCAACGGGTGCGCCCGTAAGTTTTGGGCCTGACCACCCGTCCCCGTTGGACCAGGTCAGGGCAAGAGCGCAGTCTGCAGGGGCCGCTTGGGTGTTGCTCGGAATTGTCACCGGGCCCGGCATGTGGCAAGCTCTGCGAGTGGAGGCGGAGGTTAGGGCGTTGGCGGCAGACGAGTGAATCTTGTCAGAGAAGATGGAGGTAGACGTGAAGGAGCGGCTGACGGCTCAAGCCCCAAAGACTGGTGCGCAAGGACCATTGGGCGACACGCCGTCGGCCGGCTCCGGAGGGAGAAGGAAGGCCGCAGAAGTGGTGCGGCGGGTGATGGGGAGCGAGATGCCAGTCCCCCTCACGCTACGGGAGCTGGCCGCGGTCTCTCCAGTGGTCTTCAAAGAGATGGTGCAGGCTTTAAGGGTGTCAGCCTGCTACTTAGCACAGAGCAACCTGACAAAGCAACAACAATAATAATATTAACAAAATTAAAAGGAACAAAAATAAATGAATAAATAAAATTATTATAAAATGAAGGAGTAGGAAATCCATAAATATTATTGCAGAAATGAATTCCCCACCCAAAATAAGGTAGGGTCACTCACTGACCCCACCCTTGAATTCTTACTCCTTATATTTTTTAATTAATTTAATAGAAAATGGTAAATGACCACGGCACCAGTATGGCACCTCTTAGCCATTTTAATATTTCACATGATATGTCATGTATAGGTTTCACACCTAAATTTCAGTTGAAATCCAGGTGTTGTGTGTAGTTTAGAAGTTACATGGGAAATTGTGTTTTGTCACAATTCCCGCACGCAGCCCCGCGTACCTACAGCGCTGGTCTCCCCCGTACGCAAACTCCCGCACGCAGCCCCACGTCCCTACAGCGTTGGACTCCCGCGTACGCAAACTCCCGCACGCAGCCCCGCGTCCCTACAGCGTTGGACTCCCGCGTACGCCAACTCCCGCACGCAGCCCCGCGTCCCTACAGCGCTGGACTCCCGCGCAACTGAATTCCCGCGCAGGTAATCCCGTGACCTAGTCACGCGCGCAGCGGTACAGTCCCCCGCGCGCATCTGAGCAGCGAATCAGTCCCCGCGCGCATTTGAATGGACTGATCCCCGCGCTTCCTGCCGTGATCAGTTTGACATCCAGGTACCGCTCAGAGGAGCTACAATATAGTAGGATCTACACTACATATGTAAAGCTACCACACAAGCATGGATTATAGTTCAAAAACCTTAAAAATAAATTGAAATTAGTTATTAACCAATTTTTAGTATTTTTTATTACTTAAATAAAGATCCAGACTTACCACAAAATAAGTTGATCAGAACCTTCAAAGACTACGAAACTACATAAGGAGTGGTTGTAAAAATTATTAAAAATTACATACAGGATCAGCAGAGAATGGAGAATCAATAAACATCCACGTCTGCTCACTTTGGACCAGTACTTACTGTACAAATTGAGGATCAGTGCAGGATCAGCAAAATGACTAATCTATTGATTAACAGATCCTGCAGCTAAAAAGTACCTGTTCCTTGAAAGATCTAAGGCCACCAGGCTAACAGCACCTTGAGGACGTGCCAATATTGCCCTGATTGCCCCCCTAGCCTCAGCCCATGGCTAGTACCCCTTCTAGAAGCCCTCAAGCACCCAAAAAAGAATATTTAAACAGGCTCTTTTTGCACTTCTGTTTCCAATCATTTAATCAGTTATTAGGAATTATTTATTATCAATCAGACACAGTGTCATTGTTAATCAAGTGCTTATATGAAGATAAGCAAGTGATTTATGACTTAGTCTGTAGTACTATTATTTACCTTTATTAACCAATCAACCATTGAAGTTTAGTCGAGCAATCTACCCCATCTGCTCTGAAATCCTTCCAATTATTCCAGGATTTTCGTGGTCAAGTGCTCAGAGTGAGTGTTTCCCTTCCTGTCTAGGCCACTTGTGCTGTTAAGCCCGGCCATTAGTGGAATAAGTCCTTTCTAAGGCACACATATTTATTCCAAGGTTCTTAAAATGCCTAAGGAGGCCCCTTGAAGAGAGGTTGCTAGTCTGTAAAGATCCCCAGTAGTATAATACTGTGGCCCCTCTTTTTATATTATATTTAAAATATTTATAACCAAACCAAATAAACCTTGCACTTGCTCTTATCATACCATTATTGGAGCTTTAAAGTGTTTATTCTTTGGAATATTATTGCTCCAAGTTCTTTTATCACTCTCTGTAGCTAAAGGACTGCAAGGTTCCTGGTATCAGAGAGCTGACAACTGGGGGTCTGGCCGGGAAATATCCTCAATAATTAATTGTTTAATTAATTATCTCCTGGACCAGTTGTTTATATTCAAAAAAAAAATTTATATATATAAGTAGAAATACTTATTATTTATCTTTATCTTTTGATTTATCCAGTGGATTTAAAAACCAACGGATAATTGATCAATTATTATTTAAATCTTCTTAAACAGAAAAAAGAAGAAAAATTACGTAACTTTGTGCCTGTTGTTATAACTCCTGAACAAAAACAAGAGAGACTTCTTTATTATAGACAAAAAATCTTAAAAGAAAAGGAACAAGAGTTAGAAAGAATTATTAATTTTAACTCCTTGTTAAGACAGCACAAAGAGTGGAAAATCTATCAAAGAAAGCTTTCTGCTTTTAAGAGACGGTATCCAAATTATAAAAGTGAGCTTTGATCTCCTTTTTATTATTTTTTTTATAAAAAGAAAATCACAAAAAACTCGAAAATTATAAAAAAATTATTATAAAATAAATAAATATATAACTTTTATTTTTTTATTATTTTATCCTTTCTAGTGGACTTTTTCTTTGGTGATCTTATTGACCAAGACCTCTTAGAGGACGTCCCAGACTGTGGACCCTTGGATTTGTCCCAAGATTTGATTGGAACCCACTCAGATCCCGTTGGAATACCCTCCAAGGACGGTCCTGACCCCAACAAGGACTTAGTACCTTTAAACCTTCATATAAGTAAGAAATATTTTTTTTTAAAAAAAAAAAAACCAAAAACTACTCAAAAATTATTTTTTTGATTTTTTTTACAAAGTTTCGACAAAAACTTACATAATCTTCAACATGCATCAAAACAGACGCGACACCCGCGCCAGTGGACGCGCCCCGTCATTTGGATCTTTCCCGGAGGAACCCGTGCGTGCAAGGATGCCAGTCGCGAAAGCAATGCGGCTCGAGCCAGTGATCGCTCCAATCCGAGCGACCGTGACAACAACCACGGCCGCCGACTCGACCAACTCACCGTTGGAGGGCCGTCCCTTGTTGAACGTGATATCCCAGGAGGATACCGTTCCACCTACGCCACCCCAGCAGGACTCCTCCAAGGAGGACAAAATAAAGGTATTGGTGAAAGAACACGTGGGTCATTGGGAACTGTTCAAAAAGGCTCAGGCCCAGGAAGACCAGCAAGGTATGAGAAAAGCCATATCTTTGGCAAAGAAGACTCAAATAGCTCTCCAAAAATTGATTCCCAAGAGAGAAGTAGAAGGTTACGTGGAGAATTGGAATCCTTGGGACCAATTAGTTTCCTTAAGAGGAAAAAACAACAACCGGAAGAAGAGATCTCTAGCCCATCAGAAATTAAAGAGTCCCAAAGAGTGGGACAGTATAATATCTTTGGCAAGAAAATGGAAGAAAGTGTACCAAAATTAGACATAGAAACTTTCAACTTGTTTTCCATAAATGTTTCTCATAACTTTGATATCATTGTCAAATGTTTTGATAAAGTATATGAGCAATTGGATAAAGTAAATACCAATTTTGGTAAAGTCATGCAATCCCAATCCAACTTGATCAAAATCAATGAGTTAGAGGTAAAAAAAATAAGAGACAGCATTAGTTTGAGTAAGGGAGAACTAATGAATTACCTAGAAAACAATACTTCAGCTATCCAAGAAGAAATTATTCTATCTATTGAACAAATCAAAGAAGGTATTAATAAAACAGACAAAACTTCACCTACTCATATTATTAACAAAATTGATTCATTAAGTAACAAACTTGACCTGGAATTAGGTATGATTAAGAATGATCTCAGAGATCTAAAGATAAACTTATCTCAACCCATTGCAGACTCTGATGAAATCAGACCTTCCAGGTACTACAGTACTCCCCAACTACCTTCTAGACTAAGACCAACCAGGCATGAATCTTTCAGGCCTAGTCCCACTCCTGAAGTAGAACAAGCATTAAAATTACTTCCCCCTATCACTGAGTGGCCTAAATTCTCAGGAGAAGGAGAATACAATCATGTCAGTTTTATTAAGTTTATTGACTATACTCTAGCCTCTTATGAACTTCCTGATAACATAGCCATAGTAAGACTACCTAGACTGTTTGAAGGAGTAGCCCTTGACTGGTTAATCAAAAAGAGAGAAGAGGTAGGATCTTTGTCATGGAATTCGTGGAAAGACTTGATTAAGGAACAATTTGGTACCAGAATTTGGAAAAGAAAAATGATGAAGACTTTTGAAACTTCTTTGTTTGATCCATCTGAGGACCAACCTCACAAATGGTGCCTTGACCAGAAGAGAAGACTAGACTGCTTCTACACAAATGCTGATAAAGAAGAAGTCAATGAAAGACTCCTCAACCTATGTCCAGGACAACTTAACCATAGCGTAAGATGCAGAATTCCCATGAACTCTGACCTTTCCACTCTCATAGGAGTATTAGAAGAAACTATTGACATGAATGGCTTAGACAAAAGGCTTAATAAACCCAGAGAACCAACTACTAGGAATAAGGAAGAATATAATAACAAGAATAAAGAACCTCTACCTATCAACTCAGAAGCCAAGAATAATTTGGTGACCAAAGAAAAGACATGTTGGAATTGCAACCAAACAGGGCATGTAAGACCTGACTGTCCTTTACCCAGGAGAAAGATTAATCCTATTGAAGGAGAAGAGGATGACACTAATCCTGAGCCCCAACTAGATGACACTGATGGTTCCATCTCTGAGTGTGACCTAATGATCACTAATCCCAGTAATGTCATTGAAGGTAACATAGAATCTTTCCTAGATATTAACCCTGTTAATGAAGATAGCAATTTGCCTCAAAAATGGACACCCAACTTGAAAATTGAACATGTTTCTGAAGCTAAGACCTTAACCCTTAAACCTTCTATTTGAAAAGGTTACACCGGTGGTAAAACTTGTTATGCCACTGGCTTGATACAAGGTTCCCCCGTAAAATTACTTCTAGACAGTGGAGCCTTCTGCTCTTGTGTTGGAACTGACTACTTAGATAAACAGGATTCCAACTGGAAGAAAAACTTACTACCTGTACCTTGAGCTAAGTTCAGCAGCTGTAACTCACCTCTCAATGCTATTGGAGTATGGCCAACAGAAATTGTACTCCCCCACTCTAAAGGATCAATCAAGATAAAGATTGAATTTGTAGTACTTCAAAATGGAGTATGTGATTATTTTATTATAGGAAATGATTCTCTTTGCCTGTATGGGATAGATGTCTTCCAGAGTAAAGGGAGATATTTCACTAGAGGAGGAGATTGGAACAATAAGTTCCAAATATGCCATGTCAATGCTAAAGCTACTGATTCCACTTATGAGAGACACTTAGATACTTTTAAACAGGAATACTTTTCCCAAGCTGCCTTGAATTCCCAGCTTAGTGAAAATCAGAAAAGAGATATTCTCCAAGCATGCTTTGAGAACCAGAATGCTTTTTGCACTAAAGACCATCCCATTGGTAATATTAAAGGTCATGATATGGTCTTAACTTTGACTATTAAGCCTCCTTACCCTCCTAACCTCAGGAGACCAGCTTACCCTTCTAGTCCAAAATCTAGGACTGCTCTAGAAAGCCACATCCAAGAACTAGTGGACTTACAAGTCTTAAGGAAAGTAGGGCATAATGAGCAAGTAGACGTAACTATCCCCGTGATAATAGCCTGGCACAATGATAAGTCTAGGATGGTTGGAGACTTTAGAATGCTCAACAACTACACCCAAGCTGACTATTATCCTATCCCAAGGATTGACCACGCTCTACATAATCTTTCTAAAGCTAAGTTCATTACTACTATGGCCATGTTGAAAGGCTTTCACCAAATACCTATCAGTCCGGATAGTAGGAAATTTATGAGAATTATATGTCATTTAGGCATATATGAGTACCTCAGAATGCCCTTTGGTATTAAAAATGCTCCTTCCCACTTCCAAAGAATGATGGATACAGTCTTAGGAATGTTCATCAGGCAAGGTTGGATGATCGTATACATAGATGATGTTATCATTTATTCAGACGATTGGGATACTCACATGGATAAAGTAAGGCTAGTGCTTAAAACAATTGCCACAGTAGGATTAAAAGTATCTATGAAAAAGTGCAACTTTGGATACGGAGAACTCAAAGCTCTTAGACACATTGTTTCTGGACTAACTTTAACTGCTGACCAAAGTAAGATAGCAGCAGTAATGAACAGACCTATGCCCCATAATAAAACAGAACTCTTATCCTTTATAAGCTTCTGCAGCTATTACAGGAAGTACATACCTAAATTTGCTAACCTCACCAAGTGTTTATATGAGATCTGCAACAACAACACTTTGTTCGAAATGACTCATGAAAGATTGAAGAATTATGAGGAACTCAAAGTAGCTATGACTACTTCCCCAGTGTTGATACAACCAGATTATTCTAAACCTTTCAAACTTTAAATAGATGCTAGCATGGAAGGATTAGGAGCTGCATTACACCAAGAAGTAATAGAAGAGGATAAACCAGTAGAGAAACCTATACTCTTCATATCTAGACAAGTCAAAGATACTGAAAAGAGATATGGTGCCAGCCAAATGGAATGCCTTGCTCTAGTATGGGCATTAGAAAAACTCCGCTATTATTTAGAAGGTACAAATTTCGTGGTGATCACTGATTGCAATGCTGTTAGAACTCTCATGAACATGAAAACTCCTAGCAGGCATATGTTAAGATGGCAGATAGCCATACAACAGTACAGAGGTCAGATGACTATAGTAAACCAAGCTGGAGTTAAACATCAGAATGCTGACAGTCTTAGCAGAAATGCTCTACCAAATGATACTAGCAATCCTGCTCATGACCCAGAAGAGCATGATATATTTCCTATACTAAAAATTAACCTGTTTAATCTTGAAGCCCCCATCATAGGAATTCACATATGTGAACTAGATGAATCACTGATCAGCTCCATCAGAGAAGCATACAACTCTGGCATGAAGACTTTGATTAACATCATAGAAAGTACTTCACCTCCATCTGAACTCATAAAAAGTTTACCTGAACCCCTGCTGAAGTCCTATAAAGAAGGAAGATTCACACTGTGGGATGGGATAGTATATTACCGGCATAAACACTCTAGTGTTATAGTCTTGACCAAAGCAGAGCATATCAAACTTGTTTTAGCTGAATGTCATGATAATTGCTCTTTGAGTCACCTTTCTACTGATAGAACCCTAGATAAAGTAAAGCAGACTGCCTGGTGGATCAACTCGAGAAACTCCACTATCAAGTATGTTTCAAGCTGTGAAATCTGTCAGAAGTCCAACAGGACCACTGGGAAAAGGTTTGGACTACTCCAAAGGATAGCTGAGCCCAGGAAAAGATGGGAAGTTATCAACATGGACTTTGTAACAGGACTGCCCCCTGGAGGAGCTTACTCTTACAACTCAGTCCTGGTTATTTTAGACAGATTTTCTAAGAAAGCCAAGTTTCTACCTAACCATAAGGAAGACACAGCTATGGAAGTAGCCTTACTCTTCTGGAACAGAATAATTGCTGATGTAGGAATTCCTAAGATTATTATCAGTGATAGAGACCCCAAATTTGCGTCTGAATTGTGGAGAAACCTCCATGATATTTTAGGAACTACCTCAGCCTTTTCTACAGCTTATCACCCTCAGACAGATGGATTAGCTGAAAGAATGATTCAGACTCTAGAGGATGTGCTCAGAAGGTTCTGTTGCTTTGGGATGGCGTACAAAAATACAGACGGATATTGCCATGACTGGGTTAGACTTTTACCTGCACTAAAAATAGCCTATAACAGTAGTAAACAATCTACTACCAAAGAAGATCCTTACGTACTGGAAAGAGGATGGATCCCCAAATTGCCCAAAGATAACCTCAATCAGGAGTTGACTAATATCCATCCAACATCACTGGACTTTAAAAACATGATAGATATGGCAAACAAGCAAGCTGCTAAGTGTGTACAAGATGCTGTTGAATACAACCAACAGAGGTGGGATAAAACTCACAAAGAACCTGATTTCAGAATAGGAGATCAAGTTCTAATTTCAACCGCCAATATCAATAACTTGGCTGGAAACAGAAAACTCAGACCAGCCTTTGTTGGGCCTTTCACTATCAAGAAACTCCATGGTAAGAATTCCGTAGAAGTCATCCTCAGTAATGAACTCTCTAGGAAACACCCAGTATTCCCAGTTAGCCTTGTCAAACACTACAATCCCAGAGAAGGTGAAAAGACCCCTTCACCTGAAATACCAGTCTTAGATGAGCCTGAGAAGGACAAAGGAAAAGTTAGTAAAATCCTTAAAGATAAAAAAGAAAGGATCCAAGGAAAAGATGTTAGACTTTACTTAGTCAGATACAAAGGAGAATCAGCTGATCAAGATGAATGGCTACCTGAAAACAACATTCCAGATGGACCTATACACCTGAGAAACTACAGAGCCAGTAAAAGACACTGAGCCCCAAAAAATTTTTTTTCAGATATAGTTATATCTTGGAGTGGGGGAATTTCAGCCTGCTACTTAGCACAGAGCAACCTGACAAATCAACAAAAATAATAATATTAAAAAAATTAAAAGGAACAAAGATAAATGAATAAATAAAATTATTATAAAATGAAGGAGTAGGAAATCCATAAATATTATTGCAGAAATGGATTTCCCACCCAAAATAAGGTAGGGTCACTCACTGACCCCACCCTTGAATTCTTACTCCTTATATTTTTTGATTAATTTAATAGAAAATGGTAAATGACCACGGCACCAGTATGGAACCTCTTAGCAATTTTAATATTTCACATGATATGTCATGTATAGGTTTCAAACCTAAATTTCAGTCGAAATCCAGGTGTTGTGTGTAGTTTAGGAGTTACACAGGAAATTGTGTTTTGTCACAATTCCCGCACGCAGCCCGCGTCCCTACAGCGCTGGTCTCCCGAGTACGCAAACTCCCGCACGCAGCCCCGCGTCCCTACAGCGTTGGACTCCTGCGTACGCCAACTCCCGCACGCAGCCCTGCGTCCCTACAGCGTTGGACTCCCGCGTACGCCAACTCCCGCACGCAGCCCCGCATCCCTACAGCGCTGGACTCCCGCGCAACTGAATTCCCGCGCAGGTAATCCTGTGACCTAGTCACGCGCGCAGCGGTACAGTCCCCCGCGCGCATCTGAGCAGCGAATCAGTCCCTGCGCGCATTTGAATGGACTGATCCCCGCGCCTCCTGCCGTGATCAGTTTGACATCCAGGTACCGCTCAGAGGAGCTACAATATAGTAGGATCTACACTACATATGTAAAGCTACCACACAAGCATGGATTATAGTTCAAAAACCTTAAAAATCAATTAAAATTAGTTATTAACCAATTTTTAGTATTTTTTATTACTTAAATAAAGATCCAGACTTACCACGAAATAAGTTGATCAGAACCTTCAAAGACCACAAAACTACATAAGGAGTGGTTGTAAAAATTATTAAAAATTACATACAGGATCAGCAGACAATGGAGAATCAATAAACATCCACGTCTGCTCACTTTGGACCAGTACTTACTGTACAAATTGAGGATCAGTGCAGGATCAGCAAAATGACTAATCTATTGATTAACAGATCCTGCAGCTAAAAAGGAGCTGTTCCTTGACAGATCTAAGGCAAGCAGGCTAACAGCACCTTGGGACGTGCCAATCTTGCCCTGATTGCCCCCCTAGCCTCAGCCCATGGCTAGTACCCCTTCTAGAGGCCCTCAAGCACCCAAAAAAGAATATTTAAACAGGCTCTTTTTGCCCCTCTGTTCCCAATAAGTTATCAGTTATCAGGAATTATTTATTATCAATCAGACACAGTTTCATTGTTAATCAAGTGCTTATATGAAGATAAGAAAGTGATTTATGACTTAGTCTGTAGTAGTATTATTTACCTTTATTAACCAATCAACAATTGAAGTTTAGTCGAGCAATCTACCCAATCTGCTCTGAAATCCTTCCAATTATTCCAGGATTTTCGTGGTCAAGTGCTCAGAGTGAGTGTTTCCCTTCCTGTCTAGGCCACTTGTGCTGTTAAGCCCGGCCATTAGTGGAATAAGTCCTTTCTAAGGCACCCATATTTATTACAAGGTTCTTAAACTGCCTAAGGAGGCCCCTTGAAGAGAGGTTGCTAGTCTGTAAAGATCCCCAGTAGTATAATAATGTGGCCCCTGTTTTTATATTATATTTAAAATATTTATAACCAAACCAAATAAACCTTGCACTTGCTCTTACCATACCATTATTGGAGCTTTAAAGTGTTTATTCTTTGGAATATTATTGCTCCAAGTTCTTTTATCACTCTCTGTAGCTAAAGGACTGCAAGGTTCCTGGTATCAGAGAGCTGACAAAGGGAGTACGGGCGCGGCAGGGTTCCGGCGACGGTGCAGCGCGTGAACGCGGCGGAGGAAGGGGGGGAACGCGAGTTGTGCCCACCCAAGGCCATGTCGGTCCCGCTTGCCTAAGTCTTGATGAAGATCGCGGATCAGAAGGTGTGGGCAATGGTGGACAGAGGGTCAATGGTTAACTTGCTCCCGTCAAGATTGGTGGACAAGTTGGGGTTGGTCCGGAGGAAGTGCGCCATGGGATTGCGGGCGCTCAACAGTGGTGAGTGTTGGGTGGACGGGGTGGTGGAAGGAGAGGAGGTGGAGGTTGCGAAGGTCTGGAAGCCGCTGTCATTCCTTTTGGTCAAGTGCGGCAATGTGATCTTGGGTCGACCGTTTATGTTCGGGTTCCGGGCCCGGATGGCTTTCAACAAGGAGGAAGGGACGGAGGCGCTGACGGTAGAGGACGCGTCCGGGGCCAAGTTTGAGACAACAATCTCCAACCACGGGAAAGGGAAGTGGGTGCGGTAGGCAGCGGCTGGCAAGGAGACAGAATCCGATGGGGGGAACGGCTGCGAGGGCCGCCTCACGGGGGATTTTGCCTAGTCGACCGCGGCGACCGCGCGGGACAGGCTCCGGTCTTGCGCGGGCGGCCAACTAGGGAGGAGCAAGGGGGGGAGGGAAGCGCGCAGAGGGCGCGGGAGGCAGAAGTAAGTTCTTTTCCTCGGTATGCGTCACCGGGAGGTACCGCGTTTCAAAAACCCTACCATAGTGCCACGCTCATGAGCAAAGGCAAAAGCTGCGGGTTGATTGTTGCCAGGATCCATGACAACGACAATGGACGCGTGCAGATGGTTAGGTGTAACGCGGGGCGGTATAAGCCTGTGGCGCGAAAGGTCCGGCCTCAGAACAAAACAATGCCCCAGGGGCTGAACAGGCCCCTGAGACCAATCATCTGGTCTCGGGATCCCTGGGTAAGTCCATTGAAGACGTTGGGGTGGGTAACCCGGTTGGCGCAGATCATGGAAGAAAGGATTGAGGCGCTTAACTTTGGGCCGGCGGGGTGGTTGAGTGCCGAGGAGAAGGATTTGCTGGCATCGGTATTGGTGCTTTGCGAGAAGGCCCTTGCCTTCGGGCCGGACGAGCGCGGATTGTTGAAAAGAGAGATCGGCGACCCCTACGTAATCCCCACAGTGCCGCACAAACCCTGGCAAATCAAGCCAATTCCAATCCCTTGGACCGTACGGGAGCCCTTTCTGGAGCTGGTCCGGGAGCGCGTTAGAACGGGTTTGTATGAGCAATCCACATCGAGCTACTCTAGCCCGATCTTTGCGGTTGTTAAACAGGAGGGGAAGTTGCTGAGGATTGTCCATGACCTGCAGCGGCTGAATTCATTCACCATCCGGGACGCGGGGTTGCCACCGCGGGTGGACGAGTTCTTGGAATCTATGGCGGGGCGCGCGTGTTACGGACTTGTCGATGTGATGGGGGGGTACAATCAGCGGGAGCTCCACCCCGATTTGCGGCCGTTGACCGCGTTTGAAAAAGGGCTGGGAAGAATGCAGTTGACGCGGCTGCCGCAGGGTGCGACAAACTTGGTGGCAGTTTACCAGGCTCAGATGACGTGGATACTACGGGACAACATCCCATAGGGGGCTCTGATCTTCATTGATGATGCGGGGATCAAGGGGCCAAAGATGGACTACGGGGGCGCGGTGTTGGAGGAAGCCCCGAGGATTCGCCGCTTTGTCTGGGAACACGCGAGGACGTTGGAGCGGATCTTGTTCCACATTGAGGAGGCGGGGCTTACGGTGTCGGGGAGTAAGTTGGCGGTTTGCATTCCGGCGCTGGAGGTGCTGGGACATGTGGTGGGCACCGACGGCCTGAGGATCGCGGAAAGGAAACGGAAAAAAGTCCTTGAATGGCCGACTCCACGGACACCTTTGCATATCCTCCAGTTTTTGGGGCTGTGCAGCTACGTCCGCATGTTCATTGAGCGGTTCACAGAGGTGGCGAGTCCGCTGCGGGCACTTACGCGTAAGGGTGCGGCATGGGAGTGGATGGCGGGGTGTGAAGCTGCCTTCGCAAAGCTCAAGGAGATTGTGGGGCGCAACATTGTCCTCCGGGACCTCAACTATGATTTGGGAGGGATCCGTCTGGCCATCGACTCTAGCAAACTCGGCGTGGGAGGCGTTCTGAAGCAGGAGGAGGATGGTAAGGATAGGCCGGTTCTTTATGAATCCGTAACCTTCACCGTGACAGAGAGTTGGTATTTGCAACCAAAGTTGGAACCGTGCGGGGTCACCAAGATTGTGCGGAGGCTGCAGCATTTGCTTTGGGGGGTGAATTTCAAACTCTTGGTGGACGCGGAGGCTCTGGCGCGGATGATCAATTTGCCGACGCTGCCAAACGCCCCTATGACTAGGTGGGTGGCGTTCCTTCAGCTCTTTGCCTTTAGTGTGGTTCATGTTCCAGGTAAGGCGTTCACAATGCCCGATGCGCTGTCGCGTTACCCGCGCGAGGATCCGTTTGAAGGAGCAGAACACTTGGACGTGGAATCTCCGGTTATCCGGGTGGGCATGATGGAGACGGAGGTTGCCCTTCCGCTGCAGCATCCCGGGCGTTACGCGACGTTGTGCTTCTTTCTGCAGGGTCTCCGATTTCCGGAAGGTACGTTGGAAACGGTAATTTGGTGGGCAAAACGGCGGACGACCAACTTCTATTTGCAGGAGGGGCAACTGTGGCGGCGGTGCACCCCCGTGCCCCTGGTGGTCGCGACATCAAGGAGGAACCAGGAGGTGATTCTGCGGTGTCTTCACAAAATCCTTGGGCATTGGGGGGAGATCAAAACGCGGCGGCGGGTGAAAGCGAGGTTCTGGTGGCCGGGGGTGGTACGCGCGGTGCGCGAGTGGGTGAAGTCATGCAAGGCTTGTCAGAGGCGGAGTTCTAGGCTCCCGAGGGAGGTGGGTCACCCTACGGGGGAGGACGCCTTGTTTGGGCGGGTCTCCCTCGACGTGGTTCACATCAAATTGGGGAAGTTTGCGTACCTGCTGGTTGCCCGGGACGATTTTTTGGGTTGGGTCGAGGCGCGTCCGCTGGTCAAGCTGTTGGCAGAAAGGGTTGCCCAGTTTTTGGAGGAAGATTGGTTCGCGCGGTATGGTTTGCTCCAACTGGTCGCCGTCAACGGGGGCGCGGAGTTCTGAGGCCGCTTGATGGGGTTGGTTCAGAGCTGCGGGGCTAAGTTTGGGCAGGTCACGGAGTACTACCCCGAGGGTGCCGGGATGATTGAACGTGGTCACCAGCCAATCAAGGACGCGCTGGTGAAGATGTGCGGCAAGGACGGGAAGCGGCGGCAGGAGACCCTTCCGGTGGTCCTCTTTGCAGACAGGATATTGGTCAAGCGCTCAACGGGCTACTCGCCTTATGAACTCCTCTACGGGCAGCGCCCGGTCCTTCCGGTGGAAATCAAGATGGAGACTTTCTTGTGCATCAATTGGTGGAAGGTGAAGACCTCCGCGGAGCTCATGGAGGCGCGCGCCAAACAGCTTCTCCGGCGGGACAAGACCCTGGCGAAGGCCGCGGATAGGTTGCAAAAGACCAGGACGGCGTCGGTCCGCTACTGGGACAAGCGCTGTTCCCATTGTCTCCGGGATCCGTTGCGGAAGGGGGACTTAGTGTTGCTGTACAACTGTAGTTTGGAGTCTCAGTGGGGTAAGCTCTTTGCCAACCAATGGAACGGCCCCTTCCGCGTGGCATCCAAGTTCAAAGGCGGGAGTTATCAACTCGAGGAATTGGATGGGGGGCCGCTCAAACGGAAGGCCGCGGCTTTGCACGTGAAGAGCTTCTTCGCACGCGGCTCCACCTCCTTCAACGAGACGGCTGGCAATGGCGCGGACGCGCGGGACAAAGCCGAGGGTCCGGAATTTCTAGGCGGGTTGGGTTTGTCAGTTGAGGAGGAGCCCGCGCTTGACGCGCCGCCCCAAAGGAGTAAAAGGCTACGAGTCGCTGGGGACAGTTGTCAATTTGGGGGGGGGGCGCAAGTAGGGCAAAAACCTGATTTGGTGAGGGGGTGTTCTAGCCGGTTCACAGCCGGGATGACTAGACACCCCAGAATGTCCGTTTTCCTATTTCTTGTATAAATTGGTTTCACGAATTGGTACTGGTATTGGCTATGTTTGGTTTTTAGGGACGCGGGCGCGGCGCGAGCCGGGTCCGTAAACACAAGGATGAGCCCAGCAGATGGGCATGCGGGACAAGGAGCGGAGGCCCCATCATGAAAAAAAAAAAAATATAGTGATCTTTTTCTTTGAGGTTTGGATCTTTTTCTCTGTTTTTCTCTTGACCTGTTGTCTTTTGTATGGAGTAATGGGTGCGGATTATGGGTGGAACACGCACGGGACGAGTCTGATTTGGTAAGGGGGTGTTCTAGCCGGTTCACAGCCGGAACAGCTAGACACCCCAGAGTGTTTGTTTCCCTTATGTCCTCTTTCTCTCTCTTGGATAACTGTGTGCGCGCGCTGGTGTAGGGTTGTTTTGTTTATTGCAGGGTGAGTACGGGGAACTGTGTGGCAGTTCAGCTGGGGCGGTCCAGGTACCTTCCGGAAAACTTTGTTGGCTCAGTGCACGGGCCGGGCGTGGATCTCAATTTTGTCTCATTCTCAACCTCGCTCTCATTCTGAATCTCACTCTCACTCATAACACACGTACGCGGAATTCTCTCAAGGCTCTCACAAGATGGCGCGGCAAAAGTCTTTCTTTGCAAAAGGGCCCATAATAGGAATTATGAAAAAAAAAATAATAATAATAGGAAAAGGGGGGGGCAATCCGTCTAAGTCAAGCGGGTCCTCATCATATCCTCCGCGTCCGTGCGAGCCGCCGCAACCAGGGTTCGGAAGGCCGCCAAGAGTTCCCGAAGGTCATCAGTGGTGTGGGCTCGAGGGACTGCCAGGAATTGCCGGAGTAGCCCGTCCGCGTTGTCCGCCATTGCATTGAACCTCACAAGCGGGAGAGCCGGGAGGACAGCAATGTCTGGAATCTTGGGCAGGTTGGGGGGAGGCGGGACCGGGGAGAAGGCAGCCTCCGGGGGACCATCTGGACCGCTCGGACTGACAGGAGGCAACAACGGGATAACAATGGGTGACGCGGGGTCGGGGGCCTCTTGTCCAAGTCTGACGAGTGATGGGAGGCCGGAGGAGGGGTCGGGCTTGGAGCCGGAGCTGGAGAAGGAGCGGGAGCCAGAGGAGGACCAGGGGCACGACACCGGAGAATCTCATCAAGGCGCGGGTCCCTCGCGCCTTGCGTCACTCAAACCCGGTCCGCCCAGAATTGCATGGCCACCCGGAACACCGCGAAGTTTGGGTAATTCTCCTTGCGGGGAGGTCCAGCGCGACGGTATGGAGAGGTGGAGTTGTGGTCCGAGCTTGGGGAGGGACGGCCAGGGGGCGACCCAGGAGGAGTCCACAAGTGCTCCCAGACCAAGTCATTGTCCGAAACCACGCACGAGTCCGGACAGGGCCCTCTTGCGCAGCCAGGGACAAGAGCGTGATGCGGGTGGAGGGTGTGGCATACCCTCCCCCAGCGAGCAGCGGCGGTGACCGCGACGGCAGGAACCGCAGGCACTTCAACCAGGGACGATTGTGCAGACTAGCTGTCAGCCTGCTACTTAGCACAGAGCAACCTGACAAAGCAACAACAATAATAATATTAACAAAATTAAAAGGAACAAAGATAAATGAATAAATAAAATTATTATAAAATAAAGGAGTAGGAAATCCATGAATATTGTTGCAGAAATGGATTCCCCACCCAAAATAAGGTAGGGTCACTCACTGACCCCACCCTTGAATTCTTACTCCTTATATTTTTTAATTAATTTAATAGAAAATGATAAATGGCCATAGCACCAGTATGGCACCTTTTAGCCATTTTTATATTTCACATGATATGTCATGTATAGGTTTCACACCTAAATTTCAGTCTAAATCCAGGTGTTTTGTGTAGTTTAGGAGTTACACGGGAAATTGTGTTTTGTCACAATTCCTGCACGCAGCCCCGCGTCCCTACAGCGTTGGACTCCGGCGTACGCAAACTCCCGCACACAGCCCCGCGTGCCTACAGCGTTGTACTCCCACGTACGCCAACTCCCGCACGCAGCCCCGCGTCCCTACAGCGCTGGACTCCCGCGCAACTGAATTCCCGCGCAGGTAATCCCGTGACCTAGTCACGCGCGCAGCGGTACAGTCCCCCACGCGCATCTGAGCAGCGGATCAGTCCCCGCGCGCATTGGAATGAACTGATCCCCGCGCCTCCTGCAGTGATCAGTTTGACATCCAGGTACCGCTCAGAGGAGCTACAATATAGTAGGATCTATACTACATATGTAAAGCTAACACACAAGCATAGATTATAGTTCAAAAAACTTAAAAATCAATTAAAATTAGTTAGTAACTAATTTTAAGTATTTTTTATTAATTAAATAAAGATCCAGACTCACCACGAAATAAGTTGATCAGAACCTTCAAAGACCACGAAAATACATAAGGAGTGGTCGTAAAAATTATTAAAAATTACATACAGGATCAGCAGAGAATGGAAAATCAATAAACATCCACGTCTGCTCACTTTGGACCAGTACTTACTGTACAAATTGAGGATCAGTGCAGGATCAGCAAAATGACTAATCTATTGATTAACAGATCCTGCAGCTAAAAAGGAGCTGTTCCTTGACAGATCTAAGGCCAGCAGGCTAACAGCACCTTGAGGACATGCCAATCTTGCCCTGACTGCCCCCCTAGCCTCACCCCATGGCTAGTACCCCTTCTAGAGGCCCTCAAGCACCCAAAAAAGGATATTTAAACAGGCTCTTTTTGCCCTTCTGTTCCCAATAAGTTATCAGTTATCAGGAATTATTTATTATCAATCAGACACGGTGTCATTGTTAATCAAGTGCTTATAGGAAGATAAGCAAGTTATTTATGACTTAGTCTGTAGTAGTATTATTTACCTTTATTAACCAATCAACCATTGAAGTTTAGTCGAGCAATCTACCCCATCTGCTCTGAAATCCTTCCAATTATTCCAGGATTTTTGTGGTCAAGTGCTCAGAGTGAGTGTTTCCCTTCTTGTCTAGGCCGCTTGTGCTGTTAAGCCCGGCCATTAGTGGAATAAGTCCTTTCTAAGGCACCCATATTTATTCCAAGGTTCTTAAACTGCCTAAGGAGGCCCCTTGAAGAGAGGTTGCTAGTCTTTAAAGATCCCCAGTAGTATAATACTGTGGCCCCTCTTTTTATATTATATTTAAAATATTTATAACAAAACCAAATAAACCTTGCACTTGCTCTTACCATACCATTATTGGAGCTTTAAAGTGTTTATTCTTTGGAATATTATTGCTCCAAGTTCTTTTATCACTCTCTGTAGCTAAAGGACTGCAAGGTTCCTGGTATCAGAGAGCTGACACTAGCCCGTTCCGGGCACAGTAATTGCAGGGGATCATGGCAATGGCAGGGAGCAGAGGAGGAGCGCGGCTAAGACGGCTAGGGGTGGACTGTGGGTGGGGGTGGAAGCGGTTTGGTAGGTGCGGCAGGGGCAAGGTGGTGATGGAAAGACCTCTGGGGACAGAACTCAACTTGGGGGGGGATGTGGTGTTGTATTTATAACCCCGGATCAAGAGCTGCGTTGCCGGCTGCGCGCTCAGCAGTTGGGTAGGTCGGGCTCAGCATCTGGCGTGCGCGCGGTCTCAGCAGCAGCCGCTGCGGGCTCAGCAGTAGGGGCTGCAGGGCTCAGCACCAGGTATGGGTTGGGCCTACCTTAGGCGGCACCGGACCGCGACCCGCCCAGAAGAAGCGGACCAAGTGATGGAGCCGGCCCGATCAAGCTCGCGGGTGGCTAGTCCGGAAGGCAAGGGCGGGGCGATCATGGGCTATATGCGCTGGGGAGGCCCGCGCGGGCATAAGCGTGGGCCGACCTGCGGATCGCGGGATCCGCAGACGGCGTGGACGGAAACACGGGGGGCTCCAAGTAGGGCGCAGCGGAGTGCCGCGCCATGAGAAGGACAAACCGGGCTACGTTAATACCAAAGGGCACGGTTAATGGCGAGGGATGGAGGGATAGGGTTGGGCTAGGGTTCTGCGGCTTAGGGTTTTATTTCATCACTTGTTCTTGTTGTTTGTGGTTGTACTTAGGCTAGGGTTGAGGGGGGGGACTCAAGACCTCACCCTCAACTCCGGGATGGGGAGGATCATCATCACCTTACAGAAGGGGAAGGAAGGAATTTCATCATATTATCACTCTCTCTTCTTTAAACTCATCGCGCCCAATCATCTTACAGACACTAGACCAATAACTTCCGGAACTCAGGACAACTTGCAAAGGTAACTCTTCTTAAGTTTCCACAGCGTTTGGGATGGTTTTGGTAAGGAAAGGATGATCAAGGCGCAACAATGACAATGATGATGAGCAATGGGCGACAATGACAATGATGATGAGCAATGCGCAACGATGACAATGATCAACGCACAACAATGACAATGATCAACGCACAACAATGTTGATGAGGATGAGCGACGCGCAACAATGACAATGATCAAAGCGCAAGGATGAGGATGAGGATGAGGATGCGCAACGCGCAAGGATGACAATGACAATGATTGACGCGCAAGGATGAGGATGAGGATGAGGACGCGCAACGGGCAAGGATGAGAAGGATGCAACGCACAAGAATTTTTTTTTTTGAATTCTTTTCCAAAGGTGTCCCAAATGGTTCACCACATCTCTCCCCAACTTACAGACTGTCCCTAGTCTGCATCATAATTTTGAAAACATGAAAAAATAAAATAATTTGCCGTTTCTTGATCCTCTAAGTAAAAAAAATGTTGAAAACCATCTTGATCCATCCAAAAGAGCCTAAATTTGGAGAAGATAAAAGTAAAGGTGTCCCAGGTGCTCACGTATGTGGCATAAAGTAGAGTTTTTACAACAAAATGCAGCAGAAGACCCCCGTGGTGCACAATTGGGAGGACTTACTTTGAACCCAAATTGCCCCTACAACAATAAAATCTCTTAACTTTATCAGCAGAGAACCTTCTAGCCAACTGAGTACCATCCAGTTCTTCAAAAACATAAGATCCACCTCTAACTTGACAAACCACTCTACAAGGACCATTCCAACAATTCAAAAAAAGTTTTCCCCACTGAGTCTCTAAAGAATGATTATAAGCCAATACCAGATCACCAGGGTTTAAAGGATCCCTGATTTGATTTAGATGTTTATCTTCCCAATACTGAACTGATTTTGCTCTTGATTCCATCATCTTCTGATAAGCTTTGTTACGAATATCTTCACTCTGCTCCAGTTGCTTTGATCTGGCAACTAATAGGTCAGTAGTTGAAGAAACTTGTTCCCAAGAGATGCCCAAGAAAGACTCCATTTCAAGATCAAGAGGAAGGACAGCCCTCTGACCAAAGATGATTTCATAAGGAGAGTAGCCAGTGGTTTGCTTTGTGGAAATTTGATCAGAGAAGAGGACCAAGGGGAGAAACTTCTGACAATTCTTGCCACTTTCACCAACCAGTTTAACCAGAGCAGCCTTCAAGGGAACATGGCCTCTTTCCACCATGCCTTGTCCTTCAAGATAATAGGGAGTAGTAACTCTATGTTGCCCAGGGAGCAATCAGATCATTTCAGCCAGTTTCCCACCAAATTCCAAGCCACCATCAGTAGAATAAGATCAAGCCAAACCATAACGCATCGTCCAATTCTCATGAAGGAAAGCTGCCACAGATTCAAAACTGAGGTTCTTAAGGAATTTGGATTCAACCCATCCAGAAAAATTATCTCTAGCCACAATGAGGTACTTAGCACCACCTGCCTTGATATGAACCACATCCATAGCAACACTTCCAAAGATGGTGGAATCCCCAGTAGGATAGCAAATTTCAGCTGGACGCCTAAGATCACATTTTTTTCAAACTTCACAACTGTTGCACCATTTAGAGACAGATTTCTCCATAGATGGCCACCAGAATTTTTTTGATAATTGTTGATAAGTTTTTGTTTCCCCACAATGACCAAGGCCTTCATGGAGGATTTCAAAGATCAAATCTTTCTTAGCCGGGATAGTAACCACAACAAGCACACAAGGCGTTCCCCTTTTCATAAGCCTAGAACCTTGGACAAAGAAACTAGAGGACTTTCTTTTAAGGGATCAAAATTCTTGGCAGAGAGATCAGGGGGTCTTTGGAGATTTGAAAGGTAATGCTCTAACTTAAGCCAGAAACCTTGTTGGAAACCAGAGTAATCTTGGGAGAAGAAAGCAAAAACAGGGTGGACCAAAGGTTCTTCCTCATCAAAATCCATTCCAACATCCAATTCATTGTCTCCAATAGGTCTTCTAGATAAACCATCAGGCATAGTAAAAGATTTCCCAGGCCTATGGACAATATCAAAATAGAAAAGCTGGATAAAAGCTACCCAGCAAGTCATTGGAGCATTTGGAAGACTGGGAGCATTGATAATTTCCACAATGGATCAAGCGTCAACTTGCAATTCAAAATTTTGTCCCCAGAGTACTGTTTGGAGTTTCTTCAGCATTCTGGCCACACCACAGAATTCCAGTTTGGTCTGAGAGTATCTAGATTCCACATCCAAAAATAGAAAAGATTCATAAAGAACAGGGCAATCCAAACCATTTTCATCTTCCTGAGTAAGGAAAGCCCCAACAGACTGATAACTAGAGTCAACAGCCAATTTCTTTTTGCCAGCTCCAGTCCCATGAGAGATCTTTTCAAAACTATGTCATTGCCAACCATAGTTTTGAGCAACTGAAATGATTGTTTTCAATCTTGGGTCCAAATCCATTCAGCTTCCTTTCTGGTTAGACAACGCAAGGGTGCACAGATTTTGGATAGAGAGGGAATGAAGATCCTGACATAAGTTACAACACCTAGGAAACCTCTAACTTCAGTTGGATTTATTGGAGTAGTCCAGGAGATGATTTTGTTGACTTTAGAGGGTGCCATCCTTCTTCCTTCCTTGCAGACTATATGACAAACAATTTCCAAGGCAGGGACACAGGCAGCAAGTTTTGATCCAGAGACAGTAAGGCCAGATTCCTCGATTCAAAACAAAATCCTTTCCAAGATAGTAGCATAATCCCAGATAAATCGTCAAATTCCTGAGTGCCAAGGTAAGAGCTCATTATCATAGTCAGAAACTGGACCTTTAATTCCACCATCATCAATAAAGACACCCGCATGATCCGGGATTTTGTCTTGGAGGATGCACATCATCTGGGCCTGATAGACTGCAACCAAGTTGGTGGCACCTTCAGGCAATCGAGTCAGTTGAAATCAACCAAGAGGAGTGTTGAAAGTAGTGAGCGGCCAAGAAATAGGATGCAAAGATTGTTTGTCGTAACCCCCCATGATGTCTCCTAGACCATAACAGGCTCTCCCAGAGAAGGATTCAACAAATTCTTCAGTGGCAGTAGGAACACCAGAGTCCTTAATAGTAACTTTATTGAGAGGTTGGAGATCATGAACTACTCTAAGTTTACCATTACTCTTTAGAACACAGAAAACAGGCCTGGAGTAACTGGAGGTTGACTGTTTATATAGACTGGTATGGACTTGTTCGCAGACCAACTTGATGAATTCATTGACTTTTGCAGCAGGAATAGGGATCTTTTCCTGTTGCCAAGGATCATGTTCAAGTACTGGGATGATGTAAGCAAGACCATATGATTCTTTCAAGAGACCTCTCTCTTCTTCACAGAATGCAATAGATTTTTCCCTTAGAGATAAGATATTTTTGATCAAATTTAACTCATCAGGTAAAAGCCATCCATCTGGACCAAAGTTGACCACCTTCAATTGTTCTTCAGTGACACAACCACAAGGTACAAAGGAGCCAGTAAGAGAGTGAGATAGACCACAAAAAGTATAACAAGATAGAGGAGGACGCATGAGAGGAGGATTGAGATTGAGAGGCATGGGTTGGTTGACAGGCTGGATCTTTTTTGCAACTGGCTTATACTTAGTGGCAAAAGAGAGAAGTTCTTGTTTCCTCCAAGCATTCACCAGCGAGACCTGAGTATGAAAACTGAGACCAGATTCCAACATCCTCCAAGTTTGATGTTCCATAAAATTTTTGAAAGGTGCCTTTTCCATAAAAGAGGATCCAAAAGATAATGCTTTGCTCACATGTTTGGCACAATGTAGAGTTTCCAAAACTATGGTAGAAGAATGCCCTGATGGGGTACAATTGGGAGGACTTACGTTTACCCCCAAGTGCCTCCACTGGAGCCAATACTCCTCCATACCAAAAACATTAAGAAAAGAATTGCGATCAGGATCTAGTTTATACTAATTGCGGAGAATTGAACCAGAGCTAGAGGAAGATTGATCAGTGATAAGAGTACAAGGAAAAGAAGAGACAACAGAACCAGAGAGAAGAGAAATATTTTTGGAATTTTGTGTTTTAACATGTTTTTGATTTTGGACATTTTTGAGATCAGAAGAAAAAGAAGAAATGGTTGAAAAGGATGAAAAATATGCCTCAGAGATAAAAGTTGGCCCTGTAGTTGAAGTCTGAGGCTTAGAAGAACTACAACTATTAGTATTAACAACTATTCTGCTAAAAAATGAGAGGAGTTAGAAGAGTCCTCCTGCTTCCCCTTCGGAACTGATTTAGGTGAAAAACCAGGGAAATTTCTTTCCCAACAACCAGAATCCAAAGAACAGAGGGGAACTTCAATCTTCCTACCATCAGAATCAGGAAGAAGAATTCTCTCCCCAACTTGATTGGAAAACATCAGGGTGGCTCCAAAGTCTATTAAGAAAGGACAACCCAAAATCATAGGACCTTCCAAAAAAGTGATCCAAAAGTGACAGGTTCCAACAATATTTTGACCAATTCAAACTGGCAAATCCTCAGCAATACCCACCAACTCACAAGATTGATTCCCAATTCCATAAACAGCAGAGTTGAAGCTGACCCTTGGACTGAGATTGAGCTTGCAGGCCATTGCATCTGGAATTAAGTTTAGTTGGGACCCAGAATCAACAAGTAGAGAAACCATTTTGGATGAGTCACCTAGAGAGCATGGTAAAAATCCAAGAGGAAAAGAATAAAGATTTGAATCAGAAGGAGGATCTGTTCCACCAGAGTCTTCTATCAAGGTCCCAGAGGAAACTTTCAATTTGTCAGGACCAATCTCCACACGTCGCCAAGAAACCCATTTTTTCATGCCTTCAGCCACAGATGGTGAGATGGAAAGGGGTTCAGCCACAGATAGATCAGGGATTTTAAGATCAGAGATTTTCTTTAATACCCCTTCCACAGCGTTGGGGTGGCCTTTGGAAATTCCCCTTTCAAATTGAACATTGGGTTGAGTTGGAAGAGGAAGTTCAGGTGAGGGTGGAACTATAACTGGATCAGTTGGTGAAGGTGATTTGGATGGCAGAGGAGCAGGATCAGAGTATTCTGGGAACCTATCAATGAGGGGTTCCTTTTCTACTTCCATGTCTTCTACCTCAGAAAAAGGAGGCTCCAGGAAAGATCAGCGTTTGACCGGTTTTGGAACAATTGAAGATGGAACAGGAGGAGCTTTATGAGGTCTGGGTTCTTCATGTTGTTTCCTAGCTGAATCAGATTGATAAGTTCAAGAAAAGCTGGAAGAAGAGACAGCAGGGGGATACCAAGGTTGAAGAGTTCCACAAGAAGATCAAAAATTAAAATAGGCGATGGATTCCTTCTTGGGAGCTGAATGCTGGAAAGAGGCCACCACATGACAAATTGGACAAGATGAATCAAAAGGGATAAGTGCACCATTAGGAAGAAAGAAGTTACTCCCTTTCTGTTCCACCAAAATTTCCTCCTTGTCCTTCTGGAGTTCAGCAAAGCAACCAGTTCCATGACCTTCTCTGTGGCAATAATAGCAAACTATGGTTGACCTAGCAACAGAGTTGGAGGGTTTGGGGACAACCAGCAAGGAGATTTTCTGATCCATTTTATTCTCAAAAGCTTGCAGAAGTTTGGTGATCTCATCAATAGTAGGTGTTTCCCGGTGGGTCTGAAGATTTGGTTTATGTCTTCAATTGGCTTCCATCTTATTCATCATTTTGTTAGATGCTTGAAAAGAGGGGGCAAGGACTGGTTCAGTGATTCTAGTTTTTTCAAAGGTGAGAGCTGTTTGAACTTTCATCACTTTATCCACAATATTCCTAAGGACCATGAAAGCAGGGAGCTTGAACCAATTATCTCTTTCAGTGATCATGGATCCAGATTTCACCAATTCATCCTTAATTCTTTCCTGAACTCCTGGAGAGAAAGACTGTGTCAGCCTGCTACTTAGCACAGAGCAACCTGACAAAGCAACAACAATAATAATATTAAAAGGAACAAAGATAAATGAATAAATAAAATTATTATAAAATGAAGGAGTAGGAAATCCATAAATATTATTGCAGAAATGGATTCCCCACCCAAAATAAGGTAGGGTCACTCACTACCCTACCCTTGAATTCTTACTCCTTATATTTTTTAATTAATTTAATACAAAATGGTAAATGACCACAGCACCAGTATGGCACCTTTTAGCTATTTTAATATTTCACATGATATGTCATGTATAGGTTTCACACCTAAATTTCAGTCGAAATCCAGGTGTTGTGTGTAGTTTAGGAGTTACACGGGAAATTGTGTTTTGTCACAATTCCCGCACGCAGCCCCGCGTCCCTAGCGCTGGTCTCCTGCGTACACAAACTCCCGCACGCAGCCCAGCGTTGGACTCCCGCGTACGCCAACTCCCGCACGCAGCCCCGCGTCCCTAGCGCTGGTCTCCTGCGTACGCAAACTCCCGCACGCAGCCCCGCGTTGGACTCCCGCGTACGCCAACTCCCGCACGAATCCCCGCGCCTCCTATGACATCCAGGTACCGCTCAGAGAAGCTACAATATAGTAGGATCTACACTACATATGTAAAGCTACCACACGAGCATAGATTATGGTTCAAAAACCTTAAAAATCAAATAAAATTAGTTAGTAACTAATTTTTAGTATTTTTTTATTAATTAAATAAAGATCCAGACTCACCACGAAATAAGTTGATCAGAATCTTCAAAGACCACAAAACTACATAAGGAGTGGTCGTAAAAATTATTAAAAATTACATACAGGATCAGCAGAGGATGGAGAATCAATAAACATCCACGTCTGCTCACTTTGGACCAGTACTTACTGTACAAATTGAGGATCAGTGCAGGATCAGCAAAATGACTAATCTATTGATTAACAGATCCTGCAGCTAAAAAGGAGCTGTTCCTTGACAGATCTAAAGCCAGCAGGCTAACAGCACCTTGAGGACGTGCCAATCTTTCCCTGATTTCCCCCCTAGCCTCAGCCCATGGCTAGTACTCCTTCTAGAGGTCCTCAAGCACCCAAAAAGAATATTTAAACAGGCTCTTTTTGCCCTTCTGTTTCGAAGAAGTTAATCAGTTATCAGGAATTATTTATTATCAATCAGACACGGTGTCATTGTTAATCAAGTGCTTATATGAAGATAAGCAAGTGATTTATGACTTAGTCTGTAGTAGTATTATTTACCTTTATTAACCAATCAACCATTGAAGTTTAGTCAAGCAATCAACCCCATCTGCTCTGAAACCCTTCCAATTATTCCAGGATTTTCGTGGTCAAGTGCTCAGAGTGAGTGTTTCCCTTCCTGTCTAGGCCGCTTGTGCTGTTAAGCCCGGCCATTAGTGGAATAAGTCCTTTCTAAGGCACCCATATTTATTCCAAGGTTCTTAAACTGCCTAAGGAGGCCCCTTGAAGAGAGGTTGCTAGTCTGTAAAGATCCCCAGTAGTATAATACTGTGGCCCCTCTTTTTATATTATATTTAAAATATTTATAACCAAACCAAATAAACCTTGCACTTGCTCTTACCATACCATTATTGGAGCTTTAAAGTGTTTATTCTTTGGAATATTATTGCTCCAAGTTCTTTTATCACTCTCTGTAGCTAAAGGACTGCAAGGTTCCTGGTATCAGAGAGCTGACAACTGGGGGTCTGGCTGGGAAATATCCTTGATAATTAATTTTTTAATTAATTATCTCCTGGACCAGTTATTTATATAAAAAAAAATTATATATATAAGTAGAAATACTTATTATTTATCTTGATCTTTTGATTTTTCCAGTGGATTTAAAAACCAACGGATAATTGATCAATTATTATTTAAATCTTCTTAAACAGAAAAAAGAAGAAAAATTTTGTAACTTTGTGCCTGTTGTTATAACTCCTGAACAGAAACAGGATAGAATTCTTTATTATAGACAACAAATCTTAAAAGAAAAGGAACAAGAGTTAGAAAGAATTATCAATTTTAACTCCTTGTTAAGACAGCACAAAGAGTTGAAAACCTATCAAAGAAAGCTTTCTGCTTTTAAGAGACGGTATCCAAATTATAAAAGTGAGCTTTGATCTCCTTTTTATTTTTTTATAAAAAAAAAAAATCACAAAAACTCGAAAATTATAATAAAAATTATTATAAAATAAATAAATATATAACTTATATTTTTTATTATTTTATCCTTTCTAGTGGACTTTGTCTTTGGTGATCTTATTGACCAAGACCTCTTAGAGGACGTCCCAGACTGTGGACCCTTGGATTTGTCCCAAGATTTGATTGGAACCCACTCAGATCCCGTTGGAATACCCTCCAAGGACGGACCTGACCCCAACAAGGACTTAGTGCCTTTAAACCTTCATATAAGTAAGAAATATATATTTTTTAATAAAAAAATTACTTGAAAAAAATTATTTTTTACAAAGTTTTGACAAAAACTTATATAATTTTTTAAAAAAAAATGCATCAAAACAGACGCAACACCCGCGCCAGTGGACGCGCCCCGTCATATGGATCTTTGCCCGGAGGAACCCGTGTGCGCAAGGATGCCAGTCGCGAACGCAATGCGGATCAAGCCAGTGATCGCTCCAATCCGAGCGACCGTGACAACGACCGCAGCCGCCGACTCGACCAACTCACCGTTGGAGAGCCGTCCCTTGTTGAACTTGAAATCCCAGGAGGATACCGTTCCACCTACGCCACCCCAGCTGGACTCCTCCAAGGAGGACAAAATAAAGGTATTGGTGAAAGAACACGTGGGTCATTGGGAACTGTTCAAACAGGCTCAGACCCAGGAAGACCAGCAGGGTATGAGAAAAGCCATATCTTTGGCAAAGAAGACTCAAATAACCCTCCAAAAATTGATTCCCAAAAGAGAAGTAGAAGGTTACGTGAAGAATTGGAATCCTTGGGACCAACTAGTTTCCTTAAGAGGAAACAACGACAACAGGAAGAAGAGATCTCTAGCCCATCAGAAATTAAAGAGTCCCAAAGAGTGGGACAATATAATATCTTTGGCAAGAAAATGGAAGAAAGTGTACCGCAATTAGACATAGAAACTTTCAACTTGTTTTCCATAAATGTTTCTCATAACTTTGATATCATTGGCAAATGTTTTGATAAAGTATATGAGCAATTGGATAAAGTAAATACCAATTTTGGTAAAGTCATGCAATCCCAATCCAACTTGATCAAAATCAATGAGTTAGAAGTAAAACAAATAAGAGACAGCATTAGTTTGAGTAAAGGAGAACTAATGAATTACCTAGAAAACAATACTTCAGCTATCCAAGAAGAAATTATTCTATCTATTGAACAAATCAAAGAAGGTATTAATAAAACAGACCACACTTCACCTACTCATATTATTAATAAAATTGATTCATTAAGTAACAAACTTGATCTGGAATTAGGTATGATTAAGAATGATCTCAGAGATCTAAAGATAAACTTATCTCAACCCATTGCAGACTCTGATGAAATCAGACCTTCCAGGTACCACAGTACGCCCCAACTACCTTCTAGACCAAGACTAACAAGGCTTGAATCTTTCAGACCTAGTCCCACTCCTGAAGTAGAACAAGCATTAAAATTACTTCCCCCTATCACTGAGTGGCCTAAATTCTCCGGAGAAGGAGAATACAATCATGTCAGTTTTATTAAGTTTATTGACTATACTCTGGCCTCTTATGAACTTCCTGATAACATAGCCGTAGTAAGACTACCTAGAATGTTCAAAGGAGTAGCCCTAGACTGGTTCATCAATAAGAGAGAAGAGGTAGGATCTTTGTCATGGAATTCATGGAAAGATTTGATTAAGGAACAATTTGGTACCAGAATTTGGAAAAGAAAAATGATGAAGACTTTTGAAACTTCCTTGTTTGATCCATCTAAGGACAAACCTCACAAATGGTGCCTTGACCAGAAGAGAAGACTAGACTGCTTCTAACCAAATGCTGATAAAGAAGAAGTCAATGAAAGACTCCTCAACCTATGTCCAGGACAACTTAACCATAGCGTAAGATGCAGAATTCCCATGAACTCTGACCTTTCCACTCTCATAGGAGTATTAGAAGAAACTATTGACATGAATGGCTTAGACAAAAAGCTTAATAAACCCAGAGAACCAACTACTAGGAATAAGGAAGATTATAATAACAAGAACAAAGAACTTCTACCTAACAACTCAGAAGCCAAGAATACTTTGGTGACCAAAGAAAAGACATGTTGGAATTGCAACCAAACAGGGCATGTAAGACCTGACTGTCCTTTACCCAGGAGAAAGATTAATCCTATTGAAGGAGAAGAGGATGACACTAATCCTGACCCTCAACTAGATGACACTGATGGTTCCATCTCTGAATGTGACCTAATTATCACTAATCCCATTAATGTCATCGAAGGCAACATAGAATCTTCCCTAGATATTAACCCTGTTAATGAAGATAGCAATTTGCCTCAAAAATGGACACCAAACATGAAAATCCAACATATTTCTGAAGCTAAGACCTTAACCCTCAAACCTTCTATTGGAAAAGGGTACACCGGTGGTAAAACTTGTTATGCCACTGGCTTGATACAAGGTTCCCCCGTAAAATTACTTCTAGACAGTGGAGCCTTCTGCTCTTGTGTTGGAACTGACTACTTAGATAAACAGGATTCCAACTGGAAGAAAAACTTACTACCTGTACCTCAAGCTAAGTTCAGCAGCTGTAACTCACCTCTCAATGCTATTGGAGTATGGCCAACAGAAATCATACTCCCCCACTCTAAAGGATCAATCAAGATAAAGATTGAATTTGTAGTACTTCAAAATGGAGTATGTGATTATTTTATTATAGGAAATGATTCTCTTTGCCTGTACGGGATAGATGTCTTCCAGAGTAAAGGGAGATATTTCACTATAGGAGGAGATTGGAACAAGAAGTTCCAAATATGCCATATCAATGCTAAAGCTACTGATTCCACTTATGAGAGGCACTTAGAAACTTTTAACCAGGAATACTTTTCCCAAGCTGCCTTGAATTCCCAGCTTAGTGAAAACCAGAAAATAGATATTCTCCAAGCATGCTTTGAGAACCAGAATGCTTTTTGCACTAAAGACCATCCCATTGGTAATATTAAAGGTCATGATATGGTCTTAACTTTGACTATTAAGCCTCCTTACCCTCCTAACCTCAGGAGACCAGCTTACCCTTCTAGTCCAAAATCTAGGACCGCTCTAGAAAGCCACATCCAAGAACTAGTGGACTTACAAGTCTTACGGAAAGTAGGGCATAATGAGCAAGTAGACGTAACTACCCCCGTGATAATAGCCTGGCACAATGATAAGTCTAGGATGGTTGGAGACTTTAGAATGCTCAACAACTACACCCAAGCTGACTATTATCCTATCCCAAGGATTGACCACGCTCTACATAATCTTTCTAAAGCTAAGTTCATTACTACTATGGACATGTTGAAAGGCTTTCACCAAATACCTATCAGTCCGGATAGTAGGAAATTTATGAGAATTATATGTCATTTAGGCATATATGAGTATCTCAGAATGCCATTTGGTATTAAAAATGATCCTTCCCACTTCCAAAGAATGATGGATACAGTCTTAGGAATGTTCATCAGACAAGGTTGGATGATGGTATACATAGATGATGTTATCATTTATTCAGAAGATTGGGATACTCACATGAATAAAGTAAGGCTAGTGCTTAAAACAATTGCCGCAGTAGGATTAAAAGTATCTATGAAAAAGTGCAACTTTGGATATGGAGAACTCAAAGCTCTAGGACACATTGTTTCTGGACTAACTTTAACTGCTGACCAAAGTAAGATAGCCGCAGTAATGAACAGACCTATGCCCCAGAACAAAACGGAACTCTTATCCTTTATAAGCTTCTGCAGCTATTACAGGAAGTACATACCTAAATTTGCTAACCTCACCAAGTGTTTATATGAGATCTGCAACAACAACACTTTGTTCGAAATGACTCATGAAAGATTGAAGAATTATGAGGAACTCAAAGTAGCTATGACTACTGCCCCAGTGTTGATACAACCAGATTATTCTAAACCTTTCAAACTTTACATAGATGCTAGCATGGAAGGATTAGGAGCTGCATTACACCAAGAAGTAATAGAAGAAGATAAACCAGTAGAGAAACCTATACTCTTCATATCTAGACAAGTCAAAGATACTGAAAAGAGATATGGTGCCAGCCAAATGGAATGCCTTGCTCTAGTATGGGCATTAGAAAAACTCCACTATTATTTGGAAGGTACAAATTTCGTGGTGATCACTGATTGCAATGCTGTCAGGACTCTCATGAACATGAAAACTCCTAGCAGGCATATGTTAAGATGGCAGATAGCCATACAACAGTACAGAGGTCAGATGACAATAGTCCACCAAGCTGGAGTTAAACATCAGAATGCTGACAGTCTTAGCAGAAATGCTCTACCAAATGATACTAGCAATCCTGCTCATGACCCAGAAGATCATGATATATTTCCTATAATAAACATTAACCTGTTTAATCTGGAAGCTCCCATCATAGGAATTCACATATGTGAACTAGATGAATCACTGTTCAGCTCCATCAGAGAAGCATACAACTCTGGCATGAAGACTTTGATTAACATCATAGAAAGTACTTCACCTCCATCTGAACTCATAAACAGTTTACCTGAACCCCTACTGAAGTCCTATAAAGAAGGAAGATTCACACTGTGGGATGGGCTATTATATTACCGGAATAAACACTCTAGTGTTATAGTCTTGACCAAAGCAGAGCATATCAAACTTGTTTTAGCTGAATGTCATGATAATTGCTCTTCGGGTCACCTGTCTATTGATAGAACCCTAGATAAAGTAAAACAGACTGCCTGGTGGATCAACTGGAGAGACTCCACTATCAAGTATGTTTCAAGCTGTGAAATCTGTCAGAAGTCCAACAGGACCACTGGGAAAAGGTTTGGACTACTCCAAAGGATAGCTGAGCCCAGGAAAAGATGGGAAGTTATCAACATGGACTTCGTAACAGGACTGCCCCCTGGTGGAGCTTACTCTTACAACTCAGTCCTGGTTATTGTAGACAGATTTTCTAAGAAAGCCAAGTTTCTACCTAACCATAAGGAAGACACAGCTATGGAAGTAGCCTTACTCTTCTGGAACAGACTGATTGCTGATGTAGGAATTCCTAAGATTATTATCAGTGATAGAGACCCCAAATTCACGTCTGAATTCTGGAGAAACCTCCATGATATGTTAGGAACTACCCTAGCCTTTCCTACAGCTTATCACCCTCAGACAGATGGATTAGCTGAAAGAATGATCCAGACTCTAGAGGATATGCTCAGAAGGTTCTGTTGCTTTGGGATGGAGTACAAAAATACAGACGGATATTGCCATGACTGGGTTAGCCTTTTACCTGCACTAGAAATGGCCTATAACAGTAGTAAACACTCTACTACCAAAGAAGCTCCTTACATACTGGAAAGAGGATGGATTCCCAAATTGCCCAAAGATAACCTCAATCAGGAGTTGACTAATATCCATCCAACATCACTGGACTTCAAAAACATGATAGATATGGCAAACAAGCACGCTGCTAAGTGTGTACAAGATGCTGTTGAATACAACCAACAGAGGAGGGATAAAACTCACAAAGAACCTGATTTCAGAATAGGAGATCAAGTTCTAATTTCAACCGCCAATTTCAATAATTTGGCTGGAAACAGAAAACTCAGACCAGCCTTTGTTGGGCCTTTCACTATCAAGAAACTCCATGGGAAAAATGCGGTAGAAGTCATCCTCAGTAATGAACTCTCTAGGAAACACCCAGTCTTCCCAGTTAGCCTTGTCAAACACTACCATCCCAGAGAAGGAGAAAAGACCCCTTCACTTAAAATACCAGTCTTACATGAGCCTGAGAAGGACAAAGGAGAAGTTAGTAAAATCCTTAAAGATAAAAAAGAAAGGATCCAAGGAAAAAATGTTAGACTTTACTTAGTCAGATACAAAGGAGAATCAGCTGATAAAGATGAATGGCTACCTGAAAACAACATTCCAGATGGACCTATACACCTGAGAAACTACAGAGCCAGTAAAAGACACTGAGCCCCAAAATTTTTTCAGATATAGTCATATCTTGGAGTGGGGGAATGTCAGCCTGCTACTTAGCACAGAGCAACCTGACAAAGCAACAACAATAATAATATTAAAAGGAACAAAGATAAATGAATAAATAAAATTATTATAAAATGAAGGAGTAGGAAATCCATAAATATTATTGCAGAAATGGATTCCCCACCCAAAATAATGTAGGGTCACTCACTGACCCCACCCTTGAATTCTTACTCCTTATATTTTTTAATTAATTTAATACAAAATGGTAAATGACCACAGCACCAGTATGGCACCTTTTAGCTATTTTAATATTTCACATGATATGTCATGTATAGGTTTCACACCTAAATTTCAGTCGAAATCCAGGTGTTGTGTGTAGTTTAGGAGTTACACGGGAAATTGTGTTTTGTCACAATTCCCGCACGCAGCCCCGCGTCCCTAGCGCTGGTCTCCTGCGTACACAAACTCCCGCACGCAGCCCAGCGTTGGACTCCCGCGTACGCCAACTCCCGCACGCAGCCCCGCGTCCCTAGCGCTGGTCTCCTGCGTACGCAAACTCCCGCACGCAGCCCCGCGTTGGACTCCCGCGTACGCCAACTCCCGCACGAATCCCCGCGCCTCCTATGACATCCAGGTACCGCTCAGAGAAGCTACAATATAGTAGGATCTACACTACATATGTAAAGCTACCACATGAGCATAGATTATGGTTCAAAAACCTTAAAAATCAAATAAAATTAGTTAGTAACTAATTTTTAGTATTTTTTATTAATTAAATAAAGATCCAGACTCACCACGAAATAAGTTGATCAGAATCTTCAAAGACCACAAAACTACATAAGGAGTGGTCGTAAAAATTATTAAAAATTACATACAGGATCAGCAGAGGATGGAGAATCAATAAACATCCACGTCTGCTCACTTTGGACCAGTACTTACTGTACAAATTGAGGATCAGTGCAGGATCAGCAAAATGACTAATCTATTGATTAACAGATCCTGCAGCTAAAAAGGAGCTGTTCCTTGACAGATCTAAAGCCAGCAGGCTAACAGCACCTTGAGGACGTGCCAATCTTGCCCTGATTGCCCCCCTAGCCTCAGCCCATGGCAAGTACTCCTTCTAGAGGTCCTCAAGCACCCAAAAAGAATATTTAAACAGGCTCTTTTTGCCCTTCTGTTTTGAAGAAGTTAATCAGTTATCAGGAATTATTTATTATCAATCAGACACAGTGTCATTGTTAATCAAGTGCTTATATGAAGATAAGCAAGTGATTTATGACTTAGTCTGTAGTAGTATTATTTACCTTTATTAACCAATCAACCATTGAAGTTTAGTCAAGCAATCAACCCCATCTGCTCTGAAACCCTTCCAATTATTCCAGGATTTTCGTGGTCAAGTGCTCAGAGTGAGTGTTTCCCTTCCTGTCTAGGCTGCTTGTGCTGTTAAGCCAGGCCATTAGTGGAATAAGTCCTTTCTAAGGCACCCATATTTATTCCAAGGTTCTTAAACTGCCTAAGGAGGCCCCCTGAAGAGAGGTTGCTAGTCTGTAAAGATCCCCAGTAGTATAATACTGTGGCCCCTCTTTTTATATTATATTTAAAATATTTATAACCAAACCAAATAAACCTTGCACTTGCTCTTACCATACCATTATTGGAGCTTTAAAGTGTTTATTCTTTGGAATATTATTGCTCCAAGTTCTTTTATCACTCTCTGTAGCTAAAGGACTGCAAGGTTCCTGGTATCAGAGAGCTGACAGACTGAAAAAATCACACTTGAATTTCCTCCACCGTATCAATGTGACGGTTTTGGATAAGATAGGATTGGATAGGGTCCCAAGATTTTCTGAAAGCTTGATAATCAGAGGCTGAGGAGATAGCACCATTGGAGGTCCATTGAGAGACTAGGGCATCCAGATCTTGGAGAGTGAACCTAGCTATATCAATTTTTCCCCAGTAGGAAATCATTGCCTCCTTAAGAAGTACCCAGTCATGGGTTTCAAATCCATCAAATGATTCAATCACTTCCATGACTTCATCAGAGGAGAAAAAGAATTGCAGTTGATAATCCATGTCATATTTGCTAGCACCGTCCACTTCAGCAGCCATCTTGTAGGAATTGTCACACAACCACCCCACGTACTATAGGGCAATTCTTAGATGATTGTGAGCGCAAAGGAATACCAAGTGCAAGGGCAAGTGCAAATAGCAAGAACCAGTTGCAAAGGGCAAACTTGGTTATGCGACTCAACAAACGGCAAGATGAATGGGATGTGTTCCAAAGAAGGAAACTCAACCTGAGTCCGATGTGATAACTAGGTTGTAGCAAAATGCAAGAATGTATGAAATTAACTAACTGAGGAGACAATCATCAGGAAAGGGAATAGCCCTTATAAGGTAATCCAAAGTGACTAGATACAACCTGGTGATGAGATAACTACAGGTGAAGCGGTGAGGGAATGAATGACAGGAACAGAATAGGAAATGAAGCAGTGGTATAGATTTGACGTCTAAGCGTAAGTGCAAGACAATATAATCTGAGCGTACAATTGCATGACGAATTGGGATAGGAGTGAGTGATGTTGAAGGTAATGCAAATGAGAGGTAATGTTGTATGCAGGGTAGGGACTAGTCCAATTGCAAACTATACAGTAGTGATGGCTTGTTTAGACGTAGATGCCAACTAATGAACAATGCATGACCAAAGATGGAAGTCCGAGGCTGTTGATTGGCCAGGGAAGGAGATTGGATCTCATAATGGATGGCCGACCGGTATGGAGTTAACCGCAAAGTTCGCAAGTATATACTGAGTTGGTCGCCAAGATTTGAAGGTCAGCGCGAGCCAGAGGAAATAGCAGATGGCACCATTGATGTTGTGCTTTTATTTGTGTCATGCTTTTAGACTGAGGTAGATGGTACTGAGGAGAGGACATGTCAAATTGGTGAAGACAATAATCCTTAAGTGCAAAGCGTGACAGGAATCCAGGAACCGTTCAACATTCATATGGTTAAAGCATAAGTTCTTGTTCTGAGGTTTGATCTTGATCATATTGGCCCAAACAGAGGCAGAAGGGGTACCAATAGATTCCATTTCAGCAAAAGATTTCCTAAGGGATCCAAAGAACAGATTTCCAAAGTGACTCAAAAGTGTGGCAAGGGTAGTGTTTACAAAAAACAACTAGGATCAAACCCCTTGATGGTGCACAATTGGGAGGACTTACTTCTGGAAAAATTTGCCTCCACGGATAAGATCTAGATAATAACGGAAACACAGAAAAAAGAGAAAAACATAAAAAGAGAAAAAGATTGTGTTTCAAAGTTGATTCCACAAATTTGGGACTGTAAATCCAAAGTTTGCTGGTTTGATCTTGGCCCGGGGGACCAAATTTAAGACTCCAAACAGCAAAGGGCGTTGGAAGTCCTGTGCAGGGGATAGGTGCTTTTTTAGGCTGCCCTCCTGAGTGTTACAAAAATATTTAAATGTAACCAATAACTAAGTCCAGAACCTGGTAAACGGGGAACCAAATGTAAGAGAATAAAGATTATAGTAGTCAGTAGCTGGGGGACAACACTATCTGATGCAAGATGATGTTGGGGAAAAACTTGAATAGAAGGAGTCAAGGATTTTTCAGAGTTCAACAAGACAAGGCAATTGTGAGTGACAAAGCCCACAAGCTAATAGCTCTGGTTGTAAGCAGGAGCTTAGGAAAGATCAACTCAATCCCAAACAACCTCCAGGTTCTCAATGAACCTTCCCAAATCTCCGCAATCAAGCGCTTGAAGGGTACAAGATAAATGTGGGTGGCTGCACAAAACAAAGCTAATTGTTTGAAGAAGCTCTAGAAGCAAAAACAATAACTGATTCAAACAAGAATAAACCAACACTTCTCAAGGGACTCAAGAGTAGCCTGGCGGAATTCAACTTCAAAATAGGTGAAGGGAGGTTTAACACTCCATATTTTAAGCTTAATAAAACCCCTTCAGTCAAACGTGACTGGTTCCAGGAAGATAATCAAAGGATGATCAGGACCAGTATGGTTGGATAAAGGGATCAGTAGTGGTGTAACACACTCAAGAATTCAATTAGTCAAATTCTTCTTCAACCAGCAAAACTATTGGTTGGTGATAAGGCTCAAGGATCAAGGGGTTTGAGTATGGAGGCTCAAGGATCAAGGGGGCAATCATATAAATCTCATGTCATGATAGGATGTTCTGATGTGCTCCAAAAGGCAGGGGAGAGCCCCTCTTTATATGGGCAGGAGGCCCTGTTAGACTATGTACAGCGGATTCTACAAATAGAGCGGAAAAAGAAAGAAAATCAGGTCATCTTGCGCTTCCGTCCGCAGATGGGCGCGCACGACAATACCGGAATCACCCACCCCTCACCCAAAGGCGGAACGGGTGGGAAAGGAAAAAATGGATCAGACCGCCCGCGGGTGTCCGCGGGCGGTAGACAACACTCTCCACCCCCACCCAGAGATGGAAGGGGGGTGGGAGAGTCCCAGGAAGGGTGATGGATGAAGTTTGTGAGAGCGCGGATGGGCAGATAGGAGATCGGCTCAAGGCAATTGAGTAAATCCTGACAGGCTTGAGATTGGCAACTGATAGATTGAGTGTGGCAGAACATTGATGGATCCAAGGATTGGAAAAGCGCTTGGAGGTGCGGTCAGGATGGTTTTGGTAAGGCATGGATGATTGACGCGCCACAATGACAATGATGATGAACAACACGCAACAATGACAATGATGATGAGTGACGTGCGACGATGATAATGATCAACGCGCAACAATCACAATGACAATGATTGACGCGCAAGGATGAGGATGAGGATGAGGACGCGCAACGCGCAAGGATGACAATGAAAATGATCAACGCGCGAGGATGAGGATGAGGATGAGGACAGGCAACCCGCAAGGATGAGCAATGCGCGACGCGCAAGGATCAGAAGGATGCAACGTGCAAGAATTTTTTTTTTTGAATTCTTTTCCCAAGGTGTCCCAAATGGTTCACCACAGCGTCTGGATCCGTTGTGACTAATCTGACAACCAGGTACCGCTCAAAAGAGCTACAACCTAATTAGGGTTTCCTGGCATATGTAACAAGTTGACATATGCATTAGGAATGATCTAAAAGGATCAAAAATTAATTAAAATTAATAAAAATTAAGTTTAGAAAATTTTTTAATAATAAATTAAAGATCAAGGATTACCATGTAAATCATTGACTCTGCTCTTTAAAGACCAAAAAACACTACAAGGAGTGTTCATAAAAATTATTAAAAATTACCTACTTAATCAGCAAATGATGAAAAATTAGTAAACGTCCATATCTGTTCACTTTAAAGGAATAATAATAGGACAAATGCAGGATCAGTGAAGAATGATTAAATTAAGGCCATAATAGATTAACAGATCCTGTGGCTAAAATAGTACAGAAATCCAGAAGATCTAAGGTCAGCTGATTAACAGCACCAAGTTGAAGTGCCAATTTTGCTATGACTGGCTTGCCAGCATCAGCACATGAGAAGAGCTCTCTCTACGCGCCCTGAGAAGCTCAAAATCACCCCAAAAAGGTATTTATACAGACCTCTTTGGATCCATATTCCATCATCAGTTTACCAGGAATTATTATTATCAATCAGACACCGTGTCATTTTTAGTAAAGTGCATATGAAGAGTCTAAGCAAGTGATTTATGACCAATTCTGTAGTATTATTATTCATTTATTAAAACCAATCAACCCTTGAAGTTTAGTCAGGCAATCCACCCCATCTGCTCTGAAACCCTTCCCATTATTTCAGGATTTTTGTTATAAAGTGCTCAGAGTGAGTGTTTCCCTTCCTTTCTTGGCCAGTGTGCTGTTATGCCCAGCCATTAGTGGAATAAGCCCTTTCTAAGGCACCCATCTTCATTCCAAGGTTCTTAAACTGCCTAAGGAGGCCCCTTGAAGAGAGGTTGCTTTGTCTGTAAAGACCCCCAGTAGTATAATACTATGGCCCCTCTTTTATATACATATTGAAAAATTTCTATTAACAAACCAATTAAAACTTGCAACTGCTCTAATTATATTATTTAGTTGAGCCTCTAAGCGTTTATTTTTGGAATAATAATTAATATTATTATTCCAGTATTTTTATCACTCCCTGTAGCTAAAGGACTGCAAGGTTCCTGGTATCAGAGAGCTGACAACCATGTGCCTTCCAGATTGCTGGAGCGGAAGTTGCACACCTACTTCCTCTACCCCTACCTTAACCATTGGGGCCTCCACATCTAATGGTTCCGTGCCTTTGTACGGGTCATGGCGGGGGTACCAAGACCACACATCCGGCATGGTAAAGGCCTTCTCTGGAACATGCACCACCATGAAATAGAAAAACTGAAGGAACACAACTCACCTGGTCATAGGCATGTTTGGCAGCATCAGAAAATTGATCATCCGCGCCAGCGCCTCTGCATCCACCAGAAGCATAAAGTGAGTCCCCCATAAAAAATGCTGCAACCTCTTTGCAATCTCAGTGACCCCGCAAAGCTCCAACTTTGGATGCAAGTACCGGCTATCTGTTGGAGTAAACGTATTGGACTTGTAAAGAACCAGACAATCTTTTCCCTCATCCTCCTGTGTCAGCACCGCCCCTGCGCCAAGTTTTCTCAAATCCACGGCCAACCTAATTCCTCCAGTGTTTTAATCCAAGTCCCGCAGTACAATCTTGCATCCAAAGATCTCCTTGATTTTGTCAAAGGGGTCATCACATTTCAAACCCCAGGTCCATTTCCCGCCGTTATTCATCAAATCCTGCAACAGAATAGCAACCTCTGCAAACCGCTTGATGAACATCTGTACATAGCTAAAAAATCCTAAGCACTGGAGAATGTGCCATACAGTCTTTGGTGTTGGCCACTAAAAGACTTTTTTGAATTTCTTTTCTGCAATACGCCTTTGATTGGAAGTCACCACATGTCCCAGAACCTCCAGTGTGGGTACGCAGACTGCTAAATTTTTCCCCAACACCGTAAGCCCCCTTCTCAATCCGGAACAAGATCTGCTGCAGCTTTTGAGCGTACTCCCAGACAAATATGCAAATTTCCAGAGCGTCCATAAGCGTTTCCCCTCCGTAATCCATCTTTGGGCCTTTGATGCCTGCATTGTTGATGAAGATCTGCAGCCCCTCCAGAAGATTTTCCTTCAGAATCCAGGTCATCTGCGCTTGGTAAACCGCAACCAAGTTAGTTGCACCTTGCAGCAGCCATGTCAGTTGCATCCTGCCCAATCCAGTTTGGAAGGCAGTCATCAGAAGCAAACTCCAATCAAGTTGTATCCGCTGTGGTATTCCAAACCTATGCTATAGCCATCAGACTCACTTTTCTAGTGTAATAACAGCTCAATCCCTCAAATTAACCTCAGAATTGGATTCTTAATCACAAATAACCCATAGTCACTCAGCCAAAGTACCCCACTATCTCTCATGGATTAGAAGATACAGTCCAACAAACCTCCAACTGTGCCAAACTCATACCCAAACAGGTGTCACATCTCTGTAGAAGACACAAGAAATACCTTATAAACTCTCAAATACATGCCAGTAACAGCTTACCCTCAATACCAGGAGCATACACCAACCCTGTCACCCCAATCAGAATACAGAAATACAGATACAGGAGGCAGTACAGCTAGTTCATCTCCTATCACCTCACCCAGAAAGCAAGCAAATATACATACAGGAGGCTGTGCAGAAGTGTACAGGAACATTGCAGGCAGGAGGAAGTGGAACCAGTCCCAACCAGGACCAAAAAAAATAAACAAACATACATACAGAAGGCTGTGCAGAAGTATACAGGAGCAATATATTCAGGAGGAAGTGGAACCAGGCTCAACCAGAACCATGCAGTACCAAACAACCTCAGCACCACACAGAAATTTATGCATCCAGTAGCATGTGATGCCAAACAGACTACCAGTACAAGTACCACAGGCCTACCCAGAAATATATGCAGGCAGTCAGAACCATGCAGTATCAACCCACCACAGAATCAAACAGCAATTTATGTAGTCAGAAGCATGTGATACCCAGCAAACCACCAGTAACAACAACCCCCAGCACTACCCAGCAATATATGCAGGCAGTCAGGACCATGCAGCACCAAAAAAATCACCAGTGAATGAACAGAAGCACATGTAGGTAGAATCAAGTAGCACCAGACCAACCATCAGTACTGCACAGGAATACATTGTATCTGCACTTCACAGCAGTTTATGTGGGGCTGTTCATGCATGAAACCCCTGTACCAGCTTTTCCCAACTAGCAGAAGTGCCTCATGTAACTGTACAAGCCTTTTTCAACCAGCTAAAATTTCTCATGTAATTGTAGCTCACTGTTCCTCACCAGAACAGGGAGAACCCTCAGGGGCAGCCTTGAGCACCCCTGGGGGCAGGATTTTCTATTTAAGGAGGGCCTCTCTGCTCTATCCAAGTTTTATCATCACCCATCTCAGTATGCCATCTGGCCATTAGCTATCCCCATCCACCCTATCAGGCCTTCTTGGCCCATCCATCTGTTTTACCTACCCAGATAAATATTAGTAGTGAATCAGTTATAAAGGAAAACAAGAAATCAGAAACCAAGTTATTACCCATCTTTAACCCATCAAACCACCCATCAGGTGCTTGAATAAGGGTTCTTCTGTGACCTAAATATTCAGCACCATATTAAAGAAACTCCACCCATTAGTTAGTAAATAAACCTTACAAAGAAAGAGAGCACAACAAAAAGAAACTACCAACCCTTCCTCTACCCAGCCCCCTGTGGGTAAACCCATCCTTGGGTCCTCTCCTGAACCAGCCCTTTGATAAACCCTTGAACCCTTTAATATTGGAGTATTGGTTGAGATCAAACATATCTGATCAATAAATTAACCAATAGTCCAATACATCTGGTCTATTCTTCAACAAATCCTACCAATATCACAGTAAATAATTAATCTCGGTCTGATCTGAAACCTATATCAAGTCTCAAAGAAACCAGCAATTAATTTAAATAAATTCTTGTGCAGACTTACTATAGTACTAGAAGGGCAGGAAATTCAAAACCACTCTTAGTATATACTAATACTCCAAAGGATTAGAAGTAATACTAAATTCCCCTTCAAGGACTGCCAGAAAGCTATTTGCTACTTTTTATATATTCCCACAGGATTCTCTACAATTGGTTTCACAACAGTGGCTTTTTACCTTTAGATTTGATTAGTTATCAAACCATAAAAAATATTGGTGGATTATTAGCCTCAAGAACTAACTTAACATTCAGAAGGCAGAAAGAAGAAACCCATACCAGATAATTGAAGACCTTAAGGTCCACCTCAGAGGGATTGAAGATAATAACCAAGGAACCCTATCTTCAATAATCAGGATGGAGGAGAAATTGCAAGAAAAAACCAGAATAACCAGTGGATCCCAGGATAAAATAGAGGAAGACCAGGAAAGAACTCACAATCAGCCAGACTCTGGAGTAGAAGCATTAGGGAAAATTGAAAACATTTCCAAACTAATAAACCAAATCCTGGAAGAAAGAACAGCACGGGGAAATACAGAAACCCCATACACCCAGCCAAGAACCAGATTTCAGACCCCAACACCAAGATCAGCATATGGAAGAATCCCAGAAGAAACCATGGAAGAATCAACAAACCCCTCCATCAGCCCAGGAATAAATAGATATTCCCAACCTAGAGAAGAAGGAATAGGAATTACTAGGAGCCAATATATTGAAAGAACCCCAGCCAGAAGACCAGTCCAGGATAACTAAATGATAAACAATGATGACCAAAATGGAGAATTATTGGATGGAAAGAAAGTGAACCTGGAATTTGATGGTACAGAAGTGGAACAGTTCATTAAAAGAGTAGAGAAACTGGCAAGGATCCAGAAGGCAGGAGGGATAGATATAGCTCTACAGTTAACTTTTCTAGTACAAGACAAGAAGATCAGGGAGTCTGTTGAAGACATGGAAGGAAATGAATATGGGTACTGGGACCTTTCAAAGAATGAACTGAAAAGGAAATGGGGCACAGCTACCCCCCATAGGAGGTTCAATGAAGAGTCCATACCAAGACTGCTCAGAAATACCCAACAGCAGGGAGGAATCAAGACTAAGTATGACTTCAAGAAGTTCATTGGAAGCTATGAGGAGATGGTTATTTACTTCATCAGAATTTTTTATGAAAAAACCAACTGGGAAAGTGGAGAAAACCTCTGGAAAGCCCTGTCCACTGATCTTAGGAGGGAAGTTAACAGATAATTGGCCCATGCAGGAAGAATAAAGATTGCAAGAGATTGCAGATACCTCCAACCAGATTTGGAGACCTTGAAGGAATTTGTGGAAATGACCTTGGACTTATGGGATGTGGATGACAAAGAAATCCCTAAACCTACCATCAAGAACTTAGTGGAGACAAAGAAGGAAGTCAAGTTTTTAGAAAATGGGAATTGATGAGCTCTTGAGGATGAAGGAAGATGTTGCAAAACACACTATGGCTCTAAACCAGAAGCAGGCATCTACCCACTTTGATAGGATCAACCAGGGAATGGCACAAAACTACAGACCCCCACTTCCCAGTGTAGGACCCAGATGGCCAATCAGATATTACTATTGCAAGGATGAACTCCATACCCAGGTCAACTGCCCAGACTTGACTAAAGACATAAAGGCCAAGAGGATTTTCAGAAAAGGTCCCAATTATTACTTCCCAAACAGAGAACCTATACCATATAGCCAGCAGTAAAGTTTCAGAGATCAGATCAAGAGATTCTCAGAAGCTCAACAGGTCCCAAAGCTGGAGGAACCAACCAATGTTGCAGAATTCTTGAAGACTGCAAATTGGGAAGCTTGGAAACCACCAGAGGTAAATATGAAGAAATATCAAGTTCAATGGGGAATGAGAAGATCACAAATGTTGGCTGGAAATCCACCAGAGAAGGATAACACCCAGGAGGCACCAGTAGTAGACCAGGGACCTTCAGCACCAACTAAAGAAAAAGCTCCAGAACCAAGGAAGAGGAAGCAAAGATATCCAGGAGCATGGGTGGAAATGGATCAAGATTCTGAAGATGAAGAAGAACCCCCCAAAGCACCTGTCAAGGAACCAGTAAGTGAACCTGTGAAGAATAACCCAGTAAACTCAGAACCAGTGGATACCCAGGAAGGAACCAAGATGGAAGAAAGTTTGAAGAAGAAGATATTAAAGCAGAAATTTAACCTTACCTTGGAGGAGCTCCTCTCAGTTGCACCAATTTTTTTCCAGCAGTTAAAAGATATGACCCCTGAAGGAACCTTGGATTTGAATAAAGCCTCTAAATCAACAACCAGAAAAAACAGTCAAAGGATAAATGGATGTCAGCACCACTTTGAAGACTATTCAGATGATGAGTACCCATGCTCCATAGGAAACAATCTCACCTATGCTTTTCCATTGGGACTCATTGATATATGGATCAAACAAAAGAAGATCAAGGCCCTGGTGGACACTGGTGCTGAATTAAATTTCATACCAGAACGCTTTGCAATCCAGACAGGCTTGGTGTCCAGAGAATTGGCTAGTCAGACTGCTCACATCAATTGTCAATTTGATTGTCGACCATGTGATTTGATGCAACCAAATTTACAATGAGCCATCACTGAATTACACATTACCACAACCCCTGCAGCTTGTGTCACTTGGAAGAAAGAAGAATAAAATAAAAAAATTACATTAATTAAAAAACTGTAAAAAAAAGAGAAAATGGAACCAGAGAAATTTTACAACCACCTCACATGCAGCTACCTCCATTGAACCACCTGCAATTATCTCAGGCCCCAAGCTGTTGATTGCATCTGATTGGATCACGTAAGGATTTGTCTGCGTCTTTTGGAAGGAAGACAAATAAAAACAAATAAAATTAGATGAATTAAACTAGCGCAGAAAGGAGTGCTATACAGAAGCGGAAGGAGGGAAGGAAGGGACAACATACCAAAACTTCCACTGATAAGCACATGCCTCCTGACCGTATGGCAGCGATTGGTTGGAAGCAAAACCGCGTCTGATGAGTGGTTTCCAAGGATAAATAGAATAATAAGATAAATGGATATGACATCAGCAAGGAAGTTGGCACGGTAGGGAATAGAATGGGAAAAAATTACAGGTATTAACCTACAGGATGCCATCAACAAATAAAACCTGTGTTGCTGCGAATGCCCGGGAAAATCTAATCAAACCAATCAGAATTCATACAGAAATTGAATTGGGGGCATTAGCATGGGAATGAGTACAATACAGGTTAATGAGAAGAACAATGAAGAATGAAAGATGACTTACCAAGTGACCAGTTGTCAGCTGCATTGCTTTATCCTTCTTGATCAATGACCATGGAGAAGGAAGCACCCCCATGAATCAAGGCCAGCCGGGCAGGACTAATAGTTGGTTTGGGCCACAAAACAACAACTGCGCTTGGTAGCACCATCTGCTTTGAATGACTACCACGCAAAATCTCCCTCCCCTCCACCATGCGCACCTTTCTTGCCTTTGTAGTACTGTACCCAACCTCCCACGCACCTTGCGCCCCATCTGCTCATCAAAAGCAACCCCCAACTGCCTACAACCAAAACCCGCGCGCATCCGCCAAAAAAAGAGACACTGCTGTGAATGTTGAATCAAGCAGGGGTTATACAAAAGAAATATACAAATAAAAAAGATACAAAAATATAGAAAGAAACAAAGCTTCTAAGCAAAAGCCTAATCTGCTAAATCTATCATTACAAAGAACAATCAGAAAAACAAAACTCCTAAGCAAGAGTTTAAACTTCTGATACATTTTTTTTTAAAAAAAACAGGGATAAAAAAATATATAATATAAATATATATATATATATATATATATATATATATATATAATATATATATATATATATATATATATATAAGAGGCTGTATGAAAAAAGGCACCTAAGCAAGAGCCTAAACTGCTAAATCTATCATTAAAAAGAAAAAATCAGAGGAAAAAGACTGCTAAGCATGAGTCTAAACTGTAAAACAAACAAAAAATAATAATAATAATAAAATAAAAAATAAAAAAATAAAAAAATAGAAAAATAGAAAATAAAATAAAAAAATGAGAAAATAAAAAAATGTATTTGAATGAAAACAAATCTTATCCAAGAAGACTATTACTGTAAAAAGAATTCAACCCAAAGAGAACATACAATACTAGGAAGAAGAAGGGACCTGAAGACATCAAGGCTGGCTTAAACTCAAAATTTGACTCAATTAAATATTTCAAGATGTTTCAAGGTGAGAAGTAAACAAGGACCAATTAATCTTGAGCTAGAACTTTCTGAATAAAGGTTCCATAGTAGGCATAAAGGGAAAAGGAATCTATCAAGTATGAATAGATGCAAACAGGGCAACATGGATGAAATTGGAAGACTTGGGAAGAATCTTTCTTTGGCCATGAAGGACCATATTAGATGGAGAAGGGAAAAGAAGATTAAAAGTTAGACAAGAGGTAATCAGAGGAGAATTTTGCTTTGGCCATGTAGTACCAAAATAGATGGAGAAGGGAAATAAAGATTGATTTTTTTGAAGAAGTAAAATCCAGAAGTATGCACAACCTGTCTTTTCCCAGGGAAACCCAGCTATGAACCAAAATATATATATATATGCATAGGAAGAATGGCAAGGATATAATTATACTTTTACTTGCTACATGGGAACAATCAAGAAATAGATAAGAGAAGAAGATTTAGAGATAGGCCATCAAGATTGCAACAGGACCAACTGGATCACTAGGATCATCTGGAACTTTGTTTTTATTCTACATGTGATTATTAGTTTTTTTATTATTTATGTCTCTCAAGATCAATATCAAGAAGAAGAAGAGGAAGAAGAAGAAGAAGAAGAAAGATAGGATGTGGAGTCTGATGTCTATGGACAGGAATTCTGTGGACATCATTAAGTCTGAGGGGGATGTGGTAGTCCAAACCTGTCCTATAGCCATCAGACTCACTTTTCTAGTGTAACAAAAGCTCAATCCCTCAAACTAACCTCAGAATTGGATTCTACATCACAAATAACCCATAGTCACTCAGCCAAAGTACCCCACTATTTCTCATGGATTAGAAGATACAGTCCAACAAACCTCCAACTGTGCCAAACTCATACCCAACCAGGTGTCACATCTCTGTAGAAGACACAAGAAATACCTTGTAAACTCTCAAATACATGCCAGTAACATCCTACCCTCAATCCCAGGACCATACACCAACCCTGTCACCCCAATCAGAATACAGCAACACAGATACAGGAGGCAGTACAGCTAGTTCAGCTCCTATCAACTCACCCAGAAAGCAAGCAAATATACATACAGGAGGCTGTGCAGAAGTGTACAGGAACAGTGCAGGCAGGAGGAAGTGGAACCAGTCTCAACCAGGACCAAAAAAAATAAACAAACATACATACAGAAGGCTGTGCAGAAGTATACCGGAGCAATATATGCAGAAGGAAGTGGAACCAGGCTCAACTAGAACCATGAATTACCAAACAACCTCAGCACCACACAGAAATTTATGCATCCAGTAGCATGTGATGCCAAACAGACTACCAGTACAAGTACCACAGGCCTACCCAGCAATATATGCAGGCAGTCAGAAACATGCAGTATCAACCCACCACAGCACCACACAGCAATTTATGTAGTCAGAAGCATGTGATACCCAGCAAACCACCAGGAACAACAACCCCCAGCACTACCCAGGAATATATGCAGGCAGTCAAGACCATGCAGCATCAAACAAATCACCAGTGAATGAACAGCAGCACATGTAGGGAGAATCAAGTAGCACCAGACCAACCATCAGTACTGCACAGGAATACATTGTATCTGCACTTCACAGCAGTTTATGCAGGGCTGTGCATGCATAAAACCCCTGTACCAGCTTATCCCAACCAGCAGAAATGCCTCATGTAACTGTAAAAGCCTTTTTCAACCAGCTAAAATGTCTCATGTAATTGTAGCTCACTGTTCCTCACCAGAACAGGGAGAACCCTCAGGGGCAGTCTTGAGCACCCCTGGGGCAGGATTTTCTATTTAAGGAGGGCCTCTCTGCTCTATCCAAGTTTTATAATCACCCATCTCAGTATGCCATCTCGCCATTAGCTATCCCCATCCACCCTATCAGGCCTTCTTGGCCCATCCATCTGTTGTACCTACCCAGATAAATATTAGTAGTGAATCAGTTATAAAGGAAAACAAGAAATAAGAAACCAATTTATTACCCATATTTAACCAATTAAACCACCCATCAGGTGCTTGAATAAGGGTTCTTCTGTGACCTAAATATTCAGCACCATATTAAAGAAACTCCACCCATTAGTTAGTAAATAAACCTTACAAAGAAAGAGAGCACAACAAAAAGAAACTACCAACCCTTCCTCTACCCAGCCCCCTGTGGGTAAACCCATCCTTGGGTCCTCTCCTGAACCAGCCCTTTGATTAACCCTTCAACCCTTTAATATTGGGGTATTGGTTAAGATCAAACATATCTGATCAATAAATTAACCAATAGTCCAATAAATCTGGTCTATTCTTCAACAAATCCTACCAATATCACAGTAAATAATTAATCTAGGTCTGATCTGAGACCTATATTAAGTCTCAAAGAAACCAGCCATTACTTTAAATAAATTATTTTGCAGACTTCCTATAGTACTAGAAGGGCAGTAAATTCAAAACCACTCTTAGTATATACTAATACTCCAAGGAGTAGAAGTAATACTAAATTCCCCTTTAATGAAGGCCAGCAAGCTATTTGCTACTTTTTATATAATCCCACAGGAGTCTCTACACCTCCCATCAAATCCACCAGCCCGTAGCACGCGTGCCCTGCCATAGATTCCAGAAACTTTTCCATGCGCAGAGGTTGTCCTGCATCTTGGATCCTAAACAAATTGAGCCCCTGCAGATCATGAAAAATTGGTAATGACATCCCATCCTGCTCAACCACCGCAAAGATTGGACTTGAGTAACTTGATTTCAATTGCTCATAAAGTACTGTCCCCACAGGCTTGTGCACCAGTTCCAAGAAGGGCCCCCAAACAGCCCACGGAATTGGAATTGGCTTGATCTGCAAAGGTTTGTGTGGAAATTTTGGAATCACATAAGGTTATCCTATCTTGCTCTTTCAAAGTCCCCGCTCTTCAGGTCCAAATGCAAGCGCTCTTTCCTGGAGGACAAGTACAAATTTCAGCAAATCCTGTGACTCCCTGCTTAACCAGCCCGGTGGTCCAAAGTTAAGGGCCCCATCCTGATCATTGGTAATTGGCTCCAATCACGTTACCCATCCTGACAACTTCAGTAGATATTTCCAAGGGTCCTGAAACCAAGGGATCAGTTACAGTAGTCCTTTCTGATCCTGCAGCATTTCTTTGTTCCAAGGAAGGAACTTTTGAGCAACCTGTCAGCTTGCTACTATATACAGAGCAAAACTGTCAAATAGTAACACAAAAAAATGAAAAATAAGAATAACTCAATTAAAAAAGTAAGGAGTGAGAAATACATAAATATTATTACAGGAAAGGATTCCTCACCCAAAATTAGGTAGGGTCACTCACTGACCCCACCCCTGAATTCCAAGTCCTTATATTTTTAAAATAATTAAAAGGAAAATTACTAAAAATTATGACACCTTCATGGCACTTTTTGGCCATTCTAAAATTTCACACGTATTGTCACGTATACGGTTTACACCTAAAATTCACTCAGAATTGAGGTGTTGTGTATATTTTAGGAGTTACATGCGGAAATGTGTTATGTCACAATTCCCGCGCGCAGCCCCGTATCATTACATAACCCTACGTACTAGCAGCAGCAGGATCCCACGTACTAGAAACCCGCGCGCAGCTGATTCTGCCACGCACATGTTAGAAATAAGTCTCACGTCTTCTTATTCATTCTCATGTTCATGCAGATTTTCCTTCTACTTGACCCCAGTCTGCCACCATTGGAGCCTTTGTTGTTACTATGTGCATTCTATTGGTGCGTTGTCTCCTCTGCTTTTTCTTTCCTGATTTTGTTCTGTTGTTTCCTTTTTGACTCACGCTGTGAGTGCTCTATGATGTGCTCTCTCCGCTGTGGTGCTCTTTTATGGACGCGAGTCAGGAAAGGGCTGCAGGCGGCGCGCTCAGCAATGGGAAGGGCTTTGTCGCAGCGAGCCGCGCTGCGGGCTCAGCAGCAGTCAGGTAGGCCCAGCAGCGGTTGGGTTGGGCTCAGCACCTGGAGAAGGGAGACGACGGATTGCGCTGATCGGAAGGCTTGCGCGGATCGGAAGGCTTGCCCGGATCGGAAGGCTTGCCCGGATTGGAAAGCTTTTGCGGTTTGGCAGGCTTGCGCGGATCGGAAGGCTTGCGCGGATTGGAAAGCTTGCACGGATTGGACCGCGCATCGCAAGACGCGCGGATTGGTTCACGTGGGTACGCCCCGGATACTGGAACGGGTTGTCGGGCAGACACGCGCGGGCGGACGAACCGGGCTACGTTAATACCAAAGGGCGCGGGTAATGGCAAGGGATGGAGGGATAGGGTTGGGCTAGGGTTCTGTGGCTTAGGGTTGTATTTCATCACTCTTTCTTGTTACTTGTGGTTGTACTTAGGTTAGGGTTGAGAGGGAGGGCTTAAATACTTTGCTCTCAACTCCGGGTTGTAGGGGCATCTTATGATCAGATGATGGGAGGAAGGAAGGGAGGGGAAGGACGGCACTTCACTTCACTTCACTTCACTTCACGGACGGGACTGCACTCTAGGATATCACTTTTTATGGCATTGGTTTGGATTGGATTGGAAAGGAAGGAATTCATCTTATTATTGCTCTCTCTCTCTCCCTCTCTCTCTCAAGAACGGCTGCATCCAATCTCCTTACAGACGCTTTGATCAATAACTTCCGGAACTCGAGGAGGACTTCTGGGGTGTTGCCCCTTTTAGTTTCCACATCTGGGGGTCTGGCCAGGAAGAAATCTTTTGTCAAAGTCTCTTGAAGGTACTCACGGATGCTATCAACAGCCGCTTCTCTTCCTTCCTCCTCCGACGGCTTCCGCGCTACTCCATGGATTTACCCGCATATTCGACTCAACATTGCAGAGGTGGAGCAATTCATCTCACGGTATGAAACAATTATGGACTCTGAAGGCGTTTTGGATTTTGAGAAGGTGTGCCATGTCGTCCTGTTCATCGAGGACGCGGAAGCACGTCGGGAAGTGGAGGAGATGAGAGGATAACTGAACCTGGATTGGCCGGAACTGAAGGAGGAAATGCTGGCAAGATGGGGGAGGCACGGTTCTTGCTTTTGGAAGGACGATCTCAAGCCATCCGCGGAATCGGGTTACAAGGCAGGCGCGCGCGACGGGACCTGGTTGCAAGCGGAAGTGGACTACGTGGAACTGGAGTACTACAGGGCAGAGTATGTTCTGGCCCCACCACCGGCAACCATCTCTTGGGCTAGCGAACTTGCAGAGGTGGCAAGGGGCCTTGAGGCCTATCTGGAGAGTATTCAGTCTCCCAGCGCATCTGCGCCCTGCATGTGCGCAAATGGGGAGGACAACAACCATTGGCGGACGGGACAAAGGGACCGGACAGTGGATTCAAACGCGGAATTGGTTTCCCCAGTGGGGGCTAAGAACGTGTTGGGGAAGCGGGACTCGATGGAACCGGTGCGGCCTACTGACAGGAAGCGGGCGAGGACAATGGAACGGGAAATGGATGCTCCGTGCGGACTGGGAATTGGCAAGCGGCGGATGGATCTTGCAAAGAAGGTACACGCGGCGGCGGAAGAGACGGACCACGCGTTGAAGAATCACGACCCGAGCTGGACCTCTTTGACGGCAGGGAGCGCGCATTTGGAAAGGGGAGTGGCAGCAACGGAAAGGAAGGCCGCGGAATGGACAGACAGTGGGGCGGAGCGGAAGGGTCAAGTGGTCACGCGCGGTCTGGCGGGCAGGGAGCGGTCAGGAATCTCCGGAGGGGAGAACAAGGCCACAAGAAAGGCAAAGGGCAAAGGATGTTGTGTGGACGGGGTGGGGGAGAAGAGAGCTGGGATTGAAGGGGTTTCAAAGCCTCTTTCCTCCTCCACGGCGGGTTTTTGTAAGGACGTCTGGGGGTGTTCGCTTTTGTTTGGGTTTTGCGCATGGATGGGCTCAAATTTCAAAGGATGCAGGAGGGTCTTGGCGGTGGGAGGTGCACCTAGGTGGTCTGGGACAACAATTTGCAAACAAGGTCCCTGCGGGATTGGTTGAGGCAACACTCCGCGGATCTGGCAATGGGTGGGGCGCGGTCGGCTGAGGACAGCGGCAAAGTTGGGGGGGAGCTAGTGCAGGGTGGAAGGTTGGAGTTGGGACGCAGGACGGGGGCTCAAAAAAAAAAAAAAAAAAAAATCTCTTGTTCCTTCTTATCTATTCATTCTTCCTTTTCTGTCTCCCCATGTACTCTTGCGGATTTCTCACCTTCAGACTCTCACTGGCGCGGATTTCTCACCTTTTCCGATTTCTCACTGGCGCTGATCTTCTCTCTCCAAGGCGCGGATATTGCGCGCGGTTCTTATTCTTGCTCAGGGACTCACAAGCCCAAAGGCTACTCAATTGCGCACAACAATAACTACGGAAGGTGAGATGGTGGGAGATCTCTGGGGACAGAAATCAAGTTGGGGGGGGATGTGTTGCTCTTTTATGGACGCGAGTCAGGAAAGGGCTGCAGGCGGCGGGCTCAGCAATGGGAAGGGCTTTGTCGCAGCTAGCCGCGCTGCGGGCTCAGCAGCAGTCAGGTAGGCCCAGCAGCGGTTGGGTTGGGCTCAGCACCTGGAGAAGGAAGACGACGGATTGCGCGGATTGGAAGGCTTGCGCGGATCGGAAGGCTTGCGCGGATTGGAAGGCTTGTGCGGATCGGAAGGCTTGCGCGGATTGGAAAGCTTTCGCGGTTTGGCAGGCTTGCGCGGATCGGAAGGCTCGCGCGGATCGGAAAGCTTGCAAGGATCAGACTGCGCATCGCAAGACGCGCGGATTGGGTCACTTGGGTACGCCCTGGATATTGGAACGGGTTGTCGGGCAGACACGCGCGGGCGGACAAACCAGGCTACGTTAATACCAAAGGGAGCAGGTAATGGCAAGGGATGGAGGGATAGGGTTGGGCTAGGGTTCTGCGGCTTAGGGTTTTATTTCATCACTCTTTCTTGTTACTTGTGGTTGTACTTAGGTTAGGGTTGAGAGGGAGGGCTTAAATACTTTGCTCTCAACTCTGGGTTGTAGGGGCATCTTATGATCAGATGATGGGAGGAAGGAAGGGAGGGGAAGGACGGCACTTCACTTCACTTCACTTCACTTCACGGACGGGACTGCACTCTAGGATATCACTTTTTATGGCATTGGATTGGATTGGATTGGAAAGGAAGGAATTCATCTTATTATTGCTCTCTCTCTCTCCCTCTCTCTCTCAAGAAAGGCTGCATCCAATCTCCTTGCAGACGCTTTGATCAATAACTTCCGGAACTTGAGGAGGACTTCTGGGGTGTTGCCCCTTTTAGTTTCCACACTGCGGGCTCCTTCATATATGTCACTGATCTTGCAGTGTCATGTGCGATCAACTCAAGCATCACTTTGCACGACCACACTCCGGATCTCCACCATCCAAACACATCCAAATCATCAAGCCAAGACTTGACAAGATGATCATCATAAACCCCATTCCTATCTACATCACTACTATTGACAATCCCTACAATCAGCAAATCTTAACTCAATTGTTGAACTCAGGCAGCCAGGTTGATCTCTGTAAGGTCGAATCTTTCAACTCATCAATCAATTCAAACTCATCAATCTACTGTTCAAATCAGATCTCTCAAGGCGCCTCAAACATTTCAACCATTCAAATCTGGCTGATTCCAAACCACTCTGGCTCATCTCTGCCAACTCTGCTCAACCTCCAGCTCTCAGATCTCAGCCAGGCTAGTCCTCCGTTGGTTGTCTTTCTTATATCTCATTGTTTCAATTTCATTGTCTTTCATTATTTCTTTAATTCTCACTGTGAATCTTATCTTGTTTGAAATCAAATCAGTCTGATCTTGGTGACCAATCATATTTTTCTCAGCACGCAGCGGATCCTACCCTGCGCGCATCTGTACTACTGATCCCTGCGCCTGGATCAGTCGTGACTAATCTGACAACCAGGTACCGCTCAGAAGAGCTACAATCTAGTTAGGGTTGCCTAGTATATGTAAAAAATGGACATATGCATTACTAATGATCTAAAAAGATCAAAACTTAGTAAATTAATGAAAATTAAGTTTAAAACATTTTTTTATAATAAATCAAAGATCAAGGACTACCATGTAAACCACAGATCTTGATCTTTGAAGACCACGAAACACTACAAGAAGTGTTCATAAAAATTATTAAAAATTATCTAAATGATCAGCAGATGACTGAAAATTAGTAAACATCCACATCTGCACGCTTTAACACAATATCAATATTACAAATGAAGGATGAGTAAAGAATGATAAAATTTAAGCCATAACAAATTAACAGATCCTGTGGCTAAAATAGTACAGAAATCAAACAGATCTAAGGAAAGCTGATTGACAGCACCAAGTAGACGTGCTAATCTTTCCCTGACTGGCTTGCCAGCCTCAGCCCACAAGCAGCACCCTGTCTACGTGCCCTGAGAAAGACCAAAATCACCCCCAAAAAGGTATTTATACAGACCTCTTTGGATCTAATCAGTTAATCAGTTTTACCAGGAATTATTTATTATCAATCAGAAACCGTTTCATTGTTAATCAAGTTCTTATATGAAGATAAGCAAGTCATTTATGACTTAGTCTGCAGTAGTATTATTTTACCTTTATAACCAATCAACCATTGAAGTTTAGTCAAGCAATCTACCCCATCTGCTCTGAAAAACTTCCAATTATTCCAGTATTTTCGTGGTAAAAGTGCTCAGAGTGAGTGTTACCCCTCCTGTCTAGGCCGCTTGTGTTGTTAAGCCTGGCCATCAGTGGAATAAGTCCTTTCTGAGGCAGCCATATTTATTCCAAGGTTCTTAAAAACTGCCTTAGGAGGCCCCTTGAAGAGAGGTTGCTAGTCTGTAAAGATCCCCAGTAGTATAATAATGTGGCCCCTCTTTTATATTATATTGAAAACCATTTACTACCAAACCAATTAAACCTTGCAACTGCTCTTATTTGAGCTTCTAAGCGTTTATTATTGTAATAATAATTATTATTACCATTCAAGCATTTTTATCACTCTCTGTAGCTAAAGGAATGCAAGAGTCCTGGTATCAGAGAGCTGACACAACCAGCTTATACTTCCCAAAATTGCACCGCTCCATCTGCATGCATCCGTAACCATATTTCCTAGTCAAAACCAAACCACAGCTTTTGCCTTTTCTCACAAGTGTGGCACAATGATAGTTTTTTTGCAAAGTACCTCCCAGCAATGCACACTGAGGAAAGGGACTTACTTCCAGAGATTGCCTGTCCCGCGCTTCCTCCCCACTTCCCACCTGCTCCTCACTGGTTGACCGCTGTGGTAGACCAAACCTAATCTATAGCCATCAGACTCAATTTTCTAGTATAAATATAATCCAAATCATAAATTTAACCTCAGAAATGGATTCTACACCAAAAATAACCCATAGTCACCCAGCCAAACTACCCCTCTATCTCTCATGGTTTAGAAGGTACAGCCAAAATAAATTGTGGACAGCTCATATCACACCCAGGTATCACAAACTAGTGAAAGGCCATATGGGTATATTTGGAATCCCTAAAGACATACCAGTAACATCCCAACATAACACCTCAACCAAACATACAACCAATCACCTCACCTGTATACTCAGAACCATAAGCAAGGCCATGTGTAACCAAAACAACCAGCAGTACAAGGCACCACAGGACTACCCAGCAATATATGCAGGCAGTCTGGGCCATGTGTAACCAAACAACCACCAGTACATACAGCCAGTAGTATGTGATACCAAATAAACTACCAGTACCAACAACCCTCAGCACCACACAGCAATTTATGCAGCCAGTAGCATGTGTAACCAAACACCCAGCAGTACAAGGCACCAAAGGACTACCCAGCAATGTATGCAGGCAGTCTGGGCCATGTAGATCCAAACAACCACCAGTACAGGCACCACAGGACTACCCAGCAATGTATGCAGGCAGTCTGGGGCCATGTGTAACCAAAAAACCACCAGTACAAATACCACAGGACTACCCAGCAATATATGCAGGCAGCTAGGGCCATGTAGATCCAAACAACCACCAGTACAGGCACCACAGGACTACAGAACAATGTATGCAGGCAGTCTGGGCCATGTGTAACCAAACAACCACCAGTGAAAATACCACAGGACTACCCAGCAATATATGCAGGCAGCTAGGACCATGTAGATCCAAACAACCCACCAGTACCAGTTCACCACAGCACAAATTCAACCCAGCACTACACAGCAATTAATGTAGCCAATTGCCTGCATGTAACCCAAGTACAACCTCTTTCCAACCAGCAGAAATGCCTCATGTAACTGTATTAGGTTTTCCCAACCAGCAGAAATGCCTCATGTAACTGTATTAGATTTTCCCAACCAGCTAAAATGTCTCATGTACCTGTATCCCACTGTAACAGGGGAAGCCCCAGGGCACCCTCAGGGGCAGCCCTGAGCATCCCCTGAGGACCAGATTTTCTATTTAAGGAGGGCTTCTCTGCCCTATCCAGGTTGTATCCCCAACTACCATCACCATCATCATCCACCATCCAGGAGCTCCACCCACTCATCAACTACTCATCATCCAATTACCACCCAATCATCTGTGGTCCTACCCAGATATAAAAAAAAAGGAGATTGTCAGTGTAACAATAAAAAAAAAAGGAAATCAAAGACCAATTCTATAACCTCATAAACCATTGAAACCAGCCCATTAGGTGCTTTGAATAAGGGTTCTTCTGTGACCTGAACTATTCAGCACCAAATTAAAGGAAACCACCCATCACTCAATAATTACCCTTACAAGGAAAGAGAGCACAACAAAAAGGGACTTCCAACCATTTTTTTTCCTCTACCCAGCCCCCTGTGGGTAAACCCATCCTTGGGTCCTCTCCTGAACCACCCCTTTGATAAAACCCTTGAACAATTTAATATTGGGATATTGGTTAAAGATCACACATATCTGATCAACCACTAGCCAATAAGCCAATACATCTGGTCCATTCTTCAACAACCCTACCAATAACAATTAATAACCAATCAAGATCTGATCTGAGACCTATACTAAGTCTCAAAGAAACCAGCCATTAATTTAAATAAATTATTGTGCAGAATTACTATAGTACTAGAAGGGCAGGCAATTCAAAACCACTCTTAGTGTTACTAATACTCTAAAGGAGTAGAAGTAATACTAAATTCCCCTTCAAGGACTGCCAGCAAGCTATTTGCTAAATCATTTACATAATCCCTCAGGAGTCTCTACACCGCTTTCACAAAGCCAGAGCTTGCTCTGTGCAGTAACCTTGGCGCACTAGTTGAAATCTGCCTCCAGAAAACCCTTGCAAACCAACTCTGTGTGGGGGTCCTCCTCCTCCTCTGATGCCAAATCACGCACCCACTTTCCAACCCCTGATCTCAGATTTTGGTTTTTAATTTCCCACCGGACAAATCTTCCACTGTCAACGCTTCCATTCCCACCTCTGGATCAAATGTCATTTGCGCTTGGAACCCAAACATGAATGGCTGTCCTAAAATAGCCTCCCCGCAATCAACCAATAGAAAAAAAAGTGGTTTACGGACCCTTGCAACCTCAACATCTTCCTTCTCCACAACCCCATCCATGCAACAAACCCCGCCCTGAAGAGCACAAAGCCCCATTGCGCATTTCCGCCAACCAATCCCATTTCATTGACCAATCTAGACAGAAGGAGGTTCACCATAGAACCATTATCCTCCAGCGCCCACATCTTCCTTCCAGAAATCTTCATCAAAACGTAAGCCAGTGGAGTTGAAACCAATTTCATCCCTGCTAGCTTGCGCTCTGCATCATCCCAAGCCAAGTTCACCCTCTGCACCATTGGAGAGATTGTATTGTGTCATCCTTGAGCGCTTGAACCATCTCATCCACTAGCACTGGCAACACCGCCACCAACTCCGTCAAGGTCAAGAAAATAGTTGTTTCATTCCCCATCACCCTGCGCACAATTTCCAATGCCTTGTTCTTCCCTTCTGGATTCACCAGCCGTCCATCTGTTTCCGGAATGGGTGTGATTGGCGTAGGAGCTGCTTGCAGTACCCATTCCTTGGGATCTACATTCATCCTTTCCACCGCCACCAACTCCTTCATTGCCAACACCCTCACTTCTGCTTCCATGCACAGTGGTTGCCATACCTGTCACACGACCACCCCACGTACTATAAGGCAATTCTTAGATGATTGTGAGCGCAGAGGAATGCTGAGTGCAAGGTTAAGTGCAAATAGCAAGGCTCAGTTGCAAAGTGCAAACTTAGTTATGCCACTTGACAAACGGCAAGAGGAATGGAATGTATTACAAGGAGGGAAACTCAACCTGAGTCCGATGTGATAACTAGGTTTTAGCAAAATGCAAGAACATATGAAATTAACTAACTGAGGAGACAATCATCAGGCAAGGGGATAGCCCTTATAAGGTAATCCAAAGTGACTAGATACAACCTGGTGGTGAGGTAACTACAGTTGAAGGAGGTGAGGCAATGAATGACAGGAACAGGATAGGAAATAAAGCAGTAGTAAAATCATGTCCAAGGTCATGGCTTAAGTGCAAGACAATAGAATCTGAGCGTAAAATTTTATGATGAATTGGGACATGAGCAAATGACGTTGAAGGTAATGCAAATGAGAAGTAATAGTGTATGCAGGGTAGGGACTAATCCAATTGTGAACTGTACAGTAATGATGGCTTAGTTGGATGTAGATGCAAACTAACAAACAGTGCGTGACCAAAGATTGAAGTCCAAGGCTGTTGATTGGCCAGGGAAGGAGATTGGATCTCATAATGGATGGCCGACCGGTATGGAGTTAACTGCAAAGTTTGCAAGTATATACTGAGTTGGTTGCCAAGATTGGAAGGTCAACGCGAGAAAGAGGAAGTAGCGGATTGCACCATTGATGTTGTGCTTTATTTGTGTCACGCTTATAGACTGAAGTAGATGGTACTGAGGAGAGGACATGACAAAGTGATGAAGACAATAATTCCTAAGTGGGAGGCATGACGGTTCCCCGGGTATAAAGAAGCAAGCTCCTGCAAGCGTTCTGATAAATTTTCCCATTGATTTCAAGTCGTTAATAAATACTGTATACCCTTTACGTATTATTTAATTCATTACTCGATATACTTATAAATTATATAAAATGTTTTCATTGTTGTCCCACCGTTGCAAAAACTGTATCCATCAAAACAAGCAATGTGTCCCCAGTACTGCTGTTCAAGGTCTTTGAGGCAAGTGCGAGCAATGCCGTCTCCGCAAGGTTGCATGTAATTTCCCTATAAATATTGAGTCGACTGTCAATGGTCCCGCGGAGTCATTGAGGGAGATGCCAACTTGTTGGTCCGCGCCAAGGGTTAACTACAAAATACCACCGTTGCCAGAGATTGAATACTTGGGTACTCAAGTTCCTGGTGAGTACTAATCTGGACTGACTATAATAAAGATCATAACTAAATTTTGCTTGTTTCGCTAGTGTTGCCCCGTTTCCAAAGGTATACTACAAACACACCACCACCACCACCACCTTACTGGGGACCGCCGACTGAACTCCCGGGGCGCCAGATGAATGGGGAGGTGCAAGATGAAGTGCCCGGTGCGGAAACGGTTGGGGTCATAACTGAGGAAGCGAGGGAGGAAGAAAGGAACAAAGAAGAAAGAGGATCAGGAGATGGAGAAGAGGGAAATGGAGGAAGAGAGGGAACGGAGCAAGAGGAGGAGGTGGTAATGGAAGAATTCGGAGAAGGAAATGGAGATGGAAGGGATGGGGTAGATGGAATGGAAGGAATGGAGGGCTGAGGCAAAGCGGATCCGGTGCAAGTTGTAGGACTGGTCAAAACTGATGCGAGGCAACTGACGGGCAACATTGGAGAAGGTTTGTTGGGGGGCCAAAGGAAGAGAGCGTACAAAGAGCTCTTGGAGGAAGGTGGATGGAAAGCTTGGCCAAAGCAAGCTCGAATTGCAAGGTGCAAGGAAATCTTCAAGAGGCATATCTTAACAGAGGTGCTGGTTCTTCAAAGGATGTCCGCACTGATTAATGATGAAGAACTGGATGATTTTTGATCCATTGTTGCGGAGTTGACTGCAAATTGGGAGGATGCAGAGAAAGAAGTAAAAGAAACTTTGTAATTTATTATTAAAAATATGTATTTTCTTTCTTTCTTTTTTTAAATTATAAATAAATTTTCTCTTTTTTTTTTTGAATAAGGAATGGAATTTTATTTGGTAGGAATGAGAGGGGGATGAGATTAAGGAATAACACAGTGAGATGAAGGAATTGACTGATGAAATGATGATGTGGAATGAAATGGGGTTGAATGAGATGGAATGTGGAATGGAATGGGATTGGATGAGATGGAATGTGCAATGAAATGGTATTGGATGGGATGAAATGTGGAATGGAATGGGATTGGATGGGATGGAATCATGATTTTTGAGGTTTGCAAGGGTAGCTCGCATGGAAATCTTGAATCAGATTGGGTGAATTGCACAGGTGATGGGTTGGTTCCCACAAGGTAGGATCTTTTTTGGACTGGAAGCCAGACCACTCAACAAGGTATTGAAGTTTTCCTTTGCGTAACCTGGAATCAAGAATACGGCTTACTTCCCACTCTTGATGATTGAGGACAGTGACCGGTTCAGGAGGGGGATGAGTCTTGCCCGGGTAGAGGACTTGAGCTGGCTCTAGGAGAGACACATGAAAGACCGGGTGGATACCTTGCCATTTTGCAGGTAAAGTAAGTTTAAAGGCGTTAGGGGAGATGAATGATTCTACTTTAAAGGGGCCAAGCTTTCTTTTGGAGAGTTTGCAAGTTGGGCAAGTGCTGCAAATGTTGCAAGCATTGAGCCAAACTTGATCTCCTACTGCAAAGGTTGGAGCCATAGTGCAAGATTGGTCCGCTTGCTCCTTATAGCGCTGGTTTGCTTCTTCAGGTTGGTTCAAAGTTGCAATTGAAGGGATTAAATTTGTTCAAGGTAATCAGTAGCAGGTTGAGAAGGTGCTACATGAAGGGAAGAGAAAGTTGGGTTTCTACCATAAAGAGTTTGGAAGGGCAACTGTTTGGTGGAGGAATGAGTGGAGTTGTTTTAAGGCAAATTCCGCTAGTGGGAGCCATTGCGACCAGTCGTCTTGTTGATAGGCAACATAAATTTGAAGATATTGTTCAAGAATCTGATTAACTTGCTGGGTTTGCCCATCCCTTTCCGGGTGGTACACCGTTGATAAATCACAAGTGATATTCAAATGTTGGCATAGCAAGGTCCAGAATCTTGAGACAAACAGAGATCCATGATCACTAACTATATTATCAGGGAGACCATGTTTCAAATATAAATATTCTATGAAAAAGTCAGCTAAGTCTTCTGAAGAGGCCGTCAGATTACTGCGCAGAAATAAAGCCATCTTTTAGAAGCGATCTACTATTACTAGAATAGCATCATATCCACTAGAAGAAGGTAATTGAGAGATGAAATCCATAGAAATCAAGTGCCAAGGACAAGGCGGAATTGGAACTGGCTGGAGCAACCCATACTTCCGGTGTTTCAAGGACTTGTTACAATTGCAATCATAGCATGAGCTAACATAGTCTTTTACTTCTTTGGTCATACCAGGCCAGTAGAAGTCTTGTGCAATCAATTTGTAGGTTTTATTGAGCTCATGATGACCAGCAAGCAGAGAATTGTGCCGTGACTCAAAGATATCTAACTTAATGAAAGAATTATCTGGTATTACTATAAAATTATCATAGACTAAGAAGTCATTATCATCAATACTGTAACTACTATCTAATAAGTTCGCACTATTGCAAAGTTTGATGCACTTGGGGTTGTTGCGTTGAGCTTGTCATAGTTGGGAAGCCAAATCTTGTAAGTGAGCAATGATGGAACTAAGTTGGGCAGATTGGGTAGAGAAGAGTGTCCTAACGTTTTCAGGGTTGTTTTGGCAAAGGTGCTCCCCCCCCTGGGTAAACGTTTTCCCAACATGATAAAGCATCAGGAAGTACCTCTTTTTTCCCAGGGCAGTCCCTGATTTTAAAGTGGAACTTGGAGAGGTATTTGGCCCATCGTGCCTGTCTACGTGTGAGGACTTTTGAGCTCATAAAATACTTTAAAGAACTATGATCAGTTAAAACCTCAAAGGATTCTCTAAGGATCAAAAGGTATGAACGCCATTTCTTTAAGCAATAAACAATTGCAAGAAGTTCCTTGTCATGAATCTCATAGTTAAGCTCTGCAGCAAGCAACTTGCAAGACTCAAAAGCTAAGGGATGAAAGAGAGAAGTGGAGGAAGAGAACTGCAAGATTACTCCTGCAATTGCATAGTTGCTTGCGTCTGTTTTGACAATAGTGCAAGCTAGCTTGTTGAAGTGAGCAATTATTGGAGCAGTGGTGAACGCTTTCTTCAGAGCTTCAAACTCCGAAGCAGCTTGTTTGGTAAAAACAAAAGGAGTGTCTTTTTGAAGAAGGTTAGTAAAATTCACGGTTTTTTTGGTGTAACGCTGAATGAACCTCCTATAAAAATTAATGAAACCAAGGAAAACTTGAAGGATTTAATGGAAGAAGGTGGGGGCCAGTCCAATATGCGTTTGCCTTTGGCTGGGTCTATCAATAGTCCTTGCTGCAAGACTACAACACCTAGAAAGAAAAGAGAATAGGAATGGAATTTGCACTTAGAGGCTTTTGCAAAAAGGTCATTCTTGCAAAGTTGCTGCAGCAACTCTTGCACATGTGCAATGTGATCTTCAAGGTTCCTTGAGTAGACTAGTATATCATCTAGATATACCACAAGGTATTTACCTACAAGATCGGAGAAAATGTCGTTGACAAAATGTTGAAAAGTGGAAGGAGCATTGTAAGACTCCAAACAGTGCTAGGCTGTGGCAGTTCTGTGGAGGGGAAAGGTTCTGTTTATGCTGCCATCCTGAGTGTTACAAAAATATTTAAATGTAACCAAGATCAAGGTCCAGAACCTGGTAAATGAGGAATCAAGGAGTTGAGGATAAAAATGACAATAGTTTGGTAGCAATGGAACAGAACTATCTGAGACAAGATTATGCAGGGAAAAACTTGAACAAAAGAAGTTGAAGTCTGCTTATAGTTCAAGGAACAAAAGCTGTTGTATGTAAACACAGCCCACAAGCTAATAACTCCGGTTGTCAGCAGAAGATTGGGGATGATAAACTCAAACCCAAGCAACCTCCAGGTTCTCAATGAACCTGCCCAACTCTCCGCAATCAAGCGCTTGAAGGGTACCAGATAACTGAGGGTGGCTGTACACAACAAAGCACAATGTTTAAGAAGCTCTAAAAGCAAACAGTAACTGATTTGAAGCAAGGATAACCTCAACACTTCTCAAGGGACTCAAGAGTAGGCTGGCAGAATGCAAATTCAAAGGAAATAAAGGGAGGTATAACACTCCAGGTCCTAAGCTTAATAAGACCTCTTTAATCAATTGTGATTGGCTCCAGAAAGATGATCAGGGATCAGGACCAGTATGGTCAGAGAAAGGGATCAAGCAGTGGTATAACACACTTAAAAATTCCAACAGACAGAATTTTTCTTCAACCAGCAAGGCTATTGGTTGGTGATAAGGATCAGGCCAAAGAGGGGCAAAGACTAAGGATCAAGAATGGATCAGGGGCCAATCAGAGATATACCCAGGATAAGGATCAGGATTTAATTTTACAATAATGGGGGGGCACAAGCACACACTCCCCTTGGATGAATTTCTATGATGATATCTGATATGATGCTGAAAAAGCAGGGTAGAGCCCCTCTTTTTATAAAGCAGAGGCCTTTAGACTATTTACAAGAGAGATTTACAAATGGGAGCGGATTTTTTTTTTTTTTTTTTTTTTTTTTACGGATCAGTGTCATGAGAAAACAAAAGAAAGAAAAAAAAGAAACAAACAAGCATTCAGAAAAAAAAACCAAAGAGGAACGCCCGTGGGCATCCTGATGGGCCTGGGCGACTGCTGAGGCCGCGGATGACCGCCGGCAGGTGTCCAACGGGCATGGGCAACTACCAAGACCGCGGATGACCTCCGGAAGGTGTCTGATGGGCACCGGCACTAGAAGAGACCTGCGCGGGCAACGGACAAGCTGCGTGGGAGACTGGCGAGCTAGAGGTGGAAAGGGGATTGATGGAAGGCTGCTTGAGACGGCCCTCGTTGCGGGAGGGTGATGGGGGTGGTGGTCATCGTCATTTTTGTTTTCATTGTTATTGATTCTTTGGGGTTGATGATGATGGGTCAGGATGAGGTTGGCGGCGGTCCAGGTGACGCAGGAGATGATATGGATTGAAGGGAAGGCCTCGGCCAAAGGTTGTTTGATGCCAATCCCATTCTGGATCAAGACCACCACGGGAGGATGAGGATGATCAATGGTAGGAGCTACGAATGGGGCCAGGAGGGCAGAGGTAGGCTCAGGGTTGGGAAGGCACTTGAAGCAGCAGATGATGAATTGATAGGATCAATCAATAGCCTCCTGAGAAGATTTTAGTAATTGGAAGGGCCTCCAGTTTGGGATGGTTCCATACTTGATAGATTGGATGGTGAGACCGTGGGATTGGATGGGATGGTAGAGTGATTGAGCAATGGCGGTGACCCTACAACGCTGAAATTGTTCAAGGAAGTAGGCCTAGAGAGAACCGACAGCACCAAGACCAATGAGGAGGACATTGACATCCAAATCACTGCCACCACTGCCACTGCCACTGCCACTGCCACTGCCATTGCCACTGCCATTGCCACTGCCACCAGTCATCCTGACTCCTGAGCAATCCAACCACAACACTCAAGTCTGCAGAGGAGTGCTGCTAGAGCAACCCAATGGGTGGGTCAAGGAGAGGATGAACTCAAGTGGTGGGGTGGTGATGAGATGGTGAGGAGGATGGAGGAGGGTGAGTGATTGATGAGGAGATGAGGGAGTAGGGGAGCTGGGAACCAAATGGAAGCCTATTCCAGATCAAAGATTTTTTTTTTGATAATGATACCTATGAATGATGATAAAGAAAAATCATAAAAAAAATTAAAATCTCTGAACTGGCCAGGGTGTCCAGGATGAGGCACCACATCTCTCCCCAACTTACAGACTGTCCCTAGTCTGCACCCAAGCTTGATGCCATAAAAAGAGAAAGGAAAGAAAGATGATTGAAACCAAGGAATGGCCATTTTGATCTTGAGAGTGATTGAAAAAGAATATGTCGACCCGTCCAAAGGAAAATCCTAGAAGTGGCTGAGATGAATTGAAGAAGGCGTCCCAGGTGCTCACATCCGTGGCATGACATAGAGTTTCACAACAAAACGCAGAAGTTGACCCTGGTGGTGCACAATTGGGAGGACTTACTTTTGGAACAAGTTGCCTCCATGAGAATGAAATTTCTTGACCTGATCAGCAGAGAACCTTCTGGCCATCTGAGTACCATCCAGTTCCTCCAAAACATATGATCCACCTCTAACTTGACGGATCACTCGGTAAGGACCATTCAAGCGGTTTGATAAAAGCTTTCCCCACTGAGTTTCCAAGGAACAATTCTAAGCTAAGACTAGATCCCCGATTTGCTTTGAATGCTTGTCTTCCCAATACTGAACTGATTTTTCCCTAGAATCCATCATTTTCTGATAAGCTTCACTATGGACATCTTCACTCCTTTCCAGCTGCTTGGATCTGGCAACTAATAGGTCAGTGGTGGAAGAAACCCTTTCCCAAGAAATACCTAAGAAAGATTCCATTTCCAGATCCAGAGGAAGGACAGCCCTTTGACCAAAAACAATTTTGTAAGGTGAATAGCCAGTGGATTTTTTTGTTGAAATTCAATCAGAGAAAAGGAACAGGCGGAGGAATTTGGGAAAATTCTTGCCACTTTCACCAGCCAGTTTGACAAGAGCAGCCTTCAAAGGAGCATGGCCTCTTTCCACCATGCCTTGGCCCTCAGGATAATAAGGAGTGGTCACCCTATGTTGACCAGGAAGTGATTGGATCATATCAGCCAGTTTACCACCAAACTTGGAGCCGCCATCAGTCAAATAAGATTGGGCCAGGCCATAAACCATTTTCCAAGTCTCATAAAGGAAAGCTGCTACTGATTCAGAGCTGAGGTTCTTAAGAAACTTTGCTTCAACCCATCCAGAAAAATCATCTCTAGCCACAATGAGGTACTTAGCTCCACCATCCGTAATGTGAACCACATCCATAGCAATCCTCCCAAAGAAAGTGGACTCTCCAGTTGGGTAACAAATTTTGGCCAGGCGCCTAAGATCATGTTTCTGGAACACTTCACAATTCCTGCACCATTGAGAGACGGATTTCTTCAGAGATGGCCACCAAAAATGTTTGGATATTTGTTGATAAGTTTTGGTTTCCCCAAAATGACCAAGGCCTTCGTGGAGACTTTCCAGGATCAAATCTTGCTTAGAAGGGATAGTGACCACAACAAGTGCACAAGGATTTTCTCTTTTCATAAGCCTAGAACCTTGGACAAAGAAGTTGGAGGACTTCCTTTTAAGTGACCAAAAATTTTTGGCAGAGAGATCAGGGGGTCTTTGGAGAGTTCAAAGGTACTGCTCTAGCTTAAGCCAGAAACCTTGCTGGAAACCAGAGTAATCTTGGGAGGAGAAAGAAAAAACAGGGTGGACCAAGGGCTCCTCCTCATCAAAATTCATTCCAACATCCAATTCATCAACTCCAAGAGGGCTTTGAGATAAACCATCAGGCATGGTGAAAGATTTTCCAGGCCTGTGAACAATATCAAAAGAGAAAAACTGGATGAAAGCCACCCAACAAGTCATTGGAGCATTTGGAAGGCTGGGGGTGTTGATCATTTCAATAATGGATTGTGCATTGACTTGTAACTCAAAGTGTTGACCCCAAGGGACAGTCTGAATATTTTTCAACATTTAGGCCACACCGCACAGTTCCAGTTTTGGCTGGGAGTACCTGGGTTCCACATCTGAGAAAAGAAGAGATTCATACAGAGCAGGACAATCCAAACCATTATCATCTTCCTGGGTAAGGACAGCCCCAACAGATTGATAACAAGAGTCCACTGCCAGCTTGATCTTTCCGGCTCCGGGTCCATAAGTGATATTTTTCAAAACAATGTCTTTCCCAACAATTGTTTTGAGCAACTGAAATTATTGTTTGCAGTCTTGGGTCCAAATCCATTCAGCATCATTCCTGGTTAAGCAATGCAAGGGAATACAGATTTTGGATAGTGAGGGAATGAAGATCCTGACATAAGTTACAACACCCAGGAAACCTCAAACTTCCGTTGGATTTATTGGAGTAGGCCAGGAGATGATTTTTTTGACTTTAGAGGGTGGCATCCTTCTTCCTTCCTTGCAGACTATATGACCAACGATTTCCAAGGCATGGACACAGGCAGCAAGTTTTGATCCAGAGACAGTAAGGCCAGATTCCTCGATTTGAAACAAAATTATTTCCAAGATAGTAGCATACTGTCAGATAAATTGTCAGATTCCTGAGTGCCAAGGTAAGATCTCATTATCATAGTCAGAAACTAGACCTTTAATCCCACCATCATCAATAAAGATACCCGCATGATCCGGGATTTTTTCCTGGAGGATGCACATAATCTGAGCCTGATAGACTGCAACCAAGTGGGTGGCACTTTGAGGCAATCGAGTCAGTTGAAATCAACCAAGGGGAGTACTGAAAGTAGTAAGGGGCCAAGAAATAGGATGCAGGGATTGTTTGTCATAGCCACCCATAATGTCACCTAGACCATAGCAAGCTCTCCCAGAGAAGGATTCAACAAATTCTTCAGTGGCAGGAGGCACGCCAGAGTCTTTAATAGTAACTTTATTAAGAGGTTGGAAATCATGAACTACTCTAAGTTTACCATCACTCTTTAGAACACAGAAAACAGGACTCAAATAGCTAGAAGTCAATTGTTTGTATAAACCGGTTTGGAATTGTTGGCGGACCAACTTGATGAATTTGTTGACTTTAGCAGCAGGGATCGGGATCTTTTTCTTTTGCCAAGGGTCATGTTCAACTACAGTGATGATGTAAGGGAGACCATAGGATTCTTTCAAGATACCTCTCTCTTCTTCACAGAATGCAAGAGATTTTTCCCTTAGAGACAAGATATTTTTGATCAAATTTAACTCATCAGGAAGAAGCCATCCATCTGGACCAAAGTTGACCACTTTCAGACGTTCTTCAGTGACCCAACCAGAGGGAATAAATGGACCAGTGAGGGATTGGGATAGACCACAGTAAGGATCGCCGGATAGAGGAGGACGGATAAGAGGAGGATTGAGGTTGAGAGGCATCGGTTGGTTGACTGGCTGGACCTTCTTTGCAACTGGTTTGTACTTGGTGGCAAAGGAGAGGAATCCTTGCTTCCTCCAAGCATTGACCAGTGAGACCTGACTACAAAAACTGAGGCCATATTCCAACATCTTCCAAGTTCAATGTTCTGCTGTGTCCTTGAAAGGTGCCTTCTCCATAAAAGAGGATCCAAAAGATAACACATTGCTCACATGTGTGGCACAGGGTAGAGTTTTGAAAATGACAGTAGTAGAAGCCCCTGGTGGTGCACAATTGGGAGGACTTACTTCTACCCCAAATTGCCTCCACCTAAGACCATACTCCTTCATACCAACACCACCAAGAAAAGAATTGAGATCAAGATCTAGTTTAGATCCATTGCATAAATTCAAAACCAGATTAGAGGATGATTGATCAGGCTAAAAAGAAAAAGCAAAAGAAGATACAACAGATCCAGGCAGAGAAGAAATATTTTTGGATTTTTGGATTTTTTATGTGTTTGATTTTTGATCTTATTTGGATGGAAGGAAATTATGAGGAAAAAGAAAGATATTCCTCTGAGGTGGGAGTTGGTCCATGAGTTGAAGTCTGAGGCTGGGAAGAACTACAACTATCAGTAGGGCCAACTATTCTGCTAAAAAATGAGGATGAGAGGAATGAGAGTTTTCTTTCTGCTTTCCTTTCAGCAAAGATTTGGGAGGATGACCAGGGAAGTCTCTTTCCCAACAACCAGAATCCGGAGAACAAAGAGGAACTTCAATCTTTCTGCCATCAGCATCAGGGAGGAGAATTCTTTCCCCAACTTGATCAGACAACATCAGGGTAGCACCAAAGTCCATTAATTAGAAAGGTCTTCCCAAGATCATGGGACCATGCAGACAAGGGATCCAGAAGTGACAGGTGCCAACAATATTTTGACCAATTTGAACAGGGATATCCTCAGCAATACCAACCAGCTCACAGGACTGATTCCCAATTCCATAACCCGCAGAGTTGAAACTGACCCTTGGGCTAATTTTAAGCTTGCAGACCATGGAGTCCGAAATCAAGTTGAGCTGAGAACCCAAATCCACAAGGAGAGAAACCGTTTTAGTTGAATCACCAAGATAAAATGGGAGAAAGCTAAGAGGACAGGAATACAGGTTGGTATCTGAAGAGGGATCTGTTCCACCAGAATCCTCTATCAGAGTACCAGAGGAGACCTTTAATTTGTCCGGACCAATCTCCACTCGCCAATGAGAAAGCCATTTCTTCATCCCTTCAGCCACAGATGGAGAGATCAACAGGAGTTCAGCCACAGATAGATCAGGAATTTTAAGATCAGAAATTTTCTTTAATACTCCTTCCACAGCATTAGGGTAGTCCTTGAAGATGCCCCTCTCAAATCAAACTTTGGGCAGGGTGGAGGGAGGAAGATCAGGTGAAATAGGTGCTGGAAGAGGATCTTAGGGTTGGAAAGGTTGAAGAGGGGGAAGATCAGAGTTGTCTTGGAACCTTTCCATCAGTGGTTACCTTTCTACTTCCATGTCTTCCACATCAGAGGAAGGAGGCTCAGGTGAAGATCAACCTTTAACGCGTTTTCACAGGATTGAGGATGGAACAGGAGGAGACTTATGAGGTTTTGGTTCCTCATGTTGTTTCCTAGCTGGATCAGATTGATAGCTGCCGGGGAAGCTTGAAGAAGTGATAGCTGGAGGATACCAAGGTTTCAGAGTTCCACAGGATGATCAAAAATCCACAGAGACCAAGGATCCCTTCTTAGGAGTTGGTGGTTGGTATGAGGCCACCACATGACGGATCAGTCAAGATGAATCAAAAGGGATCAAAGCACCATTAGGAAGGAAGAAATTATTTCCCTTCTGCTCTACTAAACTTCCTCCTTGTCCTTCTGGATTTCAGGACATCTACCAGTACCATGGCCTTCCCTATGGCAATAATAACAGACTATAGTAGATTTAGAAACAGAATTAGCAGGTTTAGGAGTGGCTAAGGAGGATATTTTCTGATCAATTTTATCCTCAAATGCCTGAAGTAATTTAGTGATCTTGTCAGGGATTTAACCTCTATTGCTATACCTAGCCGTGGTTAAACCTGCAAAAGAATAAAGCTAAACCAATATTTAAATTAGTTTTGACTTATATATTCCAAACAGCAACTTTAAAAGTTTACAGACTTGAATAATACCAAGGTATTATGAGTAAATAGCCACACCTTAAACCTTTATAATAGGTAAGGGGCCTTAGTCTTAAAGGATTAAGACCAAAAGGAGATTTGCTTATAAATAAGCTCACACCCTTTAAAGAGTAACACACAGGGGTTACTTATTCAAGTGAGAACTTCCACTCGAAATTGGTGTTGCCAGATAGGTTATTGATTGAATTTAATACCAAAGTTTATAGCCCCAGTCAATCTTCCTCTTGAGATTAAGGTTAATGGGCTTGTTAACTCTTGCTTGTATTCTTGTTCAAATAATAATATATAATGGATGATGATAGGGCTATAGGGTAAAGACCCTGCTCTTTTAAGGTAACAGGAGCCCTCAGGGGACTCTAGTAATCACCAGGGGAGTTTCAAGCTCTCCTTGGTTTCGTCCTCAAAGGCCCAAGACATCATTACATCATTCTCAATGGGTAATGAAGAACTAGTACCCATTGGGAAGGATTTTCAAGGTAAAGTTTTCATTTTACTTACTAAAAGGTTACTTACTGGGTCTTAAGACTTATACATCACTCAGATGAACGGTATAGAAGCCTTAGATTCCATCATAATGATTATTTATATTGTTTTAATGTAGCTTAATACCTTGGCAAATAATTTAATTTTAATTATAAATATCTTAGCTCATACTATACACATAGAGTATGTATACTCTGTGCAATGTTTATTAAAAGGTTTACAGCCTACAGATGAACTCTGAGCCCTCTGAGTGGACGCACTCAAGGCTCAGTGAAGTATATTAAAGCATTATTACATCCAAAAGGGGATAGTATTAAATAATTAATTAATTTATAATTATACTATACCTATAAGGGGTATATACTCTTGGCAGTGCTACTAGAAGGTTCATAGCTTACAATTAAGTTCTAAAGCCTCTGAGTGAACGCTCTCAAGGCTCAGTAAGGTGTATTAAGTGTACAAAGGGAGTATTACTTATAATTACATCCCAAAGAAGATAATTACATCCCAAAGAAGGATAGTGTGTAATTAATTTATACAGTATAGAGAGTATGGGTTAATATGATTACTGTAACTCCTTCCCAAAGAGAGGAAACACTTTGGGAACTTCTATATCAATAATTGGGACGCATCTGAGTCCTCATAACTTAATTTAAAGTTATATTGGGTTCCCTTCTTGATAATATAAATTATCAAGGTTTTAATTCCATAATCCATACTCATAAAAACATACTTATAAAACATTATATAATATTATTAAGATTTACTATATAATTACAAAACTATTCAACATTTTCATTATTGTCTCCATTGTGGTTTGAACCAGTGACCTTGGTATCAGATACTGGGAAGTGAGCCTAGTACTTAGCCACTATACCAGCAGGAAATATGAGTTTCCAGACATTTGGACAAGTCTTACTGTCTCGTGGCTGACAGATCTCATCTATTGTAGTTGTCTCCCGGTGGGTCTGAGGATTGGGTTTAGGTCTGAAACTGGCTTCCATCTTATTTGTGATTTTGTTAGATGCTTGAAAAGAGGGGGAAAGGACTGGTTCAGTGAGTTTAGGTTTTTCAAAGGTGAGAGCTGTTCGACCTTTCATCACTTTATCCACATTATTCCTAAGAACCATGAAAGCAGGGAGCTTGAACCAATTATCTCTTGTTGTGATCATGGATCCAGATTTCACCAATTCATCCTTAATTCTTTCCTGCAGTCCTGGAGAGAAAGACTGAACAAATTGCACTTGAATTTCATCCAACGTATCAATGTGATTGTTCCGGATAAGATAGGACTGGATAGGGTCCCAAGATTTTCTGAAAGCTTGATAGTCAGAAGCTGAGGAGATACCACCATTGGAGATCCATTGAGAAACCAGGGTATCCAAGTCTTGCAAAGTAAATCTGGCTACATCTATTTTTCCCCAATAGGCCAACATAGCGTCCTTCAGGAGCCTCCAGTTGTGAGTTTTGAGTCCCTCAAACAATTGGATAACCTCCATAACCTTGTCATAAGAGATAAAAAATTGTACCTGATAAGCCATATCATATTCACTGGCACCATCCACTTCTTCAGCCATCTCATAGGAGTCCAGGAATTGTTCAACATTGGTCCCATTGAAGCCTAAGTTTTTTTTCTGAGGTTATGTAAACAAAGCACACAAGCTAATAACTCCAGTCGTCAGCAGAAGATTGGGGATGATCAACTCAAACCCAAGCAACCTCCAGGTTCTCAATGAACCTGCCCAACTCTCCACAATCAAGCGCTTGAAGAGTACCAGATAACTGAGGGTGGCTGTACAAGACAAAGCACAATGTTTAAGAGGCTCTAAAAGCAAAACAGTAACTGATTTGAAGCAAGGATAACCTCAACACTTCTCAAGGGACTCAAGAGTAGGATGGCAGAATGCAACTTCAAAGGAAATAAAGGGAGGTATAACACTCCAGGTCTTAAGCTTAATAAGACCTCTTTAATCAATTGTGATTGGCTCCAGAAAGATGATCAGGGATCAGGACCAGTATGGTCAGAGAAAGGGATCAAGCAGTGGTATAAAACACTCAAAAATTCCAACAGACAGAATTTTTCTTCAACCAGCAAGGCTATTGGTTGGTGATAACAATCAGGCCACAGAGGGGCAATGAAAAGGGTCAAGAATGGATCAGGGGGCAATCAGAGATATACCCAGGATAAGGATCAGGATTTAATTTTACAATAATGGGGGGGGCACAAGCACACACTCCCCTTGGATGAATTTCTATGATGATATCTGATATGATGCTGAAAAAGCAGGGGAGAGCCACTCTTTTTATAAACCAGAGGCCTGTAGACTATTTACAAGAGAGATTTACAAATGGGAGCGGATTTTTTCTTTTTTTTTTTTTTTTTTTTTTTTTTCTTTATTTTTTTTTGATAATGATACCTATGAATGATGATAAAGAAAAATCATAAAAAAAATTAAAACCTCCGCACTGGCCAGGGTGTCCAGGATGGGGCACCACAGCGTTACAGAGGCCAAAAGGCATGACGGTATACTCATAACTTCCAAACCGGTTTCTCATTGCGGTCAAATACTCATGACCTTTCATAATGCGAATTAGGTTATAGGCATCCTGATGGTCTAACTTTGAGAAATAAGCAGCTCCATGGAAGAGGGTGAGGAGATGTGACATAGGCGGTATTGGATAGTCATGCTTCCAGGTTACCTGGTTCAGTTTCCTGTAGTCAACACAAAGGCAAAGTTTGCTGCCCTTTTTTGGAACAAATAGGACAGGCAAACCGGTATTCAAATCGCTTGGTTGAAGAAATCTTTTTGCTACATTTTCTGCAATGTAGTCTTGAAGCGCAATTGATTCTTGCGTCAAGAGAGAGTAGACTGGTCCTGGTGCGGGAGGTGGGCCAGTAAGTTTGATCTTGTGATTGTAAGGACGGGATGGAGGCAGTTTATCTGCTCTTGCAGCTGAGAAGACATCAGCAAAGTCATGATAAACTGAAGGTAAAGACTCTTTAATGATTTCTAAATCTTCAATCTTGTCATCTTTGAGCACCGGATTTGAGGTGCTTGCATGGTGCGAGAGGATTAGGGAGCTCAAAATACACTGTTTGGTTGGTGTCTGTTTCTCTTTGAAGGAACAGGAAAGAGGTAAGCTGGATAGTTAAGCAATAACTCCTAAATCTGAAGAGGGAATTTGGGAATGAAGGTCAGGATATTTCAAATCTCCTGGTGGAAAAGTGTCATCCAACTCAATGACAGTGGCAGGTAGGCTGTTGAATTCCTGTTTGACGGAAAGATTAGCGTTCTGGGGGTGCAAGGTTTGAGGGTTAATTACTCCTTCTTGCCAATTCACATCCGGTGTGGTAGACCAAACCTGTCCTATAGCCATCAGACTCACTTTTCTAGTGTAAAAACAGCTCCAACCCTCAAAGCAACCTCGGAAATGGATTCTACATCACAAATAACCTATAGTCACTCAGCCAAAGTACCCCTCTATCTCTCATGAATTAGAAGATACAGCCCAAGAACCCTTCAACTATGGCAAACTCATACCCAACCAGGTGTCACAGCTCTGTGGAAGGCATAAAGACATACCTTTCAAACCCTCAAGTAAATACTAGTAACAGCCTACCCTCAACACCAGAACCATACACCAACCCTGTCACCTCACTCAGAATACAGCATACAGACACAGGAGGTAGTGCATCATGCAGATCCAGTCACCTCATTCAGCATGCCAGATCCAGTCACCCCATCCAGAATACAGCATACAGACACAGGAGGCAGTGCAGCATGCCAGATCCAGTCACCTCATCCAGAATACAGTATACAGATCCAGGAGGCAGTGCAACCAGTCCAGAACCAACCAAACAATCATATATACATACACAAAGCTGTGTGGAAGCATACAGGAACAGTACAGGAAGGAGAAAGTGAAACCAGTCTCAACCAGCACCAAACAAATAAGCAAGCATACATACAGGAGGCTGTGCAGAAGTATACAGGAGCAATATATGCAGGAGGAAGTGATACCAAACAAACTACCAGAACCATGAAGTACCAAACAACCTCAGCACCACACAGCAAGTTATGCAGCCAGTAGAATGTGATACAAAAAAATTACCAGTACCAACAACCCTCAGCACCACACAGCAATTTATGCAGTCAGAAGCATGTGATACCAAACAAACTACCAGAATCATGCAGTAGAAACAACACACAGCACTACACAGCAATATATGCAGGCAGTCAAGATCATGCAGCACCAAAAAAATCAACAGGGAATGAACAGAAGCACATGTAGGGAGAATCAAGTAGCACCAGACCAACCATTAGTACTGCACAGGAATAAATTGTATCTGCACTTCACAGCAATTTATGCAGGGCTGTGCATGCATGAAACCCCTGTAACAGCTTTTCCCAACCAGAAGAAATGCCTCATGTAACTGTATCTCACTGTTCCTCACCAGAACAGGGAGAACCCTCAGGGGCAGCCTTGAGCACCCCTGGGGGCAGGATTTGTCTATTGAAGGAGGGCCTCTCTGCCCTATCCAAGTTGTATCACCATCCCCCACAAATCACTCAACCCATCCTCATACCATCCCATCTCATGCCATTTGGCCTAGTTATCACCCATCTATCTGTGGTACCTACCCACATAAATTATTAGCAGTGAATCAGTTATAAAAGGAAAACAAGAAATCAGAAACCAATTTATTACCCATCTTTAACCAATTAAAACACCCAAACAGGTGCTTGAATAAGGGTTCTTCTGTGACCTAAATATTCAGCACCATATTAAAGAAACCCCACCCATGTCAGCCTGCTACTTAGCATAGAGCAACCTGACAAAGCAACAACAATAATAATATTAACAAAATTAAAAGGAAAAAAGATAAATGAATAAATAAAATTATTATAAAATGAAGGAGTGGGAAATCCATGAATATTATTGCAGAAATGGATTCCCCACCCAAAATAAGGTAGGGTCACTCACTGACCCCACCCTTGAATTCTTACTCCTTATATTTTTTAATTAATTTAATAGAAAATGGTAAATGACCACGGCACCAGTATGGCACCTTTTAGCCATTTTAATATTTCACATGATATGTCATGTATAGGTTTCACACCTAAATTTCAGTCGAAATCCAGGTGTTGTGTGTAGTTTAGGAGTTACACGGGAAATTGTGTTTTGTCACAATTCCCGCACGCAGCCCCGCGTCCCTACAGCGCTGGTCTCCTGCGTACGCAAACTCCCGCACGCAGCCCCGCGTCCCTACAGCGTTGGACTCCCGTGTACGCCAACTCCCGCACGCAGCCCCGCGTCCCTACAGCGCTGGAATCCCGCGCAACTGAATTCCCGCGCAGGTAATCCCGTGACCTAGTCACGCGCGCAGCGGTACAGTCCCCCGCGCGCATCTGAGCAGCGGATCAGTTCCCACGCGCATTTGAATGGACTGATCCCCGCGCCTCCTATGACATCCAGATACCGCTCAGAGAAGCTACAATATAGTAGGATCTACACTACATATGTAAAGCTACCACACGAGCATAGATTATGGTTCAAAAACCTTAAAAATCAATGAAAATTAGTTAGTAACTAATTTTTAGTATTTTTTATTAATTAAATAAAGATCCAGACTCACCACAAAATAAGTTGATCAGAACCTTCAAAGACCACGAAAATACATAAGGAGTGGTCGTAAAAATTATTAAAAATTACATACAGGATCAGCAGAGGATGGAGAATCAATAAACATCCACGTCTGCTCACTTTGGACCAGTACTTACTGTACAAATTGAGGATCAGTGCAGGATCAGCAAAATGACTAATCTATTGATTAACAGATCCTGCATCTAAAAAGGAGCTGTTCCTTGACAGATCTAAGGCCAGCAGGCTAACAGCACCTTGAGGACGTTCCAATCTTGCCCTGATTGCCCCCCTAGCCTCAGCCCATGGCTAGTACTCCTTCTAGAGGCCCTCAAGCACCCAAAAAAGAATATTTAAACAGGCTCTTTTTGCCCTTCTGTTTCCAATCAGTTAATCAGTTATCAGGAATTATTTATTATCAATCAGAAACGGTGTCATTGTTAATAAAGTGCTTATATGAAGATAAGCAAGTGATTTATGACTTAGTCTGTAGTTGTATTATTTACCTTTATTAACCAATCAACCATTGAAGTTTAGTCAAGCAATCAACCCCATCTGCTCTGAAACCCTTCCAATTATTCCAGGATTTTTGTGGTCAAGTACTCAGAGTGAGTGTTTCCCTTCCTGTCTAGGCCACATGTGCTGTTAAGCCCGGCCATTAGTGGAATAAGTCCTTTCTAAGGCACCCATATTTATTCCAAGGTTCTTAAACTGCCTAAGGAGGCCCCTTCAAGAGAGGTTGCTAGTCTGTAAAGATCCCCAGTAGTATAATACTGTGGCCCCTCTTTTTATATTATATTTAAAATATTTATAACCAAACCAAATAAACCTTGCACTTGCTCTCACCATACCATTATTGGAGCTTTAAAGTGTTTATTCTTTTGAATATTATTGCTCCAAGTTCTTTTATCACTCTCTGTAGCTAAAGGACTGCAAGGTTCCTGGTATCAGAGAGCTGACAACCCATTAGTTAATAAATAACCCTTACAAAGAAAGAGAGCACAACAAAAAGAAACTACCAACCTTCCCTCTGCCCAGCCCCCTGTGGGTAAAACCATCCTTGGGTCCTCTCCTGAACCAGCCCTTTGATAAACCCTTGAACCCTTTGATATTGGGGTATTGGTTAAGATCAGACATATCTGATCAATAAATTAACCAATAGTCCAATACATCTGGTCTATTCTTCAACAAATCCTACCAATATCACAGTCAATAATTAATCTAGGTCTGATCTGAGACCTATATCAAGTCTCAAAGAAACCAGCCATTAATTTAAATAAATTATTGTGCAGACTTACTATAGTACTAGGAGCGCAGGAAATTCAAAACCACTCTTAGTATATACTAATACTCCAAAGGAGTAGAAGTAATACTAAATTCCCCTTCAAGGACTGCCAGCAAGCTATTTTCTACGTTTATTTATATAATCCCACAGGAGTCTCTACACTGGATTCCAGTAAACTAGGAAATCATGGCCAAGAATGGTATCATCCATTCCGGGTATAGCCAAGACAAATAAATCCCATTTGAAGCTGGGGAAATTGGAGAATGCAAAGGTCCAATTTGCCTTTTGGGAGACCCAATAAGACAGTTCAGTCGCACTGCTTACTAAATAGATAGGAAATTTATCTATCTTGGAACGTGCAAGATTTTTGGAAGTGGAGAAAGATTCACTGATGAAGGAAACATTAGCGCCAGAGTCAAGTAAGACTTGATAAGGGTTGTTGTCTGAATGGAATAGGATAAATCTCAAACTAGGAGCACCTAGTGACTCGCAAGTGCAAAGATTTACTTGTGGTGATTTAGATAATGTGTAGTTTTCCTTGTGAGTATCAGAAAAACTACAAGCTAATTTTTTGACTGCTTAGCCGCTTCACGCGCTAACCGCTTTGCACAACTGTTGACATCATGTTTTCCTCCACAATACATACACAGCCCATTCTCCTCCCTTTGTAGCAGTTCTTCGTTCCGTAGCATCCGGTTTCTTTGTCCAAGAACTTTGGAGTTTTGGTGACAGTTTTTCCTTTTGAGTTGGAGTTTGAAGTCAGGGTTGGTTTGAATGGTTTTGGATTCCTTGCGTTTTGCTTTGAGGAGTATTCAACCCTCAGAGCTGAGGTGGACGGTCCATGGTTGTTTTGCCAAGAGCAATTCTTGTTTTGATAGCCATCATCAAGCTCAATCACTCAATCAATTAGCTGCTGAAGCAAGGTTGTCTTATGACCCCCAACTGCCAGCTGTTTGATTAAGCGTGCCGGTAGACCCTTTTGGAAATGGAATATAAGAGCGGCCTCATTCCACTGGATGCAAGACTGCAAGGTTCAAAAATGAGAAATATAAATGGATGCTCTACTATTTTCCTTCATAACTAAACTATTAAGTTTGTATTTGGCATTTCAAACTTCATTGGGGTTGCCGAACAGGGTGAAAATTTGTTGCTTGAACCTGTCCCAGTTGTTGAGAATACACGTGGGACTGTCGTTGGACAAAAGTTTGAGGTACGGTTTGAACCACTGCAAGGCTCTACCTCCTAGGGAGGACAAAGCATACATAACTTTATGCCTATTGGAAGGGAAATTGTTGGAGTCATTTGAAAAGATGATTTTACAAGACTGTAGGTAGGATCTAAGCTTATGAGGGTTTTCTCCCATAAAGTGATTGGGTTTTTTCATTCCCCAAGTGCAAAAGCTAGGAGTACTCGGACTAGATTGCTGGGCACCATGAGTGAGGGCCTGGATCAATGTCGAAAGCAGGGTCAAAGAATTGGGCTTGGAGCAGTAGTGCAAACCCCTGGTCTACCACGAGTTGAGGTTTCATCGGAAGAATGGTTGGAATCAGCGAATTCCACAAGAGGGTCCATCGGAAAATCCCGTGGAGGAGTCCGAGGATCATCAAGGGGTTCAACAGATGGCAATCTGGAAGAAGGAACAGGATCTAAAGGTTGTTGTGCCCAAAGAAGGCTGGTTCTCCCTACCCAATGGATATCATCATTGTAAGGGGCAAGAGAAGCGTTCCCGGTTGAGAAAGTACGTGACATTGATAAAAGGAAGTCTACTATAGGTTGGAAAGCTACAATAGATGAGTTGGGTTAGTTAATTTACTGTGACACAACCACCCCACATACTATAGGGCAATTCTCAGATGATCGTGAGCGCAGAGGAATGCTGAGTGCAAGGGCAAGTGCAAATAGCAAGGCTCAGTTGCAAAGTGCAAACTTAGTTATTCCACTCGACAAACGGCAAGAGGAATGGAATTTATTCCAAGGAGGGAAACTCAACCTGAGTCCAATGTGATAACTAGGTTGTAGCAAAATGCGAGAACGTATGAAATAAACTAACTGAGGAGACAATCATCAGGCAAGGGGATAGTCCTTATAAGGTAATCCAAAGTGACTAGATACAACCTGGTGGTGATCTAACTACAGTTGAAGGCGGTGAGGCAATGAATGACAGGAACAGGATAGGAAATAAAGCAGTAGTAAAATCATGTCCAAGGTTGTGGCGTAAGTGCAAGACAATAGAATCTGAGCATACAATTGTATGATGAATTGGGACAGGAGCAAATGATGTTTAAGGTAATGCAAATGAGAAGTAATAGTGTATGCAGGGTAGGGACTAGTCCAATTGCAAACTGTACAGTAATGATGGCTTAGTTAGACATAGATGCCAACTAACAAACAGTGCGTGACCAATGATGGAAGTCCGAGGCTGTTGATTGGCCAGGGAAGGAGATTGGATCTCATAATGGATGGCTGACCGGTATGAAGTTAACCGCGAAGTTTTCAAGTATATACTGAGTTGGTCGCCAAGATTGGAACGTAAACACAAGCCAGAGGAAGTAGCGGATTGCACCATTGATGTTGTGCTTTATTTGTGGCACGCTTATAGACTGAAGTAGATGGTACTGAGGATAGGAAACGTCAAAGTGATGAAGACAATAATTCCTAAGTGCAAGGCGTGACAATACCCCAGGTTCAGTTACTATCCCAATCAAAGCTTGAGCAGTTACAACCGGTTCCTGTCCTTGCGCGCACTTGCTCCATGACAGTTGGATTCCCAGGTTTGGAGGAGATCTGCTTGCCCTTTGGGAACATGAATCCCATTCCCAATGGTCAAACCAATCCCGCCTTGAAGTCCTTTGTCATTTTATTGAACCCAAACTGCCAATGTCCCTTTTCCGGGCAGTAATTGCATAACCGCAACGCGGGTGGATTTGACAGCGGAAGCAGTCCCCCAATGTGAGGAGGCGGATTGCGCAGCCCAGACAACATTCAACTCAGGAAGATCCGTAAATCCTTCATCAATTCCATCATCTTTCTAACCTCCCGGCTTGTTGTTGGTGGTGTTGCCTGAGCGCATTCAATTTTTGAGGGGCCCAAGGCCTGAGCTTGGGTTGGTGCTGCCGCAGTGTGGGAAGTGGACTTCTTTGACCCTGTTGGGAACAACCTTGCTGTGTCCTCCATCAGTTCCTCCAAGTCCAACTTGCTTTCCGCCACCAAAAAAATGACAAGGGTGTCCAGAAGAAGCATGATACTCCCATCCAACAACCTCTTGACCAAGTTGTTGTCATACAAGTGCCGCTGCACCCGCCCTTGGAGTATGGGGCTGAGTCCTCCAAAAACAGCCTCTTCATTGTGCACATCTGCCAAAATATCACCTTGTTATTTGCCAGGTAGCAATAGATCTGGTCAAACATTGCTGCATACTTCCCCAATTGCACACTAATCCGGACTCCGCCATTTGAACTTGCTTTTGCTGCGGCTCACTTGAAGTTGCTTTCCCAAAACCAAGTTTTGCGCTGTGGTGACCAAATTTTGACACCCTGGACAAGATGCGTAAAATTCAAAATTTTTTTTCTTTAGGTGTTATTAAAAAAAGAAAAAAAAAATTGGAATTTCTTTTTCAGTATCACTTCTCCAATTTCCTCATCCTGTCAAACATCCCTTTGTCCCATTTGTCTAGCACAGGCCTCTCTCGGCCTGACCATCTAGGTAGCATTTTTGATCCCCTCTCTCTTTGTTCCCCCCCCTTCCTTTTGGCCAAACACGTGGGCCAAGACCCGCTTGGCCCAAGATCTCATCTACAAGCCTCAACCTCTGATCCATCTCCAACATCATTCTCATCTCCCTCATCTCACCAATCTGTCGCCCTGCTCAACCTAGACCTTGGTCAACCCTTACTAACACCCCCCACGCCCCTATCACTCCATCTACTCGATTCACCCATCCTTGGCCCTTTGTTCTGTTTCCTGGCCTCCCCCCATCAACCCTTGTCTGATTCAATCTACCTTGGTCATACAACCCCAAAAGTTTGTTCAAATCCCTACTTAGAAGGTGCCTTGGATCTCTTACACCTCTACCAAGCTCTCTACTCACAGCCCTTGATCTCCAACTCGTCAAATCATCAAAACCAACATTGTCAACGTCTCAAGCCAACCAAAAGAAATCTTATTCCTCCCTCAACGGTCTCGATGATCAACAATCATTCAAGCTGCCCCCCTAGCTCCTCATAAACCTTCCCATCCGCTGATCCATCCATACTTTGCACCCCCTTCCATCTTTGGGTGGGGGTGGGAGAGTGACGTCTACCACCCGTGGACACCCGCTGGCTGTCTGGCCCATTTTTCTATTCCCACCCCTTCTGCGTCCGGGCAAGGGGTGGGTGTGATCCAGTATCTTTGCGCGCGTCTGTCCACGGACTGACGCAGGATACGTGAAGGGATGAAGATAGATCCCACCCCATTGAGGCAGGCAGGATTTCCACCAGCCTGCGTGATCAAATTCTTCTGATCACCTTTATCTGAAAATCAAAATCAAAAAAAAAATTCTTTTTTCCGCTCCATTTGTAGTATCTTGTACATAGTCTAACGGGGCCTCCTGCCCATATAAGGAGGGGCTCTCCCCTGCCTTGTCAAGGGGATCCAAGCATCCTTCAACCCATGAGCACCATAGGAGGACATCCTATCCCCACATCCCATCAGCAGAGGGAATCATCATTCTTTTCACCTTGCAATAAATCATTGGTGGGGTCTTCATTCCGCTTTATCCAAGAAAAAAAATTTGGGTATATCTATGATTGCCCCTTGATCCTTGAGCCTCCATACTCAAACCCGTGATCCTCAATCCTTATCACCAACCAATAGCTTTTCTGGTTAAAGAAAAATTTGACTAATTGAATTCTTGAGTGTGTTACACCACTCCTGATCCCTTTTTCCAACCATACTGGTCCTGATCATCCTTTGATTACCTTTCTGGAACCAGTCACTTTTGAATGAAGAGGTTTTATTAAGCTTAAAACCTGGAGTGTTAAACCTCCTTTCATCTCTTTTGAAGTTGAATTCTGCCACGCTACTCTTGAGTTCCTTGAGAAGTGTTGGGTTATTCTTCTTTGAATCAGTTATTTTTTGCTTCTTGAGCTTCTTCAAACAATTAGCTTTGTCTTGTGCTTCCACCCACAGTTATCTGGTACCCTTTAAGCGCTTGATTGCAGAGAGTTGGGCAGGTTTTTTGAGAACCTGGAGGTTGTTTGGGATTGAGCAGATCTTTCCTAAGCTTCTTCTGACGACCAGAGCTATTAGCTTGTGGGCATTGTTACTTACAATTGCCTTGTCTTGTTGAACTCTGAACAAACCTTGACTTCTTCTATTCAAGTTTTCCCTGGCACCATCTTGCCTCAGATAGTGTTGTTTCCCCAGCTACCAACTACTACAATCTTTATCCTCTTACATTTGGTCCCCCTTTTTACCAGGTTCTGGACTTTGATCTTGGTTACATTTAAATATTTTTGTAACACTCAGGAGGGCAGCCTAAACAGCACCTTTCCCCTCCGCAGAACTTCCAGGGCCTAGCACCATTTGGAGTCTTACATTTGGTCCCCTGGGCCGGGAACAAACCAGCAAACTTGGGATTTACAGTCCCATCATCAATCATCAACTTTGTAATACAATCTCTTTCTCTTTTTTTTTCATCATCTAGATCCGTGGAGGCAACTTGTTTTAGAAGTAATTCCTCCCAATTGGTGCACCACCTGGGTAAGATACTTGTTGTTTTTTCAAGAAACCCTACTTGTGCCACATTTGTGAGCCACTTTGGAAATACTTTCCTTGGATCTTTTAGGAAACTTTGCCAAAATGGAATCCACCAGAAACTCTTCTACTTGTCCTAAGATTGTTAAGATCAAGCCCCAGAACAAGAACTTAGGATTAAATGGGAAAAACGTGGAACGCTTCTTGGACTCGTATGAGATGGCTTCTTTGGTGGAGGGGGCTAGCAAATTCAATATGGCCTACCAGTTACAATTTTTTATCTCCTCTGATGAAGTTATGGAAATCATTGGGTTTTTTGAAGGTTTTGAACAGAATAACTGGACCCAGCTATGGGGAGCAATGTCGGCTTATTGGGGAAAAATAGTGTTGATATTTGTTCCTTTCATTCTTATTTGATGAACTCCTACCAGCCTCGTTGTCTCAGTCATCTAGTGTCCTGGGTTGTTTTTCTTCTTGCTGCTTGTTTCCATTATCTTTTCCTTCTTCTGCTGTCAGTGCCTGCTGGGCTGTCACTGAGCACTCGCAGCACTGTACCTACTCAGACGGGTGTCACTGCATGTCCTCTTTGTGTGATTCTGCTCTGAGGACTTGACCACTGCCGGTCCCAACATCTCAATACCACTCTCAGTCTGAACGCTCGCTGCCTAGGACAACTCTCAACCATATTCAACTCGCCTTGGTTGGATCAATCTGCGACTCCAACTTCGCTCATCTGATCACCACGGCATCAATATAGGAGTAGGTACCAGCTCCAGCTCTTCAACTCAATATCAGATTTTTCAAACTGATCACCTCCTTCTGTTGGCAAGAACTCCTGGGAGAATTGGATCTTGCGTGGAAGCTAGTGGCTTGATACTCTACTTAGTCCGTTCTAGGGCCATCACCCTGATTGTAGAGACCCTTCTTATGTTTGTTTTCTTCCAACTCTACTGTTTTGCTGGTTCTGGCTGTTCTTGTCATACTCACCTCTCTGCTGCAATCTGAACAGCCTGGTCCAGGTTTTATCAGCTCTCCTTAAATTTCACAAATAGATGTAGCACAATTTACTTTGCATGATCTAGATAACCTTGGGACAAATAGATGTAGCATTATTTACTTTGCAGGATCTAGATAACCTTGTCTCCCAGTGGATCTCCAACGGTGGTGCGGCTTCAGCTTCCAATTATCAGGATTTGAGGAAATCTTGGGATCCCATCCAATCCTACCTTGTTCAAAACAATCACATTGACACAGTGGACAAAATTTGAGTCTTATTTTCCCAATCTTTTTCTCTTGAAGTGCAGGAAAGAATCAAGGACAACCTGGTCAAGTCTGGATCCATGATCACTACCAGGGATAATTGATTCAAGATCCCCGGTTTCCTTATCCTTAGGGGGGTGGTGGATAAAGTCATGAAAGTTCAGAAATCCCTCACTTTTGAAAATTCTAAAACCACTGAACCAGTCCATGCCCCCTCTTTCAAAGAGTCAAACAAGATCATGAATAAAATGGAATCCGATTGCAGGCCCAAGAACCCTCAGCCTAACCAAGAAACCGCTACAATGGACAAGATCACTAAGCTGCTCAAAGCCTTTGAAAATTAAATGGATGAAAAGATTTCCTCTCTTGCTGTTCCTAAACCTTCTAGTGCTGTTCCTAAAAATACTATAGTCTGCTAATATTGCCACAGGGAGTGCCATGGTACTGGTCCATGTCTCAAGCTCCAGAGGGACAAAGACAAGAAATTAGTAGAGCAAAAAGGGAATAACTTTTTTCTTCCTAATTGTGCCCTAATCCCCTTTGATTCATCTCGCCCCATTTGTCATGTGGTCGCCTCTTACCAGCCACCCCCTCCTATGAAGGCATCCTTGACTTCTGTGGATTTCCCATCTTCTTGTGGGACTCTCCAACCCTGGTATCCTCCAGCTATTTCCTTGTCTTCTCTGGTTGGTACTTACCAATCTGATCCAGCAAGGAAGCAACATGAGGAGCCCAAATCTCATAAAGCTCCATCCCTGCCAACCTCAATCCTCCAAAAACTGCCCAAACAACAATCCTCACCTGAGCCGTCTTCTGATGTAGAAGACATGGAGGTGGAAAAAGAGCCGCTCATGGAAAGGTCTCAAGATCACCCTGATCCCCCTTCCTCATCTATTAAAACTCCTCAATCCTCCAATACGGTTCCTGCTTCACCCAATCTTCCTCCCTCCACCCAGCCCAAAGTTTGGTTTTAGAGGGGAATTTCTAAAGATCACCCCACTGCTGTGGAAGGGGTATTAAAGAAAATTTCTGATCTTAAAATTCCTGATCTATCTGTGGCTGAACTCCTATTGATCTCTCCATCTGTTTCTGAAGGAATGAAGAAATGGGTTTCTTTTCAACGTGTGGAAATTGGTCCTGAGGAACTCAAGGTCCCCTCTGGAACTTTGATAGAAGACTCTGGTGGAAAAGATACCTCTTCTGAGTCTAGTCTTTCCTCATGTCCTCTTGGTTTTCTTCCCTGCCATCTTGGTGAATCAGCTAAAATGGTCTTGCTCCTTGTTGACTCTGGCTCTCAGCTCAACTTGATCTTGGATTCTATGGCCTGCAAACTGAAACTCAGCCCTATGGTCAGTTTCACCTCTTCAGTTTATGGAATAGGGAATCAGTCTTTCAAATTGGTTTGAATCGTTGAAGACGTTCCAGTACGGATTGGCTGAAACATTGTTGGAACTTTTCACTTCTGGATTACACGCTTGGATGGACCTATGATTTTGGGTCAACCTTTCCTAATTGATTTGGAGCAACTCTGATGTTTTCCGATCAAGTTGGGGAGAGAATCCCCCTCCCCAATTCAGATGGTAGAAAAATTGAGGTCCCCCTTTGTTCTGTGGATTCTGGTTGCTGTGAAAGAGATTTCCCCGGTCAATTTCCTAAAAAGAAAGATAATTCCAGTTCTTCTCATTTTTTATGGGAGTAGTTGATCCTACTAATAGTTGTGGTTCTTTTCAGCCTCAAACTCCAACTCAAGGGTCAACCCACATCCCTGAGGCCTATTTCTCTTTTTTTTTCAACAATTTCCTCTGATTTCAAAAATATCAAAAATCAAAAACAAAACAAAATGGAAAAATCCAAAAATATTTCTTCTTCATCTGTTGTTTCTTCTTTTCCTTGTACTCTTATTCCTAATCAACCTTCTTTCAGTTCCAATTTGAATCTCTGTGATGATTCTAAAATAGATCCCAATCCCAATCCTATTTTTGGTGGCTTTTGTATGGAAGAATATGGGCTTCAGTGGAGGCAAATTGGGGTAGAAGTAAGTCCTCCCAATTGTGCACCACCGGGGTATCCTACTACCATCATTTTCAAAACCCTACCTTGTGCCACAAATGTGAGCAATGCATTATCCCCTGTGGCTTCTTTTATGGAAAAGGCACCTTTCAAAAACGTTGCGGAACATAAAACTTGGAAGGCGTTATAACTTGGTCTCAATCCCCGTAGTCAGATCTCTCTGGTCAACTCTTGGGAAAAACAAGAACTGCTCACTTTTGCCTCCAAGTATAATCCAGTTGCCAGAAAAATCCAACCAGTCAACCAACCAATGCCTCTCAATCTCAATCCTCCTCTTAGGCGTCCTCCTCTATCCCGCAATCCTTACTGTGGTTTACCTTGATCTCTCGCTGGTCCATTCATCCCCTCTGGCCGTGTCACTGAAGAACGTCTGAGAGTAGTCAACTTTGGACCAGATGGATGGCTTATACCTGATGAGTTGTATTTGACCAAAAAATGTCTTGGCTCTTAGGGAAAAAGCTATTTCTTTCTGTGAAGAAGAGAGAGGTCTCTTGAAAGAGTCCTATGGTCTGCCTTATATCATTCCTGTATTAGAACATGATCTCTGGCAAAAGAAAAAGATCCCAGTCCCTGCTGCCAAAGTCAACAAGTACATCAAGTTGGTCCAGGAACAAGTCCAAACCAGTTTATATGAACAGTCAACTTATAGCTACTCCAGTCCTGTTTTTTGTGTCCTTAAAAGTAATGGTAAACTTAGAATAGTTCACGATCTCCAGCCACTAAATAAGGTTACTATTAAAGACTCTGGTATTCCCCCTGCTACTGCAGAGTTTGTTGAATCCTTCTCTGGGAGAACTTGCTATGGTCTAGTTGACATTATGGGTGGCTATGACAAACGGTCCTTACATCCAATCTCTTGCCCTCTCACCAGATTCAATAATCCTCTTGGTCGCTTCCAGCTTACTTGATTGCCTCAAGTGGCCACCAACTCAGTTGCAGTCTATCAGGCTCAAATGGTTTGCATCATCCAGGATGAAATCCCCAATCATGCTGGTATCTTCATTGACGAGGGCAGAATTAAAGGACCAGTTTCTGACTATAAAAATGAGCTCTTACCCTGGCATTCAGGAATCCTTTGATTTATCTGGGAGTATGCAACCACTTTGGAAAGGGTCCTGTTCCAAATCAAAGAATCTGGCCTCACTGTCTCCTGATCCAAATTGGCTGCCTGTGTCCCTGCTCTGGAAATTGTTGGTCTTGTGGTCTGCAAGGCTGGAAGAAGGATGGCTCCATCCAAGATCAACAAAATCCTCTCTTGGCCTACTCCCATCAACCCAACTGAAGTCAGGTGTTTTATAGGTGTTGTCACTTATGTTTGAATTTTTATCCCATCTTTATCCAAAATCTGTGGTCCCCTACGTCGCCTGACCAGAAAGGATGCTGAGTGGATCTGGATCCAAGAGTGTGAACATTCTTTTCAGAGGGTTAAAATGATTTTTGGCAAGGACATAGTCTTGAGGAAGATTGCTTACAGACTGGGATCTGGAAAGATCAAATTGGCTGTTGATTCTAGTTATCAATCTGTTGGGGCTGTCCTCACCCAGGAAGACAAAAATGCTTGGGACCATCCTTCTCTCTACAAATCCTTGTTATTTTAAGATGTGGAATCCAGGTACTCCCAACCAAAACTGGAGCTCTGTGGTGTAGCTCGGATGTTGAAGAAGCTCCAAACTGTTGTCTGGGGCCAACACTTTGAGTTACAAGTTGACACACAATCCATTGTTGAAATTATCAATGCCCCCAGCCTCCCAAATGCTCCTATGACCCGTTGGGTGGCCTTTATCAAGCTTTTCTTGTTTGATATTGTTCATAGGCCTGGCGAATTCTTCACCATTACCAATGGTTTATCTTGACACCCCCTTGGAGACAAAGAATTGGATTTTGGAATGGACTTTGACAAGGAGGAGCCTTTAATTCATCCAGTATTCACCTTTTCCTCTCAAAATTACTTTGGCTTCCAACAAGGTTTCTGGATAAAATTAGAGCAGTACCTTTCCACTCTCCAAAGGCCTCCTGATCTCTCCGCTAAAGATTTTCAATTGCTCAAGAGGAAGTCTTCCAACTTCTTGGTCCAGGGTACTAGGATTATGAAAATAGGAAATCCTTGTGCTCTAAGTGTTGTCACAATCCCCTCCAAGCAAGGTTCAATCCTCAAAAGTCTACATGAAGGCCTTGGGCATTGTGGGGAAACAAAGACTTATTGGCGTATATCCAAACAATTTGGGTGGCCATCTTTGAAGAAATCAGTCTCTCAATGGTGCAAGAGTTGTGAAGTGGGCCAGAAACGTGATCTTAGGCGCCCGGTTGAAATTTGTTATCCCACTGGAGATTCCACTGTCTTTGGAAGGGTTGCTATGGATGTGGTTCACATTAAGGCTGGTGGAGCTACATACCTCATTTTGGCTAGAGATGATTTTTCTGGATGGGTTGAAGCAAAATTTCTTAAGAACCTCAGCTCTGAATCAGTAGCAGCTTTACTTTATGAGACTTGGACAATGTGTTATGGCTTGGCTCGGTCTCATTCAACCAATGGTGGCTCTGAGTTTTGTGGCAAATAAAGAAATAAGATTTGATGGAATTGATAATTGCACTGAGAGCTGAGACACATTCAATCAAGAAAAAATGAGATCTCAGGAAGAAGCACAAATTGAACAATGAAAAGGAAATACAAACAGGATTGGCAGACTGCCCAAGTGACCATCAGAGACAAGTGCAAGGCAAGGGTTGATTAATTGAGATGATCTTGAGGTTTGAGCTTGAAACGGTTGGGACTAGCTGAGGTCAAACGTACAGTGAGCCTTTGAGATGAGAAGGAATGGAAAGACACAAGAGATGAATCTCACCGGGCATGATTTGAGGCAGTGAGGAGTTGATCAAGGAAGTTCAAAGAAGAGTAGGAAAAGAAAATAAAATCAAGAGAAGAAGTGAGAAAGAAAAAGAAAAAGAGTGAGAAGAATAGAAGAATGAGAAAGAGTCGCTAAAGATATTTGGTTTTGGTTGATTGAAATGTTTTTCGTTGGTGGAAGTTGAGTGAGATGTTTGTTGTCATTTGAAAAATGAGGAGTTCTACCTCTCATGTGATGTTGGTTAAGGTCTTCCGGGAAAATTATGAGTCAGTAACTGAAACAGGGTCCCCACGGGAGAAGAGAATCCCCGGGCGCAACAAATTCTCCACTTCCGTGAAATCTCAACTCCGTGAAATCTCAACAGCAAACTGGCTGAAATGATCCAATTGCTTCCTTTTCAAAATAGGGTGACCACTCCTTATTATCCCGAAGGAAAAGGCATGGCGGAAAGAGGCAATTCCCCTCTGAAGGCTGCTCTTGTCAAATTGGCCAGTGAAAGTGGAAAGAATTGCCCCAAATTTCTTCCTCTGGTCCTCTTCTCCAACCAAATCTCAACTAAACAAACCACTGGATACTTGCCTTACAAAATTATCTTTGGACAAAGGGCTTTCCTTCCTCTTGATCTGGGAATGGAATATTTCTGAGGTATTTCTTGGGAAAAGCTTTCTTCCACCACTGATCTATTGGTTTCCAGATCCAAGAAACTGGAGCAAAGTGAAAATGTTTGTGACAAAGCTTATCAGAAAATGATGGAGTCAAGGAAAAAATCAGTCCAGTATTGGGAGGATAAGAATTCCAATTGAGGCAGGGACCCCTTGAATCCTGATGATCTAGTTTTAGCTTACAACCAATCCTTTGAAACTCAGTGGGGAAAGCTTTTTTCCAATTGCTCAAAAGGTCCTTATTGAGTGGTCCGTCAAGTCAGAGGTGGATCATATGTTTTGGAAGAACTTGATGGTACTCAGATGGCCAGAAGGTTCTCTGCTGATCAGGTCAAGAAATTTCATTGTTGTAGAGGCAACTTGGATCAGAAGTAAGTCCTCCCAATTATGCACCACCAGGGTCATCTGCTGCGTTTTTGTTGTGAAACTCTGATGTATGCCACATACGTGAGCACCTGGGATGCCTTCTTAATTTTATTGAAGTCAACTCTAGAAGATCTTCTTTGGATGGATCAAGATATTCTTTTCACCCATCAAGCTCAGATGCAGACTAGGGACAGTCTGTAAGTTGGGGAGAGATGTGGTGACCAAATCTGGACACTCTGGACCAGATGGGGAAAATTCAATTTTTTTTTCTTTATAGATTTTATTAAAAAAAAAAAAAACGGAATTTCTTTTTCAGTATCACTTCTCCAATTTCCTCATCCTTTCAAACATCCCTTTGTCCCATTTTTCAAGAACTGGCCTCTCTTGGCCTGACCATCTAGGTAGCATTTTTGATCCCCTCTCTCTTTGTTCCCCCCCCTTCCTTTTGGCCAAACGCGCGGGCCAAGACCCGCTCGGCCCAAGATCTCATCTCCAAACCTCAACCTCCAATCCATCTCCAACATCATCCTCATCTCCCTCATCTAACCAATCCGTTTCCCTGCTTGACCTAGACCTTGGTCAACCCTTACTAACACCCCTCAAGCCCCTATCACTCCATCTGCTCAATTCACCCATCCTTGGCCCTTTGTTCTGTTGCCTGGTCTCCCCCCATCAACCCTTGTCTCATTTGATCTACCTTGGTCATACAACCCCAAAGGTTTGTTCAAATTGCTACTTGGAAGCTGCATTGGATCTCTTCCACCTCCACTAAGCTCTCTAATCCCAGCCCTTGATCTCCAACTTGTCAAATCATCAAAAACAACGTTGTCAATGTCTCAAGCCAACCAAAAGAAATCTTATTCCTCACTCAACGGTCTTGATGATCAACAATCATGCAAGCTTCCCCCCTACCTCCTCATCAGCCTTCCCATCTGCCAATCCATCCATAGCTTGCACCCCCTCCCCTCTTTGGGTGGGGGTGGGAGAGTGACGTCTACCACCCGCAGACACCTGCGGGGGTCTGGCCCATTTTTTTTCCCACCCCTTCCGCCTTTTGGTGAGGGGTGGGGGTGATCCGGTATTGTTGTGCGTTTCCGTCCACGGATGGACGCAGGATAGGTGAAGGGATAAAGATAGATCCCACCCCGGTCAGGAAGGCTGGATTTCCACAACCCTGCGTGATCAAATTCTTCTGATCACCTTTATCTGAAAATCAACATCAAAAAAAAAAAAATTTTTTTCCGCTCCATTTGTAGTGTCTCTTGTACATAGTCTAACAGGGCCTCCTGCCCATATAAGGAGGGGCTCTCCCCTGCCTTTTGAAGGGTATCCGAGCATCCTACAACCCATGAGCACCATAGGAGGACATCCTATCCCCACATCCCATCAGCAGAGGGAATCATCATTGTTTTCACCTTGCAATACATCATCCATGGGGTATTCATTCCCCTTTATCCAAGACAAGAAATTTAGGTATATCTATGATTTCTCCTTGATCCTTGAGCCTCCATTGTCAGCTTGCTACTATGTACAGAGCAAAACTGTCAAATAGTCACACAAAACTATGAAAAATAAGAATATCTCAATTAACAAAATAAGGAGTACAAAATCCATAAATATTATTACAGGAATGGATTCCCACCCAAAATTAGGTAGGGTCACTCACTGACCCCACCCTTTGTTCCAAGTCCTTATATTTTTAAAATAATTCAAAAGAAAAGTACTAAAAATTACAACACCAGTATGGCACTTTTTGGCCATTCTAATATTTCACACGTATTTTCATGTATAGGGTTTACACCTAAACTTCACTCAGAATTGAGGTGTTGTGTATATTTTAGGAGTTACATGCCGGAATGTGTTATGTCCCAATTCCCGCGCGCATCCCCGCATCATTACATATCCCTATGTACTAGTAGCAGCAGGTTCCTGCGTACTAGAGACCTGCGCGCAGCTGATTCTGCCACGCAAGCAGCGGATTCTACCCCGCGTGCATCTGTACTAACTGATCCCCGCGTCTGGATCAGTTGTGACTAGTCTGACAACCAGGTACTGCTCAGAAGAGCTACTACCTAGTTAGGGTTGCCTAGTATATGTAACAAACTGACATATGCATTACTAATGATCTAAAAAGATCCAAACTTAAATAAAATTAATGAAAATTAAGTTTAAAACATTTTTTAATAATAAATCAAAGATCAAGGATTATCACATAAATCACTGACTCTTATCTTTGAAGACCACGAAACACTAAAAGGAGTGTTCATAAAAATTATTAAAAATTACCTACATGATCAGCAGATAATAGATAATCAGAAAACATCCACTTTAAAGCAATATCAATAATAAAAATGAAGGATGAGTACAGAATGATCAAATTTATGCCACAACAGATTAATAGATCCTGTGGCTAAAATAGTACAGAAATCAAGCAGATCTAAGGACAGCTGATTGACAGAACCTATTTGATGTGATAATCCTGCCCTGACTGGCTTTCCAGCCTCATCCCACGAGCAGAACCCTCTCTACTTGCCCTGAGAAGATCAAAATGACCCCCAAAAAGGTATTTATACAGACCTCTTTTGATCCAATCAGATCATCAGTTACCAGGAATATTTATTATCAATCAGACACCGTGTCATTATTGGTCAAGTGATTATATGAAGATAAGCAAGTGATTTATGACTTAATCTGTAGTATTATTATTTACCTTTATTAACCAATCAACCATTGAAGTTTAGTCAAGAAATCTACCCCATCTGCTCTGAAACCCTTCCAATTATCCCAGGATTTTTCGTGGTAAAGTGCTCAGAGTGAGTGTTACCCTTCCTGGTTTGGCCATTTGAGCTTTTAAGCCCGGCCATTAGTGGAATAAGTCCTTTCCAAGGCACCCATCTTTATTCCAAGGTTCTTGAACTGCCTAAGAAGGCCTGTTGAAGAGATGTTGCTAGTCTGTAAAGATCCCCAGTAGTATAATACTGTGGCCTCTCTTTTATATCATATTGAAAAACTTTTACTACAAAACCAATTAAACCTTGTAACTGCTCTTATTAAATCATTTATTTGAGCTTCTAAGTGTTTATTATTGGAATAATAATTATTATTATCATTCCAGCATTTTTATCACTCTCTGTAGCTAAAGAACTGCAAGGTTCCTGGTATCAGAGAGCTGACATCCATACTCAAATGCTTGATCCTTGATCCTCATCACCAACCAATAGCTTTGCTGGTTGAAGAAGAATTTGACTAGTTGAATTCTTGAGTGTGTTACACCACTCCTGATCCCTTTATCCGACTATAATGGTCCTGATCATCCTTTGATTAGCTTTCTGGAACCACTCACTTTTGACTGAAGAGGTTTTATTAAGCTTAAAACCTGGAGTGTTAAACCTCCCTTCATCTCTTTTGAAGTTTAAGTCCGCCATGCTACTCTAGAGTCCCTTGAGAAGTGTTTGGTTATTCTTGTTTGAATCAGTTATTGTTTTGCTTCTAGAGCTTCTTCAAACAATGAGTCTTGTCTTGTGCAGCCACCCACAGTTATCTGGTACCCTTCAAGCGCTTGATTGCGGAGAGTTGGGCAGGTTCATTGAGGACAAGGTTGTTTGGGATTGAGCTAATCTTTCCTAAGCTTCTGGTGACGACCAGAGCTATTAGCTTGTGGGCCTTGTTAGTTACAATTTCCTTGTCTTGTTGAACTCTGAAAAAACCTTGACTTCTTCTATTCAAGTTTTCACCGGAACCATCTTGCCTCAGATAGTGTTGTTTCCCCAGCTACAAACTACTATAATCTTTATCCTCTTACATTTGATCCCCCATTTTACCAGGTTCTGGACTTTGATCTTGGTTAAATTTAAATATTTTTGTAACACTCAAAGGGCAGCCTAACCAGCACCTTTCCCCTCCACAGAACTGCCACGGCCTAGCACTGTTTGGAGTCTTACAGCGCCTTCCCCACCGCGCCAAGATTTCCGCCTTCAGTTTTGGCCAATTGAGTTCCTCATACACTTCCATCTTTTGACTATTTGAATTTTTTCAAAGAACTTAGAGAAGGAATAAACTTAAGAGGGCTAAGACAAGAACAGTAATGAGTTATACATTCAATATGAGAAAATCAAAAAGAGACAAGATAGAATGAAAATCAAGAAACAAGCATCAAGCTTTTGGAACTTTTGGCAGAAAATAAGGATGAGTAGGCTGAGGTTGAGGAACAAGGAAATTTTTGAGATTTCACGTCAGAGCAATTTCATCCCACCGGGGGTTTCACATTTCCTGCACTCACCTGCACTCACCCCCAATCTCTCAGATTCCCAGGGTGCTAAGGGACAGTGACAGTCTGATGATGATCTCTCAACCTTCCTGACAACTCTGATTGCACAATTCTTCATCAAAATTCTCACCTCAAGTCATGATCTCCTTACTTCCCTTTGTAAAAGCTTTCCTTCTCATGTCTCTTGCTTTCCTTCCCTTGACCTCATCTTCCGTCCTGCTTGTTCTGTCTTATTCACTCATCCTCTGACTAAAATCATGCCTGGTGAGATTTGTCATCTGTCTCATTCTTCTCATTACTCATGTCTCAATGACTCACCTATTTGATGGTTCTAGCTTTTCATCATCTTCTCCCTTCACAAACTCAAGACCTCCCAAATCCACCAAACTCACAATCAACCTCTCCTCAACCAGTCACACTTGCAGTCTTGACTTCCTGTCTGTTTTTGTCACTCACAGTCTCATGCCTGTCTCTTGTGTTGTTCTCATCTTTTGCTATTCCTTTTGTTTCTAGTTCTCAGCTCAGTTCACAATTCAAAATTCATTATCTTTTCACAGTTAAAAGCCAAAGGGACCTATCAAGACCCCGCTTGACCACTGAATAATCAACTGAGAGAGGATCCTAACTGGGCACCATGGACTCCTTCAAACAAACTATGATCAAGACTGCTCTCAAAACAATTCCTTTGCTCAGAGAAGACAATTATGGAATCTGGAGGTATAAAATGGATGAGGTGCTTGATGTCAGAGGATGCACTATAGCCATGAATGACAAGATCTCTGTGTTGGAAACTTCTGTCAACAACAAACTCAAGCTTCTTATAATGTCCAAACTAGACTCTACAGTTCACAAGAACATATTCACGGCAGAGAACAGGAATTCGGCCAAACTCCTATGGAAAGCCATCATTCACAAGTACGCATCATTTCAAGCATCAAATCAAGCCAGGGTCTTCAACAGTCTTCTCTACCTCTCATTCAATCCCAACAATATTGTTGATTTCATCATGAAGGTGAAGGTCTGCCTCAAAAAGATGGGCAAGGTTGGTATCAAGCTGCCTGATGACATATTGGCATATCTCATTCTCTTCAAATTTCCGACCTCCATGGACAATTTCAAAAGGCAAATCATGCATTCTGAAAAGGAGCTCTTGGTGGAATTCATACTCAACCATCTGACTCAACTCAATAATGAATCCATGGCTAAATCCTCTATTTTGAATTCTGGAATAAAGGGCAATGTTACTCTTTTCGGAGGAAAAACCGCCACACACACTATGTCATCCCTAGGATCCAACTTGAAGCAATGTGTCAAAGGCTATCATCATCCTAGCCAAGATAAGAATCACTCGGCTGGAGAATGTTGGCACCCCCATCCTGAAGTAGCCCCTGAATGGCAGAGAGAGAATCAAGAAAACAGGAAAGCAAAGAAGGGTGGACCAAAAGCCAAGGCTGAGTCACATTCAGCTCACTATCTAGCCTTACTCAATCAGTGGATCAAACACGGCAATTCAAATTGGCGGTTCTTACTTGATAGCGGAGCGTTGGTCCACATGATCAAAGACATTCGTTTCTTCAGCAAGATGGAGCCCTACTCCGGTGAACCTATCAAGACGGGGAAAGAAGGAGCCAGCCTGCCAATAAAGGGGAGAGGTACTGCAATACTTTTCTGGGACAATCTTACGCTCAAACTCAGCAAAGCCTTCTACGTACCCAACGTGACCATCAACTTAATCAGTGCAGGTGCTTTGAATGGCAAGGGTTGCTCAATCACCTCCACCTGTAGTAAATTCTCTGTGTCTCATGCCAGTAAGGTAGTACTAAGTGGATGGATCAAAGACAATCTCTACACTCTACCTACACCCTCTTATGATGCTGTTTCATCTCCAAAAAATATTTTCTCATCCACCATCTCTTTGCGAGAAGACACCCTACTTGAGATTCACAGAAGATACGGACATGCGTCTCTATCAAGACTTGCTCTCTTACTCAACATATTCCTGGTGAAGTTAAACAAAATTTTCAATGTGTTGAATGTTTCAAAAGCAAAATCAAAATGTTGTCTTTCAAACTATCATCCACAAGGTTGTCCAAAGCTTTTGACAAAATACATCTTGACTTCATGGGGCCAATCTGACTGTTGTAAGACTCCAAACGGTGTTAGGCCATGGCAGTTGTGTGGAGGGGAAAGGTGCTGTTTGGGCTGCCCTCCTGAGTGTTAAAAAAATATTTAGATGTAACCAAGATCAAGGTCCAGAACCTGGTAAATGAGGAATCAAGGAGTAGAGGATAAAGATGATAATAGTTTGGTAGCAATGGAACAGCACTATCTGAGACAAGATTATGCAGGGAAAACTTGAACAAAAGAAGTTCAAGTATGCTTAAAGTTCAAAGAAAAAAATCTTTTGTATGTAAACAACGCCCACAAGCTAATAACTCTGGTTGTCAGCAGAAGATTGGGGATTATCAACTCAAACCCAACCAAACTCCAGGTTCTCAATGAACCTGCCCAACTCTCCGCAATCAAGCGCTTGAAGAGTACCAGATAACTGAGGGTGGCTGTACAAGACAAAGCACAATGTTTAAGAAGCTCTAAAAGCAAAAAAGTAACTGATTTGAAGCAAGGATAACCTCAATACTTCTCAAGGGACTCAAGGGTAGGCTGGCAGAATGCAACTCCAAACAAAATAAAGGGAGGTATAACACTCCAGTTCTTAAGCCTAATAAGACCTCTTCAATCAATTGTTATTGGCTCCAGAAAGATGATCAGGTATCAGGACCAGTATGGTCAGAGAAAGGGATCAAGGAGTGGTATAACACACTCAAAAAAATTCCAACAGACAGAATTTTCTTCAACCAGCAAGGCTATTGGTTGGTGACAAGGATCAGGCCACAGAGGGGCAAAGACTAAGGGTCAAAAAAATGGATCAGGGGGCGATCAGAGATATTCCTAGGATAAGGATCAGGATCTTAATTTCAAGATAATGGGGGGACATTTTCACACAACCACCCCACGTACTATAGGGCAATTCTTAGATGATTGTGAGCGCAAAGGAATGCTGAGTGCAAGGGCAAGTGCATGTAGAAAGGCTCAGTTGCGAAGTGCAAAATTGGTTATGCTGCTCAACAAACAGCAAGAGGAATGAAATGTGTTCCAAAGAAGGAAACTCAACCTGAGTCCAATGTGATAACTAGGTTGTAGCAAATGCAAGAACGTATGAAATTAACTAACTGAGGAGACAATCATCAGGCAAGGGGATAGCCTTTATAAGGTAATCCAAAGTGACTAGATACAACCCAGTGATGAACTAACTACAGTTGAAGTGGTGAGGCAATGAATGACAGGAACGGGATAGGAAATGAAGAATTAGTACATATCCGAGGTCATAGTGTAAGTGCAAGACAATAGAATCTGAGCGCACAATTGTATGTTGAATTGGGACCGGAGGGAGTGAAATTGAAGGTAATTCAAATGAGAAGTAATAGTGTATGCAGGGTAGGGACTAGTCCAATTGCAAACTGTACAGTAATGATGGCTTAGTTGGACGTAGATGCAAACTAAAAAACAGTGTGTGACCAAATATGGAAGTCCAAGGCTGTTGATTGGCCAGGGAAGGAGATTGGATCTCATAATGGATGGCTGACCGGTATGGAGTTAACCGCAAAGTTTGCAAGTATATACTGAATTGGTTGCCAAGATTGGAAGGTCAATGCAAGCCAGAGGAAGTAGCGGATTGCACCATTGATGTTGTGCTTTATTTGTGTCACGCTTTTAGACTGAGGTAGATGGTACTGAGGAGAGGACATGTCAAAGTGATGAAGAAAATAATACCTAAGTGCAAAGCATGACAGTTGCCCGGGTATAAAGACGCGAGCTCCTGAGAGCGTTCAGATAAATTTTCCCATTGATTTCAAGTCGTTAATAATTACTGTATACCCTTACACATTATTTAATTCATTACTCGATAAATTTATAATTTATATAGAATGTTGTCATTTTTGTCCCGCTGTTGCAAGAGCTGTATTCGCCAAAACAAGTGATGTGTCCCTAGTACTGCCGTCCGAGGCCTTCCAGGCAAGTGAAAGCAATGTTGCCTTTGTAAAGTAGCCTGCAATTTCCCTATAAATGTTGAGTTGACTGTTGAGGGTCCCCCAGAGTCATCAAGGGAGATGCGGAGTTGTAGGTCTGTGACAAGGGTTAACTACAAGATACCACCGTTGCCGGAGATTGAATACTTGGGTACTCGAGTTCCTGGTGAGTACTAATCTGGACTGACTATAATAAAGATAATAAGTAAATTTTGCTTGTTTTGCTAGTTTTTCCCCGTTTCCAAAGGTATACTACGAATACACCACCACCACCAACACCCTACTGGGGACCGCCAACTGAACTCCTGGGGGCCCAGATGGATGCCGAGGTGCGAGGCTAAGTGCCCGGTGCGGAACCGGTTGGAGTCATAACCAAGGAAGCAAGGGAGGGGGAAGGAAATGAAGTGGAAAGAGGATTGATAGATGGAGGAGACGGAAATGGAGGGAGAGAAGGAACGGAGGAATTAGGAGAAGGGAATGGAGGAGATGGAAGGGATGGAGTGGATGGAACGGAAGGAATGGAGGGCCAAGGCAAAGCGGATCCAGTGCGAGTTGTAGGGCTGGTCAAAACAGATGCAAGGCGGCTGACAGGCAATATTGGAGAAGGCTTGTTGGGAGGCCAAAGGAAGAGAGCGTAGGAAGAGCTCTTGGAGGAAGGTGGATGGAATGCTTGGCCAAAGCAAGCTCGGATTGCAAGGTGCGAGGAGATCTTTGAGAGGCATATCGTACAATGATGAAGACCAGGATACTTTTCGATCCATGGTTGCGGAATTGACTGCAAATTGGGGGGATGCAGAGAAGAAATTAAAGGAAACTTTGTAATTATTTATTATAAATATATATTTTCTCTTTTTTTTATATATATATAATTATAAATAGAATTTTTTTTTTAATAAGGAATGAAGTTTTTATTTAGTAGAAATGAAAGGGAAATGAGAAAAAGGAATAACACGGTGAGATGGAGGATTTGACTGATGGGATGTTGGTGTGAAATAAAATGGGGTTAGATGAGATGGAATGTGTAATGGAAGGGGATTGGATGAGATGGAATGTGGAATGAAATGGGATTAGATTGGATGGGATGGAATGTGGAATGTAATGGGATTGGATGGGATGGAATCATGATTGTCAAGGTTTGCAAGGGTAGCTTGCATGGAAGTCTTGAATCAGATTGGGTGAATTGCAAAGGTGATGGGCTGGTTCCCACAAGGTGCAATCTTTGTCGGACTGGAAGCCAGACCATTCAACAAGGTATTGAAGTTTTCCTTTGAATAACCTGGAATCCAGAATACGGCTTACTTCCCACTCTTGATGATCAAGGACAGTGACTGGTTCAGGAGGGGGATGAGTCTTTCCCGGGTATAGAACTTGAGCTGGCTCGAGGAGAGACACATGAAAGACCAGGTGGATACCTTTCCATTTCGCAGGTAAAGTAAGTTTAAAGGCGTTAGGGGAGATGACTGATTCTACTTTAAAGGGGCCAAGCTTTCTTTGGGAGATTTTGCAAGTTGGGCAAGTGCTGCAAATGTTGCAAGCATCAAGCCATACTTGATCTCCTACAGCAAAGGTTGGAGCCGAAGTGCGAGATTGGTCTGCTTGCTCCTTATAGCGCTGGTTTGCTTCTTTGACATTGGTTTGAAGTTGCAATTGAAGGGATTGAATTTGTTCAAGGTAATTGGTAGCAGGTTGAGAAAGTGCTACATGAAGGGAAGAGAAAGTTGGGTTTCTACCATAAAGAGTTTGGAAGGGCAACTGTTTGGTGGAGGAATGAGTGGAGTTGTTGTAGGCAAATACGACTAGTGGGAGCCATTGTGACCAGTTGTCTTGTTGATAGGCAACATACATTCAAAGATATTGTTCAAGAATCTGATAAACTCGCTTGGTTTGCCCATCCGTTTCCGGGTGGTACGCCATTGATAAATTGAGAGTGATCTTCAAATGTTGGAATAGCAAGGTCCAGAATCTTTAGACAAACAGAGATCCACGATCACTAACTATATTATCAGGGAGACCATGTTTCAAAAATACATATTCTATGAACAAGTTAGCTAAGTCTTCTGAAGAGGCCGTCACATTACTGCGCAGAAATAAAGCCGTCTTCAAGAAGCAATCTACTATTACTAGAATAGCATCATATCCACTAGAAGAAGGTAATTGAGAGATGAAATCCATAGAAAGTGAGTGCCAAGGACAAGGCGGAATTGGAAGTGGCTGGAGCAGCCCATACTTTGGGTGTTTTGAGGACTTGTTACAATTGCAATCATAGCACGCGCTAACATAGTCTTTTACTTCTTTGGTCATACCAGGCCAGTAGAAGTCTTGTGCAATCAATTGGTAGGTTATATCCTGCCCATGATGACCAGAAAGCGGAGAATTGTGCCATGACTCAAAGATATCTAACTTAATGCAAGAATTATCTGGTACTACTATACAATTATCATAGAATAAAAAGTCATTATCATCAATACTGTAACTACTATCTAATAATTTTGCACTTTTGCAAAGTTCAATGCACTTGGGGTTGTCGCTTTGAGCTTGTCCGAGTTTGGAAGCCAAATCTTTCAAGTGAGCAATGATTGAACTGAGTTGGGCAGATTGGGTTGAGAAGAGTGTCCTAACGCTTTCAGGGTTGTTTTCGGCGAAGGTGCTCCCCCCCCTGGGTAAACGTTGTCCCAACATGATAAAGCATCAGGGACTACTGCTTGTTTTCCAGGACGGTACGTGATTGTAAAGTGGAACTTGGAGAGGTATTTGGCCCATTGTGCCTGTCTACGTGTGAGGACTTTTCAGCTCATGAAATAATTTAAAGAATTATGATCAGTTAAAACTTCAAAGGATTCCCTAAGGCTCAGAAGGTATGAAAGCCATTTCTTCAAGCAATAAATGATTGCAAGAAGTTCCTTGTCATCAATCTCATAGTTAATCTCTGCAGCAAGCAACTTGAAAGACTCAAAAGCTATGGGATGAAAGAGAGAAGTGGAGGAAGAGAACTGCAAGATTACTCCTGCAATCGCATAGTTGCTTGCGTCTGTTTTGACAATAGTGCAAGCTAGCTCGTTGAAGTGAGCAAGTATTGGAGCAGTGGTGAATGCTTTCTTCAGAGCTTTCAACCCTGAAGCAGCTTGTTTTTTAAAGACAAAAATTTCTTCAGAGCTTTCAACCCCGAAGCAGCTTGTTTTGAGTGTCTTTTTGAAGAAGGTTAGTAAGATTCACAGTTTTTTTGGCGTAACGCGCAATAAACCTTCTATAAAAATTACTGAACCCAAGGAAAACTTGAAGGGATTTAACGGAAGAAGGTGGGGGCCAGTCCAATATGGGTTTGCTTTTGGCTGGGCCCATCAATAGTCCTTGCTGCAAGACTACAACACCTAGAAATCAAAGAGAAAAGGAATGGAATTTGCACTTAGAGGCTTTCGCAAACAGGTCATTCTTGCAAAGTTGCTGCAGCACCTCTTTCCCATGTGCAATGTGATCTTTGAGGTTCCTTGAGTAGACTAGTATATCAACGAGATATACCATGAGGTATTTACCTAAGAGATCAGAGAAAATGTTGTTGACAAAATGCTGAAAAGTGGAAGGAGCATTACAGAGGCCAAAAGGCATGATGGTATACTCATAACTGCTAAACTGGGTTCTCATTGCGGTCAAATACTCATGACCTTCCCTAATGCAAATTGGGTTATAGGCACCTCGAAGGTCTAACTTTGAGAAATAAGCAGCTCCATGGAAGAGGGTGAGGAGATGTGACATAGGCCGTACTGGATAGGCATTCTTCCAGGTTACCTGGTTCAGTTTCCTGTAGTCAACACAAAGGCAAAGTCTGCCGTCCTTTTTTGGAACAAATAGGACAGGTGAACCGTTATTTGAATCGCTTGGTTGAAGAAATCCTTTTGCTAGATTTTCTGCAATGTATTCTTGAAGCGCAATTGATTCTTGCGTTGAGAGAGATTAAACTGGTCCTGGTGCCGGAGATGGGCCAGTAAGTTTGATCTTGTGATTGTAAGGACGGGATGGAGGCAGTTTATCTTCTCTTGCAGCTGAGAAGACTTCAGCAAAGTCATGAGGTTCAAATGTTAATTACTCCTTCTTGCCAATTCACATCCGGATTCCAGTAAACTAGGAAATCATGGCCTAGAATGGTATCATCCATTTGGGGTATAGCCAAGACAAATAAATCCAATTTGAAGCTGGGGAAATTGTAGAATGCAAAGGTCCATTTTGCCTTTTGGGAAACCCAATAAGACGGTTCAGTCGCACTACTTACTAAATAGATAGAAAATTTATCTATCTTAGAACGCGTAAGATTTTTCAAATTGGCAAAAGATTCACTGATGAAGGAAACATTAGCGCCGGAGTCAAGTAATACTTGATAAGGAGTGTTGTCGGAATGGAATAGGATAAATCTTGAACTCGGAGCACCTAGTGACTTGCAAGTGCAAAGATTTACTCGCAATGATTTAGATAATGTGTAGTTTTCCTTCCGAGTATCAGAAAAACTACAAGCTAATTTTTTGACTGCTTAGCCTCTTCACGCGCTAACCGCTTTGCACAACTGTCAACATCATGTTTTCCTCCACAATACATACACAGCCCATTCTTCTCCCTTTGTAGCCCTTCCTTGTTCCATAGCATCGCGGTTTCTTTGTCCAAGAACTTTGGAGTTTTGGCAACAGTTTTTCATTTTGAGTTGGAGTTCAAAGTCCAGGTTGGTTTGGATTGTTTTGGGTTCCTCCTGTTTTGCTTTGAGGAGTTGTCCACCCTCCAAGCCAAGGTGGAAGGTCCATGGTTGTTTTGCCAAGAGCAATTCTTGTCATGATAGCCATTATCAAGCTCAATCACTCAATCAATTAGCTGCTGAAGCAAGGTTGTCTTAAGACCCCCAACTGCGAGCTGTTCAATTAAGCGTGCCGGTAGACCCTTTCGGAAATGGAATAGAAGAGCGGCCTTGTTCTGCTGGATGCAAGACTGCAAGGTTTGAAAATGAGAAATATAAATGGATGCTCTACTATTTTCCTTCATAACTAAACTATTAAGTTTGTATTTGGCATTTTGAACCTTCATTGGGGTAGCCTAACAGGGTGAACAGTTGTTGCTCAAACCTGTCCCAGTTGTTAAGAATACATGTGGGACTGTTGTTGGACAAAAGTTTGAGGTACGGTTCGAACCACTGCAAGGCTCTTCCTCCTAAGAAGGACAAAGCATACATAACTTTATGCCTATCAGAAGGGAAATTGTTGGAGTTGGTTGAAAAGATGATTTTACAAGACTTTTGGTAGGATCTAAGCTTATGAGGGTGTTCTCCCGTAAAGTGATTGGGTTGTTTCATGCCCGGAGTGCAAAAGCTAGGAGTACTTGGACTGGATTGCTGGGCACCATGAGTGAGGGCCTGGATCAATTTCAAAGGCAGGGTTGTAGCATTGGGCTTGGTAGCATTAGTGCGAACCCCTAGTCTACCACATGTTGATGTTTCATCAGAAGACTGTTTGGAATCTGCAAATTCCCCAAGAGGGTCCGTCGGAGCATCCCGTGGGGGAGCCCGAGGATCATCAAGGGGTTCAAAATATGGCAATTTTGAAGGAGGAACAGGATCTAAGGGTTGTTGGGCCCAAGGAGCGCTGGTTCTCCCTACCCGATGGATCTCATCATTGTAAGGGGCAAGGGAAGCGTTCCCAGTTGAGCGAGTACGTGACATTGAGAAAAAGAAGTCTACTATAGGTTGGCAAGCTACAATAGATCAGTTGAGTTAGTTAATTTACTGTCACACGAACAGCCCACGTACTTTAGGGAAATTCTAAGATGTTTGTGAGCGCAAAGGAATGCTGAGTGTAAGGGCAAGTGCAATTAGCAAGACTCAGTTGCAAAGTGCAAACTTGGTTATGCCACTCAACAGATGGCGAGAGGAATGAAATGTGTTCTGAAGAAGGAAACTCGACCTGATTCCAATGTGATAACTAGGTTGTAGCAAATGAAAGAACGTATGTAATTAACTAACTGAGGAGACAATCATCAGGCAAGGGGATAGCCTTTATAAGGTAATCCAAAGTGACTAGATACAACCCGCTGATGAGCTAACTGCAGTTGAAGCGGTGAGGCAATGAATGACAGGAACGGGATAGGAAATGAAGCAGTAGTACATATCCGAGGTCATAGCATAAGTGCAAGACAATAGAATCTGAGCATACAATTGTATGAAAAATTAGGAAAGGAGCAAGTGACATTGAAGGTAATGCAAATGAGAAGTAATAGTGTATGCAGGGTAGGGACTATTCCAATTGCAAACTGTACAGTAATGATGGCTTAGTTAGATGTAGATGCGAACTTACAAACATTGTGTGACCAAAGATGGAAGTCCGAGGCTGTTGATTGGCCAGGGAAGGAGATTGGATCTCATAATGGATGGCCAACCAGTATGGAGTCAACCGCAAAGTTTGCAAGTAAATACTGAGTTGATTGCAAAGATTGGAAGGTCAACACGAACCAGAGGAAGTAGCGGATTGTACCATTGATGTTGTGCTTTATTTATGTCACGCTTTTAGACTGAGGTAGAATGTACTGAGGAGAGGACAGGTTGAAGTGATGAAGACAATAATCCCTAAGTGCAAAGCATGACAGAAATAAGCACACACTCCCATGGATGCTGAAAAAAAGGCTGGGGAGAGCCCCTCCTGTTATGGGAAGGAGGCCCTGTTAGACTATGTACAAGAGATACTACAAATTGAGCGGAAAAAAAGAATTATTTTTTTTTCTTTTGAGGATGATTGTCATGAGAAAACAAAAGAAAAAAAAAAGAAACAACCAAACACTCAGAAAAAAACAGAAGAGTTGAATCAAGACCCTGGCCCGTGCCAATGGTGTGCACGGGCAGGAGAGTAGCTATTGAGGGGCCCGCAGACATGCTGATGGGCCTGGGAGACAGTTGAGACCCGCGCGGGCAACAGACAAGCCCCTTGGGGAACAGTTGAGCTGGAGGTGGAAAGGATGAGGTAGACAGACGCTTGAGACGACCAGATGAGGTAGACGGGCGCTTGAGATGGCCAAATGAGGTAGACGGGAGCTTGAGACAGCCAAATTGGTTGTAGCAGTGGGGGTTGGGTTTTGATCAAGGAAGAGATCATGAGATTGGTGATTGAGTAGCAAAAAAGTCCTGGGAATCTAGATTAGCAGCTTTGGAGGAAATTGGGCAAGACAGGTTAACCAGAATGTTGGGAATAGATACAAAGAATTTGCTTGGTTATTCTCTGTAAATCTCAGTTTTGTTTGATTCTTGTGAATTTCTGTCATTTTCTGAGAACTTTGATAAATGCTTGGCAGATTCTTTTATGCTCAAAGAGCCAATCTTCAGATTGGAAGAAGGAAGTTGGTTAGCGGTTTTTGAGAAGTATGTTTGGAGGTTGATGGATTGAGGTCGCGAGTCATTAGAGGCAAGGGCCTTTGAGATGGTTCATGCAAAAAAAGCCTCCTTCGTCAACGGATTCACTCTTCCTTCCGCAATATCAATAGCAACTTGATCAGGCCATTTTTGACCACAACCATTGAGTCTGGTTGCTTTGATGGCTTTCTCAGCCTTCTTGAGCCTCCAAATCCATTCGTGTGACTTCTTTATCCCAAGTCCAGGGATGCTAGCTAGATAATCACATCCACTCAACATAGTCATCTGCCTGAACTTGCCATTGCTCCACAAGGACATCCGTTTGCCATCAACCAAACCAAGATGATCTTGAAAGATGAAGTGGTGGTGATGATGATGGTCAATTGGGTGGAGACAAGCCTGGCGGTCTTTTGGCCGCGCGCTTGGCAAAACAATGTTTCAAGGCTGAATATAGGAGTGGCAGGGATTTGAACACAAGAGTGGGGATACAAACACCCAAAGATCATCCTTTCCAACTGAGAGAATGAGCAGTTGGGAAGATGGGAACCAAATGGAACCCTATTCAAGATCAAAGATTTTTTTTTTGATAATGATGCCTATGAATGATGATAAGGAAAAATAAAAAAAATTAAAGTCTCCGCACTGGCCAGGGTTTCCAGGATGGGGCACCACATCTCTCCCCAACTTACAGAATTTCCCTAGTCTGCTCCCAAGTTTGATGCCATAAAAAGAGAAAGGAAAGAAAGATGATTGAAACCAAGGAATGGCCATTTTGATCTTGAGAGTGATTGAAAAAGAATATGTTGATCCTGTCCAAAAATCCTAGAAGTGGCTGAGATAAAATGAAGAGACGTCCCAGGTGTTCACATGCGTGACATGAAGTAGAGTTTCACAACAAAACGCAGTAGATGACCCTGGTGGTTCACAATTGGGAGGACTTACTTTTGGAACAAGTTGCCTCCACAAGAATGAAATTTCTTGACCTGATCAGCAGAGAACCTTCTGGCCATCTGATTACCATCCAGTTCCTCCAAAACATATGATCCACCTCTAATCTGACGGACCACTTGGTAAGTACCATTCCAGTGGTTAGAGAAAAGCTTTCCCAACTGAGTTTCCAAGGAATGATTATAAGCTAAGACTAGATCCCCAGGGTTCAAGGGATCCCTGATTTGCTTCAAATGCTTGTCTTCCCAATACTGAACTGATTTTTCCCTAGACTCCATCATCTTCTGATAAGCTTCACTACGGAAATCTTCACTCCTTTCCAGCTGCTTGGATCTAGCAACTAATAGATCAGTGGTTGAAGCAACCTTTTCCCAAGAAATACCTAAGAAAGATTTCATTTCCAGATCAAGAGGAAGGACAGCCTTTGACCAAAAATGATTTTGTAAGGTGAGTAGCCAGTGGTTTGTTTAGTTGAAATTTGATCAGAGAAGAGGACCAGGGGGAGGAATTTGCAACAATTCTTGCCACTTTCACCAGCCAGTTTTACAAGAGCAGCCTTAAAAGGAGCATGGCCTCTTTCCACCATGCCTTGGCCTTCAGGATAATAAGGAGTGGTCACCCTATGTTGACCAGGAAGTGATAAGATCATATCAGCCAGTTTACCACCAAACTTGGAGCTGCCATCAGTCAAATAAGATTGTGCCAAACCATAACGCATTGTCCAAGTCTCATAAAGAAAAGCTGCTACTGATTCAGAGCTGAGGTTCTTAAGAAAATTTGTGTCAACCCATCCAGAAAAATCATCTCTAGCCACAATGAGGTACTTAGCTCCACCAACCTTAATGTGAACCACATCCATAGAAATCCTCCCAAAGACAGTGGACTCTCCAGTGGGGTAACAAATTTTAGCCGGTGTGGTGTCAATTTATAGACACGGATTGGGGACTGAGTTGCGGCTGCGCGCTCAGCATTGGAGGAAAGCAGGCTCAGCATTAGGGTATGCGGAGTGCTCAGCAGCGGCAGCTGCTGGATCAGCAGCAGCCGCTGTTTGGCTCCGCACCTGGTGGACGAGTTGGGCTCAGCATTGAATGCGGTGTGGGAGGCAATCTGCCTTGGAGATTAGATTTGGAAGGTAGTGCGCTCAACTAGGTTTGCGGGCGCACCAGTTTGGATACATAGGGGCGGAGAAATCCGCGGGCTATGAAGGAAAGGATGGAGCGCGCGCTTGCGCGCGGGGATCATGCCGGATATTACCGAACACCCACGACGGGCGCGGACAAACGGATACGGACAGGCGCTGGGGGCTCCAAGTAGGGCGTGATGCGAGGACCGTGTCATGAGAAGGACGAACCGGATGGATGGAACGGGAGTTTGGTACGGAGGAGGGGGGAGAGGAGGCTAGGGTTTCTGTTTTGGGATTGTTTTCTGTTTCTTTCTCATACTGTCATTTGCGCGTGTACTTAGGTTAGGGTTGAGGGGGAGGAATTATCTTCACTCCCAACTCCGGGTTAGAGGGGATGCATGCATGGATGCAGAAGAGGAAGAATCACATCACATCATTGGATTGGATCACTCATCTCACCAAGAGATTAAAGGAACTCATACCGGATACACATCCAGGTGGAAAGTTCTTAGGATTGAAGGATTGGCGATTTCTCTCTCTCTCTCTACTTTTCTTTATCTCTTTATCTCTTTATTTCTATTTATCATTTGAGTGCGACTTTGGACATCCTCATCTCCTTTCAAACGCAGGGAACCGTTAACTTCCAAACCTTGGGACAATTATAGGGGGATAACCTTTATTTTTCCACATCTGGGGGTCTGGCCGGGAAGTAACCTTCTGTTTCTTGTCTTTTGAAGGTAACTGGGCGCAATGTCCTATTCATACCTCCCTACAGTTGCTCCTTCTTCTTCTTCTCCTTCTCCTTCCGTCTCTGGGTCTGCTACTCCGACCCCACTCTTGTCTTCCATCCCTCCTCCTCCCGCTCCCTCCGCTCAACCCAGGACAAGCTACGCCATTCCCCCATTGGTCTCCAGTGACCATGAACCCACTCGTCCGGTTCTCATCAGGCCGCGCAACTACCCTCACATCCGATTCAACACCGCGGATGTGGAGCAATTTCTCTCAAGATACAAAGGTATTGCAGATGCGGAAGGTGCGTAGGACGCTGATGAGGCCCGGCTTGTCTTCCTGTTCATTGTGGACAAAGAGAAGCTCCGGGATGTGGAGGAAATGTAAGGCTATGAGAATCAAGATTGGCCAAAACTGAAGGTGGTGATCCTTATGCGGTGGGGTAGGCGCAAACCTTGATTCCGGGAGAGCGATTTCAACCGCGTGGCCTTGGAGGCAAGGGCGCGCGGAGGGGTCAGAATGCGGGTGGAGCTGGCGGAGTACACCTCGACATTCAATTGGATCTATCGGTACTTGTCAAAGAACAAGGTGGTGGCGGGACAGAAGGGGGCAATGAAACGTGCATTTCTGGGCGGTTTAGGCGCTCAACTCCGGGCAAGGGTGCAGCGGCATCTTTACAATCACAACTTGGTAAAGCGGTCATTTGACGGGAGCATCGCGCTCCTTCCGGAGTTGGCTGTCATTTGCCGGGCTGTGGAGAGTGAGCTTGACTAAGAGGAGCTTATTGAGGACACCGCTAAGTCCTTCCCAGCGGGAACAAAGAAATCCGCCCCCCAGGTTCCGGCTCTGGCGCAATTTATGGCACCAGTTCCACCTACTTCCACACGTGTTCGGGTTCCTCAACCCGCGCCCGCCCCTCCGGTAAGCAAATTGAAGGAACTAATGAAGGATCTGAAGATCTGCATGAGCCCTATGGGCCAGCAGCAGCCGCAAGGGCCTCCACCTCACATGGTGGAAGGGTTTTGGCCGCCCAGTACCCTTGTGCCAAGGGGGTGCTTGTACTGCGGGGAAAACAGTCATTGGCGATCGGCGTGCGAGGAGCTTACAAAGGATCTCAGTGCAGGATTAGTTCAAACAGCGGGGATGGGGTACATGTTTCCTACAGGCAAACAGATTCTGATGGAACCAAGCCAGCCGACTGCAATGCAGCAGGTGCGCACACAGGGTCAGGAGGCAGGAACAATGGCGCAAGCGTCACTTGGAATTGTTACCGGTCCCGGATTGTGGCAACCACCTTGGGTGGAAGCTGAGGTAAGGGTAGTGGCAACGGAAGAAAAGGTGGCGGTCTCCAATAAAATGGAGGTGGACGCGAAGGAGCGACCCCCGTCAGCCATTCCAAAACCGGCCGCTGTAAGACTCCAAACGGTGCTAAGCTGTGGCAGTTCTGTGGAGGGGAAAGGTGCTGTTTAGGCTGCCCTCCTAGGAGTTACAATAATATTTAAATGTAACCGGAATCGAGGTCCAGAACCTTATGGATGAGAAATCAAAGTAAGGGAAGAGGATAAGAGTTGTCGGTAGCGATGGAAACAACACTATCTGAGGCAAGATGGTGCAGGTAAAGACTTGAACAAATAAGTCAAGGTTTGTTCAGAGTTCAATAGAACAAGGTAGTTGTAAGTAACAACGCCCACAAGCTAATAACTCTGGTCGTCAGCAGCTGATTAGGAAAGATCAACTCAATCCCAACCAACCTCCAGGTTCTCAATGAACCTGCCCAACTCTCCGCAATCAAGCGCTTGAAGGGTACCAGATAACTGGGGGAGGCTGAACAAAACAAAAGCAATTTGTTTATGAAGCTCTAGAAGCAAATCAATAACGAATTCAAGCAAGAATATGCCAACACTTCTCAAGGGACTCAAGAATAGCGTGGCAAAATTCAACCTTAAAGAGGAAGGGAGGTATAACACTCCAGGTTTTAAGCTTAATAAAACCTCTTCAATCAAACGTGATTGGCTCCAGAAAGATGATCAAGGTGAGATCAAGACCAGTATGGTCGGAAAAAGGGATCAGAGTGGTATAACACACTCAAGAATTTAGACAGGAATTCTTCTTCAACCAGCAAGGCTATTGGTTGGTGATAAGGATCAAAGTCACAAGGGACAGAGTTTGAGTATGGAGGCTCAAAGGATCAGGGGGCAATCATGGATATACCCGGATAATTTGCTCAGATAAGTGGGAAGGATGCCCACCGATAAATTTGATTATGATGATGAGGGGATATGATAATGGATGCTTGGATTGCTTGGATGCTGGATGCTGGGCCAAAAGGCAGGGGAGAGCCCCTCCTTTTATAGACATGAGGCCCTGTATACTATGTGCAAGTGATACTACAAATAGGTGCGGAAAAATGAAAACATAAAAAAAAAATAAAAAAAAATAAATAAGAAATGTCACCCGCGTCGAGAATGACCGCGGCAACCATATGGACACCCGCAACAGCGGTCGCGGGTGTCGACAACGGCTGTCGTTGCCTGATTGGCGGCGACAACAGGGTGAAGGTTCTGGCAGCCGCGCGCAGTCGCTCGCAGTCGTTGGTCTGATCGGATGATGGGCAAGGAGGAGGTAGAGGAGGGTTGAAGGATGAGTGGGAAAGATGAGGATCTTGTGGGCACCATCCTTGGCGCTAGTCAACGATGATCCTGGGTGCAGACAATGATCCTTGGTTTGGAGCTCATCATCATCATCATCATCATCATCCTCGGGTCCGACGACGCTTAGGAACCTTAATCGCCTCAATAGATCTTCCGCCAGACTGGCTCGATTTGGGGGATCCTCAACGGTTTGCTCCCAGCCTACCGGGGGTGAGCCAGGCGGGGAGATGAAAAAGTTTTTCTGCAAGTCCGGCGGTCTCAACCTATCCTTAGGATCAACTTCCGGTTGATTAGAATCGAGAAGATTGACGTTATCGATTGAGAGTGGGTTCGGTAGGACAGGTGATGATGATGCTGATGAGGAGGAGGAGGAGGAGGATGATGATGATATGGGTACTTGGGGACCAAAGTATACTCAGATCATCATTGATTGAGGATGATCCAAGAACGATCTAGTCTCTGGATCGATGGAAGGTGTGAGATTGGAATGATCTAAGGGGGAGAACAGGAGTTGACGTAACTCAAAGTCTTCAAACGTGAATCAATCCATGTCCTTCTTAGCGATCGAGGTTGAGTGAGGTTGAGAGTAAACAATTAAGATCCTCTTTAGGTTAGTAAGAGGAGTCCAGGTGAGGATGGGACCATAACTCTCAAGATGGATTCAAAGGGTGAGTTGGAGGATCGGATGAAAGAATATCTTGGAGGGACAACTGATGATGATTGAATTGGAAGTCGAGCCAGAGCTGTTCAGCTTTGATGATGACGGCGGAAGTTTGGATGGCTGGGGGATGGTCATCGTCAAGAGTTGAGACTGGGCTGGGTGGATGGATGATGGTGATGATGATGAGGATCCGATCAAAGGGATCGTCGCAGGTGGTTCGACAATTGCTTGCATCGCCAAAAGTCAGGGCCGCAAGCGCAACAAGTGGGAGTTGAACATAGAAGGGGGTAATCAAAGCAGAGAGACAGGCAAGAGACCTGTCCTAGACCGCTAGGACAGGGAGAAGTTGAGAGATGGGGGGAAATGAAGGTACCCATAAGGGTACAACTGAAAAAGATATATTTTTTTTTCTTTTTTTTTTTTTTTTTTGGTGGTGTCCCGGATTGGTCACCACACCGCGCGCGTGCCTGGAACCAAGGCTCCGGCAGCAAACCCTGTAGGGAAGAAGAAAGCGGCGGACATTGTGCAAAGGGTGATGGGTAACAAGACTCCGGTTCATCTGACCTTGCAGGAACTGGCGGCCGTGTCTCCAGTGGTGGTAGATGAGATGGTTTAGGCGTTGCGGGATTGCGGTCAGGGCCGGGTACCTCAGACGGTGCAGCAGGTTCATGTGGCCCAGAAGGAGGAGGGGCGTGGAGAGTGCAAGTTGAAATTGGTTTAAACTCCGCTCGCTTACGTTCCAATGGTCATAGCGGGAAGGAAGGTGTGGGCTATGGTGGACAGCGGTTCAATGGTGAACCTGCTGCCATCGCGGATGGTGGATGATTTGGGGTTGGTTTGGCGGAAATGCGCAATGGGTCTCTGTGCGCTTAACAGAGGGGAGTGTTGTGTGGATGGAGTAGTCAAGGAGGAGGAGGTCGAGGTCGCAAGGGTCCGCAGGCCTCTTTCTTTTCTTTTGGTTGATTGTGGGGATGTGATTTTGGGAAGGCCTTTCATATTTGGGTTCCAAGCACAAATGGTTTTTGATCCAGGGGCGGGAATGGAGGCGTTGACGGTGGAGGATTTGTCCGGCAGGAGGTTTGAGACAACAATCTGTGATCACGGGAAGGGAAAGCGGAGGAGAGTGTTGGAGTATGAGGAGGAACCGGACGCGGCGGTTGGGACCAGCTGGGGACAGTGGCCGAGTTGGGGGGGGGGAGGTGGCGGGGGTAGGGGATAAGTTTTAATTGGGTGAGGGGGTGCTCTAGCCGGTTCACAGCAGGAACAACTAGACACCCCAGAATGTTTGTTTCTCTATGTTTCTTTCTTATCTGGATTGTGGGGTCTTTGCTGGCTTGGGTTTTTTGCAGGAAACGCGGGCGCGGCACAAAGCCGGGTCCATAAACGCGAGGACAAGCCCCGCAGAACCGGGATGCGGGGGCAATCCTGCGGATGGGGGAAGCGGGAAAAAGAGCTATTTGCGGGCGGTCTACAGGCGTTGCGCAAAAAAAAAAGTGTTCTTTTCCATTTTTCTTCTCTGTTGGTTTCTTTTTCTCTTTTTCTTTCTCTCAGGATATCTCAAGGATGGGTGGCTGGTATGGGAATAAGCTTGATTTGGTGAGGGGGTGCTCTAGCCGGTTCACAGCCGGGACAACTGGACACCCCAGAATGTCCGTTCTCTTACTCTCTCTCTCTCTTCCCTTAAGGTGGCGCGCGCTGGTGTTTTGGTTGTTGTGTTTGTTACAGGAAGGGTACGGGGAACTGTGTGACAGTCCGTCTGGGGCGGTCCAGGTGCCTCTTTTGGAACGGCTAGTCACTTACGGTTGCTCACAAAGCAAGCGCGCGGGCGCGGACTCAATCTCAAGCTCACTCTCACAAAGCGCGGTCGTGCAATTTTTCTCAGAAGGTTAGGACCTCGCGTGGACACATGTATTTTCTTAATGGAAAGGGAAGCACCGTACAACATCAAGAAGAGAAGAAGTAGAGGAAAGGGAGAAGGGGAAAAGGGGGGGCGATGCGCCTAAGCCATCTTCATCATTTCCTCCATTTCCGCCCTCGAGGCCGCCAGTAAATCCCGGAAAGACGCCAGGAGTTTGCGCCGGGATTCCAAGGATTGTGGGCCGGGGATTGCGAGGAAATTCGGGAGCATTGTGATTGACCTTTCCGCAAAAGCCTTGAAGCTGGCCGCCGGGAGCACCATTATGATTGGAATCTCCGGGATCTTGGGAGGGCTGGCTGGAGGAGCGGCTGGTGGAGATGGGGCCCCTGGGGAACCAACAGGGGGGCTCTGTCCAGCTGGAGGCGATGACGGGATGACTATAGGTGACGGAGGCGGAGGCACTTTGGGGGTTGAAGGCCCCTCATCCAAGGCCGCTGGTGGCCCGGGTGGTGTCGGCGGTTGCAGAGGAGGAGAAGGGGGTGCTGGCGCGGCTGCAGGTCTTCCAAAGATTCTTGGGTCCGGTAACGTTTGGTTCACGCCAACAGCGGCGGCCCAAGCGCGGGTTGCCGTGCACCATTCCTCCGAGGTTTTGTATTCCCCCCGTTGCAGAGGTCCGGCCCGGCAGAGAGGTGATGCCGAGTTGCGGCTCACGTGCAAAGTGGTGGGTGACGGAGCTTGGAGGCGGCGGGATGGAGGTGAACCGGGTGGTGTCCACAAGCCTTCCAAGATTGACTCGTCGTTGGAAACCACGAACGGGTCCAGACGAGCCCTCTTGCGCGGCCTGGGGCAAGAGCCGGATTGGGGGGGAGCTCGAGGGATGCTGTCCCTAAGCAAGCAGCAATGATGGCCGCAACGGCAAGCAACACAGGCGCGTTGACCGGGGATGATCAAACACGCTTGCCCGTTTTGGGCGCAGAACTCGCATGGGAGCATGATGGCAATGGAGAGGAGGGAAGACAGGGAAGGTGGTAGTGGGAGTGGTGGGGGTGGAGTGGAAGTAGTGGAGGTGGTGGTATGGTGAAGCAATGGGAAACTTCTGGGGACAGAACTCAAGTTGGGGGGGGATGTGGTGTCAATTTATAGACACGGATTGGGGACTGCGTCGCGGCTGCGCGCTCAGCATTGGAGGCAAGAGGGCTCAGCATTAGGGTATGCGGAGTGCTCAGCAGGGGCAGCTTCTGGATCAGCAGCAGCCGCTGTTAGGCTCCACACCTGGTGGACGTGTTGGTCTCAGCATGAAATGCGGCGTGGGCGGCAATCCGCCCCGGAGATTGGATTTGGAAGGTAGTGCGCTCAACTAGGTTTGCGGGCGCGCCAGTTTGGATACGTAGGGGCGGAGAAATCTGCGGGCTATGAAGGAACGGATGGAGCGCGCGCGGATCATGCTGGATATTACCAAACACCCACAACAGGCGCAGACAAACGGATACGGACAGGTGCTGGGGGCTCCAAGTAGGACGAGGTGCAAGGACCGCGTCATGAGAAGGACAAACCGGATGGATGGAACGGCGTACAGACAACGGGGGGAGTTTGGTACAGAGGAGGTGGGGAGAGGAGGCTAGGGTTTCTGTTTTGGGATTTTTTTCTGTTTCTTTGTCATACTGTCATTTGCGCGTGTACTTAGGTTAGGGTTGAGGGGGAGGACATATCCTCACTCCCAAATCCGGGTTAGAGGGGATGCATGCATGGATGCAGAAGAGGAAGAATCACATCACATCATTGGATTGGATCACTCATCTCACCAAGAGATTAAAGGAACTCATACCGGATACACATCCAGGTGGAAAGTTCTTAGGATTGAAGGATTGGCTATTTCTCTCTCTCTCTCTACTTTTCTTTATCTCTTTATCTCTTTATTTCTATTTCTCATTTGAGTGCAACTTTGGACATCCTCATCTCCTTTCAATCGCAGGGAACCTTTAACTTCCAAACCTTGGGACAATTATAGAGGGATAACCTTTATTCTTTCCACGCCGGGCGCCTAAGATCACGTTTCTGGCACACTTCACAACTCTTGCACCATTGAGAGACTGATTTCTTCAGAGATGGCCACCAGAATTGTTTGGATTTTTGTCAATAAGTTTTGTTTTCCCCACGATGACCAAGACCTTCATGGATACTTTCCAGGATTGAATCTTGTTTAGAAGGGATAGTGACCACAATAAGGGCACAAGGATTCCCTCTTTTCATAAGCCTAGTGCCTTGAACAAAGAAGTTGGAGGACTTCCTCTTGAGAGATCAAAAATCTTTAGCAGAGATTTCAGGGGGCCTTTGGAGGGTGGATAGGTACTGCTCTAATTTAAGCCAGAACCCTTGTTGGAAGCCAGAATAATCCTGGGAGGAAAAGGTGAAGACAGGGCAAATTAAAGGCTCCTCCTTGTCAAAATCCACTCCAACAGCTGATTCTTCATCTCCAAGAGGGCTTCCAGATAAACCATCAGGCATGGTGAAAGATTTCCCGGGCCTGTAAACAATATCAAAAGAGAACAACTGGACAAAAGCCACCCAACAAGTCATTGGAGCATTTGGAAGGCTGGGGGCATTGATCATTTCAATTATGAATTGTGCATTGACTTGAAACTTGAAGTGTTGAACCCAAAGGACAGTCTGGAGCTTCTTCAGCATTCGAGCCACAACGCAAAGTTCCAGTTTTGGCTGGGAGTACCTGGATTCCACATCTGAGAAAAGAAGAGATTCATACAGAGCAGGACAATCCAAACTATTTTCATCTTCGTGAGTAAGGACAGCCCCAACAGATTGATAACTAGAGTCCACTGCCAGCTTTATCTTGCCAGCTCCAGGTCCATAAGTGACCTTTTCCAAAACAATGTCTTTTCCAACAATAGTTTTGAGCAACTGAAATGATTGTTTGCAATCTTGGGTCCAAATCCATTCAGCTTCCTTTCTGGTTAGACGATGCAAGGGTGCACAGATTTTGGATAGTGAGGGGATGAAGATCCTGACATAAGTTACAACACCTAGGAAACCTCTAACTTCCGTTGGATTTATTGGAGTAGGCCAGGAGATGATTTTGTTGACTTTAAAGGGTGCCATCCTTCTTCCTTCCTTAAAGACTATATGACCAACAATTTCCAAGGCAGGGACACAGGCGGCAAGTTTTGATCCAGAGACAGTAAGGCCAGATTCCTTGATTCAAAAAAAATTCTTTCCAAGATAGTAGCATACTCCCAGATAAATTTTCAGATTCCTGAGTGCCAAGGTAAGAGCTCATTATCATAGTAAGAAACTGGACCTTTAATCCCACCATCATCAATAAAGATACCCGCATGATTGGGGATTTTTTCCTTGAGGATCCACATCATCTGAGCCTGATAGACTGCTACCAAGTTGGTGGCACCTTGAGGCAATTGAGTCAGTTGAAATCAACCAAGGGGGGTATCGAAAGTAGTGAGGGGACGAGAAATAGGATGCAAGGATTGTTTGTCATAGCCACCCATAATGTCTCCTAGACCATAACAGGCTCTCCCAGAGAAGGATTCAACAAATTCTTCAGTGGCAGGAGGCACGCCAGAGTCTTTAATAGTAACTTTATTAAGAGTTTGGAGATCATGAATACTCTAAGTTTACCATTACTCTTTAGAACACAGAAAACAGGGCTAGAGTAACTGGAGGTTGACTGTTTGTATAGACCGGTACGGACTTGTTTGCGGACCAAATTGATGAATTTGTTGACTTTTGCAGCAGGAATAGGGTTCTTCTTCTTTTGCAAAGGATCATGTTCAACTACAGGGATGATTTAAGGGAGACCATAGGATTCTTTCAAGAGACCTCTCTCTTCTTCACAGAATGCAATAGATTTTTCCCTTAGAGACAAGATATTTTTGATCAAATTTAACTCATCAGGGAGAAGCCATCCATCTGGACCAAAGTTGACCACTTTCAGACGTTCTTCAGTGACCCGACCAGAGGGAATGAATGGACCAGTGAGGAATCGGGATAGACCACAGTAAGGATTGCGGGATAGAGGAGGACGCATAAGGGGAGGATTGAGGTTTAGAGGCATTGGTTGGTTGACTGGCTGGACCTTCTTTGCAACTGGTTTGTACTTAGTGGCAAAGGAGAGGAATCCTTGCTTCCTCCAAGCATTGACCAGTGAGACCTGACTACGAAAACTGAGACCATGTTCCAACATCTTCCAAGTTTGATGTTTGGCTGCGTCCTTGAAAGGTGACTTCTCCATAAAAGAGGATCCAAAAGATAACGCATTGCTCACATGTGTGGCACAGGGTAGAGTTTTGAAAATGACAGTAGTAGAAGCCCCTGGTGGTGCACAATTGGGAGGACTTACTTCTACCCCAAATTGCCTCCACCTAAGACCATACTCCTTCATACCCAGGCCACCAAGAAAAGAATCAAGATTGAGATCTAGTTTAGAATCATGGCGGAGATTTGAAACCGGAATAGAGGATTATTGATCATGCTGAAAAGAAAAAGGAGAAGAAGATACAACAGATCCAAACAGAGAAGAAATATTTTTGCGTTTTTTTGTATTTTTCATGTGTTTGATTTTTGATCTTATTCTGATGAGAAGAAAATGATGAGGAAAAAGAAAGATATGCCTCTGAGGTGGGAGTTGGTCCATGAGTTGAAGTCTGAGGCTGAGAAGAACTACAACTATCAGTAGGGCCAACTATTCTGCTAAAAAATGAGGATGAGAGGAATGAGAGTTTTCTTTCTGCTTTCCTTTCAGGACAGATTTGGGAGGATGACCAGGGAAGTCTCTTTCCCAACAACCAGAATCCAGAGAACAAAGAGAAACTTCAATCTTTCTGCCATCAGCATCAGGGAGGAGAATTCTCTCCCCAACTTGATCAGAAAACATCAGGGTAGCACCAAAGTCCATTAAGAAAGGCCTTCCCAAGATCATGGGACCATCCAGACGAGTGATCCAGAAGTGACAGGGGCCAACAATATTTTGACCAATTTGAACAGGGATATCCTCAGCAATACCAACCAGCTCATAGGACTGGTTCCCTATTCCATACACAGCAGAATTGAACCTGACCCTTGGGCTAAGTTTAAGCTTGCAGGACATGGATTCCAAAATCAAGTTGAGCTGAGAACCCAAATCCACAAGGAGGGAAACCGTTTTAGTTGAATCACCAAGATAAAATGGGAGAAAGCCAAGAGGACAGGAATACAGGTTGGTATCTGAAGAGGGATCTGTTCCACCAGAATCCTCTATCAGAGTACCAGAGGAGACCTTTAATTTTTCCGGACCAATCTCCACTTGCCAATGAGAAACCCATTTCTTCATCCCTTCAGCCACAGATGGAGAGATCAACAGGAGTTCAGCCACAGATAGATCAGGGATTTTAAGATCAGAAATTTTCTTTAATACTCCTTCCACAGCATTAGGGTATTCCTTGGAGATTCCCCTCTCAAATTGAACTTTGGGCTGGGTGGAGGGAGGAAGGTCAGGTGAAATAGGTGCTGGAAGAGGATCTGAGGGTTGGACAGGTTGAAGAGGGGGAAGATCAGAGTTATCCTGGAACCTTTCCATAAGTGGTTCCCTTTCTACTTCCATGTCTTCCACATCAGAGGAAGGATGCTCAGGTGAAGATCAAAGTTTAATGGGTTTTTGCAGGATTGAGTATGGAACAGGAGGAGACTTATGAGGTTTTGGTTCCTCATGTTGTTTCCTAGCTGGATCAGATTGATAGGTTCCAGGGAAGCTGGAAGAGTGATAGCTGGAGGATACCAAGGTTGCAGAGTTCCACAGGATGATGGAAAATTCACAGAGACCAAGGATGCCTTCTTGGGAGTTGGTGGTTGGTATGAGGCCACCACATGACAGATTGGACAAGATGAATTAAAAGGGATCAAAGCACCATTAGGAAGGAAGAAATTATTTCCCTTCTGCTCTACTAACCTCTCCTCCTTGTTTTCCTGGAGTTCAGGACATCTAGAAGTACCATGGCCTTCCCTATGGCAATAAGAACAGACTAGAGTAGATTTAGGAACAGAATTAGCAGGTTTAGGAGTGGCTAAAGAGGATATTTTCTGATCTATTTTATTCTCAAATGCCTGAAGTAATTTAGTGATCTCATCTATAGTTGCAGATTCCTTATTGGCCTTGGGACTCAATTTGGGTCTACAATTCCCTTCCAACTTGTTCATGATTTCGTTGGATTCTTGGAAGGAGGTAGCATGGACTGGTTCAGCAATTCTGGTCTTTTCAAAAGTGAGGGAAGTTTGACCTTTCATGACCTTTTCCACTGCTCCCCTCAAAATTAGACAAACGGGAAGTTTGAATTGATTATCCCTAGTTGTGATCATGGATCCAGATTTGACCAGTTCATCTCTAATTCTTTCCTGGACTCCTGGTGAAAAGGATTGGAAAAATTGGACTCAAATTTTGTCCACAGTGTTGATGTGATTGTTTCTGATGAGTTAAGATTGGATAGGATTGCAAGATTTTCTGAAAGACTGATAATCTGATCTGAAGCTGAAGAGACACCACCATTGGAGATCCATTGAGAAAACAGGGCATCCAAGTCTTGCAAAGTAAATCTGGCTACATCTATTTTTCCCCAATAGGCCAAAATAGCCTCCTTCAAAAGCCTCCAGTTATGAGTTTTGAATCCATCAAACAATTTGATAACCTCCATAACTTTGTCAGAAGAGATAAAAAATCGTAAATGATAAGCCATATCATGTTCACTGGCACCATCCACTTCAGAAGCCATCTCATAGGAGTCCAGGAATTGTTTGAAATTGGTCCCATTGAAGCCTAAGTTTTTGTTCTGAGGTTTGATTTTGACCATTGTCGCCCGAACAGATGAGGATGATCCAGCAGATTCCATGTTGAAGGGTTCCTAAGAGATCCAAATGAGCAGAGTTCCAAGGTGGCTCACAAGTGTGGCAAGAGTAGAGTTTCACAAAAATGACAAGGATCTTGCCCAGATGGTGCACAATTGGGAGGACTTACTTCTGGACCAAGTTGCCTCCACAGATCAGATCTGAAAAAAGAACAAACAGAAAAAGAAATAAAAGAAAAAAATTGGATTGTATTTTGGAGTTGATTCTTCAAGTTGGGACTGTAAATCCCAAGTTTGCTGGTTTGATCCCGGCCCGGGGGACCAAATGTAAGACTCCAAACGGTGCTAGGCCGTGGCAGTTCTGTGGAGGGGAAAGGTGCTGTTTAGGCTGCCCTCAAGAGTGTTACAAAAATATTTAGATGTAACCAAGATCAAGGTCCAGAACCTGGTAAATGAGGAATCAAGGAGTAGAGCATAAAGATGATAATAGTTTTGTAGCGATGGAACAGCACTATCTGAGACAAGATTATGCAGGGAAAAACTTGAACAAAAGAAGTTAAAGTCTGCTTAGAGTTCAAAGAACAAAAGCTGTTGTATGTAAACAACGCTCACAAGTTAATAAATCTGGTTGTCAGCAGAATATTGGGGATGATCAACTCAAACCCAACCAACCTCCAGGTTCTCAATGAACCTGCCCAACTCTCCGCAATCAAGCGCTTCAAGGGTACCAGATAACTGAGGGTGGATTTACAAGACAAAGCACAATGTTTAAGAAGCTCTAAAAGCAAAACAGTAACTGATTTGAAGCAAGGATAACCTCAACACTTCTCAAGGGACTCAAGAGTAGGCTGGTAGAATGCAACTCCAAACAAAATAAAGGGAGGTATAACACTCCAGGTCTTAAGCTTAATAAGACCTCTTCAATCAATCGTGATTAGCTCCAGAAAGATGATCAGGGATCAGGACCAGTATGTTCAGAGAAAGGGATCAAGGAGTGGTAAAACACACTGAAAAAAATTCCAGCAGACAGAATTTTCTTCAACCAGCAAGGCTATTGGTTGGTGATAAGGATCAGGCCACAGAGGGGCAAAGACTAAGGGTCAAAAAAATGGATCAGGGGGAAATCAGAGATATACCCAGGATAAGGATCAGGATCTTAATTTCACAATAATGGGGGGACATAAGCACACACTCCCATGGATGCTGAACAAAAGGCTTGGGAGAGCCCCTCCTCATATGGGCAGGAGGCCCTGTTAGACTTTGTACAAGAGATATTACAAATGGAGTGGAAAAAAGAATTATTTATTTTTTTCTTTTGAGGATAATTTTCATGAGAAAACAAAAGAAAAAAAAGAAACAAACAAAAACTCAGAAAAAAACAGAATAGTTGAATCAAGAACCTGGCCCATCCCAATTGTGGGCACGGGCAGGAGAGTTGCTATTGAGGGGCCTGCGGACATGCTCATGGGCCTGGGATACAGTTGAGACCCGCGCAGGCAACGGACAAGCCCCGTGGGAGACCGGTGAGCTGGAGGTGAAAAGGATGAGGTAGACAGGCGCTTGAGACAACCAGATGAGGTAGAGAGGCTCTGGAGACGGCCAAATGAGGTAGACGGGTGCTTGAGACGGCCAAATTGGTTGTCGCAGTGGGGGTTGGGTTTTGATTGAGGAAGGGATCATGAGATTGGCGATTGAGTAGCAAAAAGGTCCTGGGAATCAAGATTAGCAGCTTCGGAGAAAATTGGGCAAGACAGGTCAACTGGAACGTTGGGAATAGATACAAAGAATTTTCTTGGTTTGTCTCTGTAAATCTCAGGTTTGTTTGATTCTTGTGAATTGCCGTCATTTTCTGAGAACTTTGATAAATGCTTGGCAGATTCTTTGACACTCAAAGAGCCAATCTTTGGATTGGAAGAAGAAAGTCGGTTAGCTGTTTTTGAGAAGTATGTTTGGAGGTTGATGGATGAGGTCGCGAGTCATTAGAGGCAAGGGCCTTTGAGATGGTTTATGCAAAAAAAGCCTCCTTCGTCAAAGGATCCACTCTTCCTTCCGCAACATCAATAGCAAATTGATCAGGCCATTTTTGATCACAAACATTGATTCTGGTCGCTTTGATGGCTTTCTCAGCCATCTTGAGCCTCCAAATCAATTCGTGTGACTTCTTTATCCCAAGTCCAGGGATGCTAGCTAGATAATCACATCCACTCAACAGAGTCATCTGCCTGAACTTGCCATCGCTCCACAAGGACATCCGTTTGCCATCAACCAAACCAAGATGATCTCAACAGATGAAGTGGTGGTGATGATGATGGTCAATTGGGTGGAGGCAAGCCTGGCGGTCTTTTGGCCGCGCGCTCGGCAAAAAAATGTTGTAAGGCTGAATAAAAGAGCGGCAGAGATTTGAACACAAGAGCGGGGATACGACCACCCAAAGATCATCCTTGCCAACTGAGAGAATGAGCAGTTGGGAAGCTGGGAACCAAATGGAACCTTATTCCAGATCAAAGATTTTTTTTTTTGATAATGATGCCTATGAATGATTATAAGGAAAAATAAAAAAAATTAAAGTCTCCGCACTGGCCAGGGTGTCCAGGATGGGGCACCACACCGTCCTCCAAATTGGGTCACCAATTCATCTTTTCTTTAGTCAACAATGCTACTGGCTATCTTGCTGCATTCCCAATGTCTTCAAAGGACAAGACAGCCAATATCATCATTAGTCTGCTTGAGAAGGAAAAAGATCACCAAGGCATGTATCCCTCTGAGGTCTATACTGATGGAGGAACCAAATTTTTCAATGAGAAACTCTCCTCCTTCCTCAAAGAAAAACACATCTCCCACATCATTTCAGAACCCTATCACCCGGAGTGCAATGGGCAAGCCAAGCAAGCTAACCGCACTATTGTTGAATCCACACAAGCAACCATTAAGGACGGTTGTCTCCCATATACAGTGTGGGAAAAGGTGGTGAAGGGGTGTTGCTTCATGCTGAATTATATCCCACTGAAAGGTGAAACGGAAACGCCTTGGGAGAAGATACATGGTTGAGCTCTTCCTTCATCCTTCCTAAAACCCATTGGCAACCCGTGAATTTATCTCATCAATAAAAGAGAGAAAGGATTGAAATTTGATGCAAAGGGCAAAGAAGGCACATTAGTAGGCTTCAATCAACTTCTTCACTGATATCAAATATTAACTAAGCATGGTTCTATTGTCTCATCCAAGCATGTCAGATTCTTGCAAATGCCTCCACCGCAAATGAGTGGACCCAACTTTGATGTGGAATCCAAAATAGATAATGGCCAATCAAGGCCAGCTCCTGAAGATTGCCCTGACCATTGTGTACCTTGGACAAACTATCAAGACAGATCCAACAATTCTATCAGCTCAGCAGATGAAGACAAGTCAATTGGTCACTCCTCAGAAGAAGCAAGCTCACCATCTCCCCCTGCCACCAAGCAGTCAAATTGCACAACGTCTCAGGAGACCAGTCAAGACGTTCAGCCACCTGTTGCACCCATTGTACGGGTACTACAAGACCGGTTGAGGGTCAAACCTCCACAACAGTACAGATTCTTCCACTTTTACAAGCCCAAGACCTACGAAATGCACTTCAATGCAACAGACATCTAGATTGGATGGAAGCAATGGACGTCGAACTGGAATACATCAAGGATCTTATTGTGTGGGAAGAATATGAAGGTCTGGACCCAAAAAATGCACTAAGGACTACATGGATTTATAAGATCAAGCTAGACTGCCATGGAGATCCTGTCCAATACAAGGCAAGACTCTGTGTGCAGGGGTTCAACCAAATTCAGGGCCTGGATTATTCAGAAACATTTGCACCAACTGGCAAACCATCAACCTTGCATCTCATGCTCCTCTAAGCACCCAAATCAAAGCAGAAGATCCACCAATTTGACGTCAAAAGTGTGTTTCTTCACTCACCAATCAACAAGGAAGTAATTATTCAAACTCCAAAGGGTTCAAAAAGAAAGTGCAGATTCCTTAGGCTTTGAAAATCTCTTTATGGGTTGAAGCAGGCGCCCAAGAACTGGTATGAAACACTGACAGGTATGTTTGGGGAGGTAGGTTTCAAAGAGTCTTCGTGTGACCCATGCCTCTATCTATCCAACAACAGCAAATCCCAAATATTCTTCCACATGGACAATCTAGTTCTCATTGGCAATGGTGATGATTTTGAAAGGAAATTCCTCAATTGCTTTGCTGGCTCCACCCCAAAAGATCCGGACACCATCCAGGGCATGCAAATAGAAGTGAAAGGCAATGAGGTTCTTCTTAGCCAACCTAAACACATTGAGCGTGGCCTCAAGGAGCTGGGACTGCAGGACGCAAAATAAAGCAAATCTCCACTCACTCCAAATCTTCAACTCAAACCTGCGACTGACAATGAGCATGAAAAGTTCAGAACCCTCAATGTCAACTGCAGGTTGGCCATTGGTCTACTCAATCACATAGCTTGCTACTTTCAGCTGGACTTGAGTTTTGCTGTATCCATCTTGTTGCGATTCAATGTCAAGCCAGGTCTAATTCACTGGAACAAACTGAAAAAGACGTGGAAATACCTAAAATAAACCTCTCACATCAAGCTGCGCTTGAAAATAAATGATGCTGACACCCTGATCTCAGCTTACTCCAACGCATCATGGGCAGATGATCCAGACACTCGACGGTCTCAAACAGGGTATCTCTGTGCAGTTTACAGGCGTGTCATGTTGTGGAAAAGCTGCAAGCAAAAGAATATCACCTATAGTTCTACCAATGCGGAGCTCAATGCTTTTGTCAACCCTTTTCATGAGGCCACCTGGATTTGCTCACTCACGTGTGAAATCTTCTCAACTGAGGTCTCCCCTATAGCGATTCATATGGATAACAGTGGACTGATAGATAAAATCGAGAGATTTGGCTTGAACTCAAAAACTCAACACCTTGACTTGAAAACCAAAGGAATGAGAGAAGAGCTGAAATCTGGCAACATTCCAACCATTCTTGTCAAGTCAGAACAAATGCCTGCTGACGCTCTCACCAAAAGCGTTGACTTAGCAAGCTTAAAATGACTTCAGTTATCCTTTTCCTCACTGGTGTCCAAGTGATTCTTTTTTTTTGTTTTTTTTCTTGTTATTGTTGTTCCTTCCTTTTTTGTCTTACTCACTGGGGGCAGTAACAACTTCTCATCTCTCCAGGCATGGGGCGTGTTGAGATTTCACGTCAGAGCAATTTCATCCCACCGGGGGTTTCACATTTCCTGCACTCACCTGCACTCACCCCCAAGCTCTCAGATCCCCGGGGTGCCCAGGGAGAGTGACAGTCTGACAATGATCTCTCAACCTTCCTGACAACTCTGATTGCACACTTCTTCATCATAATCCTCACCTCAGGTCATTATCTCCTTACTTTCCTTTGTAAAAGCTTTCTGTCTCATGTCTCTTGCTTTCCTTCCCCCAACCTCATCTTCCGTCCTACTTGTTCTGTCTTATTCAATCATCCTCTGACTCAAATCATGCCTGGTGAGATTTGTTGTCTTTCTCATTCTTCTCATGACTCATGTCTCAATGACTCACCTATTCAACGGTTCTAGCTTGTCATCATCTTCTTGCTTCACAAACTCAAGACCTCCCAAATCCACCAAACTCACAATCAACCTCTCCTCAACCAGTCATAATTGCAGTCTTGACTTCCTGTCTGTTTTTGTCACTCACAGTCTCATGCCTGTCTCTTGTGTTTTTCTCATCTGTTGCTATTCCTTATGTTTCTAGCTCTCAGCTCAGTTCACAATTCAAACTTCATTAGCTTTTCAGAACTGATGAAGCTGTTGAGTGGCTGTTTGTAATAGACAGAGATTGAATTAGAGATGATTTGCAGTGCGTTGAAAGTGTTGAGAAAGTTCTTGATGAGTCTTAACAGGCAGGTTGATGAGAGTGCAGTCAATGATATAAATATCAGAGTAGTGAGAAGGTTGATTGTTTTTGTAGATGTTGCAAGTGATAGGGAAAAAGGAAAAGATGTAAAGACAAGAAGGAAAGAAAAGGAAAGAAATGAGAAAAGAGGAAGAGTTGTTGGTAAAAGGAAAGAGTTGTTGGGGAATCTTAAGAGGAAAGATTTGTGATTGGAAAAGAAAAAGAGGTTCTGGTTGAGTATTTGTAAGTCGCTGACTGAAAACTGATTGAGGCAGTAGTAGGCTGAGAGGTGGTGGTTGTGTGGTTGTGAGACATTTCAGTGACATGAGACAAAGACGTGACATTGAAGTGAGAATTATTTAACATTTATTTAACACCCCCCTTGACTGGTAAGACTGGAGACGCTGGCCTGTGCAAAGGATCAATAAGATTGAAAAGTTTGGCCAGAGAGAGAGAAGGCAAAGGTTTTGTAAGTCCATTGGCTTTCATTTCTGAAGAGGAGATAAGTTTGACAGTAAGGTTGCCAAGCTTTAGCTCTTCATGTAAAGCTTTTGTTTTGATGTCAATGTGGCGAGTCTTTGAGTTGCAACCAAAATTCTTGAGTTTATAATCAAGACCTTTGCTGTCGATGTAATGGAGACTTGGTTTGAGTTCCTTTTTCCAAAGTTTGGCGACTAGTGTCAGCTTTCTACTATGTACAGAGCAAAACTGTGAAATAGTAACACAAAACTATGAAAAATAAGAATATCTCAATTAAAAAAATTAGGAGTGAGAAATCCATCAATATTATTACAGGAATGGATTCCTCACCCAAAATTAGGTAGGGTCACTCACTGACCCCACCCTTGAATTCCAAGTCCTTATATTTTTAAAATAATTAAAAAGAAAAGTACTAAAAATTACAACACCAGTATGGCACCTTTTGGCCATTCTAATATTTCACACATATTGTCACGTATAGGGCTTACACCTAAAATTTACTCAGAATTGAGGTGTTGTGTATGTTTTAGGAGTTACATGCGGAAAGGTGTTATGTCACAATTCCCGCGCGCAGCCCCGCGTCATTAAATATCCCTACGTAATAGTAGCAGCAGGTTCCTGCGTACTAGAGACCCGCGCGCAGCTGATTTTGCCACCAACGCAGCGGATCCTACCCCGCGCGCATCTGTACTAAATGATCCCCGCGTCTGGATCAGTTGTGACTAATCTGACAACCACGTACCGCTCAGAAGAGCTACAACCTAGTTAGGGTTGCCTAGTATATGTAACAAACAGAAATATACATTACTAATGATCTAAAAAGATCAAAACTTAAATAAAATTAATGTAAACTAAGTTAAAACATTTTTTAATAATAAATCAAAAATCAAGGATTATCACGTAAAACACTGATCCTGACCTTTGAAGACCACAAAACACTACAAGGAGTGTTCATAAAAATTATTTAAAATTATCTGAATGATCAGCAGATAATGGAAAATCAGTAAACATCCACAACTACACGCTTTAAAGCAATATCAATAGTACAAATGAAGGATGAGTACAGAATGATCAAATTTACGCCATAACAGATTAACAGACCCTGTGGCTAAAATAGTGCAGAAATCCAGCAGATCCAAGGACAGCTGATTTACAGCACCAAGTGGACGGGCTAATCTTGCCCTGACTGGCTTGCTAGATGGAGCCCACGAGCAGAACCCTCTCTACGTGCCCTGAGAAGATCAAAATCACCCCAAAAAGGTATTTATACAGACCTCTTTGGATCCATTATTCCATCATCAGTTACCAGAAATTATTTATTATCAATAAGAAACTGTGTCATTATTGATCAAGTGCTTATATGAAGATAAGCAAGTGATTTTTGACTTATTCTTTAGTAGTATTATTTACCTTTATTAACCAACCAACCATTGAAGTTTAGTCAAGCAATCTACCCCACCTTCTCTGAAACCCTTCCAATTATTCCAGGATTTTCGTGGTAAAGTGCTCAGAGTGAGTCTTACCTCTCCTTTCTTGGCCATTTGTGCTGTTAAGCCCGGCCACTAGTGGAATAAGTCCTTTCTAAGGCACCCATCTTTATTCCAAGGTTCTTAAACTTCCTAAGGAGGCCCCTTGAAGAGAGGTTGCTAGTCTTTGAAGATCCCCAGTAGTATAATAGTTTGGCCCCTCTTTTATATTATATTGAAAACCATTAACTACCAAACCAATTAAACCTTGCAACTTCTCTTATTAAATCATTTATTTGAGCTTCTAACTGTTTATCATTGGAATAATAATTATTATTATCATTCCAGCATTTTTATCACTCTCTGTAGCTAAAGGACTGCAAGGTTCCTGGTATCAGAGAGCTGAAAACTGGGGGTATGGCCGGTAAATATCCTTAAATAATTCATTTTTAATTATTTATTCCTTGGACCAGTCTATTTAGTTTTTTTAAAAAAAAATAATTTAACATACTTATAACATATACTTTTGATCATTTGTTTCTCTAGTGGATCTTAAGACCAACGGAGAATTGATCAATTATTATTTGATCATTCTTAAAAAGAAAAAAGAAGAAAAACTGCGTAACTTTGTCCCTGTTATTAAAACTCCTGGGCAACAACAGGAGAAACTGCTTTATTATAAAAAGCAGGTTATAAAGGACAAAGAACTTGAGCTTGAAAGACTTATCAATTTCAATTCTTTATTAAGGCAACATAAGGAGTGGAACATTTATCAAAGGAAGCTTTATATTTATAAACTAAATAACCCTGAAGATAAAGAAAAATTCAAAAATAATAAAAGTGATTATTTTTTCTAAAAAACATCATTTTAACATGTAAAAATACAAAAAAATATTAAAATTATATTTTTTGTTTTTATCCATCTCAGTGGATTTTGTTTTTGGTGATCTCATTGACCAGGACCTCCTAGAAGAGGTCCCAGAAAGTGTACCATTGGACTTACCCTTGGATTTATCCCAGGATCTGATTGGAACTCACTCAGACCCCGTTGAAATACCCTCCAACGATATTTGTGATCCCAAACAAGTTTTGGTACCCTTGAATTTAACTCTAAGTAAGTTAAAATATTTATAAAAAATTATTAAAAATATAAAACACACAAAAAATATTATTTTTATAGTTTTAAAGTCTTTTTTCAAAGTTTTGACAAAAGAAATACACATTTTTTTTTTGGTTCTATGCATCAAAAAAGGCGCAACACCTTTGCAACAGGTAGAGCCCCGTCATATGGATCTCTGCCCGGAGGAACCCATGTGCACAAGGACTCCAGTCGCGAGCGCAATGAGTAGACTCAAACCCGTGACCATAGCATCATAAGGGACAACAATGGCGACGACTGCGGCCTCCAACTCAACAACAGACCGTTGGAGAGCCATCCGTCGCCCACCATGTTATCCCAGGAGGGTACAGGGCCTCCTATGCCACCCCAGCTGGACTTAACCAAGGAGGAAAGAGTCAAAGTATTAGTGAAAGAGCACGTGAGCTATTGGGAAAAATTCAGGTTGGCTCAGACCCAGGAGGATCAACCAGGTATGAGAAAAGCTATTTCTCTGGCAAATAACTCCCAGATTTCTCTGCAAAGGTTGATCCCAAAGAAAGAAGTAGAAGGCTAAGTGCAGAACTGGAATCCTTGGGATCAGTTAGCTTCCTTAAAGGGAAAGGACCCCAAAAAGAAAATGTCCTCAGCCCATCAGAAGTTAAGGAACCCAAAGGATTAGGACAGCATAGTATCCTTAGCCCAGAAGTGGGAAAAGGTGTACCACAATTAGATGTAGAAGCTCTTAATAGCTTTTCTGTAAATGTGTCTCACAATTTTACTATTATTAGCCAATGCTTTGACAAAGTTTATCAACAATTGGACAAATTAAGTTCAAGTATTTTCAGAGTGATTGACACTCAGTCTCAGAATATGAGAATTGATGAATTGGGAATACAAAAAATCAAGGATAGTATAAGAGCTAGTAAGTTGGACCTGATGAAACATATTGATGACAACCAATCAATTCTTCAGGAAGATATTCTTGCAACCATAGACCAGCTTAAGGAAGAATTTAAGAAAACTAGTCCTACTCCTTCAGCTCATCTGATTAACAAAATTGACTTATTAAGCAATAAACTTGAATTGGGGTTAGGTATGATTAAGAAAATCTCAGAGATTTTAAGATCAATTCTACTAACTCTCCAGTCATTGATCTAGAAGAAACTAGGCCTGCTGGGTCACCAGTACTCCTAGTGTTCCTCCCAGAACCAGGATAACTAGGAATGATTCTTTCAGACCCAGTCCTACTCCTGAAATGGAGCAGGCTTTGAAGCTACTTCCTCCCATCACTGAATGGTCTAAATTCTCTGGAGAAGGAGAATACAACCATGTCAGTTTCATTAAATTTATTGACTATACTCTTTCTTCTTATGAGCTCCCTGATGCAATAGCTGTGGTAAGATTGCCCAGATTATTTGAAGGAGTAGCTCTTTATTTGTTTATCAATAAAAGAGAAGAAGTTGGATCTTTATCCTGGAATTCTTGGAAAGAATTGATCAAATTTAGTACCAGGTATTGGAAAAAAAAGATGATGAAAACTTTTGAAACTTCCCAGTTTGATCCATCCAAGGACAAACCTCATAAGTGGTGCTTAGACCAGAAAAAGAGGTTAGACCGTTTTTATCATGATGCTGATAAAAAGAATTCAATGAAAGACTCCTCAACTTATGTCCCGGACAAATCAACCACAGTGTAAGGTGCAGAACTCCTATGGATTAAGATCTTTCCACCTTAATGGGTGTATTAGAACAGACTATTGATATGAATGGTCTTGATAAAAGGGTCAATAGACTCCCCAGGGAACAAGATACTAGGAACAGGGAATAATATACTGCCAAAACTAAAGAATCCCCTGCTACTAATCCATCTACCTTGGAAGTCAAGAATACTCCAGAATCAAAAGAGAATGTATGTTGGAATTTTAACCCAACAGGACACTTAAAACCTGATTGTCCTGTACCTAGGAAAAGGATTAATCTTATTGAAGGAGAAGAGTATGACAATCCTGACCCTCACCCTGATGATACTGATGGATCACTCTCTGATTTTGATCTAATGATCACTAACCCCATCAATGTTATTAAAGGTAGTATTGAGTCTTCTCAGGACATAAATTCTGTCAATGAAGATTCTAACTTACCTCAAAAATGGAATCACAACATGAAGATTCATCACATCTCTGAGGCTAAGGCCTTGACACTAAAACCTTCTGACAGTAAAAGTTACACTTCAGGAAAAACATGCTATGCTACTAGTTTAATCCTAGGTTCCCCTGTCAAGTTACTTCTAGACAGTGGAGCCTTTTGCTCTTGTGTTGGTTCAACTTATCTGGAGAAACAAGACCAAAACTGGAAGCTGAACCTACTACCAGTACCCCAGCCTAAGTTCAGCAGTTTTAATTCTGCTCTTGACGCTGTTGGAGTATGGTCTTCTGATATCATAATCCCTCACTCTAAAGGATCACTCAAACTGAACATTGAATTTGTAGTTCTCCAAAACGGAGTATGTGATTATTTTATCCTTTGGAATGATTCTCTTTGCTTATATGGTATAGATGTATTCCAAAGCAAGGGTAGATACTTCACTATAGGTGGAGACTGGAATAAGAAGTTCTAAATATGCCATGTCAATGCTCAAACTTCTGATTCAACTTATGAAAAACCCTTAGAGAAGTTCAATCAGGAATAATTCTCTCAAGCTGCTTTGAATTCCCTTCTCAATGAAGAACAGAAAGGGGATATCCTACAAGTATGCTTTGAAAATCAGAATTCTTTCTGTACCAAGGATCACCCCATTGGTAACATCAAAGGACATGATATGATCCTAACTCTAAATATTAAGCCTCCTTACCCACCTAACCTCAGGAGACCTGCTTAACCTTCTATTCCAAAATCCAGAGCTGCTCTGGAAACCCATATTCAAGAGTTGGTAGACTTACAAGTCTTAAGGAAAGTAGGCCACAATGAACAAGTGGATATTACTACCCCAGTAATTATAGCTTGGCACAATGATAAGTCAAGAATGGTTGGAGATTTTAGAATGCTTAACAACTACACCCAAGCTGATTATTATCCAATTCCAAGAATTGACCATGCTCTGCATAACCTGTCCAAGGCTAAGTACATCACTACCATGGACATTCTGAAAGGTTTTCACCAAATACCTATCAGCCCTGATAGCCGGAAATTCATGAGAATTATCTGTCATTTTGGAATTTATGAGTATCTGAGGATGCCTTTTGGTATTAAAAATGCTCCTTCTCATTTTCAAAGGATGATGGAAATAGTCTCAGACAGGGATGGATGATGGTATACATTGATGATGTTATCATTTACTCTGATCATTGGGATACTCACATGGAGAAATTAAGGCTAGTCCTCAAAACCATCTTTGCCTCAGGATTGAAAGTATCAATGAAAAAGTGTAACTTTGGCTGCGGGGAACTCAAAGCCTTAGGAAAGATTGTCTCTGGACTAACCTTAGCTGCTGACCAAAAAAAGATAGCGGCAGTAATGAATAGGCCTATGCCTCAGAATAAAACCAAACTCCTATCCTTCATCAGCTTCTGCAGCTACTATAGGAAGTATTTACCAAAGTTTTCTCTTCTAACCAAATGTCTGTATGAGATCTGCAACAACACCACTGTGTTTGAAATGACTCACGACAGAGTCAAGAACTATGAGGAACTCAAAATGGCAATGACTTCAGCTCCAGTACTAATCTGGCCAGATTACTCTAAACCTTTCAAGCCCTACATAGATGCCAGCATGGAAGGGCTAGGAGCAGCTTTACACCAGGAAGTGATAGAAGATGATAAACCAGTGGAAAAACCTATACTCTTAATATCCAGACAATTTAAAGACACTGAGAAAAGGTACAGTGCAAGCCAAATGGAATGTCTGGCCTTAGTATGGGCTCTAGAGAAACTCCATTATTACTTAGAAGGCACCAACTTCACTGTTATTACTGACTGCAACGCTGTCAGGACATTGATGAACATGAAGACCCCTAGTAGGCACATGTTGAGATGGCAGATAGCTATACAACAGTACAGAGGACAGATGACCATAGTTCATCAAGCTGGGACTAAACACAAGAATTCTGATAGTTTAAGCAGGAATGTGTTACCAAATGACCCAAGTAGCCCTGCTTATTATCCAGAGGATAATGATATCTTCCCTATCCTTAACATTAACAGGTTAAAAATTGAAGCTCCTACAATGGGAATCCATGTTTTTGAACTGAATGAATCATTGTTCAACTCAATCAAAGAAGCTTACAGTTCTAGCATAAAGACTCTGATCACTATTATGGAAAGTACTTCTCCACCTCCTGAATTGATCAATAGCCTACCTGAACCTCTTTTGAAACCATACAAAGCCAGAAGGTTCACCATATGGGATGGTCTGGTATACTATAGGCATCAACATTCAAGTGTTATAGTCTTCAATAAGGATGACCATATCAAACATTTTCTTGCTGAGTGCCATGATAACTGCTCATCTGGTCATTTGTCTGCTGATAGAAACTTGGATAAGGTTAAACAAACTGCTTGGTGGGTTAATTGGAGAGACTCCACTATACAGTACGTTACTAGTTGTGAAACTTGTCAGAAGTCCAACAGGACTACTGGGAAACAGTTTGGACTACTGCAAAAGATTGCTGAACCCAAGAAAAGATGGGAGATCATCAATATGGACTTTGTAACAGGACTACCACCAAGAGGAGCCTATTCCTACAACTCAGTCTTGGTCATTGAGGATAGGTTCTCCAAGAAAGCAAAGTTCCTACCTAATCACAAGGAAGACACTGCTATGGAAGTTGCCCTATTATTTTGGAACAGACTCATTCCTGATGTTGGAGTTCCAAAGATCATTATCAGTGACAGAGATCCTAAATTCACCTCTTAGTTCTGGAGGAATCTACATGATATGCTTGGAACCACCTTAGCTTTCTCTACCGCTTATCACCCTCAGACATATGGATTATCTGAAAGGATGATTCAGACCCTGGAAGACATGCTCAGGAGATTCTGTGGCTTTGGACTAGAATAAAAGAATTCTGACGCTTATTGCCACAATTGGGTTAGCCTTCTACCTGCACTGGAGATGGCCTACACCAGTAGCAAGCACTCTACCACTAAGGAAGCACCTTACATACTGGAAAGAGGATTGATTCCTAGATTACCCAAGGATAACCTTAACTACCAGCTGACCAATATTCACCCTGAATCACTTGATTTCAAAAACATGATGGATGTAGCCAACAAACTTGCTGTTAAGTGTGTCCAGGATTCTATAGATTATAACCAGCAAAGGTGGGAGCAAGCCCATAAGGAACCTGATTTCAAGATTGGTGATAAAGTCTTGATCTCTACCACCAACTTTAAAAACTTAGCTGGAAATAGAAAGCTTAGACCAGCTTTTTTTGGACCTTATACCATTAATAAACGTCATGGTAAAAATGCTGTGGAAGTAATCCTCAGTGATGAGCTTTCTAGGAAACATCCGGTCTTCCCAGTAAGCCTCATCAAACACTACCACCCAAGGAATGGAGAACATACTCCTTCACCTGCAATACCTGTTACAGAAGAACCTGAAAAGGAAAAAGGAAAAATTAGCAATATCCTTAAGGATAAAAAAGATAGGATCAATGGAAAAGACGTCAGACTCTACCTGGTTAGATACAAGGGAGAATCAGCTGATAAAGATGAATGGTTGCCTGAACATAATATCCCTGACAGACCTGTACACCTAAGGAACTAGAGAGCCACCAGGAGGCATTAACCCAAATTTTGTTTTTCAGATATAGACATATCTTGGAGCAGGGGAATGTCAGCTTGCTACTATGTACAGAGCAAAACTGTGAAATAGTAACACAAAACTATGAAAAATACAAATATCTCAATTAACAAAGTAAGGAGTGAGAAATCCATCAATATTATTACAGGAATGGATCTCCCACCCAAAATTAGGTAGGGTCACTCACTGACCCCACCCTTGAATTCCAAGTCCTTATATTTTTAAAATAATTAAAAATAAACGTACTAAAAATTACAACACCAGTATGGAACCTTTTGGCCATTCTAATATTTCACACGTATTGTCACGTATAGGGTTTACACCTAAAATTCACTCAGAATTGAGGTGTTTTGTATATTTTAGGAGTTGCACGTGGAAATGTGTTATGTCACAATTCCTGCACGCAGCCACGCGTCATTACATATCCCTGGGTACTATTAGCAGAAGTTTCCCGCGTACTAGAGACCCGCGCGCAGCTGATTCTGCCTTCCACGCAGCGGATCCTACCCCGCGCGCATCTGTACTAACTGATCCCTGCGTCTGGATCAGTCATGACTAATCTGACAACCAGGTACCGTTCAGAAGAGCTAGAACCTAGTTAGGGTTGCCTAGTATATGTAACAAACAGACATATGCATTACTAATGATCTAAAAAGATCAAAACTTAAATAAAATTAATGAAAATTAAGTTTAAAACATTTTTTAATAATAAATCAAAGATCAAAGATTATCACGTAAATCACTGATCCTGATCTTTGAAGACCACAAAACACTACAAGGAGTGTTCATAAAAATTATTAAAAATGATCTACATGATCAGCAGATAATGAAAAATCAGTAAAAATCAACACTAAACGCTTTAAAGCAATATAAATAGTACAAATGAAGGATGAGTACAGAATGATCAAATTTAGGCCATAACATATTAACAGATCCTGTGGATAAAATAGTACAGAAATCCAGCAGATCCAAGGACAGCTGATTGATAGCACCAAGTGGACGGTGTGGAAACTTTTGAGGTTGATCCTCACGAAGTTGTCCCTAGTTACGGGATCGATGGTTCTAGCGTCTGTAAGACCGAGATTGCTTCCTTTCCTTTACTCCGAGAGAGAGAGAGAGAGAATGAGATATGTAGATTGATGGATCATCAAATGCTGAATCCCCCCTACAACCCGAAGTCAAGGGGAAGGGTGTTTGAGCCCTCCCCCTCAACCCTAACCTAAGCACAAGCACAAAGACAGACTGACAACCATGAAGAAGGAAACCTAGACCCAGAACCCTAACCCATCCCTAAACCCATACCCATACCCTACCCCCGCCAGCTTGCCTGTCATTACGCGCATCCGGTTCGTCTTTTCGTGGCGCGGCCCTCCGCCGCGAGATACCCAAGATTCACCGCGCTTGCGCGCATCCACCCGACGCGCCGTCGTGAATTTCCCGTCCCGTGGCCGGCCCGCGCTTGCGCGCGGCTGCCACGCATATAGCCCCGCTTTCGCCCCGCTTTTTCCTTCCCCGACTAGCCGCTCCGAGAACCCAGTCGTCCCAGCTCCATCCATGAGTCGGACATCCAAGCGGGTCGCGGCCCGCCTCCCTTAGTCAGGCCCGGCCCGCAGTCGCGTGCTTGATCCCGCCGCGCCCACTGCTGAGCCCGCAGCGGCTGCTGCTGAACCCGCAGCGGCTACTGCTGAGAACCGGCGTACCCCAACTGCTGAGCCTAACCTACCAGATGCTGAGCGCGCAGGCCGCGACGCAGTCCCCGACCCGAGGCTATATAATGACACCACATCCCCCCCCAACTTGAGTTCTGTCCCCAGAGGTCCCTTCCCATCGCCACCTCAACTACCCGCACCCCGCTCCTCCCTACCCACTCCTCTTTTCGCACTCCACCAACTCCCCTTCCACACTCATCGCCGTCATGCTCCCCTGCAAATTCTGCGCCCGGACCGGGCAGGCGTGCTTGATCGCTCCTGGTCGACGCGCCTGTGTCGCTTGCCGTCGCGGCCATCGCCGTTGCTCACTTAGCGATTGCATGCCCCGTGCTCCCCCCAACTTCGGCTCCCGCCCCAGGCCACGCAAAAGGGCTCGTCCCGACCCGTTTGTGGTTTCGGACGACGAAACCATCTCGGAGGACTCGTGGACTCCGCCGGGCTCCCCGTCCCGTCGCCCTCCGCCAAGCAAGGATCGCAACTCGGCTTCCCCCTTTCGCCGCGCGGGACCGCCGCGGAAGGAGGATTTCTCGTCCTTTGACGACTATCGGAGGGCCGTACGATTCTGGTCGGACCGCGTTCGGATGAGGGAAGGCGCGAGGGACCCGCGACTCGATGAGATTCTCCGACGTCGCGCTGCCGCAGCCCCGGTTCCCCCTCCGGCACCTACGCTGGCTCCTTCCGCCCCGGCTCCACAAGGTACTCCACCGCCGCCCGCGTCACCAGTGGTCTCAGACGGGAGGCCTACTACTCCCGAGGTCCCACCCCCGCCGTCCCCGATCGTTGTTCCGTCATTGCCCCCAGATGGACCGAGCTCTCCGCGCGACGCCCCAGGGACCCCCTCATCACCTCCTCGCCCGCTCGGATCAAGCCCCGTCCCAGCACCGGCACCGCCTTCCTCCAGCTCCCCCGAGATCCCGGAGATCCCGGTTGTGATGGCACTCCCGGCGGCTGGCTTTGAGGCTTTCGCGGAACGGTCGACCGCGATGCTCCGCAACTTCCTGGCGACCCCCGGAGCCCAATCCTCCAAATCCCGGCGCGAGTTCTTGGCGTCTTACCGGGCCCTTCTGGCATCATCGAGGGCGGACATGGAGGAGATGATGCGAATGGCTTAGACGCCCTCACCCCCTTCCTTTTCTCCTTTCCCGTGTACTTTCTTGTCCTATTGTTGTACCGCGTTCGTTGGAGAAATATATATTGCTGCGCGAGGAAACGAAAGGGCCGCGTCCGCGCGTCCGGGTGAAAAGTGAGTGTGAGTGAGGTTGAGGTTGAGATCCGCGTCCGCGCGCTCCCTCTGTGAGCGACCGTAAGTGACCAGTTATCCCAACAAAAAGAGGTACCTGGACCGCCCCAGACAGACTGCCACACAGTTCCCCGTACCCGTTCTACAAAACAAAACAAACACCGCGCCGACAGCGCGCGCTCACAACCGGGAGTATAAGGGAGAGGCGATGGGAACGAACATTCTGGGGTGTCTAGTCGTTCCGGCTGTGAACCGGCTAGAGCACCCCCTTACCAAGCTAAGCTTAAATCCGCGTCCATACCATCCCCGACCGTCGCGCCCGTCCGATGAAGAAAGAAACAGGAGAGAAATAGACAAAAAAAAGAAAGGAAACAGCCCGAATCCAAAGAAGAGAAAGAGAATATCCTATATTTATTATTCCATTCATTCATTTTTTTTTTTTTTTTTTTTTTTTTTTTTTTTTTTTTTTTTTTGAGTTAGCTCTTCGTCCCGCCATCCGTGAGCGGGGCTTGTCCTCGCGTTTGCGGGCCCGACACCACGCCGCGCCCGCGTACCTGCAATAAATAACCCATAGCCAGTACCAATCCAAAGCCAAGCCCAAACCAAAACATAAGGAAACAAACATTCTGGGGTGTCTAGTTGTCCCGGCTGTGAACCGGCTAGAACACCCCCTTACCAAATCAAGCTTTAACCACCTAGCGCCCCCCCCCCAGCTTGACAGCTGTCCCCAGCCGTCTGCAACCTCCTACTTCTCCGGGGTCGCGCGTCGCGCGCCGCTACTTTGCTGTCCGAACGATCCGCGCCGTCGTCCAACTCCGAGACCGCCTCGCCCCCGGGCCCCAAATCATCGCTCGCCGTCTCGTCAAAGGAAGTGGAACCGCGCGCGAAGAAGCGTTTCACGTGCGAAGCCGCGGCCTTCCGCTTAAGCGGCGTCCCGTCCAATTCCTCAAGCCCGTAGCTGCCGCCCAAAAACTTAGAGGCCACGCGGTACGGCCCGTTCCACCGGTTGGCAAAAAGCCGGCCCCACTGGGATTCCAGACTCCGATTATACAACAGGACCAGGTCCCCCTTCCGCAGCGGATCCCGGAGCCGATGGGAACAGCGCTCGTCCCAATAGCGGACTGACGCCGTCCGGGTTTTCTTCAACCGCTCCGCGGCTTTTCCCAAGGTCTCCTCACGCCTAAGGAGCTGTTCTGCGCGCGCCTCGATCAGATCCGCGGACGTCTTAACCTTCCACCAATCCACGCCCAAAAACGTGTTCAGCTCGATGTCCACGGGAAGCACGGGCCGCTGCCCGTAGAGTAACTCGTAAGGCAAATACCCCGTCGAGCGCTTCACGGAGATCCGATCGGCGAAAAGGACCGCGGGGAGTGCCATCTGCCACCTTTTGCCGTCCTCGCCGCACATTTTCACCAGGGCATCCTTGATTGGTTGATGCCCCCGCTCGATCATCCCCGCGCCCTCCGGGTAGTATTCCGTCACGCGGCCGAACTTCGCTCCACAATTCTGCACCAGCGTCATCAGGCGTCCCCGAAACTCCGCCCCTCCGTCGACGGTGACCAAGCGAAGCGACCCGTAGCGCGCGAACCAGTCCTCTTCCAGAAACTGAGCCACCTTTTCCGCCGATAGTTTCGCCAGGGGCCTCGCTTCCACCCACCCAGACAGATCGTCGCGCGCAACCAGCAAATACGCAAACTTACCCGCCTTGATGTGGACCACGTCCAGCGAAACGCGCCCGAACAGCGCGTCCTCGCCCGTGGGGCGGCCGACCTCCTTGGGCAGCCTCGAGCTTTGCCGTTGGCAGGCCTCGCACGACTTCACCCAGTCGCGCACCGCGCAAACGACGCCCGGCCACCAAAACCTCGCTTTCACCCTCCTCCGCGTCTCGACCTCACCCCGATGACCAAGGTCGTCGTGCAGACTTCCTAGAATCACCTCCTGGTCCGCCCTAGAAGTCGCGACCACGAGAGGCACGGAACCGCTCCGCCGCCATAACTGACCGTCCTGTAAGAAGAAGTTCAGAACGTTTTGCCTCACCCATTGGGTGACTGTTTCCGTCGTGCCCTCGGGGAACGGGAGATCCTGCAAATAAGAGCACAAGACCGCGTAACGTCCCGACTGACGCAACGGAAGACAAACCTGCGCCTCCGTCTTTGCTACCCGAACGACCGGAGCTTCCACGTCCAAAGGTTCCGCCCCCTCGTATGGGTCGTCCCGCGGGTACCGCGACAGCGCGTCCGGCATCGTGAACGCCTTTCCCGGGATGTGCACCACGTCAAAGGAGAATAACTGGAGGAACGCTACCCACCTGGTCATGGGCGCGTTCGGCAGCGTCGGTGAGTTAATCATTTGCGCCAAGGCCTCCGCGTCAACCAGGAGCTCGAAGTGCACGCCCCACAAAAGGTGTTGCAACCGCCGCACGATCTTGGTGACACCGCACAGCTCCAGCTTCGGCTGCGAATACCGACTCTCTGTCGCGGTAAAGGTGACTGATTCGTAGAGCACCGGCCTATCTTTTCCGTCCTCCTCCTGTGTCAAGACCCCCCCGGCGCCGAACTCGCTAGAGTCAACCGCCAGGCGTATCCCTCCGGCGTCGTAATCGAGGTCCCGAAGGACGATGTCGCGCCCCACGATTTCCTTGAGCTTCGCGAAAGCGGCATCGCATCCCTTGGTCCACTTCCACTCCGCCCCCTTACGCGTCAATGCCCGCATTGGGCTCGCTACTTCCGCGAACCGCTTGATGAACATGCGGACGTAGCTGCACAAACCCAGAAACTGCAGGACGTGCGACACTGTCCGAGGGGTCGGCCATTCAAGAACCTTATTCCGCTTCTTCTCCGCTATTCGCCTCCCGTTGTAGGCCACGACATGCCCTAGTACTTCGAGCGCCGGAACGCAGACCGCCAACTTTTTCCCGGACACAGTAAGGCCTGCCTCCTCAATTCGGAAGAGGACTCGTTCCAGAGTTTCCGCGTATTCCCAGATGAATCGCCGGATCGCGGGTGCATCCTCTAGGACCGCACCCTCGTAGTCCGTTCTGGGGCCTTTAATGCCAGCGTCGTCGATGAAGATCTGCACGCCTTCCGGAAGGTTGTCGCGTAGTATCCAGGTCATTTGGGCTTGATATACCGCCACTGAGTTGGTCGCACCTTGCGGTAGCCGCGTCAGCTGCATCCTTCCTAGCCCGGTTTCAAACGCCGTCAGTGGCCGCGAGTCAGGGTGGAGTTCTTGCTGGTCATATCCCCCCATCACGTCCACCAGCCCGTAGCAAGCGCGCCCGGCCATCGACTCCAGAAATTCTTCAACACGCGGGGGAAGCCCCGCGTCGTGAATAGTGAACGAATTTAGCCTCTGAAGGTCGTGAACAATCCTTAGCGACTTCCCGTCCTGCTTAACAACCGCAAAGATAGGACTCGAGTAGCTTGACGTGGATTGCTCGTAAAGCCCCGTCCTTACGCGCTCCCGTACCAGCTCCAGAAAGGGCTCCCAAACGGTACGGGGGATCGGAATCGGCTTGATTTGCCACGGTTCGTGAGGGACAGTGGGAATAACGTAAGGGTCCCCGATCTCACCCCTCAACAACCCGCGTTCGTCCGGTCCAAAAGCAAGTGCCTTCTCCCTCATTACCAATACCGACACCAGCAGATCCATCTCCTCCGCACTCAGCCATCCCGTCGGTCCGAAGTTAAGGGCGTCCACCCGCTCGTCCGTGATCCGCGCCGACCGCGTTACCCATCCATTCTTCCTAAGGGGTGTCTCCCACGGGTCGCGGGACCACGCGATTGGTCGTAAGGGTCCGTTGAGCCCCTGAGGCATTGGCTCGTTCCGCGGCCGGACTTTCCGCGCTACCGGTTTGTACTTGCCCGCATTACACCGCGCCATCCAGACCCGATCGTCGCCGTCGTAAGTCCTAGTAATGACCAGACCGGGGCTTTCGCCTTTGCTCACAACTGTGGCACGGTGATAGGGTTTTCGAAGCGTAGAGCCTTCCGGCGATGCATACTGAGGAATGGGACTTACTTCCGGCACCTGCGCCCCACGCGCGTCCTCCCCCGCTTGCTCCTCACCTGTCGGCCGCCCGTGCAGAGCCAGAGCCTGCTCCGCACGGTCCCCGCGGCCAACTAGGAAAAATCCTCCGCAGGGTGACCCTTACGGTCAACCCCCACGCCGGACTCTTTGTTGCCGCCAGACATCGGGTCCTGTACCCATTTCCCTCTCCCGTGATCGCAGATCGTCGTCTCGAACCGTGCCCCGAGCGAGTCTTCGACGGTCAGCGCCTCCGTTCCTTCCTCGGCGTTGAAGGCCATTTGGGCTCGGAACCCAAACATGAATGGCCGTCCTAGAATCACGTCTCCGCATTCCACTGAAAGAAATGACAGAGGCTTACAGACCTTGGCAACTTCCACCTCCTCCGCCTCTACTACTCCGTCCACGCGACATTCCCCGCCATTTAACGCCCGAAGGCCCATCGCACACTTTCTCCGCACCAGACCGAGCTCGTCCACTAACCTTGATGGGAGCAGGTTGACCATCGACCCGCTATCCACCATCGCCCACACCTTCCGCCCGGCGATGGTCATCGCGACATAAGCAAGCGGGACGGATACCGACTTCGACCGGCACGGCTCGGGATCCATTTCCTCCTCCGCCACGTTAACCCGCTGAACCGTCGTCGGCACCCGGCCCTGACCGCAATCTTTCAAGGCCTGGACCATCTCGTCGACGACTGCGGGGGACACCGCCGCTAGCTCTTGTAGGGTCAGGGGTATTGGTGAGTCGTTCCCCATTACCCTCCGGACAATGTCCGCGGCCTTCTTCTTTCCCACGGGATTAGAGGACGGCCCATCCGAAATCGGCACTTGCGCGACTGGCTTCGAAGCCGTTGATCGCTCTTCGACATCCATCGCAATGCGCTCATTCGTCGCCAACGCCCTGACTTCGGCCTCCACTCTCGGAGCTACCCAGGTTCCGGGCGCGGTGACAATCCCGAGCAAGCCCCGAGCAGTTTTGGTCTTAGCCTTTGCTCTTTCCCGCACTTGCACCATTGGTGGCGGCTTGTCCTTAGTCAGGTCCACCGATTCACCCGTCGGAAATATGTACGTCATCCCGGATGCGCGAACAAGCCCTTCGTCCATGTCCCGAGTAAGATCCTCACAGACTGACTTCCAGTGCCCTCTCACCCCGCAATATGAACATCGCGGCGACCCGTAAGATCCGGATGATCCGCTAGGAGGCTGGAACCCCTCCGCCATGTGAGGCGGCACCGCGCGCGGTTGAGAAGGAGCCGCCGGAAACGGTGCGGCTGCCGGAGCTGTAGGAGCCGGTGTCCGGTTGAGGAAAACCCTTATGTCCCGCAGAATCTCCGTTATCTCCCCGACTGATGGTCCCGGAGGCTGCTGGGAAAGTCCGGCATGAGAGGGCGTCGACGGCCGCGCGGCCGAAGTTTGGTCGGGGGCCGGCGCCGAGATTGTGACCAATTTCTTGGAGGAAGACGGGTACGTTCGTGCCGTATCCGCAATGAGCTTGTCCAAATTGTTTTCGCTTTCCACGGCTTGACGGATAACCGAAAGATCGGGGAGAATCGCGACGCTCCCATCCAGCGACCTCTTAACCAGGCCGTGGTCGTACAGGTATCGTTGCACCCTGGAACAGAGCTGGGGCGCGAGACCTCCCAGGAAAGCCCGCTTCATGGCACCCGTCTGACCCGCGACAACCTCGTTCTTTGCAAGGTACCCGTAGATTCGCTCGAACCTTGACATATATTCCACTAATCCTTTGCGCGATCGCACCCCGCCATTCTCAATTGCCTCCTCCGCAGCTTGATCGAAGTCGCTTTCCCAAAACCGAGGTTCACGCTTTCCCCACCTCGCCAACATCTTGCTTTTCAACTTCCCCCAGTCTTGCCTCTCGTATCCAACCATTTCTTCCACGTCCCGCAGCTTCTCCTCCTCGGTAATGAACAGCACGATAGTCCGAACCTTATCTGCGCCCGACGCGCCCTCCGAGTCCGCGATCCCTTCAAACCTAGAAAGGAACCGCTCGACATCCGAAGTACTGAACCGAAGATGAGGGAAATCCCTCGGCCTCAACCAGACGCGGCGAGGGGCCTCTACCGCCATGTCCGAGGACCCTTCCGAGGGAGGAGCGAACCCGCTAACTCTAGGAGCATGAGCGGACGGTGGCGGAGGGGGTTGAGCAGCAGAGACGGGAGTCGGGCGTGGAGGGTAGGGAAGGGGAGCGTTGGATCCCGGAGTGGTTGTCGGTAGCATTCTGCGTAATCTTCAAGAGACTGAGAACGGATCAAAAGGTTCCCGGCCAGACCCCCAGATGTGGAAACTTTTGAGGTTGATCCTCACGAAGTTGTCCCTAGTTACGGGATCGATGGTTCTAGCGTCTGTAAGACCGAGATTGCTTCCTTTCCTTTACTCCAAGAGAGAGAGAGAGAGAATGAGATATGTAGATTGATGGATCATCGAATGCTGAATCCCCCCTACAACCCGAAGTCGAGGGGAAGGGTTTTTGAGCCCTCCCCCTCAACCCTAACCTAAGCACAAGCACAAAGACAGACTGACAACCATGAAGAAGGAAACCTAGACCCAGAACCCTAACCCATCCCTAAACCCATACCCATACCCTACCCCCGCCAGCTCGCCTGTCATTACGCGCATCCGGTTTGTCTTTTCGTGGCGCGGCCCTCTGCCGCGCGATACCCAAGATTCACCGCGCTTGCGCGCATCCACCCGACGCGCCGTCGTGAATCTCCCGTCCCGTGGCTGGCCCGCGCTTGCGCGCGGCTGCCACGCATATAGCCCCGCTGTCGCCCCGCTTTTTCCTTCCCCGACTAGCCGCTCCGAGAACCCGGTCGGCCCAGCTCCATCCATGAGTCGGACATCCAAGCGGGTCGCGGCCCGCCTCCCTTAGTCAGGCCCGGCCCGCAGTCGCGTGCTCGATCCCGCCGCGCCCACTGCTGAGCCCGCAGCGGCTGCTGCTGAACCCGCAGCGGCTACTGCTGAGAACCGGCGTACCCCAACTGCTGAGCCTAACCTACCAGATGCTGAGCGCGCAGGCCGCGACGCAGTCCCCGACCCGAGGCTATATAATGACACCACAACGGGCTAATCTTTCCCTTACTGGCTTGCTAGCCTCAGCCCACAAGCAGAACCCTCTCTACGTGCCCTGAGAAGATCAAAATCACCCCAAAAAGGTATTTATACAGACCTCTTTGGATCCATTATTCCATCATCAGTTACCAGAAATTATTTATTATCAATCAGAAACCGTTTCATTATTGATCAAGTGCTTATATGAAGATAAGCAAGTGATTTATGACTTATTCTGTAGTAGTATTATTTACCTTTATTAACCAATCAACCATTGAAGTTTAGTCAAGCAATCTACCCCACCTGCTCTGAAACCCTTCCAATTATTCCAGGATTTTCGTGGTAAAGTGCTCAGAGTGAGTGTTACCCTTCCTGTCTTGGCCATTTGTGCTGTTAATCTGGGCCACTAGTGGAATAAGTCCTTTATAAGGCACCCATCTTTATTCCAAGGTTCTTAAACTGCCTAAGGAGGCCCCTTGAAGAGAGTTTTCTAGTCTGTAAAGATCCCCAGTAGTATAATACTGCGGCCCCTATTTTATATTATATTGAAAACCATTAACTACCAAACCAATTAAACCTTGCAACTGCTCTTATTAAATCATTTATTTGAGCTTCTAAGTGTTTATCATTGGAATAATAATTATTATTATCATTCCAGCATTTTTATCACTCTCTGTAGCTAAAGGACTGCAAGTTTCCTGGTATCAGAGAGCTTACAACTAGATTCTTCATCAAAATGGCTTCCAAGGAAGATTTGACCAAAGGATTTAGTTCTGCTTCCATGGTAGAATGTGTGACGTTTTGTTGTTGATAACTGCTCCACAAGATTAGTGAGCCAAAGGGAAGGGATAGGTGACCAGATTGAGATCGTCAAGTTTCTAAGTTGTCACTCCAGGTGACATCACGTAACACTTGATATGAGATTTGGAGGATTGGATTTGAAGAGTAAGTTTGATATTCTTAGTCGCCTTGAGGTATTTCCAGCAGCGCTTGACTTCCCCACAATGAAAGATACCTGGTTTTTTGCAGAATCTTGCCAGGCTGGAAACAGCAAGACTCAGATCAGGTTGCGTGAGACAAGCTATGTAGTTCATTAAGAACACTGCAGATCTGTAGTTGATGTTTAGAGATTTGAACTCCTCATGATCTTCATCAGAGGAAGGAGTGAGATTTTCATTAACGGTTAGGGGAATAGAGGATGGTTTTCAGTCAGTCATTTTCAGTTCTTCTAGTCCATGTTCAATGTTTTTTGGCTGAGAAAGTAGGATTTTGTCTCCAATTTGCTTGAATTTCATACCAAGGATTGTATTGGGTTCATGATGGCTTGAATTGAGAAATCAATTGAGGAAGGCCTGTTGGAAGTCATTTCCTGAGCCAACCAGAATAAGATTGTCAACATTAAAAAAAAGAACAGATTTGCTTTTGGTGTGGATGTAAAGACAGGATCAGAAATGGACTCATAAAAGCCCTGTTTGCGCATCCAGGAAGTTAAAGTGTGAAACCAGTTAGCAGGGGCCTGTTTGAGTCCATAAAGCGATTTCTTTAGAATGAGATGTTTTGACGTTTTTTTGGATCCTTTGGGTCTTTTAATGATAAACTTATTGGACAAAGGTGCATGTAAAAAGGTGCTCTTGACATTGAATTGCTTGATAGGTAGAGATTAGTATAACCATAAGAGAAGAGCCATTCAGAGAGATGCCGCCTTCCCAGTGGGAGAGAATGTGTCTTGGTAGTCAAGACAGTAGATTTTGTCAAAACCTTGGACACACAGATGACTCTTGTATACAAGAGGGTCACCGTGGCAGTTGTCTTTGATTCAATAAACCCATGTGGTTTGGAGGGAATTGATGGGCTTGGTACCTTCATAATTGTCCCAGACAGAGAGATTTTTGATTCCGTCAAGTTTGCAATCCATGGAAGCGTCCCATTTGAGAGAGTCGGGGAACTTCTTAGCTTGTTTTTAAGTTCTAGGAACAAAATAATGATGATATCCGTATTGATTGGGAGGTTGAATCACGGATTGATCTTGCAGTTTGTATTTAGGGTTAAGCTGATTTGCAAGGTCATTGGAAGAGTTGGAAGAGGAGTTGGAGGAAAGTTCTTCAGGCTGAGGAGAGACAGGAACAGGAGTCGGAGAGGAGGTGATGGAAGTGTGAGAGTCAGAGAGAGAGTTGAGATTGGGAGAGGTGGAATTAGAGGGAGAAAGAAAAGGAAGATCATTTTCCAGCTTTATGAGAAGTGTTTTGTCAGGAATACAATCAGAGAGAGTGGTTGGAAGTGAAAAGGATGCAGAGTTCTTGATGATCTTGACGTGTTTGGTAGAAATGATTGAGTTGTCAGGAGTGAGAATTTTATAGGAAAGGAAACTTGGGTTGTAACCCACTAGAGTGCCAATGAGTTTGCAATCTTTGAACTTTTCACCTCAAGCAATTTTGTTGTTAAAGTAAGCAACTTTGGACCCAATAGGATGGAAATAGCTGAAAGGCAGAGTTTTATTAGTAAAACTTTTGTAAGGAGAAGTGGAGTGAGGATTCTTGGGAATTTGGTTCAGAGTGAGGCAAGCAGTTTTAGAAATTTTGGCCCACAGATTGTGCGGAAGCTTGGAACTATGAAGAATTGAGAGAATAGCTTTGGCAAGAGTTCTGTTAGCTTGTTCAAGTTTTCCGTTGTACTTGTGGTGATAGGGTTTGGTGACAAGATGTTGGATGGAATTTAAAGCAAAGAAATCCTCAAGATCAGTTGAGGAGAATTCACCGCCTCCATTGGTACAAATGGTTTCAGGATAGCGGTTTTGTTTCTGTTGCTTGTGGTTAAGAATGAGTTTTAGTTGGGAGCTAGCATTGGATTTTTGTTGAAGGGGAATGGCTGATAAATATCCGGAGAAGTTGTCCACTACCAACATAATGTAGTTCATGTTATTTCTAGATGGAGTAGTGATAGGCCCTATTAGATCTATGTGGAGTTTCTCAAACAGTTGAGATGTTGATGTGGAGGAATCGTTGAAGGGACATTTGGTTATTTTAGAGAAGACACAGTCTTTGCATTGAAAATTGGAGATAGCATGTGAAGAGAGATGAGGAAAGACGTTTTTAAGGCAATAGGGACTGGCATGGCCCAGTGATTTGTGAATATATTTTAATTAGTTAGAGGAGAGTTCCTTTTGGTTGAGATAACGAAGTTTGTGATTGTTTCCTACCAGTGAAGGAAGATTAACAACAAGAAGATTTCATTGAATAAAACCAGAGAAGACAGGATTGGACTTAGAGTAGAGTTGGAATTGGGAGCCATTTGACACCAGTGAGCATCCCTTGGAGGAGATGAGTTCACCGGGACTGATTAGATCAATGAATAAATCTGGGACAAAGAAGCAGTTAGTTAAGTTCACCACCGAGTTGTTCCAAAAGAGTTTGACGGTTCCTTTTCCTTTAATGGGGAGTTTAGCTCCTTCTTTTCTAGTCTTGATGAAGTTGTCACCAATAAGGTTGTCAAGATGAACAAAGAAGTCAATTGAGTTAAACATGTGACAAGAGGCTCCTGAATCTAGAATAATTTGATTGATGGGACTGATTTCTTTGATCCAAGAGGTAAGTAAGGCGTGGTAGTGAGCCACTTCTTTACCCTTAGAATTAGAATTAAATTAGGCTCTCCAGTTTGCTTGTGCCTCTCTCCACCATTTGGGAGCAAGATGTTTGTGTTTGTGCCAACATTTGTCTTCAGAGTGATCAGGAGATAAAGGATTGTGGAAGCCTTTTTTGCATCTAAGTTCGCAAGGAACAGGTTTCTTGGGGTTTTGAGGAGTGACAAGCGCAGTATCATGAGACTTGATTTCCTTTGACTTGGACTTGGATTTGTTATTGAGTTGAGTAAGATGGTTGAAGACAAGATCAATGGTAAAATTCTTATTGGAGTGCATAATTTTTTGACGGAGAGAGTGAAGAGAAGAAGGAAATTTGAAGAGAGTTAAATAGGAAAGAATATTGTCTGGGAGATCAATTCCCACGTCTAGAATTTTCTTTATGGAAATCTTGGTTTTGGTGATGAAAGCCTTTATTGCGTCTGGACTGGACTTTTGATATAGGAAATGGTTGAAGATACGAGCACAATTAGCTGTTTGAGAAGAGGAAAATTTCTCCTTGATAGTTTGCCAGAGGAGTTTTGCTGAGGATATGTTTGATGAATTGAATATGTTATTGTGAGTGATGGAGTTGATTTGGGAAAGCAGGATCACTCTAATTTCCATATCTTCAGTCGGACTGAGACATTTAGAGTTGTCTTCTAGTGCATCTTTTACTCCTTTGAGTTCCAGTAACATTGTCATTTTGTCTTTCCAGATAGAATAGTTATTTTCCGTTAGAATAGGAACAGCCTGAAGAGCTTCCTTCAAAAGGACTTGAAAAAATCCATTGTTGCTTGATCCCTCCATTGGTAAGGTTAGGTTTGTTGGGTTGGCTTTGGCTTTTAACTGTTTTGACTATTTGAATTTTTGAAAAGAACTAAGAGAAGGAATAAATTTAAGAGGGCTAAGACAAAAACAGTAATGAGTTAGACATTCAATATGAGAAAATGGAAAAGAGACAAGAAGAATGAAAATCAAGAAACAAACATCAAGCCGTTGGAACTTTTGGCAGAAAACAAGGATGATTAGGTTGAGGTTGAGGAACAAGGAAATGATGAAGCTGGTGAGTGCCTTTTTGTAATAGACCCAGATTGAATTAGAGATGATTTGCGGTGAGTTGAAAGTGTTGAGAAAGTTCTTGATGAGTCTTAACAGGCAGGTGGATGAGAGCGCAGTCAATGATATAAATATCAGAACAGTGAGAAGGTTTATTGTTTTTTTAGATGTTACAAGTGATAGGGAAAAAGGAAAAGATGTAAAGATAAGAAGGAAAGAAAAGGAAAGAAATGAGAAAAGAGGAAGAGTTGTTGGTAAAAGGAAAGAGTCTTTGGGGAATCTGAAGAGTAAAGATTTGTGATTGGAAAAGAAAAAGAGGTTCTGGATGAGTATTTGTAAGTCGCTGACTGACAACTGATGGAGGAAGTAGTAGTGCTGAGAGGTGGTGGTTGTGTGGTTGTGAGATGTTTCAGTGAAATGAGACCAAGAGGTGAAATTCACATGAGAATTATTTAACATTTATTTAACACCATCTCCTCCACATCCCAAAGCTTCTCTTTGTCTGTGATGAAGAGGATGACAAGCCAAGCCTTATCCAAACCCATCTCACCTTCCACATTGGCAATTCCTTTGTATTGCAAAAGGAATCACTCAACGTCCTCAGTGTTGAACCGGATGTGAGGATAGTCCCACAGCCTGATGCAAATGTGCTTGTGATTGGCGCCATTGTTGGAACAAGGCACACTGTATCCCACCCCTGATTAGGGTTGCTTCCAAGAAGCCAGAGGAGGAGGAGGAAGAGGTGTGGGGGTAATGTTAGATGACCCCGCAATGGTCAATGGGTGGTACTGGGACATTGAGCCTGTTAGTTTCAAGAGAAAAGGAACAAAAGATTAATTCCCAGCCAGACCACCAGATGTGTATTTCAGAAGAGGAATTATCCTTTAATGGTTCCCAAGTTTGGAAGTTATTGATCCCTTGCGTCTGTGAACCCTGAGTGCAACTTTTCACCCTTCAACTGAGAGTAAAGATCCTTCCAAAACCTATGATAACCTGATGTGATCCTCCGTGATCCAATTTCTGATGATCCATCTGGGTTGAGGGTGCCGTTTGAGTAACCTCCCACTCAACCCTACCCTAAGTACAACCAGAAACAAGCAAGAATAATGAAATATAACCTCTAAGCACAGAACCCTAGCCCCAACCCTATCCTTCCCATCCCATATCCCATATCCATCTTTATTGCCTTCCTGCCATTACATTCACCCAGTTTGTCCTTCTCATGAAGCGGCCCTTGCGCCACGCCCAACTTGGAGCCCCCCGGGCATGTATGCATCCACCCAGCCTGCCACTCCAGATATCCAAGATATATCCCCGCAATCCAATCCGTGTCTTGCAACACGCAATCCATCCAATCCAATGCAATCCATCCCACATCTCCAGATGCTTAGCCCAATTTAACTGCTGCTGAGCCCGCATTGGAACTTGCTGCAGCAAAGCCTCACCCATTTCTGAGGGTGCTACCCCTGCTGAGCCCGCTGCTGCTGCTGAGCGCGCAGTGCGCAGCCAATTCTGACTTGAGTCTATAAAAGACCACCACAATGTGCTGACCACAAGCGGTACCAGCAGGCTCTGCAGCCACAGCTGTCCTTCCTGCAGGTAGAAATTCCCCACTCTCTGCCAAATCCATCTAACAATCTTGGCTGGCATATCATCTTGAAACCAAAGATTCCCCAAATACAAACTGAGGACGGTGTACCTCCCGGAATGCTGGAGCAGAAGTCAAACACCTACTTCCACCACTCCTACCTTAACTGTTGGAGCCTCCACATCCAGTGATTTGGTGCCTTTTTACAGGTCATGGTATGGGTACCAAGACAGCGCTTCTGGAATTTTAAAGGCCTTCCCTGGAACATGTACCACCTTCAAAGAAAACAACTGAAGGAACGCAAAACACCTGGTCATAGGCCCGTTTGGCAGCATTGGCAAATTGATCCTGATTTTATACGCCCATCAAATCCGCCAACCCGCAACCTGCGTGCCCTGCCATAGATTCCAGAAACTTGTCCACGCGCGGAGGTTTTCCCGCTTCTCGGATCCTAAAAAAATTAAGCCGCTGCAGATCATGAATAATCTGTAATGAATTCCCATCCTGCTTAACCACCACAAAGATTGGACTGGAGTAACTTGATGTTGATTCCTTGTAAAGGCCCATTCCTACACGCTTGCACACCAGCTTCAAGAAGGGCCCCCAAACTGGCCACAGAATTGTAATTTGCTTGATCTTCCAAGGCTCATGAAGTACCTCCCAGCAATGCATACTGAGGAAGGGAATTTACTTCCAGCACTTGCACATCCTGCGCTTCCTCCCTACCACCCACCTGATCCTCACTGGTTGACTGCCTGCACAAAGCCGTAGCTTTCCCTGTGCAGTATCCTTGGCCAACTAATCAAAATCCAGCTCTGGCCCACCCTTGCAAACCAACTCTGGGACAGGGTCCTCCTCTTCTTCTCTTGCTGAATCCTGTGTCCACTTCCCCAAGCCTTGATTGCAGATTTTGGTTTTGAATTGCCCGCTGGACAAATCTTCCACCATCAATGCTTCCTTCCCCGCCTCTGGATCAAACATCATTTGCTCTCAGAACCCAAAGATGAATGGCCGTCCTAAAATAGCCTCCCCACAATCAACCAATAGAAACAAAAGTTGTTTACAGACCCTTGGAAACTTAACCTCTTCCTCCTCCACAACCCCATCTATGCAACATGCCCCGCCATGAAGCCCACAAAGCCCCATTGCACATTTCTGCCAAACCAATACCAATTCATCAACCAATCTAGATGGAAGGAGATTTACCATAGAACCGCTATCCACCAGTGCCCATACCTTCCTTCCGGCAATCTTCATTGGAACGTAAGCCAGCGGAGTTGAAACCAATTTCATCCCTGCAAGCTTGCCCTCAGCATTATCCCAAGCTGAGTTCACCCATTGCACCATTGGAGGGAGCCTATTGTGTCTGCAATCCTTCAGCACTTGAACAATCTCATCCACCACCACTAGCAACACCGCCGCCAACCCCTTCAAGGTCAAGGGAATATTTTTTTTGTTCCCCGTCACTGCGCAAAATCTCCACCACCTTCTTCTTCTCTACTGGATTAGCTGGCCTCCCTTCCGTTTCCAGAATGCACGCGAATGGCTTAGGAGCTACTGGCCTTACCCGCTCTTTAGCATCCACATCCATCCTTTCCACAGCTGCTGGCACCTCCATTTCTAGTACCCTTACTTCTTCCTCCATGCGGGGTGGTTGCCATACTCCATGACTGGTGAAGATCCCAAGCAAAGCTCAAGAAGTTACCCCCAAATACTGACCTTGCGTGCGCACTTTCTCCATGACAGTCGGATTCCCAGGTTTGGTGTAGATCTGTTTGCCTGTTGGGAACATGAATCCCATTCCCACTGGTCAAACCAATCCTGCCTTGAGGTCCCTTTTCATATCATTGCACCCCAACTGCCAATGCCCCTGGTCCCTGCAGTAATTGCATAACCGCGGCGCGGGGGGATTTGACAGCAGAAGCGTTCCCCCAATGTGAGGAGGCCAATTGGGCAGCGCTGACAACATTTGACTCAGGAAGATCCATAAATCCTTCATCAATTCTGTCATCTTGCTAATCTCTGGGCCCATTTTCAGTGGTGTTGTCAGAGCTCTTTCTGTTTTTCAAGGGGCCTATGACCGGCGCTTGTGTTGGCGCTGCTGGTGTGTAGGAAGCAGACTTCTTTGACCCCTTTTGGAACAACTTTTCCATGTCCTCCATCAGTTCCTCCAAGTCCAAATTTCTTTCTACCGCCTTGCAGATTATAATGATATCCAGAAGAAGGGAAATACTCCCATCCAAAAACCTCTTTACCAAGTTGTTTTTGTACAAGTGCCGCTGCACCTGCGCGCGGAGTTGGGGACCAATCCACCCAAAAAAGCTCTCTTCATCCCGCCCCTCTGCCCCAATATCACCTTGTTCTTTTCCAGGTATCAATAGATACGGTTGAAAATTGCTACATACTCCCCCAATTGCGCCCGCGTCTGGACTCCACCATTTGCACTTGCTTCTGCCGTGGCTTGCTTGAAGTTTCTCTCCCATAACCAAGGTTTGCGCCTTCCCCACTGCGCCAAGATTTTGGCCTTCAGTTTTGGCCAATTTAATTCCTTTTATCCTTCCATCTCTTCCATATCCCAAAGCTTCACTTCATCCATGATGAAAAGGAAAACAAAACAAGCCTTATCCAAACACGTTAAACCTTCCGCATTGGAAATTTCTTTGTATTGCGCAAGAAATCACTCAAGGTCCTCAGTGTTGAACCAAATGTGCAGATAGTCCCGCAGCCTGATGCAAATGGGCTTGTGATGGGCGCTGTTTTTGAAGAAAGGGACACCACATCCCGCCCCTGATGGAGGTTGCTTCCAAGAAGCCGGAGGAGGAGGAGGAAGAGGAGTGGGGGTAATGGTCAATGGGTGGTACTGGGACATTGCACTTGTTAGTTTTGAGAGACAAGGAAAAAAAGGTTATTTCTGGGCCAGACCCCCAGATGTGGAATTCAGAAGGAGGACTTCTCCTTTAACTGTTTCCAAGTTTGGAAGTTATTGATCCCTTGCATCTGTAAACCCTGAGTGCAAATGTTCACCCTTTGACTGAGAAATAGAGAGATGAGAGTAAAGATCCTTCCAAAACCTATGATGATCCAATGATATATGATGAAATCCTACATCTGGGTTGAGGGTGTGGTTTAAGTAGCCTTCCCCTCAACCCTAACCTAGGTACAACCGCAAGCAAACAAGAATAATGAAATACAACCCCCAAGTACAGAACCCTAGGCCAACTCTATCCTTCCAACCCCATCCCATGATACACATCCCATACCCCATTTACATCTGTATTGCCTGCCTGCCTTTACATCTACCTGGGTTTTCCTTCTCATGACATGGCCCTTGCGCCGGGCCCAACTTGGAGCCCCCTGCCCATGTCTTCATCCACCTGACACGCTGTTCCAGATATCCAAGATACATCCATGCATCTTGCAAAGCGTGATCCAATCCAATCCACCCCGCGTCTCCAGATACTGAGCCCTATTTGACTGCTGCTGAGCCCGCAGCACGGCTTACTGTGGCAAAGCTGCACCCATTGCTGAGCTTTCTGCGTCTGATGAGCCCGCCGCTACTGCTGAGCGCGCAGCGTGCAGCGCGCAGCCAATTCCAACTGGCTTCTATAAAAGACCACCACAGTGTGGGATAGGATCCTCTGTGTGCGTGGCAGGATCAGCTACGCAATTGAACCTTATGCGTACAGGGTAAGACTGATGTGCAGTGACTTTGTAGGGATGTGGGGCTGCGCGTGAGAATTGTGATAAAACACATTTACACCTGTAACTCCTAAAACATACACAACACTTCAGTTTTGACTGAATTTTAGGTGTGAAACCTCTAAATGGAAATTCATGTGAAATATAAAAATGGTAAAAAAGTGCCATAGTGGTTCTGTGACCTTTTGGTCAATTTTGATTTAATTAATTAAAATATGAAGGAGAAATAATTCTGGGGTGGGGTCAGCAAGTGACCCTCCCTAATTCTGGGTGGGGAATTGATTTATGAAATAATATTTATGGACTTCCTACTCCTTTTTGTTTGAATTAATTTTTGTTTTTATTTTTTATTTATCTGTATACTTTGATAGGCTGCTCTTCTGACATAATATTTATTTATTTCCTACTCCTTCTTTTTTTGATTAATTTTTGTTTTTATTTTTTTATTCATCTGTCTACTTTCACAGGTTTCTCTGAATTCAATAGCAAGCTGACATTCCCCCACTCCAAGATATGTCTATGTCTGAAAAAAAGTTTTTAGTCTACTTTCTTCTGCTTTCCCTATAATTTCTCAGGCGTATAGCACCATCTTGGATGTTGTTTTCAGGCAACAATCCATCTCTGTCAGCTGATTCTCCTGTGTAACTGACTATCTAAAGTATAAAATATTTTCCTTGAATCCTTTCCTATTCATTGCTGATGATCTTGATAACTTTCCCTTTTTCTTTATCAGGATCATCTGCAACTGGTATTTCTGGTGAAGGGTTATTTTCTCCTTCTTGGGGGTGGTAGTGTTTGATATGACTGAATGGGAAAAATTGATGTTTCCTGGAGAGTTCATCACTTAGAATCACTTCTAAGTAGTTCCTACCATGGAGTCTTTTGATATTAAAGGCTCCAAAAAAAGATGGTCTAAGTTTCCTATTCCCAGCTAAATTATTGAAATTGGTGGTAGAAACTAAGACTTGATCTCCTATTTTAAAATAAGTTTCCTTGTGGATTTTATTCTATCTCTACTGGTTGTAATCAAAAAAATCCTGGAAACACTCAGGAGCATGCTTATTAGCAATATCTATCATATTTTTGAAATCAATTGATATTGGGTGTATATTGGTTTACTGCTTATTGAGGTTATCCTTAGGTAGCTTAGGAATGCATCCTCTTTCCATTAAATATGGTCCTTCCTTAGCAGTAGAATGCTTCCTGCTGTTATAAGCCATTTCTAAATCAGGTAGAAGGCTAACCCAGTTGTGGCAGTATCCATAAGCATTCTTGTATTCTAGGCCAAATCAAAAGAATATTCTGAGCATATCTTCTAGAGTTTTGATCATTCTTTCTGTCAGAATTTGAGTTTCATATATTTTACTTTCACAGGATTTTAAATTATCATTGAGTGGATTGATTTTATTTTATTATTGTTAATCTTAAAGTACTAATACAACAGGTAAAATTTAACTGGGCTGTGTTTTAGTATTGTGATTATCAGACTGTTTATTCATAGAATTTCACTTACCATGTTACTTAGATTGCTTATGCTAATCTTAACTTATTCATTTTTTACCCAACCACTTTTCAGTCAGTTTTTTATTTAGTCTATATAAAAACTGGTGCTTTCAAGTAGAATTCATCATCAGTTCAGACAACCTGTCAGATTGCTACTATATACAGAGCAAAACTGTCAAATAGTAACACAAAATATGAAAAATAATAATAACTCAATTAAAAAAGCAAGGAGTGAGAAATCCATGAATATTATTACAGGAATGGATTCCTCACCCAAAATTAGGTAGGGCCATTCACTGACCCCACCCTTGCATTCCAAGTCCTTATATTTTTAAAATAATTAAAAAGAAAAGTACTGGAAATTATGACACCTGTATGGCACTTTTTGGCTATTCTAACGTTTCACATGTATTGTCACGTATAGGGTTTACACCTAAAATTCACTCAGAATTGAGGTGTTGTGTATATTTTAGGAGTTACACGCCGAAATGTGTTATGTCACAATTCCCGCGCGCAGCCCCGCATCATTACATAACCCTACGTACTAGAAGCAGCAGGATCCCGCGTACTAGAGACACGCGCGCAGCTGATTCTGCCACGCACGCAGCGGATCCTACCCTGCGCGCATCTGAACTACTGATCCCCGCGCCTGGATCAGTTGTGACTAATCTGACAACCAGGTACTGCTCAGAAGAGCTACAACCTAGTTAGGGTTGCCTAGTATATGTAACAAACAAACATATGCATTACTAATGATCTAAAAAGATCAAAACTTAAATAAAATTAATAAAAATTAAGTTTTAAAAATTTTTTAATAATAAATCAAATATCAAAGACTACCACATAAATCACTGATCTTGATCTTTGAAGACCACGAAATACTACAAGAAGTATTCATAAAAATTATTAAAAATTATCTAAATGATCAGAAGATGATTGAAAATCAGTAAACATCCACATCTGCACGCTTTAAAGAAATATCAATAGTACAAATGAAGGATGAGTACAGAATGATCAAATTTACGCCATAACAGATTAACAGATCCTGTGGCTAAAATAGTACAGAAAACCAGCAGGTCTAAGGACAGCTGATTGACAGCACCAAGTTGACGTGCTAATATTACCCTGACTGGCTTTCCAGCCTCAGCCCACAAGTAGAACCCTCTCTACGTGCACTGAGAAGACCAAAATCACCCCAAAAAGGTATTTATACAGACCTCTTTGGATCCAATCAGTGAATCAGAGTTTACCAGGAATTATTTATTATCAATCAGACACCGTGTCATTGTTCATCAAGTGCTTATATGAAGATAAGCAAGTGATTTATTACTTAGTCTGCAGTAGCACTATTTTACCTTTATAACCAATCAACCATTGAAGTTTAGTCAAGCAATCTACCCCATCTGCTCTGAAACCCTTCCAATTATTCCAGGATTTTCGTGGTAAAGTGCTCAGAGTGAGTGTTACCCTTCCTGTCTAGGCCGCTTGTGCTTTTCAGCCTGGCCATCAGTGGAATAAGTCCTTCCTGAGGCACCCATATTTATTCCAAGGATCTTAAAAACTGCCTAAGGAGGCCCCTTGAAGAGAGGTTGCTAGTCTGTAAAGATCCCCAGTAGTATAATATTGTGGCCCCTCTTTTATATTATATTGAAAACCATTTACTACCAAACCAATTAAACCTTGCAACTGCTCTTATTTTAGCTTCTAAGGGTTTTTCATTGGAATAATAATTATTATTATCATTCCAGAATTTTTATCACTCTCTGTAGCTAAAGGACTGCAAGGTTCCTGGTATCAGAGAGCTGACACAACCAATAAACCGGAGTGCCCCTTTCCTCCTGTTCCAAGGTCCGTTACGCTTGAATTTTGAAGCCTCTTTCATTCCTTTCTTATTACCTTTTACTTCATCAGAGCTTAAGAACTTTTTAATCTTCACATGGTTAAAAGCCTATGCTCAACCAGAGCCAATGGTCTCTCATTCAACTTTTTTGCCTTCAATAGTCTCATCCATAAATAGGTATTTGTATCTTTTGGCAAGGGGGTGAGATGAGGATGAGCCTTGGAATTGAAAAGTAAGCTCATCCCATCCATTCAACTTGACTCTAGGCATCAGCATCTAAAATATTATCCAATTTCCACCCTCAAGATCATCACGCCAACCTTTTTTAGACCATGGATAGCCAGGATCTAACATAGCATGGGTTGAATCAAGTTGTTACAAAGGCAACAGACAAGCCACCAACAGCAATATCAAGCTACAATAAACAAGGTAGAACTAGAGTTGAGCATACCTCAAACTGTTTCCAGACTTGTTGGATTGGAGGTGTTGGATTGAATAAGCTGATTGACTCATTTGAGACCAGCAAGCCACTAGATTTGATCAATTACCCCAATAGCATGCTAACTCAGGCTTTTCAGCATGATGGAAAGCAAGCATATCATGACAAGCTCCAACCAGTAAACAAATTGAATTACTGGATTTGAAGAGTGTGCGGACTGGGTGATCAATTTGTTCAAGACTTTTTGGACACCAATAATTGTTGATCCTATTGTTATTGTCATTGTGCTCTTATCTATCTACCAGTACACTTGATGTTGCCAACTTTATGGTCAATCCTCAAGAACTAGACCATTACCTCCCCAATCAGCCTCAAATTAACCAAGCCTCAAGATAAAATATTACTTGATTGTGGTAAATTGATTGGACTCTAAGAAAAACACAAGCAAATATCTCAAGCAACCACGCCAGGACCTCCATCTTCAGAAGACGATTAGTGATTATCCCCAATCAATCCAATCAAAGACTCACAAAGAACTTCCCAACTGATCCAACATCACCCAATTACAGGCTTAAGCAACTGACTAGGGGCATGATGCGTTGCATCCAAACAATTGAATCACCTCTGCAATTCCAACAAGCACCATTCATCTCCTCACTCATCTTGTCAGCCATCTGCTCCACGTTCATCTCATCACCAGCAATCTTCATTTTGCCAACTTTTCCTGATTACCAGCATCATTGATATCTTGCTATCAACTCAACTTGGGAGGATTGGTCTACTTTCAAAAAACTCAACCTGATCACCATTGATCTAAATATCTTGTCAATTTTTCCTGGGAGGATTAAACTTTAGTTTTCCTGCTGCATTCACCCTCTACCTATACTTTTTTTTATCAATAATCCATCAAATTGTCTCACTCATTTTATGACTCAACTGTTGAAAGAATTCCAATCAATTTTGTCTATTCTACACAATTAAATCCAACCTTGAAAAAATTTAAGGCATCTGAAAAGTCATTCACTTTTGAACTGAAGAATTTTCTAGCAAACAGTAGAAATTATACTTTGAAGATAGCAGTTGCATTCAAATATTCCCCAGGAAGTTTAAAATTCATTCAGCTCATCTTATCAATCAGTCACTAAACTGTATGTAGAATGTTTCCAAAAGTTAGTAGAAAACTATGTTAATTGAAGAAAAAGAGTTAGATTCCTTTTTAGGAAAGTAACTTCCTCCAGTGCAAGTCAAGCGAGTGTTTTAGAATTTGAGTTTCATATATTTGACTTTCACTGGAGTTTAAAGTATCATTGATTGGATTGATTTGATCTTATTATTGTTAACCTTAAATTACTAAAACAACAGGTAAAATGTAACTGGGCTGTGTTTTAGCATTGTGATTATTGGGCTGTTTAGTCATAGAATTTAACTTACCATGTCACTTAAATTACTTATGCTAATCTTAGCTTATTCAATTTGTACGCAACCACTTGTCAGCCAGTTTTTTATTTAGTAGCCAGTTTTTTATTTAGTCTATATACACACTGGTTCTTTCAAGTAGAATTCATCATCTGTTCAGACAACCAATAAACAGGAGTGCCCTTTTCCTCCTGTTCCCAGGTCCATTACTCTAGATGTTCCAAGCCTCTTTCATTCCTTCCTTATTACCTTTTACTTCATCAGAGCTCAAGCTCTTTTTAATCTTTAAAATTTCATCTAATCCATCAGTCTGGGGGTGATAAGCTGTAGAGAAAGCTAAGGTAGTTCCTAACATATCATGGAGATTCATCCAGAAATCAGAAGTAAATTTGGGGTCCCTATCACTGATAATAATCTTGGGGACTCCTACATCTGCAATGAGCCTGTTCCAGAAGAGTAATGCTACTTCCATACCTGTATATTCCCCATGATTAGTTAAGAACTTATATTTCTTGGAAAAGCTATCTATTATAACTAGGACTGAGTTGTAGGAATAAGCTCCACCAGGGGGTAATCCAGTTACAAAGTCCATTTTGATGATTTCCCATCTTTTCCTGGGTTCAGAAATCTTTTGAAGGAGGCCAAACCTCTTTCCAGTAGTCCTGTTATATTTTTGACAGTTTTTACAGCTAGAAACATAATTAATAGTAGAGCCTCTCCAATCAATCAAGCAGGCAGTTTGTTTGTCAGGGATACAACCTCTACTGCCAAACTGGTCTGTGATTATACCTGAAAAAATAAGTCAAAACCAATGTTAAAGTCAGTTTCTGACTCAAACAATTCAAACAAAAGCTGAAAAGCTAACAGACTCAAAAAATAACTAGTTATTGTGAGAAAAAAGCTACACCTTAAACCTTTATTAAAGGAAATGGGCCTGGCTCCAAATAAATGAAGCTCAAAGGAGCTTTGCTTATAAATAAGGTTACACCCTTTATATTAGTAACCCACAAGGATTAATACTCCAATTAGGACCTTCCACTCAAAATTAAATTTGCCTAAAAGATTTCTAGTTGAATATAATACTAAGTTTGATAGCCCTGGTCAATACCTTCATGGGACTAATGTTGGTGGGCTTGTTAACTCTTGCAATATTCTTTCACAAATAAATAATCATATATAAATGGTGAGGAAGGGGCTATAGGGTGAAGACCCTCCTCTTTTAAGGTAAAAGGAGCCCTCAGGTAACCAAAGGAATCATCAGGGGAGTGCTAGCCTCTCCCTGGTTTCGTCCTCAAGGACTCAGAACCCCATCACATCCTGCCCAATGAGAAATAGGGTACTAGTACTCATTGGGGGGGATTTTCAATGTATAAGGGTCCTATTTGCATACACCAGAAGTTATATACTCTAAAACTAAGCCCAGAAACTTCTGAGTGAACGCTTTCAAGTCTCAGGAGAGTTTATCAAAGTATAATCAAATCCCAAGGAAGATAATATTAAGATTATGCAATTGGTTTATACAGAGTGGAGAGTATAGCTTAAATTGATTACTGTAGCTTGTCCCCAAAGGAAATTAACTTATTAGGAAGTTATTTAGAGATATTTGGGACAAACATTAGTCCTCATAACTTAATTCAAAGTTATATTGGATTAACATCTTGATAATATACATTATCAAGTTTTTAGTTCCATACTAAATACTCAGAAAAACATACTTATAAAATAATATAAAAATTATAAAAATTATTATATAATTCTGAAACTCCTGATCAGTAATCATTCTTGTCTCCATGGTGGTTTGAACCAGGGAACTTGGTTTCAGGTAATAGATGTTGAAGTTAGTAATTAAGGACTATACCAACAAGACATATGAGTTGTGCAGTCATTTGGACACATCTAATTGTCTTGTGGCTGACATTGTTTGAGTTTATCTAGAGTACTGTCGGTAGACAGATTACCAGATGAAAATTTATCATGAAAATCACCTAGGACACGCTTAATAAGCTATTCATTGGTTAGAACTATGAAGCTTGAGTTTTGATGCCTGTAGTATACTAAACCATCCCATATTGTGAATCTCCAAGCTTTTTAAGTTTTCAGAAGAGGTTCAGGTAAAATATGAATAATTTCAGATGGAGGTGAAGTACTTTCAATAATGGTGGTCATAGTTTTCATATCAGAGTTATAAGCCTCTTTGATTGATTTTAACAGAGATTTGTCAAGTTCACAAATGTGAATTCCTAGAATGGGAAATTCTATGTTAAACATGTTGATAGTCAGTATAGACAATATATCATGATCTTCTGGATCATGAGAAGTTTTCCTGGGGTTATTTCCTAAATCATTTATAATTAAGCTTTCAGCATTTAGGTGTTTAGTTCCAGCTTGGTGGACTATAGTCATTTTTCCTCTATACTGTTGTACAGCTATTTGCCATATTAGCATGTGCCCACTGGGAGTCTTCATGTTCATGAGAGTTCTGAAAGCATTACAGTAATTGATTACTACAAATTTGGTACCCTCCAAGTAATAATAAAGTTTCTCTAATTCCCAAACTAGATCTAGAAATTCCATTTGGAAAGAACCATATGTTTTTTCAGTATCCTTAACTTGTCTAGATATGGAAAGTATGGGCTTCTCTACTGGTTTATCATCTTCTACTATTTATTGGTTTAATTTGGCTCCTAGGACTTCCATAATAGAATCTATATATAGCTTTAAAGGTTTAGAGTAATCTGGTTTAATCAACACAGAAGCAGTAGTCATTTCTATTTTGAGCTTCTCTTAATTCTTGAGCCTTTCATGAATCATCTTAAATAATGTGCTTTATTGCAGATTTTGTACAAACTCTTGGTAAGCATAGCAAAATTAGGTATGAAATTCCTGTAATGACTGCAGAAGCTAAAAAAATATTCAAGTTCATGTCAGCTCTCTGATACCAGAAACCTTGAAGTCTTTTAGCTACAGAGAGTGATAAAAATACTGGAATAATAATAATAATAATTATTCCAAAAAGAAACTCTTAGAGGCTCAAATAAATAATATAATAAGAGCTGTTTCAAGGTTTAATTGGTTTGGTAATAAAAGGTTTTCAATATTTATATAATAGAGGGGCCACAGTATTATACTACTGGGGGTCTTTACAGACAAAGCAACCGCTCTTCAAGGGGCCTCCTTAGGCAGTTTAAGAACCTTGGAATGAAGATGGGTGCCTTAGAAAGGGATTATTCTACTAACGGCCGGGCATAAAAGCACACTGGCCAAGACAGGAAGGGAAACACTCACTCTGAGCACTTTATCACCAAAATCCTGCAATAATAGGAAGGGTTCCAGAGCAGATGGTGTGGTTTGCCTGACTAAACTTCAAGGTTTGATTGGTTTTAAGAAATGAATAATAATACTACATACTTGGTCATAAATCACTTGCTTAGACTATTCATATGCACTTGACTAAAAATGACACGGTTTCTGATTCATAATAATAATTCCTGGTAAACTGATGATGGAATAATGGATCCCAAAGAGGTCTATATAAATAGCTTTTTGGGGTGATTTTGAGCTTCTCAGGGCGCGTAGAGAGGGTTCTGCTCATGGGCTGAGGCTCGAAATCCAGTCAGAGCAAGATTAACACGTCCACTTGGTGCTGTTAAACAGCTGACCTTAGATCTGCTGGATTTCTGTACTATTTTAGCCACAGGATCTGTTAATCTATTATGGTGTAAATTCAATCATTCTGCATTCATCCTTCATTTGTACTATTAGTATTGCTTCAAAGTGATCAGATGTTGACTTTTACTGATTGTCTATTATTTTCTGATTACGTAGACAATTTTTAATAATTTTTATGAACACTCCTTGTAGTGTTTTGTGGTCTTCAAAGATCAGAGTCAATGATTTACCTGGTAATCCTTGATCTTTAATTTATTATTAAAAGATGTTCTAAACTTAATTTTTATTAATTTTAATTATGTTTTGATCCTTTTAGATTATTACTAATGCTTATGTCAACTTGTTACATATGCCAGGCAACACTAATTAGGTTGTAGCTCTTTTGAGCGGTACCTGGTTGTCAGATTAGTCACAAAGGATCCAGACCCGGGGATCAGTCAGTTCAGATGTGCGCAGGGTGGGATCCAATGCGTGAGTGGCAGAATTAGCTGTGTGCAGGTCTCTAGTACGCGGGAAACTGCTACTATGAGTATGTAGGGGTATGTAATGATGCGGGGCTGCGCGCGGGAATTGTGACATAACATATTTCCGCGTGTAATTCCTAAAATATACACAACGCCTCAATTCTGAGTGAATTTTAGGTGTAAACGCTATACGTGAAAACACCTGTGAAATTTTAAAATGGCAAAAAGGTGCCATACTGGTGTTGTCATTTTTAGTACTTTTATTTTTAATTATTTTAAAAATGTAAGGACTTGGATTTCAAGGGTGGGGTCAGTGAGTGACCCTACCTGATTTTGGGTGAGAAATCCATTTATTCAAAATTAATTATGAATTTCTCACTCCTTCTTTTGTTAATTTAGATATTCTTATTTTTTGTAGTTTTGTGTTGCTATGAAAGGTTGCTCTGTACATAGTAGCAAGCTGACATTCCCCCACTCCAAGATATTTCTATATCTAAAAAAAACAATTCTGGGTCAATGCCTTCTGCTGGCTCTGTAGTTCCTCAGGTGTATGGGTCCATCAGGGATATTGTTTTCAGGTAACCATTCATCCTAATCAACTGATTCTCCCTTGTATCAAACTAGGTAGAGTCTGACATCTTTTCCATTGATCCTTTCTTTTTTATCTTTAAGGATCTTGCTAATTTTTCCTCTGTCTTTTGCAGGTTCTTCTGCAACAGGTATTCCAGGTGAAGGAGTATTTTCTCCATTCCTTGGGTGGTAGTGTTTGATGAGACTTGCTGGGAAGACTGGATGTTTTCTAGAAAGCTCATCACTAAGTATTACTTCCACAGCATTTTTTCTATGAAGTTTATTAATGGTGAAAATTCCAACAAAAGCTGGTCTAAGCTTTCTATTTCCAGCTAAGCTGGTGAATGTGGTGGTAGAGATCAAGACTTGATCACCAATTTTGAAATCCGGCTCCTTATGGGTTTTATCCCACCCTTGTTGGTTATACTCCTCAGCATCCTTGACAAACTTAACAGCATATTTATTGGGTGCATCTATCATGTTTCTGAAATCAAGTGATGCAGGGTGAATATTTGTTAGCTGGTGATTAAGGTTATCCTTGGGTAATTTAGGAATCCATCCTCTTTCCAGTATGTAGGGTGCTTCCTTAGTGGTAGAGTGCTTGCTACTGTTGTAGGCCATCTCTAGTTCAGGTAAAAGGCTAACCCGATTGTGGCAATAACCATCAGAATTCTTGCATTCTAGACCAAAGCCACAGAATCTCCTGAGCATATCTTCCAGGGTCTGAATCATTCTTTTAGCTAAGCCATCCTTCTGAGTGTGATAAGCTGTAGAGAAAGCTAAGGTGGTCTCCAGAATGTCATGAAGATTTCTACAGAACTCAAAGGAGAATTTAGGATCTCTGTCACTGATAATGATCTTGGGAACTCCAACATCAGCAATGAGTCTGTTCCAAAATAATAGGACAACTTCCATAGCAGTGTCTTCCTTGTGATTAGGTAGAAGCTTTGCTTTCTGGGAGAAACTATCCACAATGACTAGGACTGAATTGTAGGAATAGGCTCCTCCTGGTGGTAGTCCAGTTACAAATTCCATTTTGATGATCTCCCATCTTTTCTTGGGTTCAGCAATCTTTTGCAGTAGACCAAACCTTTTCCCAGTGGTCCTGTTGGACTTCTGAAAAGTTTCACAACTAGTAACATACTGGATAGTGGAGTCTCTCCAATTGATCCACCAAGCAGTTTTTTTAACCTTATCTAAGGTTCTATCAGCAGATAAATGACCAGATGAACAGTTATCATGGCATTCAGCCAGGACGTTTTTGATATGGTCATCCTTAGTTAACACTATAACACTTGAATGTTGATGCCTGTAGTATACTAGACCATCCCATATGGTCAACCTTCCGGCTTTGTATGGTTCCAAGAGGGGTTCAGGTAGGCTATTGATCATTTCAGATGGTGGAGAAGTACTTTCCATTATGGTGATCAGATTTTTCACGCCAGAATTGTAAGATTCTTTGATTGAGTTGAACAAGGATTCATCCAATTCACAAATGTGGATTCCCATTATAGGAGCTTCAACATTCAACATGTTAATGTTAAGGATAGGGAAGATATCATTATCCTCTGGGTCATAAGCAGGGTTCCTTGGGTCATTGGGTAAAGCATTCCTGCTCAAACTATCAGCATTCTGGTGTTTAGTACCAGCTTGGTGAACTATGGTCACCTGACCTCTGTACTGTTGTATGGCTATCTGCCATCTTAAAATGTGCCTAATAGGGGTCTTCATGTTCATCAAAGTCCTGACAGCATTGCAGTCAGTAATCACTGTAAACTTGGTGCCTTCCAAGTAGTAGTGAAGTTTTTCCAGAGCCCATACTAAAGCAAGGCATTCCATTTGGCTTGCACCATACCTTTTCTCAGTATCCTTAACTTGTCTGGATATGAAGAGTATAGGTTTTTCCACTGGTTTGTCATCCTCTATTACTTCCTGGTTTAATGCAGCTCCTAGCCCGTCCATACTAGCATCTATGTAGAGCTTGAAGGGTTTAGAATAGTCTGGCTGAATCAGTACTGGAGCTGAAGTCATGGCCATCTTGAGTTCCTCATAATTTTTAACTCTTTCATGAGTCCTTTTGAACAAGGTGTTGTTGTTGCAGATTTCATACAGACACTTGGTTAGAAGAGAAAACTTTTTTAAGTACTTCCTATAGTAGCTGTAGAAGCTAATAAAAGATAGGAGTCCAGTTTTATTCTGAGTCATTGGCCTATTCATTACTGCTGCTATCTTGTTTTGGTCAACAGCTAAGGTTAGTCCAGACACAACATGTCCTAAGGCTTTCAGTTCTCCATAACCAAAGTTACACTTTTTCATTGATACTTTTAATTTCACAGAAGAGATAGTTTTGAGGACTAATCTTACTTTATCCAGGTGGGCATCCCATTCATCGGAGTAAATGATAACATCATCAATGTAAACCACCATCCATCCTTGTTTGATGAACAATCCTAGAACTGTGTCCATCATCCTTTGTAAATGAGAAGGAGCATTTTTTATACCAAAAGGAATCCTTAGATACTCATAAATTCCCAAATGACAGATAATTCTCATGAGTTTCCAGCTATCAGGGCTGATAGTTATTTGGTGAAAACCTTTCAGCATGTCCATGGTAGTGATGTATTTAGCTTTTGATAGGTTATGCAGAGCATGGTCAATCCTTGAAATTTGATAATAATAAGCTTGGGTGTAGTTGTTCAGCATGCTGAAATCTCCAACCATCCTTGACTTATTGTTATGCCAAGCTATAATTACTGGAGTAGTGATATCTACTTGTTCATTGTGTCATACTTTCCTTAAGACTTGTAGGTAAACCAACTCTTGAATATGAGTTTCCAGAGCAGCTCTAGAATTTGGACTAGAAGGGTAAGCAGGTATCCTGAGGTTAAGTGGGTAAGGAGGCTCAATGGTTAGGGTCAGAATCATATCATGTCCTTTGATGTTACCAATGGGGTGATCCTTGGTACAGAAAGAATTCTGATTTTCAAAGAATAATTGTAGGATTTCCCATCTTTGTTCTTCATTGAGCAGGGGATTCAAAGCTGCTTGAGAGAAGTATTCCTGATTGAAACTCTCTAAGTTTTTTCATAAGTTGAATCAGAAGTTTGAGCATTGACATGGCATATTTTAAACTTCTTGTTCCAGTCTCCTCCTATGGTGAAGTATCTACCCTTTCTTTGGAATACATCTATACCATACAAGCAAAGAGAATCATTACCAAGGATGAAGTAATCACATACTCTGTTTTGGAGCACTACAAATTCAATGTTCAGTTTGAGTGATCCTTTGGAGTGAGGGAGTATGATATCAGAGGACCATACTCCAACAGTATTGAGAGAAGCGTTACAAATGCTAAAATTAGCCTGAGGTACTGGTAATTAGTTCAGTTTCCAGTTTGGTTCTTGCTTCTCAAAATAAGTTGAACCAACACAAGAGCAAATGGCTCCACTGTCCAAGAGTAACTTCACAGGGGAACCTTGGATCAAACCAGTAGCGTAGAATGTTTTTCCAGAAGTTTAACTTTTACTGGCAGAAGGTTTCAGAGTCAAGGCCTTAGCCTCAGAGATGTGGTGAATCTTCATGTTGGGATTCCATTTTTGAGGTAAGTTATAATCCTCATTACCAGAATTTATGTCTAGAGAAGACTCAATACTTCCTTCAATGACATTGATGGGGTTAGTTATCATCAAATCACACTCAGAAAGTGATCCATCAGTATCTTCTAGGTGAGGGTCAGGGTTATCATACTCTTCTCCTTCAATAGGATTAATCCTTTTCCTAGGTAGAGGACAATAAGGTTTTACATATCCTGTTTGGTTACAGTTCCAACATACTTTTTCTTTTGACTCTGGAGTCTTCTTGACCTCCAAAGTAGTTGGATTAGTGGCAGGGGATTCCTTATTTTTGGCAGAATGCTCTTCCCTGTTCCTAGTATTTTGTTCCCTGGGGAGTCTGTTGACTCTCTTATCTAGACCATTCATATCAATAGTCTCTTCCAACACACCCACCAGGGTAGAAAGATCAGAATCCATAGGAATCCTGCACATTAAACTGTGGTTGATTTGTCTGGGACATAATTTGAGAAGTCTTTCATTGACTTCTTCTTTATTAGTATCCGGGTAAAAACAGTCTAACCTCCTTTTCTGGTCTAAGCACCATTTATGAGGTTTTTCCTTGGATGGATAAAACTGGAAGGTTTCAAAAGTTTTCATCATCTTTATTTTCCAAATCCTAGTACCAAATTTTACTTTGATCAATTCTTTCCAAGAACTCCAGGATAAAGATCAAACTTCTTCCCTTTTATTGATAAACCAATCAAGAGCCACTCCTTCAAATTTTCTGGGCAATCTTACCACAGCTATTGCATCAGGGAGCTCATAAGAAGAAAGAGTATAGTAAATAAATTTAATGAAACTGACATGGTTTTATTCTCCTCCTCCAGAGAATTTAGGCCATTCAGTGATGGGAGCAAGTAGCTTCAAAGCCTGCTCCATTTCAGGAGTAGGACTAGGTCTGAAAGACTCATTCCTACTTATCCTGGTTCTGGGAGGAACACTAGGAGTACTGGTGAACCTGGAAGGTCTTGTTCCTTCTAGGTCAATGACCGGAGAGTTAGTAGAGTTGATCTTAAGATCTATGAGATCATTCTTAATCATACCTAACTCCAAATCAGGTTTGTTGTTTAGTAAATCAATTTTTTTAATCAGGTGAGCTGAAGGAGTAGGAATATTTTTCTTAACTTCTTCCTTAAGCTGGTTCATGGTTGCAAGAATACCTTCCTGAAGAATTGATTGGTTATCATCAATATGTTTCATTGGGTCCAACTTACTAGATTTTATACTATCCTTGATTTGTTGTATTTCTAACTCATCAATTCTCATGGTCTGAGATAGGTATGAATCACTCTGAAAATATTCAGACTCAATCTGTCCAATTGTTGATAAACTTTGTCAAAATATTGGCTGATAACCATAAAATTGTGAGAAAAATTTACAGAAAAGCTATCAAGAGCTTCTACATCTAATTGTGGTACACCTTTTTCCACTTCTGAGCTATGGATATTATTCTGTCCCAATCCTTTGGGTTCCTTAACTTCTTATGGGCTGAGGACCTCTTCTTTTTGGGGTCCTTTCCCTTTAAGGAAGCTAACTGATCCCAAGGATTCCAGTTCTGCATGTATCCTTCTACCTCTTTCTTTGGGATCAACATTTGCAGAGAAATCTGAGATTTCTTTGCCAGAGAAATAGCTTTTCTCATACCTGGCTGATCCTTTTGGGTCTGAGCCAACTTGAATTGTTCCCAATAGCTCATTTGCTCTTTCACTAACACTTTGACTCTTTTCTCCTTGGTTGAGTCCAGCTGGGGTGGCATAGGAGGACTGGTATCCTCCTGGGATAAATTGTTGGGCAATGCGTGGTTCTCCAATGCTCTTTTGGCTGACTTGGTGGCCATGGTTGTTTCCGTCATTGTCCCCTATGATTCTATGGTCAAGGGTTTGAGCCCCCTCATTGCGCTTGCAACTGGAGTCCTTGTGCGTAAGGGTTCCTCTGGGAAGAGATCCATAAGATGGGGCTCTACCTGTTGCACGGGTGTTGCGCCTGTTTTGGTCCATAGCACCAAAATAAATGAGTAAGTCTTTTTTCAAATTTTTTGAGAAAAGACTTAAAAATATAAAAATAATATTCTTTGTGTATTTATATTTTTAATAATTTTTTATATTTATTTTAGCTTTCTTGAAGTTGTATTCAAGGGTACCAACACTTGGTTGGGGTCACAACTGTCCTTGGGGGGTTTTCCAATGGGGTCTGAGTGAGTTCCGATCAGATCCTGGGATAAATCCATGGGTAAGTCCAAGGTTACACTGTCTGGGACGTCCTCTAGGAGGTCCTGGTCAATTAGATCATCAAAACTCAAGTCCACTGAGATGGATAAAGATAAAAAAAATATAAGTTTAATATTTTTTTTGTATTTTTACGTGGCAAGATGATATTTTAAAAAAATAATCACTTTTATTAGCTTTGAATTTTTCTTTATCTTCAGGATTATTTAGTTTAAAAATATAAAGCTTCCTTTGATAAATTTTTAACTCCTTATGTTGCCTTAATAAAGAATTGAAATTGATAATTCTTTCAAGCTCAAGTTCTTTGTCCTTTATAACATGCTGTTTATAATAAAGCAATTTCTCTTATTGTTGCTCACGAGTTATAATTACAGGGAAAAAGTTACAGAGTTTTTCTTCTTTTTTCTTTTCAGGAAGGTTCAAATAACAATTTATCAATTCTCTGTTGATCTTAAGATCCACTAGAGAAACAAAGGATCAAAAATATATGTTATAATTATTCTGACTTATTTTTTGAAAAAATAGACTGGTCCAAGGAATAAATAATCCAAGATTAATTGTTGAAGGATATTTCTTGGCCAGACCCCCAGTTGTCAGCTCTCTGATACCAGGAACCTTGCAGTCTTTTAGCTACAGAGAGTGATAAAAATACTGGAATAATAATAATTATTATTATCCCAAAAATAAACACTTAGAGGCTCAAATACATAATATAATAAGAGCAGTTGCAAGGTTTAATTGTTTTGGTAATAAAAGGTTTTCAATATGTATATAAAAGAGGGTCCACAGTATTATACTACTGGGGGTCTTTAAAGACCAATCAACCTCTCTTCAAGGGGCCTCCTTAGGCAGTTTAAGAACCTTGGAATAAAGATGGGTGCCTTAGAAAAGACTTATTCCACTAATGGCCGGGCATAAAAGAACACTGGCCTAGACAGGAAGGGAAACACTCACTCTGAGCACTTTATCACGAAAATCCTGGAATAATTGGAAGGGTTTCAGAGCAGATGGGGTGGATTGCCTGACTAAACTTCAAGGGTTGATTGGTTTTAAGAAATGAATAATAATACTACAGACTTGGTCATAAATCACTTGCTTAGACTCTTCATAAGCACTTCACTAACAATTACACGGTTTCTGATTGATAATAATAATTCCTGGTAAACTAATGATGGAATAATGGATCCCAAAGAGGTCTGTATAAATACCTTTTTGGGGTGATTTTGAGCTTCTTAGGGCATTTAGAGAGGTTTCTGCTCATGGGCTGAGGCTGGAAAGCCAGTCAGAGAAAGATTAGCACGTCCACTTCGTGCTGTTAATCAGCTGACCCTAGATCTACTGAATTTCTGCAGTATTTTAGCCACAGGATCTGTTATTCTATTATGGCATAAATTTGATCATTCTGAACTCATCCCTCATTTGTACTATTAGTGTTTCTTTAAAGTGATCAGATTTGGAAATTTAATGATTTTCCCACATTGTCCAATTACGTAGATAAGTTTTAATAATTTTTATGAACACTCCTTGTAGTGTTTTGTGGTCTTCAAAGATCAGAGTCAATGATCTACCTTGTAATCCTTGATCTTTAGTTTATTATTAAAAAATGTTCTAAACTTAATTTTTATTAATTTTAATTAAGTTTTGATCCTTTTAGATTATTACTAATGCATATTTCAACTTTTTACATATACCAGGCAACCCTAATTAGGTTGTAGCTCTTTTGAGCGGTACCTGGTTGTCAGATTAGTCACGATGGATCCAGACGCAGGGATCAGTCAGTTCAGATGCGCTCGGGGTGGGATCCGCTGCGTGCGTGGCAGGATTAGCTGCGCGCGGGTCTCTAGTACACGGGAAACTGCTGCTATGAGTACGTAGTGGTATGTAATGATGCAGGGCTGCGCGTGGGAGTTGTGACATAACATATTTCCGCGTGTAACTCCTAAAACATACACAACAACTCAATTATGAGTAAATTTCAGGTGTAAACCCTATACATGATAACACTTGTGAAATGTTAAAATGGCAAAAAGGTGCCATACTGGTGTCTTAATTTTTAGTACTTTTCTTTTTAATTATTTTAAAAATGTAAGGACTTGGATTTCAAGGGTGGGGTCAGTGAGTGACCCTACCTAACTTTGGGTCATAAATCCATTTATTCAATAATATTTATGGATTTCTCACTCCTTCTTTTTTTAATTTAGATATTCTTATTTTTTATATTTTTGTGTTGCTATGACAGGTTGCTCTGTACATAGTAGCAAGCTGACAGTTCAGTTGTGTTCTGAGGAATGGCTCTGTTCATAACAGTTGCTATCTTGCTTTGATCAGCTGTTAGAGTTATTCCAGAAACAATGTGACCCAATGATTTGAGTAATCTATATCCAAAACTCCATTTCTTCATTGATCCTTTAAAACCTCCTGCAGAGATATTTTTAAGGACTAGCCTTACTTTGTCCATGTGTCTGTTCAAATAATCAGAATAAATGATAAAATCATCAATATATACCATCATCCAACCTTGTCTGATGAATAATCCTCAAACTGTATCCATAATCCTCTTGAAGTGAGAATGAGCATTCTTGATACCAAAAGGCATTCTCAAATACTCATATATACCTAAGTGACATAAGATCCTCAAGAATATCCTGCTTTCAGGACTGATAGGTATTTGGTGGAAACCTTTCATCATGTGCATAGTAGTGATAAACTTGGCTTTTAAAATTTTGCGTAGAGCATGTTCAATCCTTGGGATAGGATAGTAGTCAGCTTGAGTATATTTATTGATAATTTTAAAGTCTCCAACCATTCTGGACTTATCATTATGCCAAGATATAATTACTGGTGTGATAACATCCACTTGTTCATTTTGTCCTCCTTTCCTTAAAACTTTTAGGTCAATTAAGTTGTGGAGGTGAGCTTCTAAAGAAGCCCTAGAATTTTGACTAGATGGGTAAGCCGGTCTCCTAAGTTTGGGAGGGTAAGGAGGTTTAATGGTTAAAATTACAATCATTTCATGTCCTTTGATATTACTAATAGGGTGATCCTTGGTACAGAAAGCATTCTGGTTTTCAAAGAAAACTTGGAGGATGAAGTGTTTCTCATAAGTAGATTCAGAAGATTGAACACTGATATGACATATTTGGAACTTCTTGTTCCAATCTCCTCCTACAGTAAAGTATGTAACTTTGCTTTTTAACACATCTATTCCATACAGGCGAAGAGAATCATTTCCAAAAATAAATTAATCACATACTCCATTTTGAAGTACTACAAATTCAATTTTCAGTTTGAGTATTCCTTTAGAATGGGGGAGTATGATATCTCAGGACCATACTCCAATGGCATTGGGGGAAGATTTTCAGCTGCTAAAATTATCCTGAGGTACTGGTAATAGGGTTTCCTTCCAATTTGGGTCCGGCGTTTCTAAATTAGATGACCCAAAAAAGGAGCAGAAAGCTCCACTTTCCAGGAGTAACTTTACTGGGGAACCTTTTATTAAACCAGTAGCATAGCCAGAACTGTAACTTTTACTAGCAGAGGGTTTGAGAGTCAAGTTTTTAGCTTCAGAAACATGGTTAATCTTCATGTTGGGATTCCATTGTTGAGTTGATTTGGAATCTTCATTTACAGAATTTATTTCCAGGGAAGATTCTATACTTCATTCAATAACATTGATGGGGTTAGTAACAATAAATTCAAATTCAGAATTGATCCATCAGTTTCATCCAGTTGGGGAACAGGGTCATTATCATACTCTTCTACTTCTATAGGATTAATCCTTCTCCTGGGTTGAGGGCAATCAGGTCTTAAATTCCCTGTCTGGTTAAAATTCCAGCATACCTTTTCTTTAGTTTCTGAGGTCTTCTTGAAGTCTAAGCTTTCAGGATTAGGGGTAGAAGAATCCTTAGTTTCAATTTTATATTCTTCTTTATCCCTGATATTCTGGTCCCTAGGCTTGTTAACCTTTTTTTCAAGTCCATTCATGCCAATGGTTTCTTCTAGGATACCAATCAGGGTGGAACGTTTGCAGCTGATGGGAATACTGAGTTGTAAACTATGGTTAAGTTGATATGGGCAAAGGTGGAGAATTCTCTCATTGAATTCTTCTTAATCAGCATCAGGGTAAAAACAATCCAACCTTCTTTGCTTATCAAGACACCACTTGTGGAGTTTGTCCTTAGCAGGGTAAAACTGAAAGGTTTGAAAGGTTTTCATCATTTTTATTTTCCACATTCTAGTCTAAAACTGTTCTTTTATCAGTTCTTTCCAAGAGATCCAAGTTGGAGATCATACTTCTTTGCTTTTATTTATGAGAGAATCAAGAGCTACTCATTAAAAAAACCTGGGTAGTCTGACCGCAGCAAGAGTATCAGGGATTTCATAAGATGCAAGGTTATATTCAATAAACTTAATGAACCTGATATGGTTATGGGTAATTTTAAACTATCAACTCTTTGAGTTGTGTACACAACTCTTTGAATTGTTCAGAGTTGTGTACACAACTCAAATAGGCCCTGCAGCACCCTACACAACTCCAATGGGCCTTGTGGCATGATAAAAAACTCAAATGGGCCGTGGGGAATGCTACACTGCTCAAATAGGCCATTTGGCATGCTACACAACTCAAATGGGCCGCGTGGCATGCTACACGACTGAAATGGGCCGTGTGGCATGCTACACGTCCCATTTGAGTTGTGTGGCAGGCTAAACAACTAAAATAAAGTTGTGTAGCCTGCCAAAAATAATAAATAATAAATAATAAAGAATAAAGAATAAAGAATAAATAATAAAGAATAAAGAATAAATAATAAATAATAAATAATAAATAATAAATAATAAATAATAAATAATAAATAATAAATAATAAATAATAAATAATAAATAATAAATAATAAATAATAAATAATAAATAATAAATAATAAATAATAAATAATAAATAATAAATAATAAATAATAAATAATAAATAATAAATAATAAATAATAAATAATAAATAATAAATAATAAATAATAAATAATAAATAATAAATAATAAATAATAAATAATAAATAATAAATAATAAATAATAAATAATAAATAATAAATAATAAATAATAAATAATAAATAATAAATAATAAATAATAAATAATAAATAATAAATAATAAATAATAAATAATAAATAATAAATAATAAATAATAAATAATAAATAATAAATAATAAATAATAAATAATAAATAATAAATAATAAATAATAAATAATAAATAATAAATAATAAATAATAAATAATAAATAATAAATAATAAATAATAAATAATAAATAATAAATAATAAATAATAAATAATAAATAATAAATAATAAATAATAAATAATAAATAATAAATAATAAATAATAAATAATAAATAATAAATAATAAATAATAAATAATAAATAATAAATAATAAATAATAAATAATAAATAATAAATAATAAATAATAAATAATAAATAATAAATAATAAATAATAAATAATAAATAATAAATAATAAATAATAAATAATAAATAATAAATAATAAATAATAAATAATAAATAATAAATAATAAATAATAAATAATAAATAATAAATAATAAATAATAAATAATAAATAATAAATAATAAATAATAAATAATAAATAATAAATAATAAATAATAAATAATAAATAATAAATAATAAATAATAAATAATAAATAATAAATAATAAATAATAAATAATAAATAATAAATAATAAATAATAAATAATAAATAATAAATAATAAATAATAAATAATAAATAATAAATAATAAATAATAAATAATAAATAATAAATAATAAATAATAAATAATAAATAATAAATAATAAATAATAAATAATAAATAATAAATAATAAATAATAAATAATAAATAATAAATAATAAATAATAAATAATAAATAATAAATAATAAATAATAAATAATAAATAATAAATAATAAATAATAAATAATAAATAATAAATAATAAATAATAAATAATAAATAATAAATAATAAATAATAAATAATAAATAATAAATAATAAATAATAAATAATAAATAATAAATAATAAATAATAAATAATAAATAATAAATAATAAATAATAAATAATAAATAATAAATAATAAATAATAAATAATAAATAATAAATAATAAATAATAAATAATAAATAATAAATAATAAATAATAAATAATAAATAATAAATAATAAATAATAAATAATAAATAATAAATAATAAATAATAAATAATAAATAATAAATAATAAATAATAAATAATAAATAATAAATAATAAATAATAAATAATAAATAATAAATAATAAATAATAAATAATAAATAATAAATAATAAATAATAAATAATAAATAATAAATAATAAATAATAAATAATAAATAATAAATAATAAATAATAAATAATAAATAATAAATAATAAATAATAAATAATAAATAATAAATAATAAATAATAAATAATAAATAATAAATAATAAATAATAAATAATAAATAATAAATAATAAATAATAAATAATAAATAATAAATAATAAATAATAAATAATAAATAATAAATAATAAATAAAAAATAATAAATAATAAATAATAAATAATAAATAATAAATAAAAAATAAAAAATAAAAAATAATAAATAATAAAGAATAAAGAATAAAGAATAAAGAATAAATAATAAATAATAAATAATAAATAATAAATAATAAATAATAAATAATAAATAATAAATAATAAATAATAAATAATAAATAATAAATAATAAATAATAAATAATAAATAATAAATAATAAATAATAAATAATAAATAATAAATAATAAATAATAAATAATAAATAATAAATAATAAATAATAAATAATAAATAATAAATAATAAATAATAAATAATAAATAATAAATAATAAATAATAAATAATAAATAATAAATAATAAATAATAAATAAAAAATAATAAATAATAAATAATAAATAATAAATAATAAATAATAAATGATAAATAATAAATAATAAATAATAAATAATAAATAATAAATAATAAACAATAAATAATAAATAATAAATAATAAATAATGAATAATAAATAATAAATAATAAATAATAAATAATAAATGATAAATAATAAATAATAAATAATAAATAATAAATAATAAATAATAAATAATAAATAATAAATAATAAATAATAAATAATAAATAATAAATAATAAATAATAAATAATAAATAATAAATAATAAATAATAAATAATAAATAATAAATAATAAATAATAAATAATAAATAATAAATAATAAATAATAAATAATAAATAATAAATAATAAATAATAAATAATAAATAATAAATAATAAATAATAAATAATAAATAATAAATAATAAATAATAAATAATAAATAATAAATAATAAATAATAAATAATAAATAATAAATAATAAATAATAAATAATAAATAATAAATAATAAATAATAAATAATAAATAATAAATAATAAATAATAAATAATAAATAATAAATAATAAATAATAAATAATAAATAATAAATAATAAATAATAAATAATAAATAATAAATAATAAATAATAAATAATAAATAATAAATAATAAATAATAAATAATAAATAATAAATAATAAATAATAAATAATAAATAATAAATAATAAATAATAAATAATAAATAATAAATAATAAATAATAAATAATAAATAATAAATAATAAATAATAAATAATAAATAATAAATAATAAATAATAAATAATAAATAATAAATAATAAATAATAAATAATAAATAATAAATAATAAATAATAAATAATAAATAATAAATAATAAATAATAAATAATAAATAATAAATAATAAATAATAAATAATAAATAATAAATAATAAATAATAAATAATAAATAATAAATAATAAATAATAAATAATAAATAATAAATAATAAATAATAAATAATAAATAATAAATAATAAATAATAAATAATAAATAATAAATAATAAATAATAAATAATAAATAATAAATAATAAATAATAAATAATAAATAATAAATAATAAATAATAAATAATAAATAATAAATAATAAATAATAAATAATAAATAATAAATAATAAATAATAAATAATAAATAATAAATAATAAATAATAAATAATAAATAATAAATAATAAATAATAAATAATAAATAATAAATAATAAATAATAAATAATAAATAATAAATAATAAATAATAAATAATAAATAATAAATAATAAATAATAAATAATAAATAATAAATAATAAATAATAAATAATAAATAATAAATAATAAATAATAAATAATAAATAATAAATAATAAATAATAAATAATAAATAATAAATAATAAATAATAAATAATAAATAATAAATAATAAATAATGAATAATGAATAATGAATAATGAATAATAAATAATAAATAATTAATAATAAATAATAAATAATAAATAATAAATAATAAATAATAAATAATAAATAATAAATAATAAATAATAAATAATAAATAATAAATAATAAATAATAAATAATAAATAATAAATAATAAATAATAAATAATAAATAATAAATAATAAATAATAAATAATAAATAATAAATAATAAATAATAAATAATAAATAATAAATAATAAATAATAAATAATAAATAATAAATAATAAATAATAAATAATAAATAATAAATAATAAATAATAAATAATAAATAATAAATAATAAATAATAAATAATAAATAATAAATAATAAATAATAAATAATAAATAATAAATAATAAATAATAAATAATAAATAATAAATAATAAATAATAAATAATAAATAATAAATAATAAATAATAAATAATAAATAATAAATAATAAATAATAAATAATAAATAATAAATTATAAATTATAAATTATAAATTATAAATTATAAATTATAAATTATAAATTATAAATTATAAATTATAAATTATAAATTATAAATTATAAATTATAAATAACAAATTATAAATTATAAATTATAAATTATAAATTATAAATTATAAATTATAAATTATAAATAATAAATTATAAATTATAAATTATAAATTATATATTATATATTATAAATTATATGGAGTAGTGTACGGGCCCCCACGCGTTGAGGGGCCCTACACAAATCTGACAGGCTTTTTGGGGCTGTTTTTACAGCTCCCACACGCCTGGAGCTGTTTAAACAGCTCCCACACGGCTGCAGCCATAAAATAAACATCACCCCAAAAAAAAATTCAAATTGTGTTTTTCTTTTGCACTCTGTGTGTGTTATCACTTGTACATAGTCTATAGGGATCCATGCCCCATAAAAGGAGGGGCTCTCCCCTACCTTTTTTTGAATCATCCATGGGAGTGTGTGCAAATTTCCCCCCCATTATCATAGTAATTTATAATCATTATCCTGGGTATATCTTTTGATTGCCCCTTGATCCATTTTATCCTGAGTCTTTGCCCCTCTGAGGCCTGATCCTTATCACCAACCAATAGCCTTGCTGGTTGAGAGAATTCTGTCTGTTGGAATTCTAAAGTATGTTACACCACCCTTTTATCCCTTCTTCTGACCATACTGGTCTTGATCCTTTCTTGATCATCTTTCCGGAGCCAATCAATTTTGATTGAAGAGGTTTTATTAAGCTTAAAACCTGGAGTGTTATAACTCTGTTATTTTTCAAAGTTGCATTCTGCCAGCCTACCCCTGAGTTCCTTGAGAAGTGTTGAGGTTATCCCTGTTCAAATGGGTTTCTGTTTGCTTTTAGAGCTTCTCAAAAAATTGTGCTTTGTCTTGTACTGCCACCCTCAGTTATCTGGTACCCTTCAAGCGCTTGATTGCAGAGAGTTGGGTGGTTTCATTGAGAACCTGAAGGTTGGTTGGGGTTTGAGTGGATCATCCCCAATTTTCTGCTGATGACCAGATTTATTAGCTTTTGGGTGTTGTTACATACAACAGATTTTTCCTTTTGAAATTTAAACAAACTTTAAGCTTCTTTTGCTCAAATATCTCCCACTTAACCTTGCCTCAGATAGTGCTGTTTCATGGCTACCAACTATTATAAAACTTTATCCTTACTACTTAATTCCTCACTTAAAAGTTTTGGACCTTGATCTTGGTTACATTTTAATATTTTTGTAACACTCACGAGGGCAGCCTAAACATCACCTTTCCCCTCCACAGAACTGCAACGGTCTAGCACCGTTTGGAGTCTTACATTTGGTCCCCTGGGCCAGGATCAAACCAGCAGCCTTGGGATTTACAGTCCCAAACTTGAAGAATCAACTTCAAAATAAAATCGAATTTTTTTCTTTTTTTCTTTCTTCTATTATCATCCAGAACTGATGCGTGGAGGCAACTTTTTCCAGAAGTAAGTTCTCCCAATTGTGAACCATCTGGGCAAAATCCTTGTGGATTTTTTGTGAAACTCTACTCTTGCCACACCTGTGAGCCACATTGGAATTCTGCTCTTTGGATCTCTTAGGAACTCTTTCTTTCAAAATGGAATCTACTGGTACCTCCTCCTCCTCTTTTTGGGTCAAGATGGTCAAGATCAATCCTCAAAACAAGAAATTAGGCTTCAATGGATTAAATTTTGAACAATTATTGGACTCCTATGAGATTTCTGCTGAAGTGGATGGTGCAAGTGAACATGATATGGCTTATCAGTTACAATTTTCTATCTCCTCTGATGCAGTTATCAAAGTGAAAGAATTGTTTGATGGATTCAACACTCATAACTGGAGGCTCTTGAAGGAGGCTATGTTGGCTTATTTGGGAAAAGTAGATGTGGCTAGTTTTACCTTACAGGACTTGGATGCTCTGTTTTCTCAGTTGATCTCCAATGGTGGTGTCTGTTCAGCCTCTGATTATCAATCTTTTAGAAAATCTTGGGATCCTAATCAGTCTTATCTCATCAGAAACAATCACATTGACGCATTGGATGAAATTTTAGTTTACTTTTTCTAGTCTTTTTCTCCAGGAGTGCAGGAAAGGATTAAAGATGAATTAGCTCAATCTGGATCTATGATTACTACTAGAGATAATTGGTTCAAGCTCCCTGATTTTCTGCTCCTAAGGAGTGCAGTGGATAAAGTGATTAAAGTTCAAACAGCTCTTACTTGTCAGCTTGCTACTATGTACAGAGCAACCTGTCAAAGTTACAGAAGAAATATGATAAAAACAATCAAATAAGAAAAGTAAAATCAACTAAAGAAGGAGTGACAAATCCACAAATATTATTGCAGAAATGGATTCCTCACCCAAAATTAGGTATGGTCACTCACCGACCCCACCCTGGGAATACAACTCCTTCTATTTTCAAATAATTGAATGAAAAATGGACCAAAAGCCACAACACCAATACAGCACCTTTTGGCCATTTCAATATTTCACGTGTATTTTCACATATAGGTTTTACATTTAAATTTCACTCAGAATTGGAGTTTTGTGTATATTTTAGGAGTTACACATGGAAATGTGTTATGTCACAATTCCTGTGCGCTGCCCCACATCCTTACACAATCCTACATACACGTAGCTACACATTCCCACGTACAGAGGTCATGCGCGCAGCTAATTTTGCCACGCACGCAGCAGATCCAACCCTGCGGGCATCTGAATGGACTGATCCCCAATCCTGGATCAGTTGTGACAAATCTGACAACCAGGTACCGCTCAAGGTAGCTACAACCTAGTTAGGGTTATCTGACATATGTAATAACCTGACATATGCATTATTAATAGTCTAAAAACTATAAAACTTAAATAAAATTAATAATAAACTAAGTTTAAGTATTTTTTTAATAATAAAACAAATATTGAGGATTACCACATAAATCATGTATCCTGATCTTCAAAGACCACAAAACAGTACTAAGAGTCATAATAAAATTGATTGAAAACTACCTACGTGCTCAGAAGATGATTTAAAATCAATAAACTTCCACATCTTTCCACTTTAAAATAATATTAATAGTACAAATGAAGGAGGAGTGCAGAATGATCACATTGACGCCATAATAGATTAACAGATTCTGTGGCTAAAATAGCACAGAAATCCAGAAGATCTGATGTCAGCTGATTGACAGCACCAGTTACACGTGCTAATTTTGCTTTGAATGGCTTGCCAGCCTCCGCCCAAGAGCAGGACCCTCTCTACGCGCCCTGAGAAGCTCATTTTCACCCCAAAAAGATATTTATACAGACCTCTTTGGACCTATTATTCCCCATCAGTTTACCATGAATTATTATTATCAATCAGAAACCTTGTCATTGTTAGTCAAGTGCTTATAAAGAGATAAGCAAGTCATTTATGACTTATTCTGCAGTATTGTTATTTATTTCTCAAAACCAATCAAACCATTGAAGTTAGTCAAGCAAATCTACCCCATCTACTCTGAAACCCTTCCTATTATTGCAGTATTTTGGTGGTAAAGTGCTCAGATTGAGTTTTTCCCTTCCTTTCTTGGCCATTGTGCTTTTTTGCCCGGCAATATCAGTGGAATAAGCTCTTTCTAAGGCACCCATCTTAATTCCAAGTTTCTTAAACTGCCTAAGCAGGCCCCTTGAAGAGATGTTGTTTGTCTGTAAAGACCCCCAGTAGTAGAATACTGTGGCCGCTCTTTTATAACAAATTGAAAACCCTTTTAACCAAACCAATTAAACCTTGCACCAGCTCTTAAAATATTCATTTTTTGAGATTTTTATGTGTTTATAATTGGAATACTATTATTATTATTCCAGTATCTTCTATTACTCTCTTTAGCTAAAGGACTGCAAGGTTCCTGGTATCAGAGAGCTGACATTACTTTTGAACAAACTAGAGTCACTGAACCATTAAATGCTCCTTCCTTTAAAGATTCTAATGAAATTATGAACAAGATGGAAGCAAATCAGAGACCTAAACCAAATCCCAAGGCCAATAAGGAAAATGCTACCATAGATGAGATCACTAAATTACTTCAGGCCTTTGAAAACAAAATTTATCAGAAAATTAATTCTTTAGCTACTCCTAAACCTTCTAAATCTGTTCCTAAAACCACTCTAGTATGCTATTACTGCAATAGGGAAGGCCATGGTACTGGGAGATGTCCTGGACTCCAGAAGGACAAGGAGGAAAAATTGGTGGAGCAGAAGGGAAACAATTTCTTTCTTCCTAATGGTGCTTTGATCCCTTTTGATTTGTCTTGTCCAATCTGTCATGTGGTGGCCTCTTAGCAAACACCAACTCCCAAGAAGGAATCTTTGGTCTCTTTGGATTTTTTATCATCCTGTGGCACTTTAGAACCTTGGTATCCTCCAGCTGTCACTTCTTCCAGCTTTTCTGGCACTTATCAGTCTGATCCAGCTAGGAAACACCATGAGGAACCCAAACCTCACAAGTCTCCTCCAGTTCCATCTTCAATCCTTCCAAAACCTGTCAAATGTTGATCCTGACCTGAGCCCCCTTCCTCTGATGTAGAAGACATGGAAGTGGAAAGGGAACCGCTTATGGAAAGGTTCCAGGATCACTCTGATCCTTCTCCTGTTCAATCTGTTCAAGCGCCTCAACCTTCTGCTCCTGATCCAGTACCTTCTCAACCTGATCATCCTCCCTCCACCCAGCCCAAAGTTTGATTTTAGAAGGGAATTTCCAAGGATCACCCCAATGATGTGGAAGGTGTATTAAGGAAAATCTCTGATCTAAAAATTCCTGATCTGTCTGTGGCTGAACTACTGTCAATCTCTCCATTTGTGGCTGAAGGGATGAAGAAATGGGTTTCTTTTCAACAAGTGGAGATTGGTCCAGACAAATTAAAAGTTTCTTCTGGTACTTTGATGGAGGACTCTGGTGGAAAAGATCCCCCTTCAGATGCCAACTTTTATTCCTGTCCTCTTGGTTTCCTCTCCTGCTGTCTTGGTGACTCTGCTAAAGCATTTTCTCTTCTGGTGGATTCTGGTTCCCAGCTCAATGTAATTTTGGACGTCATGGCCTTCAAACTCAAACTCAGCCCAAGGGTCAGCTTTAAATCTTCTGTGTGTTGTATAGGGAATCATTCATGCAAATTAGTTGGTATTTCTGAGGATGTCCCGGTTCAAATTGGAAAAAATATTGTTGCCACTTGTCATTTCTGGATTAGTCATTTGGATGGACCTATGATCCTGGGAAGACCTTTCCTAATGGATTTTGGTGCAACCCTAATTTTTTCTGATCAAGTTGGGTAGAGAATTCTTCTTCCTGATTCTGATGGCAGGAAGATTGAAGTCCCCCTTTGCTCTTTGGATTCTGGTTGTTGGGAACAAGATTTTCCTGGTCATCCTTCTAAATTGGTTCTGAAAGGGAAACAGAAGGACACCTCTTCCAACTCTCATTTTTTAGATTAGTTGTTCCTACTAATAGTTTTAGTTCTTCCCAGCCTCAGGCTTCAACTCAACAATCAACTTCTGTCTCAGAGGCATATTTTTCCTTTTCCTCACCATTTCCTTCTCATCCAAATAAAACTAAAAATCAAAAATATGTAAAATCCAAAAATCCTCAAAATATTTCTTCTCTATCCAGATCTGTTGTCTCCTCTTTTACTTTTTATTTTCAGCCTGATCATTCTTCTCCTATTCTGGTTTTGAATCTCTGCAATGAGTCTAAACTAGATCTTGATCTTGAGTCTCTTCTTGGTGTTTTTGGTATGAAGGAGTATGGCCTTAGGTGGAAGCAATTTGGGGTAGAAGTAAGTCCTCCCAATTGTGCACCATCAGGGGCTCCTAGTACTGTCATTTTTGAAACCCTACCCTGTGCCACACATGTGAGCAATGTGTCATCTTTTGGATCCTCTTTTATGGAAAAGGCACCTTTCAAGGACTTTGTGGAACATCAAACTTGGAAGATGTTGGAACTTGGCCTCAGCTTTCATAGTCAGGTCTTGCTGGTCAATTATTGGAGGAAGCAAGGATTTCTATCTTTTTCCACTAAGTATTACCCAGTTGCAAAAAAGGTTCAACCAGTCAACCAACCAATGCCTTTCAACCTCAATCCTCCTCTATCTTGTGATCCTTACTGTGGTTTATCTTGATCTCTCACTTGTCCCTTTATTCCTTGTGGTTGTGTTACTGAAGAATGTCTAAAGGTGGTCAACTTTGGTCCAGATGGATGGCTTCTTCCTGATGAGTTAAATTTGATCAAAAATTTCTTAGCTCTTAGAGAAAAATCTATTGCTTTCTGTGAAGAAGAGAGAGGTCCCTTGAAAGAATCCTATGGCCTACCTTATATAATTCCAGTAGTAGGACATGATCCCTGGAGAAAGAAAAAGATCCCTATCCCTGCTGCTAATGTTGAAAAGTTCATCAAGTTGGTCTGCAAATGATTCTTCAGGGTTTTATATGAGCAGTCAACTTCCAGCTATTCCATTCCTGTCTTCTGTGTCCTCAAGAGTAATGGTAAACTTAGAATAGTTCATGATCTCCAGCCTCTGAATAAGGTTATCATTAAAGACTCTGGTATCCCCCCTGCTACTGAAGAATTTGTCAAATTTTCCTATGGGAGAGCTTGCTATGGTCTAGGTGATATTATGGGTGGCTATGACAAACAATCCTTACATCCAATTCCTTCTCCTCTTACTACTTTCAATACTCCTCTTGGTTGATTCCAGCTTACTTGTTTTCCCCAGGGTGCCACCAATTTGGTTGCAGTCTATCAGGCTCAGATGGTTTGGATCCTCCAGCATGAAATCCTTGATCATGCTGTTATCTTTATTGACAATGGCGGAATTAAAGGCCCATTTTCTGACTATAACAATGAGCTCTTAACTTCACACTCAGGAATCCATTGATTTATCTGGGAATATGCAACCACTTTGGAAAGGATCTTGTTTCAAATCAAGGATTCTGGTCTCACTGTCTCTGGATCCAAATTGGCTGCCTGTGTCCCTGCTCTGGAAATTCTTGGTCATTTGGTCTCCAAGGAACGCAGAAGGATGGCTCCATCTCAAGTCAACAAAATCCTCTCTTGGCCCACTCCAATCAACCCTACTGAAGTGAGAGGTTTCTTGGGTTTTGTCATTTATGTTTGTATCTTCATCCCTTCTCTGTCCAAAATCAGTATTCCCTTGCGTTTCCTAACAAGGAAGGATGCTGAATGGCTCTGGAGCCAAGCTTATGAAAAATCATTCCAGAAGCTCAAAAAAATTGTTGGGAAAGACATTGTCTTGATTAAGATCACTTATGGACCTGGAGCTGGCAAGATCAAGCTGGCTGTCAATTTGAGTTATCAATCTGTTGGGGCTGTTCTTACCCAGGAAGACAAAAATGTTTTGGATTTTCCTGCTCTGTATGAATCTCTCCTCTTTTCAGATGTGGAATATGTCAGAAGTAATATGAAAACAAATGAACACTGTGGGATTTGAACCCACAACCTCAGACTCTTTATATGAGTGATGCTCTTACCAATTGAGCTAAGTGCGCTGTTGAGTAAGGAGCTGTTGATTCATAGCTATTTGGCTGATCAGCCCGGAAGAGGTGTACTTATCCCAGCATTCTATGATGTGGGTGGCACATAGCAGTCAATGAACTGCTCATGGAAATTATGTAATCTAACAGAATCTAGGTACTCCAAGCCAAAACTGGAACTTTGTGGTGTAGCACAAATGTTGAAGAAGCTCCAAACTATTCTCTGGGTTCAACACTTGGAGTTAAAAGTTGATGCACAATCCATCATTGAAATGATCAATGCCCCCAGCCTTCCAAATGCTCCCATGACTTGTTGGGTGGCTTTTATCCAGTTTTTATTTTTTGATATTGTTCATAGGCCTGGAAAGTCTTTCACCATTCCTGACGGGTTATCTCAACGTCCTATTGGAGATGAAGAATTGGATGTTGGAGTGGATTTCAACAAGGAGGAACCTTTTATTTGACCTGTCTTCAGCTTTTCCTCTCAAAATTATTCTGGCTTCCAGAAAGGGTTCTGGATTAAACTAGAGAAGTACCTTTCCACTCTCCAGAGACCTCCTGATCTCTCAGCTAAAGATTTTTGATCCCTTAAAAGAAATTCCTCCAACTTGTTTTTACAAGGTACTAGGCTTATGAAAAGAGGCAATCTTTGTGCCCTTTTTGTTATCACTACCCCTTCTAAACAAGATTTGATCTTGGAAAGTCTCCATGAAGGACTTGGTCATTGTGGGGAAACAGAAAATTATCAACAAATATCCAAACAATTCTGGTGGCCATCCTTGAAGAAATTTGTCTCTCAATGGTGCAAGAGTTGTGAGGTCTTTCAGAAACGTGATCTTAGGCGCCTGGCTGAAATTTGCTATCCAAATGGGGAGTCTACTTTCTTTGGAAGGATTGCTATGGATGTGGTTCATATTAAGGCGGGTAGAGCTAAGTACCTCATTGTGATTAGAGATGATTTTTCTGGATGGGTTGAAGCAAAATTCCATAAGAACCTCAGCTCTGGATCAGTAGTAGCTTTTCTCTATGAGACTTGGAAAATGTGCTATGGCTTTTCCCAATCTTATTCAACTGATGGTGGCTCTGGGTTTGGTGGCAAACTGGCCAAAATGATCCAATTGCTTCCTGGTCAACATAGGGTGACCGCTCCTTATTATGCTGAAGGTCAAGGCATGGTGGAAAGAGGCCATGCTCCTTTAAAGGCTGCTCTTGTCAAACTGGCTGGTGAAAGTGGGAAGAATTTTTGCAAATTTCTCCCTCTGGTCCTTTTCTCTGATCAAATTTCAACCAAAAAAACCACTGGCTCCTCACCCTATAAAATTGTCTTTGTTCAAAGGTCTGTCCTTCCTCTGGATCTGGAAATGGAATCTTTCTTAGTTATTTCTTGGGAACAGCTTTCTTCTACCACTGATCTATTAGTTTCCCAATCTAAGCAATTGGAGCAGAGTGAGGATGTTTGCAGTGAAGCCTATCAGAAGATGATGGAATCCAGAGAAAAATGAGTTCAGTATTTGGAAGATAAAAATTCAAAGCAGATCAGGGACTCTTTGAATCCTGGTGATCTTTTTTTAACTTATAATTGATCCTTGGAAACTCAGTGGGGAAAGCTTTTCGCTAATTGCTGGAATGGTCCTTATTGGGTGGTCCTCCAATTCAGAGGTGGATCATATGTTTTGGAAGAACTGGATGGTACTCAGATGGCCAGGAGGTTCTCTTCCAATCAAGTCAAGAAATTTCATTGTCATGGAGGCAGCTTAGATCAGAAGTAAGTCCTCCCAATGTGTGCACCACCAGGGTTTTCTGCTGCATCTTTGTTTTAAAAACTCTACTGTATGCCACATATGTGAGCACCTGGGACACCTCCTTTGTTTATCTCCAACACTTCTAGGATTTTTTTTTGTTGGATGGATCAAGATTTTTTTTCTCCAATCACCCTCAAGATCAAATGGCCATTTTTTTCCCTTTTTTTTGGGTTCGAATCATCTTTCTTTTTTTTTTCTTGATATATGTAATCAAACTCAGATGCAGACTAGGGACAGTCTGTAAGTTAAGGATAGATGTGGTGACAAAATATGGACACCTTGGGACCAGTGCAGAAAATTTTAGAATTTTTTCATCATTTTTGAACTATCTTTGATCATCAATTAGATCCAAAAAAAAAAAAAAAAAAAAAAATTCAAATTGTGTTTTTTTTCCTCTCTATGTGTGTTATCACTTGAACATAGTCTATAGTGACCCATGGCCCATAAAAGGAGGGGCTCTCCCCTACCTTTTTCTGAATCATCCATGGGATTGTGTGCATATGTCCCCCCAGTAATCTTAATAATTTATAATCATTATCCTGGGTATATCTTTTGATTGCCCCTTGATCCATTTTGTCCTGAGTCTTTGCCCCTCTGAGGCCTGATCCTTATCACCAACCAATAGCCTTGCTGGTTGGAGAGAATTCTGTCTGTTGGAATTCTAGAGTGTGTTACACCACTCTTTGATCCCTTCCTCTGACCATACTGGTCTCAATACTTTCTTGATCATCTTTCTGGAGCCAATCATGTTTGATTGAAATGTTTTTATTAAGCTTAAAAACTGGAGTGTTATACCTCTGTTATTTTTCAAATTTTCATTCTGTCAGCCTAATCTTGAGTTCCTTGAGAAGTTTTGAGGTTATCCCTGTTCAAATCAGTTTCTGTTTGCTTTTAGAGCTTCTCAAAACATTGTGCTTTGTCTTTTACGGCCACCCTCAGTTATCTGGTACCCTTCAAGCGCTTGATTGCGGAGAGTTGGGCGGGTTCATTGAGAACCTGGAGGTTGGTTGGGGTTTGAGTTGATCATCCCCAATTTTCTGCTGATGACCAGAGTTATTAGCTTTTGGGTGTTGTTACATACAACAGCTTTGTCCATTTGAACTTTAAACAAACTTCAAGCTTCTTTTTTTCAAATATCTCCCACGTATCCTTGCCTCAGATAGTGCTGTTCCATTGCTACTGACTATTATCAAAATTTATCCTTACTACTTGATTCCTCACTTAAAAGTTCTGGACCTTGATCTTGGTTACATTTAAATATTTTTGTAACACTCAGGAGGGCAGCCTAAACAGCACCTTCCCCCTCCACAGAACTGCCACGGCCTAGCACCATTTGGAAACTTAAATTGGAAAAAAATTTGATTCATCTCTCTTCATCTCTTCATCACTATCTCATCACTTCATCACTCTCATCCCTTTATCACTTTCATCACATCCAGCTAACTCTCATTGCATCAATATCTTCATCACTCCCTTGGCCTCATTGCTTTATTTCTTTAATCACATCCTAACTCTCATTTCTTTATCCATCCTGTCACTTCATCACTCTCATCTCTTCCTATCCTCTTTGCTTCATCGCTCTCATAATAGCCCCCAGCAATCTTCCCCCTGCAAGTCCACTAAACAATCCAATGGAATAAAGCAAACATCCCTCAGGAACGCAAAATCAAAAAATCCTCCCCCATCAGCTTCCAAAGGCTCAAGTCAGCTCAAGAGAGCTGATCAAATCATCCTGGTAAACTGGCTCAAAATTCTGTCCAACTAAAATGCTTGCTTTGGATCCAACAATGAAACACGTGTTTGCCAACCTCCATCCTCTAAGGTCAATGGTTATCTCCTGATGGCCAATGAACACAAGAATAAAACAAAAGGTAGGCTGGATCTTTCATCAAAAAAGATGAGGGAGCAATTCAAGAATTATTGAGCCAATTACAAAAATGCCCACTCCATGTCAATCTCCACCAGCTTTGGTATCACCAACTCTGTCAGCTCTCTGATACCAGGAACCTTGCAGTCCTTTAGCTACAGAGAGTGATGAAAATACTGGGATAATAATAATAATTATTATTCCAAAATTTATGTTTAGAGGCTCAAATAAATAATATAATAAGAGCATTTGCAAGGTTCAATTGGTTTGGTAATAAAAGGTTTTCAATATGTACATAAAAGAGGGGCCACAGTATTATACTACTGGGGGTCTTTAAAGTCAAAGCAACCTCTCTTCAAGGGGCCTCCTTAGGCAGTTTAAGAACCTTGGAATGAAGATGGGTTCCTTAGAAATTCCTTATTCCACTAATGGCCGGGCATAACAGCACAATCGCCTAGACAGGAAGGCAAACACTCACTCTGAGCACTTTACCGTGAGAATCCTGAAATAATTGGAAGGGTTTCAGAGCAGATGGGGTGGATTGCTTGACTAAACTTCAAGGGTTCATTGGTTAATAAAAATAAATAATACTACTACAGACTAAGTCATAAATCACTTGCTTATCTTCATATAAGCACTTGATCAACAATGAAACAGTGTCTGATTGATAATAATAATTCCTGGTAAACTGATTTTTCAATAATGGATCCAAAGAGGTCTGTATCAATACCTTTTTGGGGTGATTTCAAGTTTCTCAGGGCACGTAGAGAGGGTTCTGCTAGTGAGCTGAGGCTGGCAAGCCATTCAGGGAAGGATTGGCACGTCCACTTGGTGCTGTCAATCAGCTGACATTAGATCTGCTGGATTTCTGTACTATTTTAGCCACAGGATCTGTTAATCTGTTATGGCATAAATTTGATCATTCTGAACTCATACTTCATTTTTACTATTGTTATTGTTTCAAATTGGGAAGATGTGGATGTTTACTGATTTTCCATTATGTGTTGATCACGTAGATAATTTTCAATAATTTTTATGAACATTCCTTGTAGTGTTTTGTGGTCTTCAAAGATCAGGGTCAGTGATTTACGTGGTAAACCTTGATCTATGATTTATTATTAAAAAATGTTCTAAACTTAATTTTCATTAATTTTTTTTAATTTTTGATCCTTTTAGATTATTAATAATTTATATGTCAATTTGTTACATATGCTAGGTAACTCTAACTAGGTTGTAGCTCTTCTGAGTGGTACCTGGTTGTCAGATTAGTCACAACAGATCCAGGAGCGGGAATCAGTTAGTACAGATGCGCACGGGGTAGGATCCGCTGCATGCGTGTCAGATATAGCTGCACGCAGGTCTCTGGTACGCAGGAATCTGCTACTACAAGTATGTAAGGATATGTAATGATGTGGCGCTGCGCGCAAGAATTGTAACATAACACATTTCCACGTGTAACTCCTAAAATATACACAACACCTCAATTCTGAGTAAATTTTAGGTGTAAACCCTATACGTGACAACACGTGTGAAATGTTAGAATGGCCATAGGGTGCCATACTGGTGTTGTAGTTTTTAGTACTTTTCTTTTTAATTATTTTAAAAATGTAAGGACTTGGAATTCAAGGGTGGGGTCAGTGAGTGACCCTACCTAATTTTGGGTGAGGAATCCATTCCTGTAATGATATTTATGTATTTCTCACTCCTTCTTTTGTTAATTGACATATTCTTATTTTTCATAGTTTTGTGTTGCTATTGACAGGTTGCTCTGTACATAGTAGCAAGCAGACAAACTCCAACAAAGCAAAGGGAATCAAATTGGTGGTTGATAAGTTGGACTCCATTTTTCCTTTTTATATTCAAATGGATGAAAGATTTGGAAAGAAGGACAACATCACCTCTCTAGCTGCTTTTGAAACCCAACAATCTGATTCAGTTGATGCCAAGGACTTTACTGGGGAAGCTCAGCCTAGCAATGAGGACCTTGATAAAACCTTTGCCTTTGAGTGGCCCCCATCCAATGCCAAGGAGGATATTCAAACACAATCAGCTCCAATTAAGTCTACTTCTGCATTCATTGATGAGTCAAAACCAACCTTGGACCCCTCACTTACTTCTTTTGATTTCTTTCTTTCTGGGGTGGAAGAACTGGAGAACTTGGAAAATGAGGAGGATGTCATTCCTGTATCACCATTGCCATCCTCATCTGCTCATATAATGAACCAAGTTCTTTTCTCTTCTTTCTGCTTAATCCTGACTGATTTAAATTCAAAAGAATCATGCTCATCCTTTCCTTAATGGCCAAAACCTCAAGCCAATGGGGCCTCCCACATCTCCTTCAAATGAGAGCAATGATGTTCCCACACACCTCCTCTGCAAAGGGAAAGCAAAAGGCCTCCAATTCCATCAACATCAACCCCAATAGCATTCAAAAGAGGAGAAAAACTTCAAATTTTTTGGGCTTTGAGGAGATCATGGAGAAGCAAGATTCAAGTAAGTCAATTGGATTATTCTTGCTGTCAAAATCAAGCTCATCCCTATTCCCCTCTGAAAAACAGTGAAATTGAAAATTGAATCTGAAAAACTTCAGTTTGAAAAGGAGAAGGAGGATTTTCAACTGGCTATTTATTTTCAAAAGCAGAAAGCCAAGAGTTTGTCTCATCAAAAAAATGTGATTCTGAGTGGAGGTTGAAGCAGGCTGAGCTAGAATTCAAAAAAGAGCAAAAGGAGAAGGATCAACAGCAAGCACAACTGGAAATGGAGAGGGAACTACTGGCTCCAGAAAAAAAGGATAAGTGGTCAATGGCTGCGGCATATTTTGGTAGCAGTAGAACAGTAGATGAATTAAAGCAGATTAATCAAATGCTGGGCTTGTAAACATATTTGCTTTGATGAAAATCTTAAAAAGAAAAAAAAATCATCTTTGATTACAACAATGCTTATGACTATCTTTAAACCCACCAATAAAAAATATTTTTTCTTTTTTTTATATTTTTTTCCTGGAGTATATTTTCCCCCTCCCCAAGTCCCTGCAAGTGTTTTCAGTTGTTTTTTTGATTTGCATTGACATTGCCATACTTGTATGAGTGGCAGTCTCCCTAGCAGGAAAATTAAAGTGCTTGTACTTATTGGCTGCCCAAACCATTTTCACTATACCTTCTTGCTTGAAATCAATTCCAAACTCAAGTTCAGGAAAAAAAAATGGCCGTCTGATACTTCATATTAACCTGTAGTTTCAATAAGTTGTCCATTTGATTTCTTGGTTGGAACTGCAAGTAAAAAGGAATACCCAGATATTTCACCTTGTTCAATGTGAGGTGAGTTGTAAAAAAAGTTGGGTGTGAAAGTGAAATGCGGAGAGGTCCAAGGCAGTAGGCCAAGAACCAAATTCAATTGATGAGAAGGAGGGGATTCCATTGTCCTTCATTATTTAAATTTTTGATTCAAAGGGAAGTCTGCCCAAATTGCAAAAATAATTTCCTAAAATTTGAGAGGCTTTGTCTGCCTTAAGATTGAGAAAAGGATACTCTTGAGGGGAAGATTGAATAGATGATTTCTTCACATAGCATCCAAATAACTCAAATAGTTCCATCAATTTTTTCCGTCCAATTACCCACCTGTTTCAACCCCAAGATCTTGAGGGACCAACAGTGTTGAAATTTTTTTTTAAATGGTGAAGGAAAGTTGTCAGAAAGTCGATTTCCTTCTTCTCTTGGTCAGAAAGTTTCTCCAACGGGAAAAATTCAGTTATTTCAACAAGACCATTGTGATCATATTTATTGAGAACAATTACTTTGCCATGGCTGAATAAATGCAATTGCTTGATTTTCTGCTTGGCATTTTCAAACTCAGTGGGTGAGGGTTTTTGATTGTTCTTTTTCTTTTTGGCAGTGATGGCAGGATACAGATCCAAAGGTTGTAGTTTATGTCCAGACCATATAACCTTTTTGTCAATGCCCCCCTCTGAAAGTTCCAAAGAGATTTCTGGTGCCCTCATTTGATCCCTCTTTTGCTTCACAGCCCTCTTCTTGCCACCTCTCTTTATGTTTTTCATCTCATCTCCTTCCATCTTGTTCCCTCCCAGGCAAATTATCTGCTTGGGGTGAGGATCAAGAAGGGATTCAATTTGGAGTATAACATTGTCAGTGGGGTGGGAGAAGGGATGGCATTGAAGGAAAAGGGGTCAAAGAAGGGTTACAAAAAAAAACCATGTCAGTCACGTGATCACCAAAAAAAAATTACTGGGCGTGGGCATGAACTAATTGGGCCAGGATTATTACCAAAAAAAAAAGAAAAAAAAAAAAAAAAAACCCCCCGTCATGTCATCACCAAAAAAAAAAAAAAAAAAAAAAAAAAAAAAAAAAAACGTCATGTCATCACCAAAAAAAAAAAAAAAACTGTCATGTCATCACCAAAAAAAAAAAAAAAAAAAAAAAAAACTGTCATGTCATCACCAAAAAAAAAAAACTCAGGTGCAAGCAAATTGGGCCGCGATTTGGGGCAGGCCTTGGGTCAGGTTTTGGGCCAGGGGGGATGGCACCTGGTGGCAAGGCAAGGGAGGGGGGTGGCTTGCAGGGGATCAAAGGGGGGGGCAGATGAGAGCAAGGCAGGGGGTGGGGCTGGCAAGCCAAGGGAGATTGAGGGGGGGCAAAAAAACCGTCATGTCATCACCAAAAAAAAAAAAAAAAAACTGTCATGTCATCACCAAAAAAAAAAAACTCAGGTGCAAGCAAATTGGGCCGGGATTTGGGGCAGGCCTTGGGTCAGGTTTTGGGCCAGGGGGGATGGCACCTGGTGGCAAGGCAAGGGAGGGGGGTGGCTTGCAGGGGATTAAGGGTGGGGGGCAGATGAGAGCAAGGCAGGGGGTGGGGCTGGCAAGCCAAGGGAGATTGAGGGGGGGCAGGGGGGCGGGGCTGGCAAGCCAAGGGAGACCAAGGGGGGGTGGGGGCAGTAAGCTGAGCAAGAGGGGGGGCAGGGCCGGCAAGCCAAGGGCAGAGCAAGGGGGGCGGGGCTGGTGAGCCAATGGAGACCAAGAGGGGGGCGGGGGCAGCAAGCCAAGCAAGGAGGGGGTGGGCAGACCAGAGCAAGGGGGGGCCGGGCCAGCAAGCCAAGGGGAGGGGCAGTGGGGGAAGCAAGCCAAGCAAGGAAGGGGTGGGTGGACCAGAGCAAGGGGGGGTGGGGCCAGCAAGCTAATGGAGACCAAGGGCGGGGGCAGGGTGGTTGAGCCAAGCAAGGAGGGGGGGCGGACCAGAACAAGAGCAAGGAAGGGAGGGGGCAGACCGCATCAAGAGTGAGGGGGGCGGGGCCGGGAAGCCAAGCAAGACCAAGGGGGAGGAGGGGTGGGGGCAGACCGGATCAAGAGCAAGGGGGGCGGGGCCGGCAAGCCAATGGAGACCAGGGGGGGGCAGGGCGGGAAAGCCAAGCAAGGAGGGTGGGGCGGACCGGAGCAAGAGCAAGGGGGAGGGGGAAGACTGGATTGAGAGCAAGGGGGGCGGGGCCGGCAAGCCAAGTGAGACAAAGGGGGAGGGTGGGGCCGGCAAGCCAAGCAAGGAGGGGGGGTGGGGCTGGCAAGCCCAGAAAGAGGGGAGGGAGATGGGGGGTGTTGGTGAGTGAGTGGGAGGGAGTGAGAGGGGGTGAGAGGGAGGGAAAAGGGGAATGAGGAGGAGGGAGGGGGGAGCTTACCTGGGGAATCAACCAAGGGGGTGGGGGGGCTGAAGGTGGATGGAGGTGGATGAATCAAAGTATGAGCATTGAATGATGGGGAGGATGAGGAGGAGAATGAGGAGGAAGGGGGGAAGCTTACCAGGGGTTCCAACCAAAGGAGGAGGGGAGGTGGAGGGTGAGGTGGAGGTGATGGGTGAGGTGGAGGTGGTTGGTGAGGAGGAGGAAGGAGTGGACCGCCCGGTGGTTTGGTGGGGTGAGATGGGGGTTTTGGAATTTTTGACTCTATTTTGCCTAAGTCCTCCCCACCAAATGAGAAAAAAAACCAACTCAGCCTAGGAATCTTGGGTGAACAACCAAAACAAAAAACTTGGGGAAGGGATTTTTTACCTAATTCAAAATCAAACATTACTCATAAAAGCAAGCAAGGGTGAGAGGAAGAATCCATTCTCTCATAGAAGAAGATGAGGGACAAGGTGAGACAGGGATGACTTGAGGTGGATCAGGAATATCATCTTCAAAAATTTTGTCCCATTCATCTTTGATTTCAGCCAAAAGATTGTGAAGGATTACACAATTGATAATCCAGTTGATGAAGAACTTCATGTCTTTGGGGTTTTGAAGCTGGTTTTGCATTTCCCTTAAGCTGGCCCAAGTTCCTTTCAGGACTCCTATGGCATGCTCAATCCAAACTTGTGATTGGGCAAGATGATAGTTGAAATCAGTTTTTCCTTGATCATTGGAAAAAACATTCTGGTATGCTGGAACCAAATATTTCCCACTAGCATAAGCTGAATTGGCCAGAAGGTATTGATCTTGGTCAAATTAGTTCTCTAGTTGTTGGGCAATCCACATCCAATTGAAAACATATGAATCATGACAAGAACCCGGAAGGCCAGCATGGAGGGATATGAACTTCTTGTTTTTATCACAAACAAGTTGTGGTGCCACAGAGCATCTATACAAACCAATAAAACAACTTTTGTAAGTGTATTATCAAATGCTTTTGCAAGTAAATGAATCAATTGCCTTTTTTTCCAAAAAAATAGTGGTTGCCATCTAGCTTGGTTTTTTGACTCAAGGGGATGGTGGTTCTGTCAACAAACCCAATGCAACCAGGAAAGCCTTCAGTCTACATTACTTGAGATATCTCCTTGTCCTTCTTTGTTTGGCCAAGAAAGCAATGAGCAATGGAAACATAGTAAAGCAATCATGACTCTTTTGGTGTATGAGTCAATGGTTTCATAACCAACTGGGAATAGATTTTCTAATCAATGAATTTCTGCCCCATTTCCATTTGATCCCAATCTACAAAGAGCAACAGCCAGTTGGATAGCTGGATTGCATTGAGGATTCTGAGAATTTTTCTGGAAGATGTGGTGATCTTCAATCATCTCCAAAATTTTTATGAATGAAGGCAACAGGGTTCATAACAGTTGCTGTAAGCTTAATTTGGGGATGAGATTAAGCTTTTGCCGTTCATAAATAGGGTTGTGGAGAGTTTGTCTTCTTGGAACCATGTATTACTTTTGTGGTAGAGCATTGAAAGCCAACCAAGTTGATTCCAAATTGGAGTCTGAATTGGATTCTGAATGGCAGTCAAATACTAACAAAAGTTCAGTCAGCTTTTTGGAATTTTTAACTTGCTACCGGGAAGTTTGATGGGACGTGTTGAGAAAGATGGTAATTTGATGTGGGTTGATGAGATGATGATGTTATTTGTGTGAAGATGGAGATTTGAAGTAATAGAGATGTGAAGAGATGGAGATGAGATGTGTGTGATGTGATGGAGATGGGATTGGTATAGATTTGCTGACGTGGATGGGTGTTTTGGATGTGATGGATGGTGGGTGGATGATGATGCATAAATGGCAGTTTTAATGGCTGGTTTGATGTTTGAAATCCACCATTTTCATGAATTACGCCATTTTGAAATACACCAGTTAGGGGGTATGTGTATTTCAGAAACCCGCCATTAAAAATGGCAGGTTTGGTCAAAAAAAATCATGGGTTTCTAATGGCGGGTTTGCTAACTCTGATATGCCCTAATCAAGACTTGGCCAACGTTTACCTAGCCTTGGCCCCTGATCTTCAAAGCCAGTGGGTCAGGGATTTTTTCCTTGAAAAATTATCATCAACTTTGTTTGTTTTTGGTTCCATTTTTTTTTTTCAAAAAAAAAATATGTCTTTTTCTTTCTTCTCAAATAAAAAGTTTTTTCTTTCCAAAAACAATTTTTTCCTTGTTTGTAATTTTCTTTTGGTTTTTTTTTTTTTTTGGAGGTTATTTCAGTTTTTTGTTGTTTTTTTGGGGGGGTTCTTTTTCTTTTCTTTTTATAAGAAAAAAATCAATAAAATCCAAGTTTTTTTCCTTCTCAAATAAAATGGGATTTTTTTTGAAGAGAATTTTTTCCTTGTTTCTTCTCAAATAAAATGGGATTTTATTCAAAGAGAATTTTTCCCTTGTTTGATTTTTTTTTTTTAGGTCATTTTGGATATTTTTTTGGGGGGGGAAGGTTCTTTTTTGGTAAGGTAATATGAGCTATGATGATTTGAGAATTAATTGTAAGTTAAAATGAGCGACAAATGTCAGAAAGGACTGAGTAATATTGAGTAAGCAAATTCAGAAATGACTGAGTAATATTGGGTAACAAAATAATTGTCCATTTCTATTTAATATTGATTAATAAAGAATAATTTTAGTCATTACATTTTTTGGGAACAATTGAGGAATAATCAAATGAATAATATTGAGTAATAAAATATAGTAATAAAATATAGCAAAAAAATATAGTAATAAAATATAGTAATAAAATATAGTAATGAAATATAGTAATAAAATATAGTAATAAAATATAGTAATAAAGTATATTAATAAGATATAGTAATAAAATATAGTAATAAAATATAGTAATAAAATATAGTAATAAAATATAGTAATAAAATATAGTAATAAAATATAGTAATAAAATATAGTAATAAAATATAGTAATAAAATATAGTAATAAAATATAGTAATAAAATATAGTAATAAAATATAGTAATAAAATATAGTAATAAAATATATCTCAAACAGTAACATAATTTAGATGTTTTTTTTTAACTCTCCCACATTTTTGCTGAAATGGAATCTCTCTTTTTGGATGCGCTCTTGTTTTCTGAATTTGAAAATACCAAACCAAATCCTTCATTATCTTGAGTTGATTTAGACTGAGTAATTTGCTCTTGAGTCATTGGCTCAAAAGATTGATCTTCTAGAGGGACTTCATCCTCTGGTAATTCTGGGCAAGTTTTCTTGATGAAATTTTGGAAGAACATCATACAAGTGACTGTTTTTGATTTTAACTGAGGTGAAAATTCACTTCCTGTGTCCATAACCTTGAATTTCCTTTTGATGACACCAAAGATATTCTCAATCACACTTCTTGCAGAAGGATGTCACAGGTTGAATAATTCTTCTTTATTTTTTAGTTCTAAAACAAAATTCAAATTGATTGAAAATTAATACTAAGATTGAGAACCAAAAAAAAGTTTACCCAAGAACCAATTGATAAGAAAAAACAAACTCACTTGTTTCCAACATGATCCCAATCTTTTCAACAATACGTTATTGCTCTGTATGGAACCAGACAAGTATCACACCAACCAAAACCAGCATCCCCCAAAAAATTATCTGCTTTTAGGTATTTTGAGTGAGCTTTCTCTTGCAATTTTCCAAATTCTTCCATCTGAAACACTTCCTTCCCATTCAGCTAGAACATAGATGAGTTCCATTTCAAAATTGCAAGCTGCCAAGACATTTTGTGAAACATTTCCTTTGGGGTCCATGAAGGTATCTCTTTTTGAGGCTGGAACCATGGTTGGAATGTGTGTGCCATTGATTGCTCCAATACAGTCTTTGAAAAATGATCAAAAAATTTGGTATTTTTCAAGATGAAACTGGAAACTGTTGGTGGGAAGAGAAATGAATTGTTTGATCAATTCTTGGTTGGAGACCAGTTTGGTGATAAATTTGTTTATTATTCCTAAAAATTTCAAATCAGTCAAGAATGGTTAACAAATTATTATTGATTGATTTATTTTTTCAATTAAAAAATGATTAGAATTCATAGAAATAGAAAAAGATTGAAAGTTTTTCCTTATGATAAGGAATGATTATAATCAATAGAAAAAAAAAATTGAAAAGAAAAAATGAAATAAAAGACTTAGTTGGAGATGGTGGAGGTTGATCTTTGGAATCTTTGCTGAAGAATTCTATCTGAATTTTCATTCAACAAAAAAATAAAGAAAAAATTCCAAGTTTCTCTAAGGGAGAAACAAATCTATAGGTTCTGATTAATATTTTTTTCTACTAGTAAATTTAAAATTGATACTTATAAAAAAATTGTTGTCCATTCCAAGATTTTCATAAATTGGTAGGGGATGTTCATTTTTAATCATTTCTTGAATCCATTGAGAGCCAGAAAGGGAGGGGACATTTTTTTTGGAACTTTTGAGGTTGGATGCTTCATCATGGTTTGAATGTAGATATTTTTTACATTCATGTCCATGAGGCTGTTTTTCAAGAGTAGTCAAAGGTGTTTTTCATGTTGTGACTGGTTTAGAGACTCCTGTGGGATTATATGAATAATCTAGCAAATAGCTTGCTGGCAGTCCTTGAAGGGGAATTTAGGATTACTTGGACTCCTTTAGATTATTATTATCTACTAAGAGTGGTTTTGAATTGCCTGCCCTTCTAGTACTATAGTAAGTCTGCACAATAATTTATTTAAATTAATGGCTGGTTTCTTTGAGACTTAAAATAGCTCTCAGATCAGACCTAGATTAGTTCTTAATTGTTATTGGTAGGTTTTGTTAAATAATGGATCAGATGGATTGGATTATTGGTTAATTATTGATAAGATAGATTTGATCTTAACCAATATACCAATATTAAAGGGTTCAAGGGTTTATCAGAGGGATGGTTCAGCAGAGGACCCAAGGATGGGTTTACCCACAGGGGGCTGGGTAGAGGAAAGGTTGGTAGTTTCTTTTTTTTTTTTTGATCTCTTTCTTTGTAAGAGTTATTTATTGATTGATGGGTGGTTATTCTTTATATTGGTGCTGAATATTTAGGTCACAGAAGAACCCTTATTCAAGCACCTGTTGGGTGGTCTAATTGGCTAAGGATGTTTAATAACTTTGTTTCTGATCTCTTGTTTCCTTTATAACTGGTTCACTGATAATATTGATCTGGGTAGGTACCACAGATGGATGGGACAAGAGGGCCTGATGGGTGGTTGACGTGTGAGATGGGATGGTATGTGACCAGATGGCATGATATGGGATCAGCCAGGTGGCATGAGCCAGATGGTACAAGGATAAAACTTGGATAGGTCAGAGAGGCCCTCCTTAAATAGGCAAATCTTGCCCCCAGGGGTGCTCAAGGCTTTCCCTTGAGGGTTCTCCCTGTTCTGGTGAGGAACAGTGAGGTACAATCACATGAGGCATTTCTCCTGGTTGGAAAAAAGCTTGTACAGTTACATGAGGCATTTCTGCTGGTCAGAAAAAAAGCTTGTAAAGGGGTTTCATGCATGCACAGCCCTTCCTAAATTTCTGTGTAGTTCAGATAAGATATACTGCTGTGAAGTAACAGTGGTTTTTTTAGTGCTGCTTGATTCTACCTACATGTATTGCTGTGCAATAATGGTGGTTTTTTCTTGTTTTTGTTTAAGACTTGTTCAACTTCCTCCTGCATATATTGCTCCTGTATACTTCTGCACATCCTCCTGTATGTATATTGTTACTTTATTACTTCTTCAAAGCCTCTTGTATGTTTATTTGCTGAATTTTTCTTTGGTTCTTGTTGAGACTGGTATGACTTCCTCCTGCCAATATTGCTCCTGTTTACTTCTGCACAGCCTCTTGTAGGTGTATTTGCATGCTTGTTTGGTTCAGGTGACCAGATCTAACATGCTACACTGCCTCCCTTGTTGTGATGTACACCTTGCACCAAGCAGTTATAGCTCAATGGTTAGATCATCCCGCATGCAATGGGCAGATGTGGGTTTGACTCCCACTGACTTTGTTAACTTTTCCCCATCATTACAGGTTATGATCCCAGAACTGCAGCTGTAGCATCCTGAGTCACGCTGAATATCACGCTATAAAATTGAATGAAACACATGACTATGGGGTAAAAAGGGCGCGCCAAATGGGTACTTGGTGTATGAGGGGGGGGGGGAGTGTTGTGATTTACACCTTGCACCAAGCAGTTATATCTCAATGGTTAGAGCATCCCGCATACAATGGGCAGATGTGGGTCTGACTCCCACTGACTGCGTTACCTTTTCCCCATCATCACATCCCTTATCTTTATTGCTGTATTCTGGCTGAGGTGACAGGATCTGACTGATTGTACTGCCTCCTGTATCTGTATCTCTTTATTCTGGCTGAGGTGACTGGATCTGGACTGGTTTCACTGCCTCTTGCATCTGTATTTCTGTATTATGGATGAGGTGACTCGATCTGGACTGGTTTCACTGCCTCCTGGATCTGTATTGCTGTATTCTGGGTGAGGTGACAGGATCTGAATTGTTGCACTTCCTCCTGCACCTGTATTTCTGTATTCTGGGTGAGGTGACAGGATCTGGTGTATGGTCCTGGTGTTGAGGGTAAGCTTCCACTGGTATGTACTTGAGGGTTTTCAAGGTATGCCTTATGTCTTCCACAGAGGTATGACAGCTAGTTGGGTATCAGTTTACCACAGTTGAAGGTTTCTTGGGATGTATCTTCTAATCCATGAGAGGTAGGGTGGTACTTTTTCTGAGTGACTATAGATTATTTTGGATGTATAGAATCCATTTCTGAGTTTTATTTGAGGGTTTGAGCTGTTGTTATAGTACAAAAGTGAGTCTGTTTGCTATAGGAAAAGTTTGTTCTACCACACTGGGCATTTTGTCTTGATTGAGTTGGTGGGGGTGGGTGACAAGAGATGGGGGCATGGTGGAGATTTGATGGGATTTGGGGCGGTTTTGATAAGTCAGAGCTCAGGTGGCAATGGGATTAACTTGCTGAAGGCTTTGCATTTGACATGTTGAGTGATTGAGTTTGTCCCGGGTGAGGTTGTTGAGTTGGTTGGGGTTGCCCATACACTTGTGAACAGGGGTGTATGTTGCAACCCCCAGGGTGTATGTGTTTTGAGGCAAATGTTGTTTTAGGCCATTTCCACCCCCAAAAACACATACAGATACATGTGTGAGGTTGCCAAATTCAGCTTTAGAGAATCTCAACGTGGGGCCCAAAAACAACCTCCAGCAGTGTTGCTATGGTTGTTGCTATTTTACATGTGTTGGTAAATTGGCCCCTTGTGTTGCTACATCTGGAACAATTTACCAACCGTGAAACCTAAAAATAGTGTGCCCACCTTGAAAGCACTCTCTCTTGTGCTCTCCCCCTTGTCCCATATTCACACCATTTTGGACCAATATCTGCCATATTGACCCTTTCCCTTTTGCAACTGCAATCTTCATCCCTCCCTACATTTTCACATACCATCCACCCTCCCATATTGCTTGGGCCTCCATACTCACTGGCATATACCCTTGTACGTTTCTTCCTTTTCAGCTCTTTCATATTTGATTTTATATCCTGTTTGAACTTGACCAATTTCAGGTATTTATAGACATCCCAATCATCAGGATGCGGCCAATTGATCCATCCCTATTGTCTGAAGATGCTTAATCCATTGGGAGAACTCATTCAGGTAATCATTCCCTTCATGTTTTCAATTGGCTCACTTTGACTGATAAACATGCATATTCTCTGCCACAGTGATCCCATAAACCAAAACACAAGTAAAATTGATTAAATTTAACAATGTGGAAGTCAGAGCTTGAGCCCAAAACGACTCCAAAGACAATGATGTTCAAATATGCATATCATGGCTTGAGATATCTGAAGATCCACTCAGCATAACCAACCAAACCAATGCATCATTATGGAATTGAGTGGCTGATCACTTTCACCGCCAAATACCCCCCCCCCCCTCTTTGCAACCCTATCAGCCCCAAGAATTGATGGAGCACTGTTCAACATGCAGTGAACAAGTTCAATGGCTGTGTTCAGCAGATTTCAACAACCAATCCTAGTGGGACAACTCAAGATAATCCCCTGGCCCTGGTTCACAAGCTCCACAAGCAGATGTATGACAAGTCATTCTTGCATCTTTGCCCTTACGATATCCTTGCTCATGCCCCAAAATGGAACAAGTACACTCATAGCCTTGAGGAAAAAAAAAAAAAAAAAAAAAAAAAAAAAAAAAAGAAATACCAAAAAACAAATCAACCCAATATAGTGATTCAACCAAATTTCAGTCATCCAATCACACTGACAATCCTTCCTGACCATCCCCAGCAAACAAAAATCAATGTTTCCAAACCCATCAGACCTGCTGGTGTAAAAAAAAAAAAAAACTCAAGGTAGAAGACAGGTGGCAAAGGAAGATGATGAAGATATCAACCAACTTGCCCATGCCCATTTTGAAATAGAACACAAATCAAAGAGGGCCAATGAAATATTGGATGACAAGGTAGAGGTATTTTGTCAGATGCATGAAGAAGAAGTCATGACTAAAGATATCAGTAACCCTGATGAATGGGCCAAGGCTTTCTATATGCAAAACAGGAGGGGAATAATGGAAAAGTACCAGATCAACACTGACAGTCTTCCTTGTCAATCTTCCTGTTCTTCTTGATAATTCCATCAACTCTCAATGTATTTGATTGATTTGCTTATCTATCCTGCTTGAATCTCATTGTACTAGTTATTTCACCTATCAAAAAAAAAAAAAAATGCTCTCAATTATTATTATGATCATTATTTTTTTTTTTTTTTTGCACTCATCATACTATTTATTTCACTCATCCACCAGATCAATCTCTTTTTTTTTTTTTTTTTTTGTTATCCTGATTCACAATGGAAATAAATATGAACTTTTGTTGAAGACCTGGATTTTAGCAAAAGAACTCCATTGGGCCACAAGACCCTCATTTAAGATTTTTGAAATTTAAAAACCAAATAATCAACAAACGACAGTACAAGCCCATCAAAGTAAAAAAAAAAAAAAAAAAAGCAAAATAAAAATTTTTATCAAAAAAAAAAACAAATAAGCAAAAAAGGATGATACCAGTTTAAATAAGATAAAGACATATTACAAGTTAATTCCTCAAACGCATTGGAGCCCTTGTGAGCCCATAGGTGCTCAATCAAATCATCTTTAAGAATATAATGATAACTTGATGATCAAATCTTGGACATCTGACTAAGAAAAAGGGAAAAATTGGTGGGTTGGTTTGGTTGATTGGCTCCCAAGGTGTTGTTGTTGTGGTACACGATTGGTTCCATATCTAAGTCTTGTTCATCCTCCACAATCATGATTGTGGGGGATGATGCAGGTCTCGATAGTTGCCTTCACATTAACTTGGTCCCAACCATGGTATTCACGCTCGATGATTGCAAATCTTCCTTTAAGGGACTCCAAAGGCTCGTTCTACATCCTTTTGGCATGCTTCTTGCATTTGAGCAAAGTGCCTTTGTTTTGGATCTTGCGGTTGCAAGATCGTCTAGACTCATGTGGCCAAATCGGGGTAAATGCCATCGGCCAGGTAGTATCCCATATTGTATTGTTGACCATTTATCTTGAAGTTGCAACTTGGTGCAGTTCCCCAGAGAAGTTACTTGAAAGGAGGGGAAGAGTTGAGAAGATTAATATCGTTGTGACTTTCAGGTAAGCCAAAGAAAGCATGCCAGAACCAGAGGTCGTGAGATGCTACTACCTCAAGTATAATCGTTGGTTCTTTCTCTTTACCTGTATATTGACCATGCCAAGCACGGGGGCAATTCTTCCACACCCAGTGCATACAGTCTAGTGATCCTAGCATTCCTGGGAAGCCTTGTTGTTCAGATCTTGCCAGGATTCGCTCAAGGTCCAATTGGGTAGGATATCGCATGTACTCAGATTTGAAGATAGCTATGATGGCAAGACTGAACCAACGTAGCCACTCCCAAGATGTTGTTTCCAACATTCTGAGGTATTCATTGTTTGTATCGGCAAAGGTTCCACAAGCAATCATGCGAATGGCCAATGTCACTTTTTGAAGTGAGGAGATTTCGAGTTTACCAGCGGCATTGGGCTTCTGGACAAAGTAGTCATCATATGCTTCAACACCATCCAGAATCTGTAGAAATAGAGATCTTCGGATTTGAAACCGTCGACGGAATACGTTGCTTGGGGTATACTGAGTTTTCAGAGAAGTAATCCTTGAAGAGCTTTTGAAATCCTTGATGATAGTTCCGATTGAGAGTTGCCAGATGATTCATGACTGATCCATGATGATTATTTTCTTCAGTCCTCCCCTTCGGTCGTTTAACCAAGGTACCCCCGCAGAGGTGATCATCAACGATCGGTATTTTATTTTGTTGGAGGAGGAGAAGACTGTGGGAGTTGAGGATTTGTTGGAGGTTTTTGTTTTGTTTTGGGAGCAAGCATGGTGATCAAATCTGGGGAGGATTGAAGGAAATTCAAACGATTAGAACGATCAGCAATGATGAAGAGAATGGGAGGAGCATTTGAAGAAATAATGAGATGATTAAACCTTTAATCCAAGGATGAAGGGAACGATGGGCCAGTTGATGGCAAGAACGTTGGAAGAAAGAAAGGGATTCAACAACGTGCCGGGGGGGGGGGGGCCCGGGGAGAGCACGTCCCGAACCCGCCCATGAGCAGCCCATCGGGGCTTGCTCTCGAGACCGTACCCCCGGGGAGGTCGGCAGCCGACTAGTCGGAGGTGTGCAGGCAGGGTCGACGCTGCTGCTGCTTCCCACCGCGTCTTACGTCGGTTGCTACCTAAGCTACACCTCCATCGATCGTCATCAGTCGGGATATCCTGGTCGATCGTAAGCCAAGCCGAGATCCTCCATCCAACCACGATCACGAGCGGGGCGTCCGTCGGTCTAAGGTCCCATCCATCGATCCCCATGGCCGAGCTGATGAGTAGTGACGGGGTCGAAGAGCCGGTGAGTCGTCGCAGCTCTCCTCCGACGATCCGATCGAATCGAGGGCTTGGTGGAGTGTCTCGTCAGTCACCCTGACGAGCGCCGCCCGATACCTCGGACCGGACCGAACCGAACCGACGGACCGCCTTCCGCCCGCTCTGTCGATCCCCTCCTGATCCGTGATGATCCTAGTTCGACTTGATTAGGTTATCACTCTCCGAGCGAGTGCTCATCAAGTTAAGAGGTGATCGCGAGTTGAACGGCACGCTCCACGTACGTAACCTACCTACCTGCCTGCCTACCCTACTGACTCACTGACGCCACTCTATCGTCCCTTCACCCGAAACCGTTCGTTGACCCCCTCCCCCCAGGCTTACGATGGTCACATGAACATGATCCTCTCGGACGTGATCGAGACGATCAGGGTGGTCGAGCTCGCTTCGAACCCCGAGGATGAGCCCTTGATTCGAGTCAGTCGGCCCATCCTCAGCTCACCTCTTCCCTCCCACGCCCTCCTCATCCCTTCCCCTCTCGAATCTAGACCGTCAATCGGAACTGCGAGATGCTCTTCGTCAGGGGTGATGGGGTCGTCCTGGTACGTCGATCTCCACTCGGATCTGATCTCTCCTAGGTCCCCTCTGCCCCCTTTGATCCCTTGGCTCCTCTGCTCCTCTCCACAGGTCGCCCCACCGGCCCGCAATTAGAATCTCCTTCCACGACCACCATCTTGCATCCTCACCCATTCCCCCCTGGCGCTCTCCGCCGCTTTCGGTCGATCAACCTCTTCCCATCGTCTTTCTCATTCCATCCCCTGCCATCAACCTCTCAAGCTTGTCACGGATGTCGAGCGGTGTTGACTCGATCAAAACCCCTCAAAGTGGACTTGGGGATTGGATAGTTGACGGCATATATTTCCTAGCACCTCCGCCGGTCTCTCCATGAATATCATTGCGGAGACTGACTCGGAGACTCGAGTGGTTGTTGATGACGGTCAACTCTGAGATCACGATACGAGCGACTATTCCTCTTGATAATCAAACAACATAATAATGATCGATGATCGAAACCGAGCCAAGCTCAATTCAACCCACCCCCAAACGTCATTCTCATTGGAGGAGCAGGTAGAGGAGGAAAATCATGGGGATGGCTGGACGAGAACCGGCAGGTCTCTCGAGGAGCAAAACGTGACGACGATCAAGATGATCTAAGAAATCCGATTCTACAGATAGATCGCATGTATCCACCGCCCTGACGCTCACGATAAAAAGGAGGCCCCCTGATGATGATGGCCAAGCTTGATGATTTGGGACCACTGGAACGAACCGACTGCCTTCTGTGTTGAGCCAACGTGGATTCAAGTTCAGCGGTTGAGAGGGCACAGGTCGTGTTCAACTCTTCCTCTACTTAGTTATGATGGTAGTCATGATAAGGATGGTGGAGATTGATATCCTGTAGATTGTCAAATCGAGTACTCCAGATGATTATCCAGGCGGATGGGCATGCGGGGGGTTGGACGCTGGGAGAGTCGGAACCAAAAGAAAAAAGAGGTGGTATACTGGACAAGCGAAGAGGAAACAAAGCAAAGCAAAAAAAAAAATACGAAACTGAGTATGGAACGAATGGAAGATCAAGAGCTCATGACGACGATCGAGTCACGAGATTTTCAAATCCTCTCCCTAACCCAACCCTCCAATCCGCCGGCGACAAAACTATGAGTGACGATTCGGTAGGGCGGTGGGGGGTAGACGTGAGATCGTTTGAGGTCGGGTCCGCAAAGTGGATAGATCGAGAGAGAGTCGGACCAGAATGAGAGTCAAGAGAGTGATCAGTATGAGAAAGAGAAGTGGGGGACCAAGAATTGGGGGCCTTACATCTCCTGAACCGATCGACCGATAGGTTGAAGTTGAAAGACGACCGGTTGGGTGGCACTAGGATCGTAGAGTGAGAGGACTCCGGAGCGACAGTCGAACGAGACTCGCCAGCCGGTGACGATCGTACCCGACGAGTCCCGGGGATCGGTCGGGAATCGATCGCGCAAGAACCGGAGGAGGTCGATGGATTCCAAGCAGATCAAGCCATTGTTGATCGAGTTCCTCTTGAAGATCTCACCCAGGCTACCCGAGATGACCATCGAGACCCCCGAGTTCTTGAGCGCCGTCGCCGCTTGCTCTCGAGATGATCCGGTACCAAAGTTAGACCCAGTACTCAAGATCACCCCCCTTCCAGTCGTACGACTTGAGAGCGCTCGATCGGTTAGGTTGCCGTCTTCTCGAGTACGATCGATTCCTTTTGGTTTAGCGTGAAGGCTTGGTTCGGGAGAGCTTGGGTATAGGTCCCGTACGATCCCAGCAAAGTTCGGGTCATAGTTTTCCATGACGACCTGCGCCTGTTGATCGGCTGTGATATGATCTTGGTAAGTATACTTACCCGGATAGATCCCATCGGTATTGATATTATCATTAGGAACAAAGATTAGAGGTCCAGATAGGGTGGTGGGAAAGGATGGTAATAAACCTTCCAGAGCTTGTGATTGATGATTGGATCGAGACTCAGGCGATGATGGTCGGCGATGATGCAATACTCGAATCTGAGGCGGATCCGCTGACTTAAGGGTAGAGCTGGTCGTCGTCGCGGTAGTTGAAGGGTTGGAGGATGAAGGAGGTCCACAGATCTTTCCAGCCAGTGCACTAGCGGCAACAACTGCCGGACTAGCGAGATAAGCTTGGGCTAAGGGTGAACCCATCCTTCCCTTATAGTTTCGATTAGTAGCACTGATTCCCACCTCACCTTTCTCGAGTAATCCGACCCCTAATCCGATACATGGTCCACATCCAGCAGGTAAGAACTTGGCACCCGAGTCCAACAAGGTTGCCCAAGTTCCATCGCTCTCGGCTTGCGCTTGAACGAGCGATGATGCAGCGGCAACGTAAAATTCGACCCCAGCGGCTACCTCTTTACCCTTCATCACCTTGGCCGCGGCTTGCAGGTCCGATAACCTCGAGTTGACACATGAGACCAAGTAGGCTTTCTGGATGGCAATGTTTTGAGACTCGAGTACGGGTAATGGGGTAGAGACCTTAACACTGTTTGGACCCGAGACATGGGGGACGAGCGTATTGAGATCGAGTGTAAGGGTTTTGGAGTAGTGAGCATCGGGATCGGGTCGAAGATCATGAGCTAGTTGATGTAGGGATTTTACTCTATCGGGGTTCAGTCTAGGATGAGATGATGATGGCGACGGGATCGAGTTGGATTTGATGAAGGTAGAGGCTTCTCGTTTGGATAACAGATCTTTGTACCAATCGATTAAGACGCCATCGATCGGAAAGACCCCAGCCAGAGCTCCCCACTCGGTCGTCATATTCGAGATTGCTAATCTCTCATCTACGGTTAGCTGCTTGATTCCATCACCGACGAATTCGATGGCCGTATTCAAGACTTCATCCTTGTTGAAATTTCCACAGAGTGCGACGATGATATCCTTTCCGGTGACCCCGATAGGTAAAGATCCCTTTAGTTCGACTCGGACGATCTCTGGTACTTGCCACCAAATCCTTTGAGTGGCCCAAATCGCCCTAGAGCAACCAACCGAATCAAAAGATGATCGGAGAAAGGTGTAAGAGGAGGAGCGAATCCGAGATCCTCTTACGCTGCGTCAGTTCTTACGACTGGAGTGCCCAGACAACCCACGCCGCCATACATATTACTGTGAGAATCGGATGCTAAAGGTTGCGCAGATGGACGTCAAGGCTGTTGAGCGTTGAGACGATCGTCGATTGAAAGCGTATGATTTCATGAGAGACTCACCGACCATGAGTGAGCCGGGAAATGCGTATCCCTCTTCAATCATAATTTGGTGCTAGCTTGCAAGCGGTAGAGGGAGGGAAGAAGAGAAACACATCTCGGTAAGGGGACCAAAGGATCGAATCGGGACTTGGATGATGGATGGATGGTCGATCTCTAAAAGAAAGCTGGTTGGGATGGATAGGAGGAAGAACCAACACCGATCCCTCTACCCGGAGGGAAGAAATCGACGGTCTGTTGGTGGGCAAAGGCCTCGATGGTTGCATACTTCTTCAAGTTGGTAGGTGATTTGTTTTGGACGTCATGATCTATCGTGAACACGGGTTGATGGGGGTCGGAGATCTTGGATGCACCGATCGAGTTGAACTTGGATATCACGGGTGCCGTATTATCGTGCTGGAGGTCGGATCAAGACAGGAGGGGAGGACACGAATCAGGGGGGCTTGATACGATCTATGGATCGAACGAGTCTAAATCCAAGTCGACGTACCGTCATGACATCTACACTCGGATTGGTAGGTAAGATTCGAGACAGAAAGAACGAAATCGAGTGTGATGTGGGATCAGTGGTGGAGTAGATCGATCGATAAATCAGGATGGATCGAAGGACGAACGTTGAGGTTTGAGGATGATGAAATCACCCGAGCTGACGGTCTGGTTGGGTTTCAAATCGACGGTAAACTTTTGAATGATCTTTTCGATCGAGGTCTGATTGGATGAGGCTGAGTTGGAGGGAGTGAAGGACCTGGAGTGATGAAGATGATGGGGATGAGTGAGGATGATGGTCGAAGGAGCTGAGGAGGATGAGGTGAGTTTGAATCGATGGATCGTCCTGGATGATGATAGCATGATCTTCATCGGGCTTGTCCTCATCCGATAAGCAGGACGAATTCCTCTTCGATCAGGTTCCAGTCTGGTCTGGCTGGTCTCGAGTTCAGTTAATCGATGTTCTTCGTCCGTCCTCGAGTTGGGTTGCGGTTGTTAGAATGCTCTAGAACTATGGATTGATGATGAGCAAACCTCTCATAAGAATATCCTAGACTACGACATAAGAAGCTTGTAAATATACGTACGTACACAAAAACTATATAAACCCACGATCTGACATTGTGTAATGGAGAGTCAAGTGAATTTCCTGGTTCTTCCTTCTAACAGCGGTCTCCTCATGATGAGTTCAGCGAGGATGATATTCATCCATCAATCGGCCGGGGTGACCGACTCCAGACGGGGGTCGGGGGGGGCACCTGCCGGCCATCAGGGGTATTATTAGGTTTCCACCAACGGGAGAGGGCGTAGGGGTTGGGTTGTGGGTGTGCGGGGCGACGGACGGAGCTGGAGATGCATATATGCAACCTAGCCTCGAGCCGGATCCCACCGAGAGCATGGGCGGGGGGTGGGGGGGGGGGGCCCCACCGACAACCGGGTAGGGTAGCCCACCCAGGCCCAGGGCCCAGGGCTCAGGCTCAGGACCACTCATCACATCACCACTTGCGACTCCAACTCGTGATAAGCTAGCTCCACCTCCAACTTGAGAAGGACTATCTATCCCATCACCAACCAGTCCAAGGGAGAGATCGAAGGATTGAATTAGGATTAGGATAGGATGACGCTCAAACCAACTAGGATACCAAGCCTTCGATCGATCTCGATCAAATCATCCACCAGACCGATAACCATCTCATCCGGTTCATCCCTCGCTCTCCTACCATGTCCAAGGTCGATCCCATCCAGCTCTCGAGTCATCGATCGACTAGAACCATCATCGAGATCTCACCACCCCTTCAGTCATTCATCATCCCAATCAAATCAAAACAAACAGCAGAACCAGAGTAGAGACAATAAAAAAGCCAACGATGACGATCACTCGCCGGTCGGAATCTCCCCCTGGGCTAGGTTCATGGACGTCCTCAAGGCCGAGTATGCCAAGAGTCAAGAGATCCAGGTTAGCAGATCTATTACGACTCTGATCATCCTACCATCGTCAGATCAACCCGCTCAAGCCTTGATGATCCCTTCGATCGATCTTTGTAGGAAAACTTGAGAGAATTGACCGGGACGGCCCAAGGGATCAAAGACTCGGAGGCCGCACGAAGGATGAGGAAAGCTTATACGGCCATGAGATTGGAGAGGTTGATCCAGGAGAATCCAAAGCTAGAGTCGATGGCCAAATCGCTGACGAACACCGGTCGATCGGTATCCGATGCTATCAATAAGGTTGCTCACGAGATCGACGAGAGTAGATTGATTCGAACCGCTAGGCGGATGGGTCAAGAGTTCGACGAACGGATCGGGGAACCGATTCGTCAGACTCAAGTTTACAAGATCGTCGAGGAGACCGTAGACTTCAGTCAGGGCGCTCTTAGGTACGGCGGTTATATCGAAAAGGAAGAACGTCAACGAAGGCGTCAGAAACGTCTCGAGCGACTCACTCAAGCCTCATCCCATCAACCTTCACCATCCTCCGTCCCTCCCTCCGATCCTTCTTCTTCTTCATCATCATCATCATCATCATCATCATCCTCATCCTCCCCCTCATCATCATCATCATCGGTCCAACTAGCTCATTCATCCTCTTCAGCCAACGAGGATCTAATACGATCCGGTCGATCGGAAATCGTCGAGAATCCGGACGTACCACCTGCGTTGATTTTACATCCGACCGCAAACCTAGATCACGATCATGATTCAAAGGACTCTCAGACGATCAGGTCAAGGCTGGGCTCGATGACCCCCAATGGAATCAAGGATCTTTGGAGAAATTTTCAAGAAGGCTACGAGGAATCCGAAAACCCAGTGGTGTCGTCCATTCGATCAGTCACTGGTTTCATCAAACGCAACGTATTCGATGAGACCGAGACCGCTCGAGTGATTAGATTGGTCAAACAAGTCGAGCCCGAGTTCAACTACGATCGATTCTTGGTCGATCTGAGAGAATTCATCGTACCCGATTTCGTCGATTCGTTCATCGATAATGATTTGAAATCACTCAAGATCTGGACCTCCGAAGCCGTTCGTCCCCTTTGATATATGTTTTGCTATACCCTTGACCGTCTCGATCGAAGGTTGATCATGACATCCATCCTCTCCTCGTTCACTTTTTTTTTTTTTTTGTCTCTTCTCTCGTTCGCATCTCCGCCTCTTTCACAATCAGGCATTCAATGTAACCACGGCACCTATGAAGATGTATCTTCAAAGAGGATTAAGACCCGCAAATCAAATCATTGACTTGAAAGGGATCGATGTAAGTTCGAGTTTAGAGAGATCAACCTTCCGATTGGTTTTTTTTTCCCCACATTCGAGTTGATCTCTCATATCCCACCATCCTTTTAGATCATATCGGCCAAAGTATTGGAAGAGAGAGACTTGCCCGTGTTTATCGTTGGATTTAAGACCCACGAAATCAATTGCTACATCAACCCCAAAAAAATTCAAGCCAAGGCTCGAAAGGCTAGTGACGGGAAGAATCGTGATCAGGGCAAGGAGGATGAAGTGGACTCGGAGGTTGAAGTCGGGAGTCGAGAGGAGGTTCAGCAAGTTCATTACGTTCTCATCCTCACCAAGGACGCCCTCCTCAACCCGACCTCATCCGAATCATCAGAAGATCCATCCCAAGTTTCGAACGGTCCACCAGACCCCAAGCTCGGATCGGCTTCGGATCCCGAATCTCTAGATTCGATCACCGGTGGTTGGAAGATTATCGATCTGGCTAGAAGATCGACGGTCGCGTTCCTCTGAACGTGAGAGTGATCGTGGGATCTACTCGACCGACGTACCTGGTAATGGATCTGCATGCGTCTATACGACCGACCGACATCTATATACCCTTGTGACCATTCAACCAGTCCTCACCCTCACCTTGATCCCCCCCCCCACTCTGTCTCTTTTTTTCACCTTGAAATTGTAACTTTAGATTGACGACCCGAGCTATTGTACGTTTCACAATCCAGGGTTGATTCTCATGATGGCTGGATACTGCCACCTGAGAATCGGATGAATGAATCGAAACCAACAACCGATCGGGGGATCCCCCCAAAAAAACCGACGATCGATCGCATAGGTCTCGGTGGAGAAAGTACATATGGGGTGTAGAGAAGCCGTACCGAGTGAACTGGGTCCACTCACAGGTGCTCTTCTTACCTCGCGATCCTGAACTGATGTGTGTGTGTGTGTGGGTGGGTGGGTGTGTGTGTGTGTGATGGGAAGATGTGGGTAGAAGGTTGTATCGATGGGTTTGGTTTATAAGCCCTGGGGTTTAGTTCAAGTCTGGGACTACTGGAGTCATCATCCTCAAAAGCTTCCGAGCGACCAACAGAGTCTTAGTCTGGGAGTTAATCGTGGTTTCGAAGACTTGAGTTTATGATGGAGATTGTGTGGAAGGTTGAGGCGATTGAAGCAAGGGAGGGAGGGAATCAGTAGCAAGGGTATAGACCCATCAGCTCCATGAAACGGTTGATTTTTCCTTTTTTAAAGAAAAAAAAACCCCCGAACGAACGAACGAACGATAAGCTGAAGTTAATCTGCTGCCTAGTTGCGGGGGGACAATCGAGAGTGAAAGGATGATCAAGGTGAGGATCTTGTAGGATGGATTTAAGTAGCTTGGCTTGAATTCAAACCCAATTCTTTTTTTAAAAAAAAAAATAGAGAACAGAGAAACAGGGAAAGGGAAGGGGAAATTAAGAGACACCCTCCACCACAACCACCCGGTGATTATTTGAAAAGTGAGTTGAGTGGAAGAAGTGAGAAGTGCGGGAAAGAGAGAGAAAGAGCTGATTGGGATCTGAGGATCCTAGTGATCTTGGTCATGCTTGGCTAACACCAACAACGACGACGATCATGATCTAAAAGGGTGGTTGATGAGGCATCGATCATCTCTAAAGATGAGACAAATCAAACTTGGAAAAGTTTTAGATTAAAAAAAGAAGAAGAAGAAGAAGAAGAAAAGAAAAAGAAAAAGAAAACCCCCCCCCCCCCCGATATGGTGTTGATGATGATGTTGATGATCAGTCATGGGTTCATGGCCAGGTTGACGATGGGAAGAGAGAGGGAGGGAGCGTTGCGAATGATCGATGGATCTCGATCAGGATGGAGTGTTGAAGATCGTGGGATGGGGTGCCGGTGGTGGTGGGTGAGTGATCGACGGTCGATGTCACGAGTCACAGCTTTATACATAGCTTACAAGACGATACGAGGTTAGAAACCAAGCAGATCGGGAAGGATGAGGTGGGTTCGAGAGCCAAGAGAGGGCGGATCGAGATGACAGAAAGACGAGAAGGACTAAGAGGAGAGTCAACCTAGAACTAATCAAACCGAGCGATGGACGGACGGGTCGACCCGACTTGGCTTAAGGGGTGACGGCAGGTGGGTCGAGCGAGTTGAGGATGGCAGCGCGCTCAAGAGCTCAGGACTGGGGTGGATGAGATGAGCGAGTGAGCCGGGTCGAGCAGTCCTTCATGCGCGCCTGGGTTATCGTCGATCTCGAGTGATCTACTCAGATCGTCTGATAAGTTCCTTTTTCTTCCAGCTACTAGATAGATGACTGTTGCAGAGCTCTAGTTGACAATACCTAGTATCAAGAACAACCAAAACAACAACAACAACAAAAAAAGAAAAAGAAAAAGAAAAATCGATAAAAATCCCGCAGAAGCAGTTTTTAAAATTTCTTAAAAATCTTAATCGAAGAAGAATTTTTTTGAATTCCTTTGAATTTTTTTTTTTTTTTTTTTTCTTTTTTCTTTTTTTTGGGGGGGGGGGGGGGTAATTCTGACCTGCACAGACCTGTAGAAGGGGTTCTTGAACCCCTAACCAAAATCTTTGGTCATTTTGGAGCCATTAGAACCCCTTCAAAAATGCAATCAATCAATCAATCAAAAAAAAAAAAAAAAAATGTGTAAAAACAAACTTTTGCATGAGGTTTTGAATCATCATTCTGGCTATATTCATTGTTTTTTTTTTTTTTTCTTTGGTTATTTAAGCTGCCATAAAGTTCAACAAACATTCATAGATTCTTTGAATATTTTTGTCATATTTTTGTCATATTTTTTTTTTTTTTTTGGATGTATCCTTTCCCCTTAAAAAGTTCCTTCCAAAATCACAAAAGATCAAAAAAAAAAAAAAAATAAATTAAATTTCTCTTTGGACATTTGAATCCTTTTATTTTTATTTAATTTTTTTTTTTTTTTTTTTGGGGGGGAGGTGATTCAAGCTAGGCTGATATTAAATTCACAACTGTCAGTTGTGTGGGAGTTGTTTAGGGTCCTACAAATCCTAATGGAAGCATGGGTGCCCATCCACACACCCAAGATGCACCCATGGGCAAAAAACATGCATCTAGACACACCCAAGGGGTTGTCTCCAACACGCTCAACCCCTGGGGGGCCGTATACACCCCATAAACGGCGGTTTTGAGCCGTGTTTGGGGGTATGTGGCCCCCTGGGGGTCATGCCAAACTTTTTGGGTGCCCCTGGACCACATTTGGGTTCCATCAAGTTAAACTTGAATTTTTTACTTGAATCTTAAGACAACCAGTTGGTTGTATTCAGTGTTTATTTTTTTTTTGATTTTTATTTATTTATTTTTACCTTATTTCTTATTTTTTTTTTTTTAACCAAAGAATTGACTTTTTTTGATCTTTTGGTTGATTTCTGTTTTTTTTTTTTTTTTTTTTTTTTTTTTTTTGTATGTTTATTTAGTTTATTTTGGTTTATTTTATGCCCTTTATTTTATTTTTATTTTTATTTTTATTTTTTTCCCACCAGACTTGTAGCCGTGTGGCATGGCTACATGACTACATTCAAGCCATGTAGAGCCCCACACAACTCAGATGTAGTTGTACGGCCACCACGTGGTGGTCCGGTTCTGTCAGCCTCCTGGATGCCAAGAACCTTGCTATCCTTTAGCTACCAGAGGTGATGGAATAAATAATAAATGTATTGTTCAATAAATGAAGCAAAAATCTGTAAAATATTTGGATAGAGCTATTGCAAGGTTGATTGGTTTGGTTATGGTTTGATATTATTAATAAATATTAATAAATTGATTATTAAATAATTTAATAGAGGGGCCACAATAATATTGGAGATCTTGAACACCTCTCTTCAGGGAATTCACTTTAAAAATATGTATACTTGGTTACTTTGGAACCTTTAATTTATATTCTTAAAGGAGATATTGCCCAAAGATAATATATATATAAAATATATGGTGGTTTGGCAGGGCCTTGTAGCCAAGCTTCCACAACAAAAAAGGATAATAAGACTCACTGGTATATTATTGAATCCTTTAGGTACCTTTTTGGGACATGCACTGATGGGTTAAACCTATTACTGGGGTTAAAAGGGTTGTTCACCAGTTTAAACTGATAAAAAGAGTTTGGGGATGGCTATTTCCAATCAGACTAAAGCCATAAATCACTTACTTATCTCTTATAAGTATTTGATTACCTTGGCAAGGTGTCTGGATTTAAATATAACTGGGTCTCTGGGTATTAATATCCTCAAAAGAGCTCCATATCTATAGATTTTTGAGTCCCAATTCTGTCCTTCTGAGGGATACAGGGGCTCAAAGGGACGGCTTCTGAGGCTAGCAGGGTAGCCAGTGGTAACCTTTCACGTGTTTTTGATGCTGTAGCACGGGTAACATCTAATTCCACAGGGTATGGGAATTATTCTACCTTTTGATTGATGTTTTGACGTGTAAATAACACTTATCTATCCACATGATCATCATTTAATTAATTATCCTTAATAAATATTCCCAGGATGTTCATAAGTTTTCTTAGTAGAAATTCCTAAGGGTAATCTGTTGTCAGATGGGTTCTCATTATGTATTAGCTTACGGGAGTAAAATCATAACATTGATTTTGCTCCTTATTTTCAAAATTCTGTTGATTTCCTTAAAATAACTAATTAAAAATATAAGCTATGGGAATACATGTAATGTTTTCACATAATCATTTTCTTAATATGTCACGGACATAATTATGTCTTGAAGTTCTCACAATTTTATATTTAAAGTATTTTAAGATATTTTACAAATAGTGGTCATCTTATTTTGGAAATTTTTGGTATTTTTAATTATATTGATAAAAAAATTACATAGAAAGTTCATTTAAGTATTTTTATATAATTTTATGTATTTTTAGACTATCTAATATCCACAGGGAAATTTATTACATATGTAGTATGTCCCTGTCTAGGTTGTAGCACCTTTACATGGTACCTAGGCTTCTCAAGCTGTCTGTCACTCTGTCAGTCTGTAGTCCCGCAGCTGCATGCCTGTCAGATGCCCAGGGCTGCGTACATGGCTTTTCAGGGTATGCGGAAAGGGTGGCAGTTCTGATGCTCAGCCGCGCACGGATGTGTTGGTTGCCGTGGCTGAGTATGGGAATTGTGACAAATCACATTTTTGCCCATAATTCCTCCAAATCACAGAATTCTTGGATTCTGACACAAAATTCAATTTGAAACCTATACGTGGGGTTTCATGTGAAATATTAAAATATCCAAAAATCACAAGGCTACGTCTCTTTCCAAATTTTCATAAATTATTTAAAACTATAAGAAGTAGGAATTTGGGGTAGGTGTCAGTCAGTGAACCTACCTTAAATTTTATGTAGAATCATAATTTGAAATAATATTTCTAATATTATTTCTCCTTTAATAAGATTTTTATTTATCCCTTTTCATTTATGTTATTTTTTTACTTTTGCAGCTTGCTCTGCAATAGTAGCAAGCTGACAGGTTCCATGTGGAGTACAGCCCAACCACACTCAAATTGTGTGGGGTCTGCACGGCTCATTTTAGCCATGAACTTAACATCACCCTTCAAGCTATCACAAAGTTACAACAACGGAGAAGGATAATTCAAATATTCTCTTCATTTTTTTTGGATGTATTATGTTACATTAAAAAATTCCTTTGAAAAAGCAAAAAATTGAAAGGAAAATTTTCTCATTGGACTTTTGGATCCTTATGTTTTCCATTTTGACTTTTTTTTTTTTTGGTGTTTAAAGCTTTGAGAATTTTAAAATAACTATTAAAGAGCTTTTTAATTTTTTTTTTTCAGAATTTTTGGATTTCATCTTTGATTTGGAAAAATTCCATCAAAAAACCAAAAAATTTGAAAAATTCACTCTTCTTTGAGCCCTTCACATGCATATATTCAATATGACTCAGAATTGGTTCCTGGGACCACTGCACATCTTGGAGGCTCCAATTATCTTATAAACCATCCCCTTGACCTGTTCCATGCTCCCATCACCCCCCACCACTATTACACCACACCACACCACACCACACCACACCACACCACACCACACCACACCACACCACACCACACCACACCACACCACACCACACCACACCACACCACACCACACCACACCACAACACACCACACCACACCACAACACACCACACCACACCACACCACACCACACCACACCACACCAAACCACACCACACCACACCACACCACCAACCACTAATCAAAACAACTCAACACTCCAGATACTTCCCAGCAAGAAAATCTCTTTTTCCAATGGCTCAAGAAAACATCCACCCACTTTTCAGAACTGTTTCAACTGTTTCCCCAGGCCCATCCCCCATTATCTAATATAATCAAAATAGTGATTCAAATCCTCTTGCTCCTTATTCATATTCTCAAACTTTTGATTCCACCCCTCTGGCCACTCCTCCTGGGCTATCATATAATCAAAAGGAGGAGTTGGTCAAGGCTATCCAATCACCGGCAAATTCCCATGGATATGCCATATCTATTAGAGTATCAAATTGCAGGAATCAGGCCTAAACTTATCAATGTGATAAATCTGGGGAATATGAACCCAGCAAAGATACCACTAAATTAAAAAAATCAAGAAATACCAATTGTGCATTCAGGTTATCAGGGAATTTTTAAAAAATATTTGGTGTTTGGGTGGTGAAGGTTATATGCTCAGATCACAAACATCCACCTTCCATTTCTCCTTCCACTCATCCCATCCACAGAAGAATCCAAGGGGAGAAAAAGGAGGTGGTTGAAAATTTATCCAAAGCTGGAGTTCCCCCTTTAAAAATTCTCAACTCTCTTATATAAAACTCATCATCACCTATCCATACAAATCTCCCTACAATTTACAACAAAAGGCCCCAAATACCAAAAAATGGCCTTGATGGAAAAAATCCTGTGGAAGCACTCATACTGGAAGTACTGAATTATTCTTTTTACTAAAAAATGATAAATATGGATGGTAAAATTACTCCATTATTTATTGCACACCCTGATTCCATGAAACTTCCAAAACTTTTCCCTACTCTCATTATGATTGAGTGTAAATATAAAACCAACAAATTTGGAATGCCCCTTCTTCATATTCTTCAAATAAAAAATTCTTCTAGAAGCTTCTCAGTTGCATTATTTTTCTTATCTCAAGAGAAAAAACAGAACTATGATTGGGCCCTGAATCAACTTCAGGAAAAATTTCAAGATAAAGAACCTAGTGTGATTTTGACAGGCAAGGAACAAGCACTTATTAGCTCAATTGAATCAGTTTTACCTTCCTCTCAGCATCTTCTCTGTGTCTGGCACATTTTTGAGAATATTCAAACTCATTGCAGGAAGCACTTTAAATCTGATGATGAATAGAAGGTATTCCAGAAACAATGGCATTGTTTGGTCAATTCAAAATATGAATAAAGCTATCACAAAAACTTCAAAAAAACTTTCTCTGGTCTGGAATCCTCCCACTTCTAACTACCTTCTTGAAAACTTTATTCCTCTAAAAAGGAAATTTGTATCCTATTTGGAAAAAAAATCCTTTCACTTTGGAAACACAAGTAAATCAAGAATAGAAGGTTCTCACCCCTGCATTAAAAGACTCATCAATTCTTCTTGTTGACTCTTTCTATAATGTACTTCAAAAAATTTACAGTTCCATCACCATCCAAATCTGTGAGAGAGCCATTGTAAGCCAGAACTTAAGCATCTCATTGGTTTAGCTCACTGTGTGGACAATCTTCCTGGAAAGATCAGCTACTTTGCCCTTGAAATCATTCATTCATTTAATCAAGTTCATGATTGTTCCACCAATTGCAACAACTGTGATTACTCTTCTTACATGGGTATACAATGTTTTCACAAAGTCAAATTGGCCATTAGAAATGGTGAACTCTTCCAACTTGATGATTTTTATCTTGAATGGCATGTAAAAGCTCCCATCTAAGTAAGGTTTTCTTTCTTTTTTTTTTGGCATTCAAGCTCAAACAAATGATTTCCTGATTGATTTTGATTTTAATTTCTCCAGTTAACTTTGAACCCTAAATCAACTGAAGATTCAGAAAAAATTGAAGCTCAAACCAAAGAAGTTAATGAAAAGCTATATTTCACTAAACTGTTTGAAGAATTAAGCAAATTTCCACCTTGAGAACAGCTATATTATCTGGGTGAAAGCATAGAGCTGTAAAAATGCTGATATCAACTTAACCTAAATGAAGAGCCAAATTCCACTCAAAGATCCCAAGTAAGAGGAAGAACCAAAGGACAAGCCAATAAGTTTAAGAAAATCTCCCAGTGCTCAAGTAAAAGAGATCCATCTGGTATTAAATATTTAGAAGAACCCAAGAGGAGAGGAAGGCCAAAGAAGAAGTTGATAGAAATTTCAAAGGTCAATCACCATCTTTTTGGACAAAGAAATATCAAATTTCATAATTAATTATTTTTTTGATGTGTTCAGGTTTCAAGAAGGTGCAAGGCCATCCAAGTGAAGGGGAAGGGAAAAAAGAAGGAGTAATCAGAGGAAGAGGTAATCTTATAACTATAATTATTTTTTCTGCAATGGTTTTTTTTTTGATGAGTCCTTCTCATTTTTTTAACATAGAGTGAATTTCTGACTGAAGAGGAACATTCAGAAGATGAAGAGGTGCAAAATTTTGATGAAGGGGAAGACTCAGCAGATGAAGAGCTGCCAGATGTTGATTTAATTAAGATGGTGGGCTTTCATTTTCTTTTATTTTTGGCTAATTTGTTGGATAATATTTTTCATTAATTTTTACATTCAAATGTTTATCAGAGGTCTGTGACCATTGTGAATAAGCAAGTTGCTTCTGCTGAATACAATCCTGGGACAAGAATAAATAGACTAAAGCTATCCAAGGAAGATGGTGATTCTCCTTATCATCCTCCTGGGGGGAAGGTATTAGCAGCCCAAAAAATCAGTGAGATAGAGAGTAAATTTGGTATTTTCTCATTTTCTCATTTTTTCTCATTTATTTTGGGTTTTCCCTCTAGGTTTCCTGCACATTATCTTATTATTCTTCTGGAATATCTGACCAAGTATCAATTGAAGAAGTGAGTATTATCTTCAATCCATATTTTTGGTTGCAAAAAATTCTGATTTTGGTTTAAGTTCCAATACAAAGATTCCATTTCCCCCAAAACAGCCATTCCACATATCTCCCATGTTCAAGATGTCATAGGGGATGGGAAATGGGGCTTTGGAGCAGCAGCCATTTGCTTGGTGATTATCTCAGAAGAATGGATTGAATTCAGTAAAAGAATGGTGAAAGAGCTTGATTCAAACCCAATCTTCAAGGACACAAGATTACTGCATGATATCTGGGATAAAACTTTCCAAGAGGCAAGAAGGCAACTGAACCACCTTTATGGCCCAGCTCCCATCAATATGTGGATAAAATTTCAATGCCATGGTTTCCTTCTGGCTGAAAAATATAAGTTTCCAGTGGTTCTGTTTTCTTATTTAATTCCTTGCACTTATCTTCCTCTGAATTCCCCTCCCACTCCAAATTCCAAAAATTCTCCTATTTTCTCCATTCTTTTAGAAGAATCCAAACATATAGTCTCATTCAAGTCCAAGTCTGATCATTGGCCAGCTCCCAGATTAGATCCACTTTGGAAAAGCTTTTTGAAAAAGCATTCCAAATTGTGGAAAACCATTTTTCAGATAATTTTGGATCTTAGTAATGAGGTTTTGCTACCTCCACAAAAATCAAGTAGAAAAATAAAACCAATCATAGTTGAATAAATTTCAATAGGATGTATCAGAGTTAAGCAAACCTGCCATTTTTTAATGGTAGGTTTCAAACCAAATCTACCATTTCAAACCCTTCATTAAAAATCAAAAAAACCCACTTATTTCACATCAGACGTGTCAGAGTTACCTTGAAATAAGTGGGTTGTGTCAAATAAAGTATTTAAAGGCTTCCACCACCTGTCCATGTCATCCACCCCTGGCTTCCCACCTCCTTCTAACTCTGACCTCATTGGAAAAAAATTTGATTCATTGCTCTTCATCTCTTCATCACTATCCTCATCAATTCATCACTCTCATCACTTTACCTCTTTCATCACATCCAGCTAACTCTCATTGGATCACTATCCTGATCAGTTCATCACTCTCATCCATTTATTGCTTTCATCACATCCAGATAAATCTCATTGGATCACTATCCTTATCACTTCATTTCTCTCATTTGTTTATTGCTTTCATCACATCCAGCTAACTCTCATTGGATCACTTTCCTCATCAATTCATCACTCTCATCAATTTATTGCTTTCATCACATCCTAACTTTCATTGCTTTATCCCTTTTGTCACTTCATCACTCTCATCTTTTCCTATTCTCTTTGCTTCATCACTCTCATCCTCTCATCAAATCATCACTCTCACCACTTAAACACTCTCATGGAACTTCATCACTTCATCCCTCTTACTATTTTTAAATGGCCCCTCAGCAATCCTCCCCCTGCAAGTCAACTAAACAATCCAATGGACCAAATAGAACATCCCCCAGGAACTCAAAATCACACAATCCTCCCCCATCAGCTTCCAAAGGCTCAATTAAGCTCAAGAGAGCTGATCACATCATCCTGGTAAACTGGATTAAAATTCCCTCCGACTACAATTCTTGCTTTAGATTGTAAAATGAAACACGCTTTGGACAGCCTCCATCCTCTAAGGTCAATGGTTATCTCCTGATGGCCAATGAACTCAAGAATAAAACAAAAGTTAGGCTGGATCTATCATCCAAACAGATGAGGGAGCAAATCAAGAATTATCAAGCCAAGTACAAAAAGGCCCACTCCATGTCAATCTGCACCAGCTTTGGTATCACCAACTCTGAGAAAGCCAAGGGAATCAACTTGGTGGTTGATAAGTTGGACTACATTTGTCCTTTTTATATTCAAATGTATGAAATCTTTGGAAAGAAGGCCAACATCACCCCCCTAGCTGCTTTTGATTCCCAACAATCCAATTCAATTGATGGTGAGGACTTGGCTGGGGATGCTCAGGCTAGCAATGGTGATCCCAAAGAAACCTATGAGTGGCCCCCATCCAATGCTGAGGAGGATATTCAAACGCAATCAGCTCCAATCATGTCTAGATCTGCGTTGATTGAGGAGTCAAACTCAACCTTGGACCCCCCCTCCTCTTTGGATTGCTTTATTCCTGGGGTGGGAGAACTGGAGAACTTGGATAATGAGGAGGATGTCATTCCTGTATCACCATTGCCATCAACATCTGCTCAAGTAAGGAAACAAGTTCTTTTATCTTCTTTCCAGTTTATCCTGACTGATTCAGATTTGAAAGAAACAGGTTCATCCATTCCTGAATGGCCAAAACCTCAAGCCAATGGGGCCTCAGACATCCTCTTCAAATGAGAGCAATGATGTTCCCACACAAACCTCCTCTGCAAATGGAAAGCAAAAGGCCTCCAATTGCATCAACATCAACCCCAATAGCATTCAAAAGAGGAGAAAAACTTAAAATTTTTTGGGCTTTGAGGAGATCATGGAGAAGCAAGATTCAAGTAAGCCCATTGGATTCTCCTTGCTTTCAAAATCAAGCTCATTCCTATTCCCCTCTGAAAAAGAGTGAAATCACAAATTGAATCTGAAAAACTTCAGTTTGAAAAGGAGAAGTGGGATTGTCAACTGGCTATTGATTTTCAAAAGCAGAAAGCCAAGAGTTTGGCTCATCAGCAAAAATGGGATGCTGAGTGCAAGCTGAAACAAGCTGAGATAGAATTTCAAAAAGAGGAAAAGGAGAAGGATCAACAGCAAGAGAAAATGCAAATCAAGAGGGAACAACTGGAAACAGAAAAAAAGGATTAGTGGTCAATGGCTGCAGCATACATTGGTAGAAGTAGAACAGTAGATGTGTCAGCTTGCTACTATGTACAGAGCAAAACTGTCAAATAGTAACACAAACTATGAAAAATAAGAATACCTCAATTAACAAAATAAGGAGTGAGAAATACATGAATATTATTACAGGAATGGATTCCTCACCCAAAATTAGGCAGGGTCACTCACTGACCCCACTCTTGAATTCCAAGTCCTTATATTTTTAAAATAATTAAAAAGGAAAGTACTAAAAATTACAACACCTGTATGGCACTTTTTGGCCATTCTAATATTTCACACGTATTGTCACATATAGGGTTTACACCTAAAGTTCACTCAGAATTGAGGTGTTGTGTATATTTTAGGACTTACACGTGGAAATGTGTTATGTCACAATTCCCACGCGCAGCCCCGCATCATTACATAACCCTACGTACTAGTAGCAGCAGGTTCCCGCGTACTAGAGACCCGCGCGCAGCTGATTCTGCCACACACGCAGCAGATCCTACCCCGCGCGCATCTGTACTAACTGATCCCCGCGCCTGGATCAGTTGTGACTAATTTGACAACCAGGTACTGCTCAGAAGAGCTACAACCTAGTTAGGGTTGCCTAGTATATGTAACAAACGGACATATGCATTACTAATGATCTAAAAATATTAAAACATAAATAAAATTAAGGAAAACTAAGTTTTAAACATTTTTTAATAATAAATCAAAGATCAAGGACTACCACGTAAATCACTGATCCTGATCTTTGAAGACCACAAAACACTACAAGAAGTGTTCATAAAAATTATTAAAAATTATTTACATGATCAGCAGATAATGGAAAATCAGAAAACATTCACATCTGCAAGCTTTAAACAATATCAGTAGTACAAATGAAGGATGAGTACAGAATGATAAAATTTACGCCATAAAAGATTAACAGATCCTGTGGCTAAAATAGTACAGAAATCCAGCAGATCTAAGGACAGCTGATTGAAAGCACCAAGTGGACGTGCTAATCTTGCCCTGACTGGCTTTCCAGCCTCAGCCCACAAGAAGAACCCTCTCTACGTGCCCTGAGAAGACCAAAATCACCCCAAAAAGGTATTTATACAGACCTCTTTGGATCCAGTATTCCATCATCAGTTTACCAGGAATTATTTATTATCAATCAGAAACCGTTTAATTTTTGATCAAGTGCTTATATGAAGATAAGCAAGTGATTTATGAATTAGTCTGTAGTAGTATTAATTACCTTTATTAACCAATCAACCATTGAAGTTTAGTCAAGCAATCTACCCCATCTGCTCTGAAACCCTTCCAATTATTCCAGGATTTTTGTGGTCAAGTGCTCAGAGTGAGTGTTACCCTTCCTGTCTTGGCCATTTGTGCTGTTAAGCCCGGCCATTAGTGGAATAAGTCCTTTCTAAGGCACCCATCTTTATTCCAAGGTTCTTAAACTGCCTAAGGAGGCCCCTTGAAGAGAGGTTGCTAGTCTGTAAAGATCCCCAGTAGTATAATACTGTGGCCCCTCTTTTATATTATATTGAAAACCATATACTAAAAAACCAATTAAACCTTGCAACTGCTCTTATTAAATCATTTATTTGAGCTTATAAGTGTTTATTATTGGAATAATAATTCTTATTATCATTCCAGCATTTTTATCACTCTCTGTAGCTAAAGGACTGCAAGGTTCCTGGTATCAGAGAGCTGAAAACTGGGGGTCTGGCCGGGAAATATCCTTAAATAATTAATTTTTAATTATTTATCCCTTGGTCCAGTCTATTTATTTTTATAAAAAAGTTAACGTACTTACAACATATATTTTTGATCATTGGTTTCTCTAGTGGATCTTAAGACCAACGGAGAATTGATCAATTATTATTTGAACCTTTTTAAAAAGAAAAAAGAAGAAAAACTCCATAACTTTGTCCCTGTTATCATAACTCCTGAGCAACAACAGGAGAAATTGCTTTATTTTAAGCAGCAGGTTATAAAAGACAAAGAACTTGAGCTTGAAATAATTATCAATTTCAATTCTTTATTAAGGCAACATAAGGAGTGGAAGATTTATCAAAGGAAGCTTTATATGTATAAACTAAATAATCCTGAAGATAAAGAAAAATCCAAAAATAGTAAAAGTGATTATTTTTTTCTAAAAATCACTTTTACACATAAAAATACAAAAAAATATTCAACTTATATTTTTTGTTTTTATCCTTCTCAGTGGATTTTTTTTTTGGTGATCTTGTTGACCAGGACCTCCTAGAGGACATCCCAGAAAGTGTACCATTGGACTTACCCTTGGATTTATCCCAGGAGCTGATTGGAACTCACTCAGACCCCGTTGGAATACCCTCCAAGGATATTTGTGATCCCAACCAAGTGTTGGTACCCTTGAATTTAACTCTAAGTAAGTTAAAATATTTATAAAATTTTTTTAAAAATATAAAACACATGAAAACCATTATTTTTATAATTTTAAAGTCTTTTTTTCAAAGTTTTGACAAAAGGACTTACACATTTTTTTTTGGTGCTATGTATCAAAATAGGTGCAACACCCGTGCAACCAGTAGAGCCCCGTCATATGGATCTCTTCCCGGAGGAACCCGTGTGCGCAAGGACTCCAGTAGCAAGCGCAATGAGGGGACTCAAACCCGTGACCATAGCGTCACGCAGGACAACGATGGCGACAACCGCCGCCGCCAACTCAACCAACAGACCGTTAGAGAGCCATCCATTGCCCACCATTTTATCCCAGGAGGGTACAGGTCCTCCTATGCCACCCCAGCTGGACTCAACCAAGGAGGAAAGAGTCAAAGTATTAGTGAAAGAGCACGTGAGCTATTGGGAACAATTCAGGTTGGCTCAGACCCAGGAGGATCAACCAGGTATGAGAAAAGCCATTTCTCAGGCAAAGAAATCTCAGATTTCTCTGCAAAGGTTGATCCCAAAGAAAGAAGTAGAAGGCTACATGCAGAACTGGAATCCTTGGGATCAGTTAGCTTCCTTAAAGGGAAAGGACCCCAAAAAGAGGAGGTCCTCAGCCCATCAGAAGTTAAGGAACCCAAAGGATTGGGACAACATAATATCTTTAGCCCAGCAGTGGAAAAAGGTGTACAACAATTAGATGTAGAAGCTCTTAATAGCTTTTCTGTAAATGTGTCTCACAATTTTACTATTATTAGCCAATGCTTTGACAAAGTTTATCAACAATTGGACAAATTAAGTTCAAGTATTTTCAGAGTGATTGACACTCATTCTCAGATTATGAGAATTGATGAGTTGGAAATACAAAAAATCAAGGATAGTATAAGAGCTAGTAAGTTGGACCTGATGAAACATATTGATGACAAACAATCAATTCTTCAGGAAGATATTCTTGCAACCATAGACCAGCTTAAGTAAGAAGTTAAGAAAACTAGTCCTACTCCTTCAGCTCATCTGACTAACAAGATGGACTTATTAAGCAACAAACTTGATTTAGAGTTAGGTATGATTAAGAATGATCTCAGAGATCTTAAGATCAACTCTACTAACTCTCCGGTCATTGACCTAGAAGAAACAAGACCTCCCAGGTTCACCAGTACTCCTAATGTTCCTCCCAAAGCCAGGATAAGTAGGAATGAGTATTTCAGACTTAGTCCTACTCCTGAAATGGAGCAGGCTTTGAAGCTACTTCCTCCCATCACTGAATGGCCTAAATTCTCTGGAGAAGGAGAATAAAACCATGTCAGTTTCATTAAATTTATTTACTATACTCTTTCTTCTTATGAGCTCCCTGATGCAATAGCTGTGGTAAGATTGCCCATATTATTCAAAGGAGTAGCTCTTGATTGGTTTATCATTAAAAGAGAAGAAGTTGAATCTTTATCCTGGAATTCTTGGAAAGAATTGATCAAAGTACAGTTTGACACCAGGATTTGGAAAAGAAAGATGATGAAAACTTTTGAAACTTCCCAGTTTGATCCATCCAAGGAAAAACCTCATAAGTGGTGCCTAGACCAGAAAAGGAGGTTAGACTGTTTTTATCCTGATGCCGATAAGGAGGAAGTCAATGAAAGACTCCTCAACTTATGTCCCCGACAAATCAACCACAGTGTAAGGTGCAGAATACCTATGGATTCAGATCTTTCCACCTTAATGGGTGTATTAGAAGAGACTATTGATATGAATGGTCTTGATAAAAGGGTCAATAGACTCCCCAGGGAACAAAATACTAGGAAAAGGGAAGAATATACTGCCAAAACTAAAGAATCCCCTGCAACTAATCCATCTACCTTGGAAGTCAAGAAGACTCCAGAATCAAAAGAGAAAGTATGTTGGAACTGTAACCAAACAGGACACGTAAAACCTGATTGTCCTCTACCTAGGAAAAGGATTAATCTTATTGAAGGAGAAGAGTATGACAATCCTGACCCTCACCTTGATGATACTGACAGATCACTCTCTGATTGTGATCTAATAATCACTAACCCTATCAATGTTATTGAAGGTAGTATTGAGTCTTCTCTGGACATAAATTCTGTCAATGAGGATTCTAACTTACCTCAAAAATGAAATCCCAACATGAAGATTCACCACATCTCTGAGGCTAAGGCTTTGACTCCAAAACCTTCTGCCGGTAAAAGTTACACTTCAGGCAAAACATGCTATGCTACTGGTTTAATCCAAGGTTCCCCTGTTAAGTTACTTCTAGAAAGTGGAGCCTTTTGCTCTTGTGTTGGTTCAACTTATCTGGAAAAACAAGACCCAAACTGGAAACTGAACTTACTACCAGTACTCAGGCTAAGTTCAGCAGTTGTAATTCTGCTCTCAATGCTGTTGGAGTATGGTCTTCTGATATCATACTCCCCCACTCTAAAGGATCACTCAAACTGAACATTGAATTTGTAGTGCTCCAAAACAGAGTATGTGATTATTTTATCCTTGGGAATGATTCTCTTTGCTTATATGGTATAGATGTATTCCAAAGCAAAGGTAGATACTTCACTATAGGTGGAGACTGGAATAATAAGTTCCAAATATGTCATGTCAATGCTCAAACTTCTGATTCAACCTATGAAAAACACTTAGAGAAGTTCAATCAGGAATACTTCTCTCAAGCTGATTTGAATTCCCTTCTCAATGAAGAACAGAAACGGGATATCCTACAAGTATGCTTTGAAAATCAGAATGCTTTCTGTACCAAAGATCACCCCATTGGTAACATCAAAGGACATGATATGATCCTAACTCTAACTATTAAGCCTCCTTACCCACCTAACCTCAGGAGACCTCCTTACCCTTCTATTCCAAAATCCAGAGCTGCTCTGGAAACCCATATTCAAGAGTTGGTTGACTTATAAGTCTTAAGGAAAGTAGGCCACAATGAACAAGTGGATATTACTACCCCAGTAATTATAGCTTGGAAAAATGATAAGTCAAGAATGGTTGGAGATTTTAGAATGCTTAACAACTACACCCAAGCTGATTATTATCCAATTCCAAGAATTGAACATGCTCTGCATAACCTGTCCAAGGCTAAGTACATAACTAACATGGATATGCTGAAAGGTTTTCACCAAATACCTATCAGCCCTGATAGCCGGAAATTCATGAGAATTATCTGTCATTTGGGAATTTATGAATATCTCAGGATGCCTTTTGGTATTAAAAATGCTCCTTCTCATTTTCAAAGGATGATGGACATAGTCCTAGGATTATTCATCAGACAGGGATGGATGATGGTATACATTGATGATTTTATCATTTACTCTGATCATTTGGATACTCACATGGAGAAATTAAGGCTAGTCCTAAAAACCATCTCTGCCGTAGGAGTGAAAGTATCAATGAAAAAGTGTAACTTTGGCTACAGAGAACTCAAAGCATTAGGACACATTGTCTCTGGACTAACCCTAGCTGCTGACCAAAATAAGATAGCAGCAGTAATGAATAGGCCTATGCCTCAGAATAAAACTGAACTCCTATCCTTCATCAGCTTCTGAAGCTACTATAGGAAGTATTTACCAAAGTTTGCTCTTCTAACCAAATTTCTGTATGAGATCTGCAACAACACCACCGTGTTTGAAATGAATCATGATAGAGTCAAGAACTATGAGGAATTCAAAATGGCAATGACTTCAGCTCCAGTACTGATCCAGCCAGATTACCCTAAACCTTTCAAGCTCTACATAGATGCCAGCATGGAAGGGCTAGGAGCTGCTTTTCACCAGGAAGTCATAGAAGATGATAAACCAGTGGAAAAACCTATACTCTTCATATCTAGACAAATTAAAGATACTGAGAAAAGGTACGCCGCAAGCCAAATGGAATGCCTGGCCTTAGTATGGGCTCTAGAGAAACTCCATTATTACTTAGAAGGAACCAAATTCACTGTTATTACTGACTGCAAAGCTATCAGGACATTGATGAACATGAAGATTCCTAGTAGGCATATGTTGAGATGGCAGATAGCTATACAACAGTACAGAGGACAGATGACCATAGTTCATCAAGCTGGGAATAAACATCAGAATGCTGATAGTTTAAGCAGGAATGTGTTAACAAATGACCCAAGTAACCCTGCCTATGATACAGAGGATAATGAAATCTTCCCTATCCTCAATATTAACAGGTTAAGCATTGAAGCTCCTATAATGGGAATCCACGTCTGTGAACTGAATGAATCATTGTTCAACTCTATCAAATAAGCTTACAATTCTGGCATAAAGACTCTGATCACTATTATGGAAAGTACTTATCCACCTCCTGAATTGATCAATAGCCTACCTGAACCTCTTTTGAAACCATACAAATCCAGAAAGTTCACCATATGGGATGGTCTGGTATACTATAGGCATCAACATTCAAGTGTCATAGACTTAACTAAGGATGACCATATCAAACATGTTCTGGCTGAGTGCCATAATAACTGCTCATCTGGTCATTTTTCTGCTGATAGAACCTTGGATAAGGTTAAACAAACTGCTTGGTGGGTTAATTGGAGAGACTCCACCATACAGTACGTTACCAGTTGTGGAACTTGTCAGAAGTCCAACAGGACTACTGGGAAACGGTTTGGACTACTACAAAACATTTCTGAACCCAAGAAAAAATGGGAAATCATCAATTTGGACTTTGTGACTGGAATACCACCAGGAGGAGCCTATTCCTACAACTCAGTCTTAGTCATTGTGGATAGGTTCTCCAAGAAAGCAAAGTTCCTGCCTAATCACAAGGAAGACACTGCTATGGAAGTTGCCCTATTATTTTTGAACAGACTCATTGCTGATGTTGGAGTTCCCAAGATTATTATCAGTGACAGAGATCCTAAATTCACCTCTGAGTTCTGGAGGAACCTACATGATATGCTTGGAACCACCTTAGCTTTCTCTACCGCTTATCACCCTCAGACGGATGGATTAGCTGAAAGGATGATTCAGACCCTGGAAGACATGCTCAGGAGATTCTGTGGCTTTGGACTAGAATACAAGAATTCTGATGGCTATTGCCATGATTGGGTTAGCCTTTTACCTGCACTGGAGATGGCCTACAACAGTAGCAAGCACTCTACCACTAAGGAAGCACCTTACATACTGGAAAGAGGATGGATTCCTAGACTACCCAAGGATGACCTTAACCACCAGCTGACCAATATTCACCCTACATCACTTGATTTCAAAAACATGATAGATGTAACCAAAAAAAATTCTGTTAAATTTGTCCAGGATGCTATAGAGTATAACCAGCAAAGGTGGGACAAAACCCATAAGGAACCTGATTTCAAAATTGGTGATCAAGTCTTGATCTCTACCACTAACTTCACCAACTTTGGTGGAAATAGAAAGCTTAGACCAGCTGTTGTTGGACCTTACACCATTAATAAACTTCATGGTAAAAATGCTGTGGAAGTAATCCTCAGTGATGAGCTTTCTATGAAACATCCAGTCTTCCCAGTAAGCCTCATCAAACACTACCACCAAAGGAATGGAGAACGTACCCCTTCACCTGCAATACCTGTCACAGAAGAACCTGAAAAGGACCAAGGAAAAATTAGCAAGATCCTTAAGGATAAAAAAGATAGGATCAATGGAAAAGACGTCAGACTGTACCTGGTTAGATACAAAGGAGAATCAGCTGATAAGGATGAATGGTTACCTGAACACAATATCCCTGATGGACCTATACACCTGAGGAACTACAGAGCCAACAGGAGGAATTAAGCCAAATTTTTTTTCTCAGATATAGACATATCTTGGAGCGGGGGAATGTCAGCTTGCTACTATGTACAGAGCAAAACTGTCAAATAGTAACACAAACTATGAAAAATAAGAATACCTCAATTAAAAAAATAAGGAGTGAGAAATACATAAATATTATTACAGGAATGGATTCCTCACCCAAAATTAGGTAGGGTCACTCACTGACCCCACCCTTGAATTCCAAGTCCTTATATTATTAAAATAATTAAAAAGGAAAGTACTAAAAATTACAACACCTGTATTGCACTTTTTGGCCATTCTAATATTTCACACGTATTTTCACGTATAGGGTTTACACCTAAAATTCACTCAGAATTGAGGTGTTGTGTATATTTTAGGAGTTACACGCGGAAAAGTGTTATGTCACAATTCCCGCGCGCAGCCCCGCATCATTACATAACCCTACATACTAGTAGCAGCAGGTTCCCGCGTACTAGATACCCGTGCGCAGCTGATTCTTCAACGCACGCAGCAGATCCTACCCCGCGCGCATCTGTACTAACTGATCCCCACGCCTGGATCAGTCGTGACCAATCTGACAACCAGGTACTGCTCAGAAGAGCTACAACCTAGTTAGGGTTGCCTAGTATATGTAACAAACGGACGTATAAATTTCTAATGATCTAAAAAGATCAAAAACTGAATAAAATTAATGAAAACTAATTTTTAGACATTTTTTAATAATAAATCAAAGATCAAGGACTACCATGTAAATCACTGATCCTGATCTTTGAAGACCACAAACACTACAAGAAGTGTTTGTAAAAATTATTAAAAATCATATACATGATCCGCAGATGATGGACAGTCAGTAAAAATCCACATCTGCACTCTTCAAAACAATATCAGTGGTACAAATGAAGGATGAGTACAGAATGATCAAATTTACGCCATAAAAGATTAACAGATCCTGTGGCTAAAACAGTACAGAAATCCAGCAGATCTAAGGACAGCTGATTGACAGCACCAAGTGGACGTGCTAATCTTGCCCTGACTGGCTTGCAAGCCTCAGCCCACAAGAAGAACCCTCTCTACGTGCCCTGAGAAGACCAAAATCACTCCAAAAAGGCATTTATACAGACCTCTTTGGATCCAGTATTCCATCATCAGTTTACCAGGAATTATTTATTATCAATCAGACACCGTTTCATTTTTGATCAAGTGCTTATATGAAGATGAGCAAGTGATTTATGACTTAGTCTGTATTAGTATTATTTACCTTTATTAACCAATCAACCATTGAAGTTTAGTCAAGCAATCTACCCCATCTGCTCTGAAACCCTTCCACTTATTCCAGGATTTTTGTGGTAAAGTGCTCAGAGTGAGTGTTACCCTTCCTGTCTTGGCCATTTGTGCTGTTAAGCCTGGCCATTAGTGGAATAAGTCCTTCCTAAGGCACCCATCTTTATTCCAAGGTTCTTAAACTGCCTAAGGAGACCCCTTGAAGAGAGGTTGATAGTCTGTAAAAATCCCCAGTAGTATAATACTGTGGCCCCTCCTTTAAATTATATTGAAAACCATATACTACCAAACCAATTAAACCTTGAAACTGCTCTTATTAAATCATTTATTTGAGCTTCTAAGTGTTTATTATTGGAACAATAATTATTATTATCATTCCAGCATTTTTATCACTCTCTGTAGCTAAAGGACTGCAAGGTTCCTGGTATCAGAGAGCTGACAAGATGAATTAAAGCAGATTACTCAAATGCTGGGTTTGTAAATATATTTGCTTTGATGAAAAACTCAAAAAGAAAAAAAACATTTTTGATTACAACAATGCTTAAGACTATTTTTAACCCCACCAATAAAAAAATATTTTTTCTTTTTATTTATATTTTTTTTCCTGGAGTACATTTTCCCACTCCCCAAGTCCCTGCAAGTTTTTCTAGTTTTTTTGTTGATTTGAATTGAAATTGCCATTCTTGTATGAGTGGCAGTCTCCACAGCAGAAAAATTATAGTTCTTGTACTTATTGGCTGCCCAAACCATTTTGACCACACCTTTTTGCTTGGGGTAATGTTGAATTCATGGCTCCAGTCGTGTGGAAGTTGTGTAGGGCCCCACACAACCTGTGGGAGCTGTGTAGGGTCCCTCAACGCGTGAGGGCCCATAGGGTGAGGGCCCATAAACTACACCAAATGGTTTTTGTAAACAGGTGCAACCCCTGGCCGGGCATATACTTCCCATGATGGGCATTTTTGATTTTTTTACCCCTGTACACAACCATATTATTTATTATTTGATTTATTATTTTATTTACTATTTACAATTTATTATTTATTATTTATTATTTATTATTTATTATTTATTATTTATTATTTATTATTTATTATTTATTATTTATTATTTATTATTTATTATTTATTATTTATTATTTATTATTTATTATTTATTATTTATTATTTATTATTTATTATTTATTATTTATTATTTATTATTTATTATTTATTATTTATTATTTATTATTTATTATTTATTATTTATTATTTATTATTTATTATTTATTATTTATTATTTATTATTTATTATTTATTATTTATTATTTATTATTTATTATTTATTATTTATTATTTATTATTTATTATTTATTATTTATTATTTATTATTTATTATTTATTATTTATTATTTATTATTTATTATTTATTATTTATTATTTATTATTTATTATTTATTATTTATTATTTATTATTTATTATTTATTATTTATTATTTATTATTTATTATTTATTATTTATTATTTATTATTTATTATTTATTATTTATTATTTATTATTTATTATTTATTATTTATTATTTATTATTTATTATTTATTATTTATTATTTATTATTTATTATTTATTATTTATTATTTATTATTTATTATTTATTATTTATTATTTATTATTTATTATTTATTATTTATTATTTATTATTTATTATTTATTATTTATTATTTATTATTTATTATTTATTATTTATTATTTATTATTTATTATTTATTATTTATTATTTATTATTTATTATTTATTATTTATTATTTATTATTTATTATTTATTATTTATTATTTATTATTTATTATTTATTATTTATTATTTATTATTTATTATTTATTATTTATTATTTATTATTTATTATTTATTATTTATTATTTATTATTTATTATTTATTATTTATTATTTATTATTTATTATTTATTATTTATTATTTATTATTTATTATTTATTATTTATTATTTATTATTTATTATTTATTATTTATTATTTATTATTTATTATTTATTATTTATTATTTATTATTTATTATTTATTATTTATTATTTATTATTTATTATTTATTATTTATTATTTATTATTTATTATTTATTATTTATTATTTATTATTTATTATTTATTATTTATTATTTATTATTTATTATCTATTATTTATTATTTATTATTTATTATTTAGTATTTATTATTTATTATTTATTATTTATTATTTAGTATTTATTATTTATTATTTATTATTTATTATTTATTATTTATTATTTATTATTTATTATTTATTATTTATTATTTAGTATTTATTATTTATTATTTATTATTTATTATTTATTATTTATTATTTATTATTTATTATTTATTATTTATTATTTATTATTTATTATTTATTATTTATTATTTATTATTTATTATTTATTATTTATTATTTATTATTTATTATTTATTATTTATTATTTATTATTTATTATTTATTATTTATTATTTATTATTTATTATTTATTATTTATTATTTATTATTTATTATTTATTATTTATTATTTATTATTTATTATTTATTATTTATTATTTATTATTTATTATTTATTATTTATTATTTATTATTTATTATTTATTATTTATTATTTATTATTTATTATTTATTATTTATTATTTATTATTTATTATTTATTATTTATTATTTATTATTTATTATTTATTATTTATTATTTATTATTTATTATTTATTATTTATTATTTATTATTTATTTTTATTTTTTATTTTTTATTTTTTATTTTATATTTTTTATTTTTTATTATTTAATATTTAGTGGAGGCTACACAACTTGATTTTAGTTGTTTAGCGTGCCACACGGCCCATTTGAGTCTTGTAGCATGCCACAGGGCCCATTTGAGTCGTGTAGAATGCCACACAGCTCATTTGAGTTGTGTAGGGTGCCACATGGCCCATTGAGTTGTGTACACAACCCAAATAGTTTTGAGTTTAACATTTCCCTTTTGCTTGAAGTCAATTCCAAAGCTCAGGTCAGGAAAAACAAATTGGCCATCAGATACTTGATATTCATCTTTGTTTTCAATAAGTTGTCCATTTGATTTCCTGGTTGGAATTGCAAGTAAAAAGGAATACTCAGAGATGTCACCTTTGTCAATGTGAGATGAGTTGTAAAAAGTGTTGGGTGTGAAGGTGAGATGCGGAGAGGAGTCAAAGGGAGTAGGACAAGCATCAAATTTGAGTGATGAGAAGGAGGGGATGCCATTTTCCTTCATTATTTCACGGTTTGATTCAAAGGGAAGTCTGGCCAAATTGCAAAAAAATTTTCCTAAAATTTGAGAGAGTTTGTCTGCCTTAAGATTGAGAAAAGCATACTCTTGAGGGGAAGATTGAATACATGATTTCTTCACATAGCGTTCAAATAACCCAAAGGGGTCCATCAATTTTTGCCATCTGATTGCCCACATTTTTCCACCCTAAGATCTTGAGGGACCAGCTGTGTTGACAAATTTTTTTGACTGGCAAAGGAAAGTTGTCACAAAGTTGATGTCCTTCTTGTCTTGATCAGAAATTTTATCCAATGGGACAAATTCAATTATTGCAACAAGACTGTTGTGATTAGACTTATTGAGAACAATGACTTTTCCATGGTGGAAGAAATGGAATTGCTTGATTGTCTTCTTGGCAAGTTCAAACTCAGCCAGTGAGGGTTTTTGATTTTTATTTTTTTTCCAGAAGTAATTGCAGGATAAAGATCCAAAGGTTGTAGCTTCCGTTCAGACCATACAACCTTTTCATTGATTCCCCCCTCTGAAAGTTCCAAAGATATTTTGGATGCCCTCATTTGATCCCTCTTTCACTTCAAAGCCCTCTGCTTGCCACCTCTCTTTATGTTTTTTGCCTCATCTCCTTCCATCTTGCTCCCTCCCAGGCAAATTCTTGGCTTGGGGTGAGGATCAAAAGTGGATTCAATTTGGAGTATGACATTGTGAGTGTGGTGGAAGAAGCAATGGAATTGAAGGAAAAGCAGTAAAAAAAGAATTACCAGAAAAAAAAAACGTCAGTCACATGATCACAAAAAAAAAAAACAAAAAAATAAATAAATAAAAATTACTGGGTTTGGGCGTGAACTAATTGGGCCAGGCTTATTATGCCCAAAAAAAAAAAAAAAAAAAATACTTACATCATCAAAAAAAAAAATTACTTACATCATCAAAAAAAAAAAATAAACATGACAAGGGGCAAACCAATTGGGTCAGGCCTTGGGTTGGGCCAGGAGCCAGGTAGAAAGGGCCAGGCACCACTGTCAATGCAGAGGGGGGGGCGGCCAAGGGGGGGGGGGTTGCCGGCTGTCAACGCAGAGGGGGGGGGGCAAGCCACCAAGGAGGGGGTGAGGGGGGTGACCAAGGTGAGTGGGGGGGGCTGGCAATTGCTGGAAAGGGTGAAGCTGCCAACCAACAAAAGGGAGGGGGGGCAACCAAGGCAAGGGGGGGGGGGCAGGCAAGTGAGAGGGAGCAAGCAAGAAGGGGGGTAGGGGTAATGTTGAGGGGCGGGGGTTGGCCGCCATCAACACAGAGGGGGGTTGCCGGCTGTTGACGCGGAGGGGGGGGGGGCAAGCAACCAAGGAGGGGGTTGGGGGGGTGACCAAGGTGAGTGGGGGGCTGGAAATTGTTGGCGGGTTGGCTGGCAAGGGTGGGGCCGCCAACAAAGCAAAAGGGAGGGGGGGCGGCAAGTGAGGGGGGGGGGGGAGCAAGAAAGAGGGGGGGGGGGAGGCAAGGGAGGGGGAGCAATTGAGAGGGAGGAGAGGGGGGGATGCAAAGGTTAGGTTAGCAAGGATGGTTGGGAGGGATAGAAAAGCAGGATCAGGAGGATGGGGGGGCTTACCTGGGAGATCAACCAAGGAGGTGGGGGGTCCTGAATATGGATGGATCAAAGGATCAGACTTGGATGATGAGGAGGATGAGGAGGAGAATGGAAGGGAGGGGGAGGGAGCTTACCAGGGGTTCCAACCAAAGGAGCAGGAGAGGTGGTGGGCGAGGTGGAGGTGGTGGGTGAGGAGAAGCAGTGAGGTGGAGGTGGTAGGTGAGGTGGAGGGACCAGTGGTTTGGTGGGGTGAGGTGAAGGGTGTTTTTTGTCTAAGTCCACCAAAAGAGAAAAAAAAACCAAGTGAGTCAGCCAATGAATCTTGGGTGAACAACCAAAACCAAAAAGATACGGCAAATGGATTTTTCACCTTTTTTTGAAATCAAAAATTACTCATCAAAGCAAGCAAGGGTGAGAGGAAGAATATGCTCTCTCATAGAAGAAGATGAGGGACAAGATGAGACAGGGATGACTTGAGGCAGATCAGGAATATCATCTTCAAATATTTTGTCCCATTTATCTTTGATGTTGGCCAAAAGGTTGTGAAGGATTACACAAGTGATAATCCAGTTGATGAAGAACTTCATGTCTTTGGGATTTTGAAGCTGGTTTGGCATTTCCCTGAAGCTGGCCCATTGTCCTTTCAGGAATCCTATGGCATGCTCAATCCAAACTTGTGATTGGGCAAGATGATAGTTGAAATCAGTTTTTCCTTGATCATTGGACAAAACATTCCGGTATGCTGGAACCAAATATTTCCCACTATCATAAGCTGAATTGGCCAGAAGGTATTGATCTTGGTCAAAGTAGATCTCTGGTTGTTGGGAAATCCGCATCAAATTGAAAATATATGAATCATGACAAGAACACGGAAGGCCAGCATGGAGGGATATGAACTTCTTGTTGTTATCACAAACAAGTTGCAGTGCCACAGAGTATCTATAAAAACCAATAAAACAAATTTGGTCAGTGTGTGATCAAAGGTGTTATCAAAGGTGTTGGAAAAGAAATGAATCAATTTCCTTTTTTCCAATTAAAATAGTTGTTGCCTTCTAGCTTGGGTTTTTGGCTCAAGGGGATGGTGGTTCCATCAACAAAACCAACGCAGCAAGGAAATCCTTTGGTCTCTATAACTTGAGATATCTCCTTGCCTTATTCTTTGGTTGGCCAAAAAAGGACTGAGAAACAGAAAGATAGGATAGCAACCATGACTCTTTTTGTGTATGAGTCAATGGTTTCATAAACAACTGAGAATAGATTTTCTAATCAATGAATTGCCGCTCCATTTCCATTTGATCCAAATCTACAAAGAGAAACATCCAGTTTGATAACTGGATTGCATTGAGGATTCCAAGAATTTTTATGGAAGATGTAGTGGTCTTCAATCATCTCCAAAATTTTTATGAATGCAGGCAATAGAGTTTGGAAAATTTGATGGAAGCTTAAGTTGGGGAGGAGATTAAGCTTTTGCCTTTCATACATACGTTTTTGGAGAGTTTTTCTTCTTGTAACCATGTATTGCTTTTGTAATAGAGTATTCAAAGCCAAACAATTTGATCCCAAACTGGAGTCTGAATTGGAGTCTGAATGGGATTCAAATACTAACAAAATTTGAGTCAGCTTTTTTGCATTTTCAACTTGCTTCCAAGAAGTTTGATGGGACATGTTGAGAAAGATGGTGATTTGATGTGGGGTGATGAGATGATGATGGGATTTGTGTGAAGATGGAGATGTGAAGAAATAGAGATGTGAAGTAATAGAGATTTGAAGTGATGGAGATGTGAAGCAATGGTGATGGCATGTGTGTGATGTGATGGAGATGGGACCAGTATGGATTTGCTGATGTGGACAGGTGTTTTGGATGTGATGAATGGTGGATGTATGATGATGAATAAATGGCGGGTTTAATGGCGGGTTTGGTTTTTGAAATCTGCAATTTTCATGAAACCCACCATTTTGAAATCAACCGCTTAGGGGGTATGTGTATTTCAGAAACCCTCCATTTTTAATGGTGGGTTTTGTCAACAAAAATGGAGGGTTTGCTGACTCTGATATTCCCTGATATTTGTATCCATATTTGATCATTATTTTTAATTTTTTGAATGAAGTTTGTAAGGTGTATGCAAGAATGCAGATGATCTTTAAAAAGTATTAATGAACTGTTTTTTTTGTTTTTTTAACATTCTGAAAGCTTGAATAATCCAAAAAAAACAATTAGAAAGGCCAACAAAATGATTCAAAAATCCAGTGAGAAAAGTGAATTCTTTGAATTGCTTTGTTTTTTGGTGGAATTTTTGAAGGTCAAAAATGACATCCAAAAATTCTAAAAAAGTGTTAACAAGCTCTTCAATAGTTTTTCAAAATTTATGAGATCTTTAAAAACCAAAAAAATTTAATAAAAATCGAAAACATAAGGATCCAAAATTCCAATGATAAAATTGTATTTTTCAAATTGTTTGCTTCTTTAAAGGAATTTTTTTAAGTTAAAATAATACATAAAAAAACTGTAAAAAATATTTGAATGCTCTTTTAATGTTGGTTTAACTTTTCAATAGCTTAAATCACTCAAAAATATGAAATAAAAAGGAAAATGAAAGGATTCAAATGTCCAAAGAGAAATTTGATTTTTTTGATTTTTTGTGTTTTTTGAAGGAATGTTTTAAGGTGAAAGGATGCATCCAAAAATGTGCAAAAAATATTCAAAAGCTCTTTGAATGTTGGAAAAAATTATGGCAGCTGAAATAAACAAAAAAAATAAGATAGCCAAAATAAGGATCCAAAAACCCATGCAAAAATTTGTTTTTATGGAATAGGGCATATCAGAGTTAGCAAACCCGCCATTAGAAACTTGCCGTTTTTTTAAACCAAACCCACCATTTTTAATGGCGGGTTTCTGAAATACACATAGCCCCTAACTGGTGTATTTCAAAATGGCGGGTTTCATGAAAATGGCGGATTTCAAACATCAAACCCGCAATTAAACCGGCCATTTATGCATCATCATCCATCCACCATCTATCACATCTAAAAACCCATCCACATCAGAAAATACATACCAATCCCATATCCATTGCTTCAGGCACATCTAATCTCAATTTCTTCACATCTCCATTCCTTCACATCTCTATTGATTCACATCTCCATTGCTTCACATCTCTATTGCTTCACATCTCCATCTTCACACAAAACCCATCATCATCTCATCAACACACATCAAATCACCATCTTTATCAACATGTTCAATCAAACTTCCTGCCAGCAAGTTGAAAATGCACAAAAGCTGACTGAACTTTTGTTAGTATTTGACTCCAATTCAGACTCTGATTCAGACTGCAATTTGATATCAACTTGGTTGGCTTTGAATGCTCTATTACAACAGCAATAAATGGCTCCAAGAAGAAAAAATCTCCACAACCCAATGTATGAAAGGCAAAACCTTCATCTCCTCCCCAACTTAAGCTTCCAGCAACTTTTCCAAACTCTATTGCCTTCATTCGTAAAACTTTGGGAGATGATTGAAGACCACAACATCTTCCAGAACAATTCTCAGAATCCTCAACAAAATCCAGCTATCCAACTGGATTTTGCTCTTTGTAGATTTGGATGAAATGGAAATGGAGAGGCAATTCATCAATTAGAAAATCTATTCTAATTTGGTAATTGAACCATTGACTCATACAGCAAAAGAGTCATCATTGCTATCCTATCTTTCTGTTGCTCAGTCCTTTCTTGGAAAACCAAAGAAGAATGCAAGCAGATATCTCAAGTAATGGAGACTGAAGGCTTTCCTGGTTTCATTGGGTTTGTTGAAGGAACCACCATCCCCTTGAGTCAGAAACCAAAGCTAGATGGCAACCACTTTTTTGATTGCAAAAAAAGGTAACTGATTAATTTGTTTCCCAATGAATTTGATAACACCTTTGATCACACACCAACCAAATACGTTTTTTCTGTTTGTTTAGATACTCTGTGGCACTACAACTTGTTTGCAATAAAAACAAGAAGTTCATATCCCTCCATGATGGCCTTCCAGGTTCTTCTCATGATTCATACGTGTTCAATTGGATGCGGATTGCCCAACAGCCAAAGAACTAATTTGACCAAGATCAATACCTTCTGGCCAATTCAGCTTATGCTAGTGGGAAATATGTGGTTCCAGCAACCGGAATGTTTTGTCCAACAATCAAGGAAAAACCAATTTCAACTATCATGTTGCCAAATCAAAATATTGGATTGAGCATGCCATAGGAGTCCTGAAAGGAAGATGGGCCAGCTTAAGGGAAATGCAAAACCAGCTTCAAAATCCCAAAGACATGAAGTTCCTCATCCACTGCATTATCACTTGTGTAATCCTTCAAAATCTTTTGGCCAACATCAAAGATGAATGGGACAAAATATTTGAAGATGATATTCCTGATCCACCTCAAGTAATCCCTGTCTCATCTTTTCCCTCATCTTCTTCTATGAGAGAGCGGATTTTACCCCTCATCCTTTCCCACTTTGATGAGTAATATTTTCTTTTGAAATAGGTCAAAAATGTTTTTTTTGTTTTGGTTGTTCAACAAAGAATTCTAGGCTGACTCACTCTGTTTTCTTTTTTTCTTTTTTTTTCTTAGACAAAACTGACCCAACACCTCACCCCACCAAACCACTGGTCTACTCTCCTCCTCACCCAACACCTCCTCCTTGTGAAGCTTTGTGTGAGATGCTTCAGTTGAGGTTGAGAAGGGATCTTATGATGCCAAGAGGAGCCAATCTAAGGAGTCAAAGGGGGAACTCTGGTTCAGTGTGAGGACAAAAGGGTGGATGAATTTCACTTGTTCAGGAAGCACTATTAATATACTAAGTACTGCAAGGCTGACAAGTGGTAGAAAAGGGTGTTGGAAGTGTGACATACTCAATACTGTTAAATAAACCTCCACTAAGTATTAAAGTACCCGTGCTCTTGAACTAAGGTGGAGAAGCACCCCTGATGTCATTTCAAAATTCCCATTTTTCCACTATCATATGGTAAAAGTGTGAATTAAGTCATAACTGCACCTAACTCTCCATAGTACCAGGGCTTTTGTATTTATAGAGCACCTGTGAGACCAAATGGTAGTTTCCCCATTGCTTCTAACTCATGCTTTGGGGGAACCTACCATTGTAAGTCCAGATCCCTCTCATTACAAAGTACCAGTGGCTCTGCGTGTGTGATTCATTTCCTTTCCTGAGCAATTTTCCCTTATTCTAGTCAAGCTATAGATAGGTTTCATATATTAGAAGCGGTCCAATCTCATTCAAGCTAAGATTTTAACTGCTTATTTTTGTATCATCAGGTGTTAGTCATTAACCACTGTCTTCATGTAATTTATTTGCTTCTAAATCATGCTTTGGGGGAACTTAAAATATAAGGTTTCATATATTAGAAGGGGTCCAATCTCATTCAAGCTAAGATCATAACTGCTTATTTTTGTATCATCAGGTGTGTCATATATTAGAAGTGGTCCAATCTCATTCAAGCTAAGATTGTCACTGCTTCTTTTTTTATCATCAGGTGTGTGTTAAGCCATCCAAAAATCTACATGGTAGAAAGAGAAGCCAATCCAAGCCAACCCCATAAGTCATGTTGCCAGTAAATTGGTCACCAGTCTCCATCCCCGCCCCACCTGCCCCACCTCCAATAATGACCACCCGCCCTTCAAATCCTGCGTTTAACACCCAGCCTTTCCACTGTGAGAGCACAATGGAATCTTCTATCCCTGATCCCAAACTCACAAAGCAAAGAATGCAAATCAACCAAAAAATACTTAGTCTCCTATCCAAAATCAATATCTCCAGCAAAATCACTGACCACAACTATAGGTCATGGTCACAAGCTGTTCTAATCTCTTTGAAATCAGTTGATCTTGAAAAGTATCTAATTTTGGACACACCTCAATCAGAAATGTTCTCATCCCTCTACCATGAAGCCATAAAACGCCTGCTCAGCTCCTGGCTATTCAGTCAACTTGACACCTATAATGTCACTTGTCTTAACTTAAAATCCGCCTCCAATCCAGAACTAGCCTCTTGTAAAAACCCTAAAGCAATATGGGAAACCCTGAAGGAATTCCATACTAAGGATGCCAGTAGAAATATTTTTGATCTTAAAAAACAAATTAATATGCTGAAACAAGGCCAAAACACATCACTAAGAGAACACTTAGACAAATTTGAAATGATTAAATCACAAATCCTTCAAGCCAGCGGATCAATTGACAGGGACTCAGGACTAGTCTATACTCTTCTTGAATCCATTCACCCAAGGTTCAATAGTGACAAAGAGTCCATTGCAAGGTTTGTGGGCCCTCTCACCTATGACAGGGTGTTTGAAGAATTATTAGAAACTCACAAGTGCGCTCCAATACTGTCAAACTCCACCTACACCCCAAACAAAGCAAACACAGTACAACAAACACTTGTGAAGTGCACAAAAGATCAATGTCATGGACCCCATCCCGCAAACTTATGCCATGCCAAAAATGACGCCAGCCAAAGGGCCTGGATAGAGAAAAAGATAGCCCAAGGACTGTGGCAAGGAGACTTGCCAGAGTGGTACAGATCCAAGCCACCATTGCAATCCAACCTAGCTACAGTCCTAGAATGTCCACCAATAGGTGATCCCATCTGCTACTTTGGTCAAACCAGAAAAAAGGAAGACACCATCATCTTTGACACTGGTGCCACTCAACACATGTTCAATAATATCAACTACTTTGAAGCTGAAACTATGTGCCACAACAACTTGGGACTCACCCTCAAATTAGCCAGAGGAGAAGTCACCTTAACTGTTGAAGGAATTGGCCGTGTCATCCTTAACCGGCACAACAACCATAAAATGGTGTTTGAAAACGCACTATACATCCCATTATTGTCAAAAAGCCTCATTTCCAGATGCATAATTCTTCAAGACAATATCAATATAGTGAAAACCAACTCAAATGTAGAATTAAAAGACAAAGAAACTACCATCCCATGTGGAAAATTTAGCAATAATCTCATGGAATTCAACATTTCACCAAAGGTGAGGAATTCTCACGCACACCATGCCAACTCCAGACATCCTGACGCTGAAATTATTCACAATTGATTTTCTCACATAAGCACAGAATGCCAGAACCAAATGAGTACAATGGGAACAATCAACTCAGGTCCCATCAAGCCTTTTTACTGCAACACGTGCAAACTCTCTAAAAACCAAAGAATTTCCCATAATAATGAAAGATGAAATGGCACATGCCCACTCAAAAATTTCCATCCAGACCTGAGCAGGATCATCTGCACAGACTCCATCTTATCTTATTACACCCTCTTTACCAATGACTTTACATGTTTCAGAACCAGCTTTCCATTAGTGTCCAAATCAAAATATGATGTATTAGAAGTAATTATCATTGCCAAATCAGAAAGCCAGAAAGGGCACAAAGTTATCAATCTCACAATAGATGGTGGAACTGAGTTTAACAACTCAGAAGTAATGACTCACCTGAACCACTTGGGCATCACCTTTTGAGTTACTGCGCTGTACACACCAGAACAAAACAGGGTAGCCAAGAGAAGCAATTGAACAATTGTTGAAAGGGTAAGGGCCCTGATCATCCGCAGCGGCACACCCCCTAAGTTCTGGTGTAACACAGTTCATACCACCATTTACTTAACCAATTGCACATTCTCCAACTCCACTCCCATACGTAATACCACTCCCTTTGAACTGTGGTTCAAATACAAACCATCAACTGAGAATATCCAAGTCTTTGGGTGAAAAACAAACCTACTGATCCAAAAGGAACTAAGAGAAAACAAATTCACTAAAGTGTCCATTGAAGGGTTTCTATTAGGATTTACAGAGTAAAATAGAAATTACATCATCTATGTCCCCAAACAAGACACTATTAAAACCTTGTGTGATGTAACCTTTGAAGAAACAAAATTCCCCTTTAAAGAAATAAACCCTGATACTCATCCCAAGACTGTACTTCCACTCTTTCCTACTGATCCCATCAAGAATCCTATTCCTCCCTCTCCTAGCTTACAACCATCACCACCAAACCCACCTTGCCTCATACTGAATTTAGGACCTCCACCAGTCCCTCCAAATTCACCTGATGATGCCAGTCTGGAAACAGAATCACCTAATTCAATCACCAACAATGTTCCAATGATTATGAAAAGCCAAGACACCTATCCCAAACCATACTCACAACCCTCCAATCTCTGTAATATTCCTTGAATAAACTACAACAGCCTCATTCAGCTTTCCACTAACTTCTGTGCCCTCACTAGTATAGTAGCCTCCATTGTCTATACAGCAGATCCAACCTCCTAATTTTACGCTTCCTGCCGGGATGATGCCCCTGAGTGGCTTAAGTAATTTGAAAAAGAGATCAAGTCAATGAAATCTTGAGGGGTATTTAAACTGGTAGACTGACCAACCCACAAGAAATTGATAAAAGGTAAATGGTTATGTAAGACAAAACACAACACTAAGGGTAAAGTTATAAAAAGAAAATCTTGGTATGTTGCAAAAGGGTGCTCCCAGATCAAAGGAGTGGACTACCACAATACCTTCTCCCCTAACAGCAAACCAAATTCCTTGCGGCTACTCATTGCCATAGCTGAAAAAAACAAATGGGAAATACATCAGATGGATGCAGTCACAGCGTTTTTGAATGCACCAATAGACAAGGAAATCTATCTAGAACAACCAGACGGCTTTGTGGAAGGAAACAACAAAGTATGGAGAATCAATAAAGCAATATATGGTTTGAAACAATTGACAAAACTGTGGAATGAAGATGTGAACTTGTTCCTGATATCTATTGGCTTCAACTGGTCTCCTTGCAATGCGTGCCTCTACCTACTTCTCAATGATCAAGAATACAGTCTCATGTATATTCATGTTGAAAATATGATCATAACAGGCAACAATATAAAAAAGGCAAAAGGAAAAATTAAACAAAGATGGGAAATGGAGGATCTAGGAGTGGCCAAAAGCATTGTAGGAATTCAATTTAAACAAACCACAACTGACTACTCCCTCAACAACACAAAATGGCTCAAAAAATAATTAAAACATTCAACCAAGCCAGACAAAAACCTGCGTCCACACCCCTGCCTGTTACAAGCTTGTACCTTAGGCAACAAATATTAAACAACAAGAATTCTAACACTCCCCCTTGCCTAATACTTGGGGGCAATGAAAAAAGTTTTAAGAGGTAGTGGAGTTATGACTTGTGGTAGCAATGAACCCAACAACTTTTAGTAGTGATCAAACTATTTGACCTGAGGTAGAAAGCAAACCAGAAAAGGGGAGCTGATGATTGATTGGACAACTTGAGGTAGCAGGCAATTGGGCAACTATGAATGGTAGCAATCAAACCGGTAAAGGGGAGCTGATTATTGATTGGACAACTTGAGGTAGCGGGCAACCGGGCTGCTTTAAACAATAGCAACAAAACCAATGAAGGGGAGCTGATGATCAATTGGAAAACTTGAGGTAGTGGGCAATTGGGTGACTTTGAACGGTAGCAACCAAACCAGGATTGGAACTAGATGGATTGACTGATTGTCCTGAAAGAAACCATTGGGCAGCTGGCCTTGAAAACAATGGCGTGGCAAGCAAGATTGGAGGGGGGAATGCAACAACAATTGCAAGAAGATTGAATGAAACCAATTGAGCAAGGACAATCAAAATGGTAAGGATTTCATTGGTGAGGTGATGACAGTTGACCAAATGAAGTTAGCTATCAAACTGGGATGATGAAGAAAGATATGGAAAGAGGTCACTTCTTGATGATTTGACCAGGCAATTAGAGCAGGGGCAATTGAGCAAGGACTAGATGGATGTAGACAAGGATGAATATTTGATAGATTTTACAACCAAATGATCCAAGATCAATGCTTGATGAATCAAGTGAACAAAGTCAATGATGTGTTGGCAACAATCAAGCCAAGTAGATATAAAAATGGCAAGATTTTTGGATTAAGGTACAGGTCAAGGGAGCATCATAGAGTGAGGCATCAATTGATAGAGCATTGTGGCAGCAAGAAGATCAAAGCAACCAGGATGAAAAGATAGTTCAAAAAGGAGAAAGATCAGGGGAGCATTTTGGCTTTGAACCGTGTGAAGATTTGAGTTAGATTCTCCGTTTGAGGTTGAGAAGGAAGAGATGAGAAGGGATCTTATGACACCAAGAGGAGCGGATCTAAGGAGTCAAAGGGGGAACTCAGGTTCAATGTGAGGAAGAATGGATGGATGAATTTCACTTGTTCAGGCAGCACTATAAATAGACTAAGTAGTGCAAGGCTTACAAGTGGTAGAAAAGAAGAGACACATTGAATAGAAAATATTCAATACAAAACCACTAGAGTCCATACAACTTGGAGGACCACTTCAGGCTGGATTGAGACAGGGAATAGCATCAAGGATTCAGGATAAAGAACCCACTAGAAATGTGACTACCTAGCACAATATAAAGAGGTCACTAGACAAGGACACTCATGAGCAAGATAATGGTTACCCACTTAGATTTAAGATAAAGATTTCACTAGATCTATAACAAAACAGTATAGAATAAAGAAAACACTAGACTTAAACACTCAAGAGGTGATAATAGAATCAAGAATATAAAGTTTGAAGAATGATTGCACTCAAGTATTAGGCAACACATATCAAAAGACAAGAATTCTAACACTCCTCACCCACCACCTTTGGCACCCCTGGTAAGCTCTCCTCATCCTCCTCCTCATCCTCCCCATCATCAGAAGCTAACCAATTGTTCCATCCCCCTTGAGGAGCCTTCAGGTCCTCAGGTAAGCTCCCCCCCTCCTCCTCATCCTAGCTGACTCCTCCCTCTTGCTTGCTCCTTCACCACCACCCCCTCCTCGCTTGCTTGCCAGCCCCACCACCGGCCCCCACCACCTTGCTTGCCGGGCCCACCACCCCCCCACCACCCCCCCCACCTTGCTTGCCGGGCCCACCACCGCCCCCACCTCTGCCCCTGCCTCCTTGCTTGCCCGCCGGCGCCACCTCACCCCCCCCCCCTCCTCACTTGCCCGCCAGCGCCACCTTGGCCCCCCCTCTTGATCAGCCCCACCTTGGCCCCCCCTCCTTGCTTGCCCGCTGTAAGACTCCAAACAGTTCTAGGCCATGGCAGTTTTGTGGAGGGGAAAGGTTTTTTTTAGGCTGCCCTCCTGAGCATTAAAAAAATATTTTAATGTAACCGGGCTCAAGGTCCAGAACTTTTAAGTGAGGAATCAAGTAGTAAAGATAAAGTTTGATAATAGTTGGTAGCAATGGAACAGAACTATCTGAGGCAAGATTATGTGGGAGATATTTGATCAAAAGAAGTTAAAGTTTGTTTGAAGATCAAAAGAACAAAGAGGTTGTATTTAAACAACACCCACAAGTTCATAACTCTGGTTTTCAGCAGAAGATTGGGGATGATCAACTCAAACCCCAACCAACCTTGAGGTTCTCAATGATCCAGCCCAACTCTCCGCAATCAAGCGCTTGAAGGCTACCAGATAACTGAGGGTGGCTGTACAAGACAAAGCACAATTTTTTGAGAAGCTCTAAAATCAAACAATAACTGATTGGAACAGGGATAAACTCAACACTTCTCAAGGAACTCAAGATTAGGCTGGCAGAATGCAACTTTGAAAAATAACAGAGGTATAACACTCCAGTTTTTAAGCTTAATAAAACCTCTTCAATCAAAGGTGATTGGCTCCAGAAAGGTGATCAAGAAAAGATTGAGACCAGTATGGTCAGAGGAAGGGATAAAAGAGTGGTGTAACACACTCTTGAATTCCAACAGACATAATTCTCTTCAACAAGCAAGGCTATTGTTTGGTTATAAGGATCAGGCCTCAAAGAGGCAAAGATTCAGGATGAAATGGATCAGGGGGGAATCAAAGATATACCCAGGATAATGATTACTATGATAACAGGGGGAAATATGCACACACTCCCATTGATGATTTAGAAAAAGGTAGGGGAGATCCCCTCCTTTTATGGGCCATGGGTCCCTGCAGACTGTTTACAAATGATGACACAGATAGAGCAGAAAAACAACAATTGATTTTTTTTAACAGACATGAGAAACAAAACAACAAGAGAATCTGATGAGAAAAGAACAAACAACAACAAAACAATTGAAATAATTAAAAAATCTTGGACAGCAGAGATGGAGAGAAACCAGCCCATGCCAATAATGGGCACAGGCAGGAGACTTTCAGGTGAAGAGCTGCGCGGACAGGCTGACGGCCTGCAGATGGTTGCGCAAAAGCGGCTGGAGGTGAGAATTGGTTGAGATCAAGGGCTGTAATGGAGAAGACTGAGAGATGCTGGAGAATGAGGGGGAGGAGTATACAGGCGGGGGAAGGGATAGATGAGACTTGGTTGGGATTGTTGGTCCATTGGTTGAATGACCGGCCAAGATGGAAAATAGGGGTGCAAGAGCGCAAGACCGGTTTCAGGAACAACCAATTGAGTCAGCAGAGGGAGTTCTTTCCCGTGACCAAAATCGCGCGGGTGATAGTTCAAACTGCTGTTTGAAGCAAGTCCAAAGTTTGTCAGTTTGAGGTGACCGTCAGAGGAGATGAGGATGTTTTTGGTCTTGAGGTCTCAAAAGATGATCCCAATTTTTTGTAGATGATCTAAGCCACAGGCGGTCTTGGCTACGTAGATTTTGGAGCAATATTTGGAGATTGGACCATGTCAAAGGATGTGTTGGAATAGATCACCACCAGATGAATAATTGAGTAAGAGGTAGACATGATTCCGAGTCAAGAAGGACTGTCTGAGTTCAATCTTGAAGGGTGAGCCAATTGGGTCCTCTATCAATCAATTGAGAGCCTTTAGTTTGTTGATGATTGAATTTGTAAGATTAAAGCAAGGATCCTTGCGGGTTGAAACAATTGATTTGGTGGTGGGAGATGATGGATGAATGGCCATTGCTGCAAATTTCAAGGACAATTCCGGCGCCAGCAAGGGTTGAGCCAAGCCAAGCCGGCCTTCACCTGCACTAATTTGGTAAAAACAGAGGACCAAAGCAAGGAGGAAAAGAATTGAACACAAGACCCGGGGAGTTGGACACCCCAGGCATCCCTAAACCACTGGGAGATGGGGAAGCTGGAGGGTCTGGAGGCTGAAGGGATCTGATTCAGGAAAAAGAAATGTTGGAGTACACGCACCATCAATCTCTTTCTGTGCTTTTGTCATTTTCTTTATTTTCCTCAACTCATCATGCTTAATCTTTACACAATACATGTATGGCCAATATCTCATATTTCATATCTCATCTTCATTTCTCTTTGCCTGCTTTTAATATGTCCCTCAACCTTCTCTCCCACTTCATCATCAAAGCCCGCATGGCCTATCTCAAATATCACACAATTTTTATTTCATGGAAATGTGACATCCGCTTTCAGTCCATCACCTGAGGACAGAGACTGGTTGCACAGAAATATTTTCTCCCTCATCTTTCTTTCCGCTACCATATCTCTGAGTATCCTCAGGTGAGTACCATCTTTACTGCTATGTTTCTTTTATTCTCATCAAATCTGTTTCTGTTTGTGGTTAAGCTCTTTATGATTTGTTAATTAATCCTCATCTTTCTTTCAGCTACCATATCTCTGAGTATCCTCAGTATCTTCAGAGTCATCAGAGCTATTGACTCAACAAGAAATTCAATTTTTTTTTAAAAAAAAATGATGAATAAAAAATCATAAAAAATTTAAATTTGCCGCAGTGGTCCTGAGGTGTCCAGATTTGGTCACCACTCCACCAGCGCCAGCTTAGCCCCCCCCTCTTGATCAGCCCCACCTTGGCCCCCCCCTCCTTGCTTGCCCGCCGGCGCCACCTCAGCACCCCCCTCTTGATTGGCCCCACCTTGCCCCCCCCCCTCCTCACTTGCCTGCCGGTGCCACCTTGGCCCCCCCTCCTTGCTTGCCCACCGGCGCCACCTCAGCCCCCCCTCTTGATTTCCGCGGCCCACCCCCATCACCCTTGCGTTGGCCCTGCCCCCCCCCTTGGACGCCCCCCCGTTGATGCCCACCCCCCAATGCCTACCTGCCCAGCCAACCAACCTCCCCCCCCTCCCTGGTTCCCAGGCCCTGCCTACCTGGCCCCAGGCCTAACCTGACCCAAACCTGACCCAAAGGCCTGGCCTGATTCCCTCACACCCCAGTAAGTTTTTTTTTTTCTTTTTTTTTTGGGGTGCTGATGTGATGTTTTTTTTTTTTGGTGATCACGTTTCTGGTGAACTTGCAATCAAGTCCAGGTTTGGTTTCATTTTTTTTTGATCCAATCTTGTTTCACCAATGATGTCCATTTGACTGACTGTTTTTTTTTGGTTTTTTTTTCAATCCCTCAACCACTATTGGTGAATGTCCAATTCTTCTCCCAACCCCCTCAAAATGTTACACAGAAAATCAAATCATGTCTTGTTCCTCAACCCAATCTAAGTATAGGATTGGGAGGGAGCAATATGGAAGGAGATGGCTTGAAAAACACACAGAGAGGTGGGAATAGTAGGGCTGCTTGCCAGAAGAGGCTTCAATCCCCCTCAAAATTTTACACAAAAAATAAAATACCATCTTGTTACTCACCCCAATCTAAGTATAGGATTGGGAGGGAACAAGATGGAAGGAGATGGCTTAGAAACACACAGAGAGGTGGGAAGAGTAGGGCTTCTTGTCAAAAGAGGATCTCTGAGTATTCCTTTTTACTTGCAATTCCAACCAGGAAATCAAATGGACAACTTATTGAAAACAAAGATGAATATCAAGTATCTGATGGCCAATTTGTTTTTCCTGACCTGGGCTTTGGAATTGACTTCAAGCAAAAATTTGTGGTCAAAATGGTTTGGGCAGCCAATAAGTACAAGCACTGTACTTTTCCTACTGTGGAGACTGCCACTCATACAAGAATGGCAATGTCAATGCAAATCAACAAAACAACTAGAAACACTTGAAGGGACTTGGGGAGTGGGGAAATATACTCCAGGAAAAAATATATAAATAAAAAGAAAAAATATTTTTTTATTGGTGGGTTTAAAAATAGTCTTAAGCATTGTTGTAATCAAAAATGATTTCTTTTCTTTTTAAGTTTTCATCAAAGCAAATATATTTACATGCCCAGCACTTGAGTAATCTTCTTTTATTCATCTACTGTTCTGCTGCTACCAATGTATGCTGCGGCCATTGACCACTTATCCTTTTTTTCTGTTGCCAGTTGTTCCCTCTCCATTTGCAGTTGCACTTGTTGTCAATTCTTCTCCTTTTCCTCTTTTAGAAATTCTAGCTCAGCCTGTTTCAACTTCCACTCAGCATCTCATTTCTGCTGATGAGCCAAAATCTTGGATTTCTCCTTTTGAAAATCAATAGCCAGTTAACAATCCCACTTCTCCTTTTCAAACTGAAGTTTTTCAGATTCAATTTGCAATTTCACTGTTTTTCAGAGGGTAATAGGAATGAGCTTTATTTTGAAAGCAAGGAGAATCCAATGGGCTTACTTGAATCTTGCTTCTCCATGATCTCCTCAAAGCCCAAAAAATTTGAAGTTTTTCTCCTCTTTTGAATGCTATTGGGGTTGATGTTGATGGAATTGGAGGACTTTTGATTTCCCTTTGCAGAAGAGGTTTGTGTGGGAACATCATTGCTCTCATTTGAAGGCAATGTTGGAGGCCCCATTGGATTGAGTTTTCAGCCATTCAGGAATGGGTGAGCCTGTTTCTTTCAAATCTAAATCATTCAGGATTAACTGGACAGAAGAGAAAAGAACTTCCCCCATTGTTGCACAATATCCGTACATCTTGGCGCACTCATTGGGGATGTGGCTGCTGTACACAAGATTGCTGGCCATGCTTCTCACTTGGCACAAATTTTCTGTTCATGGTGCCATTGCACCAAAGAAGAAATGGAAAAAATGCAGATTGGTTGGTCCCAGAACTCTTGGGAATCACAAGCTTTTTCACATCATTGGAAGCAACTCAGGTCATTGAATTTTCAAGCAGCCTTCATCAAGAGGCATGGGACTCAATGGTCTGAACTTTTACAACTTCCTTATTGGGACCCCATCAAGAATGTATCACTTGGGGTAATGCAAAACTTGTTTGAGGTGTTTCTGAAGCACAACTGGGGAAAGCAATGGGGATTTCACCAAAAATCAACCTCTTCCAACAATGATTCCAAAGACAATAGCAACAAATCCAACCCAGAAATCAGTGATACCCAAGCCACCTGGAGAAAACAAATCTTAATGCATGTTTGGAAGGCATTCAAGGAAATTTTATTCCCCCAAGGTGTTTCCCACCTTCCCAAGAACTTAGGAAGCGCCAGCCACGGATAGTAATTCTGCACAATTATTTATTTAAATTAATGGCTGGTTTCTTTGAGACTTAATATAGGTCTCAGATCAGACCTAGATTAGTTATTAATTGTTATTGGTAGGTTTTTTGTTGAAGAATAGACCAGATGTATTGGGTTGTTGGTTAGTTATTGATCAGATATGTTTGATCTTAACCAATATCCCAATATTAAGAGGTTCAAGGGTTCTATCAAAGGGATGGTTCAGGAGAGGACCCAAGGATGGGTTTACCCACAGGGGGCTGGGTAGAGGAAACGTTGGTGGTTTCTTTTTTTGTTTTGCTCTCTTTCTTTGTAATGTTATTTATTGATTAAGGGGTGGTTTTTCTTTAATCTGGTGCTGAATATTTTAGGCCACAGAAGAACCAATATTCAAGAAGGGTGGTTTAATTGTTTAAATATGGGTAATAACTTGGTTTCTGATTTCTTGTTTCCTTTTATAACTGATTCACTGATACTATTTTTATCTGGGTCAAGAGGGCCTTATAGGTGGTGGGTGATTGAGTGACCTTTGAGGTCCCTGGAGTTAGATGGCATGGTAGCCCAGATGGCATGATAGGCCAGATGGCATGATGATACAACCTGGATAGGGCATAGAGGCCCTCCTTAAATAGAAAATCTGGTCCTCAGGGGATGCTCAGGGCTGCCCCTGAGGGTGCGCTGGGGCTTCCCCTGCTAAAGTGGGATACAGGTACATGAGAAATTTTAGCTTGTTGGAAAAAGACACTGCATTAAATTGAGGCAATTCTGCTGGTTGGACAAAAGACACTGCATGAAACTGAGGCAATTCTGCTGTTTGGACAAAAGACACTGCATGAAACTGAGGCAATTCTGCTGGTTGGGAAAAGATTTTACAGGGTTTTCATGCCTGCACAGCCTTGCATAAATTGCTGTGAGGTGCTGATGAGGTTGGTCTGGTGCTGGTTGCTTATTTGATACTGACTGTCCTTCCTGCATGTATTGCTGGGTAGCCCTGTGGTACTTGTACTGGTGGCTTGTTGGGTATCACATGCTTGTGAATACATAAGTTTGTGTGTGTTGCTGGGATTTTTTAATATTAAATGGTTCTGGCTGCCTGCATGTATTGCTGGGTAGCCCAGTATACTTCTGAATAGCCTTGTGTAGGTGTATTTTCTTGTTTGTTTGAATCTGGTTGAGACTGGTTTCACTTCCTCCTGCCTATAATGTCCTGTATACTTCTTCATAGTCTTGTGTATGTGTATTTGCTTGTTTTGTTTGGAACTGGCTGAGACTGGTTCCACTTCCTCTTGCCTAAACTTTTCTGTATACTTCTGCATAGCCTTTTTTAGGTGTATTTGAATGTATCCTGGGTGAGGTGACAGGAGCTGAACTAGTTGCACTACCTCCTGTATCTGTATTGCTGTATTCTTGCTGAGGTGACAGGGTTGGTGTATGTTTCTGGTGTCAAGGGTAAGCTGTTACTGGTATGTAATTGAGTGTTTGCAAGTTCTGTCTTTATGCCTTCCACAGAGATGTGACACCTGGTTGAGTATGAGTTTGCCACAGTTGGAGGTTTTTTGGACTTTATCTTCTAATCCATGAGGGATAGAGGGGTACTTTGTCTGAGTGACTATAGGTTATTTGTGATGTAGAATCCATTCCTGAGGTTAATTTGAGGGTTTGAGCTGTTTTTAAACTATAAAATTGATTCTGATGGCTATAGGACAGGTTTGGACTACCACACCTCCCAAACAACAGCTTTTTGGTGTTCATTGGAGACCTTGGTGTGGTGCTGGGGACCACCAGGACCCTTCATAACCTATTTTTGCCTGATGAGGTGACAAACCTTGTAGGATACCAAAATCTCCCTGCCTGGTCAATGGACATCATCACCCCTGTGGTACGGTTGAATCCTGTTCAAAATGATGTGTAATTTTGGGTTAATTTTATATGATCAATGTTTTCTGTTTTTTTCTTTTCTCAAGTGGTTTAGCTTGTAAACAGCTGTGTGTTCAAACTTTGCACAAATATTTGCAATATTCATTTCTGACACAGGTGTTTCCTCTGAAAAAAATTTGCTTGCTGCTCAATTTTTACATACATGAACTCAAGAAACAAGTTTTAAAATACATTTTTCATCAAAATAAATTCCTCAAACACCTCAAACCAACTCCCCAATAAGATAAGTGGAATTTGAAGCAATTTAAATTAATTCATTTCCAAGCATAAAGACACAGTAAGATCCTCTAATATCAGATTAAAATACAAAGATCCCAAACAGTTCATGTGAGCAAGATATATGAAAAGAGAGAACCCAATTTTTTCTTGGTATAGGCTACTGAATTAATTGAAAACAAGCAAAAGCAGGAAAAATAAACATTTTCAAGACCAGACGCGTTCCTCATCAATCATCATTTGATAGCGCCTATCACAATTTTGATCTTCCTCTTCTTCATTCACAAGATCCTCATATTGCATATCATACTGGCCATCATTGCTTCCCTTGCTATCTTCATTGTGATCCACAAATTGGTGATCACTTTCATTGGAGGAGCTTCCTTCCAAGTCATTTCCTGAAGTATCTTCCAAATCAATCTCCTCTCTGTCATAGCTTTTTTTGTTGTTGTCACTGGATTCATCCCCATTTTCCAAGGATGCTTCCTTGATCTCATGTGAGAGGTCATATGGTGCCATAAGCTTTTCCCAAAACTTCTCAGTAAAATTTTTATCACACAAAGCTTCATTGGGATCCTTCTTACCCAAAAAAGATTTCTGAGCATCTTTCAGGAAAGACACCTGCCATATGTCAGCATATTTTTGCTTTTGGTCAGGCAACAGGCCATTGAACCAATTGGGATCAAGGTAATATATTTGAAGATTCTTTGGAGGTTGGGAGAATATTGACATTTGGGGGGTGCTTGGAGTGCATCAAGTGTGACTTTGATCCCTTTTACAATTCAACAAGTTCTCCTGCTCAATTCTAGCATCAAGGTGACAAAAGAACTTTGTAGAATTCTTGGATCTCAAGGGTAGAGTCTTGATGATGTAGCATTTCTTCTTGGCCAAATACTCATCATTGCTATGTGCATTTTCTTGAGATAGGACCTTGATGTATCTTTTTGGAAGGCCTTTTTTAAAATGCCAATTGAATTTCTCAGAGCTGGTGAGATGAAACAAATAAGCATCCAGGCCTTGGAAAGCAATAAATTGTACACACCCTGCCTCTGGACTTGTGTATAGCTCTTCTTTCAAGATCCCTTTGATAGTTACCATCCTGTTTGAGCTTGCAAATAAACTTCTGAGCTTGATTAAAGTGGAATTAATGGTTGTAGGCCTGAGTAAGGAGCCCAATCTGATCAATGTAGCGCAGATTGCAGTTCATAAATTTGTATGCACCAAGGACAACAACTTGAGAAAAGGTCTTGATGGCAGAAACATGGAATGCCTTGTTTTACAATGAATCTGGGGCATTGTTCAGGTTGGGTGCCCATTGATGTATACCAAGCCAAGCAAGGGTGGCTTGAATATATAAAATGAAAATTTTTTCAACATTCACAACACCTTTTCCAATTTTAATTCAACCGGAGTTCATGTTTTGGAAGGATTCAATTTCAGTGGCACTGATCAACTGAGGTGCAGCTCCATTGTTGGAAGCATCCTCAACTTCAGTGACTTAGGTGAACTGATTTGAGAACTCCTTGAGTGTATCAGGATAGGGGGCTTGAGGAACAGCCTTTTTGTGAACAAGGCCCCAAAGGATCTTTATATGAATGTATAAAGAATCCTACACCATCACATATTTGAGTAAGCTTTGAAAGGTGATGGTGAGTAGAAAAGACTGGAAACACCCTTGTCTTCAAGAATTTTTTGGGCACATTTTTCATAGTTATTTGATGGATACAAGTAGCAGTAGGAGAAGAAGCTGGTGGTGCTGGTGAGTGTTGGATATTGTCTCTTCCAGGATTATCTTTACTTGATTGTTTCCATTGGTTTCTTTTTCCCAATGGTGGGATGGGCTTTCTCAAATGCACCTGGGAGGGGCCAATGCCCTTTTCTTTCAATTTGGCACCCTCAGAAAGTCAAAAAGATTTGATAGGAGTAGGGAAAGTCTGGGATGAAGGCCGGACTGGAGCAGATTTCCAAGGCTTGGCCTTACTACCACCACTGACCTCAAGGTTGGTGAACTTCTGATCAAGCTGCATAATAACTTCATCCTTGGCTGCAAGTTACACTTGGAGGTCTTGGATTTCTTGACTTGATTGAGCCATGGCAGCCTTTCCAGCGGCTTGAACGGTGGCTTGGAGTTCCACTTGGGATGGAAATTTTGAATAAAACAAGGGAGAATGACTATGGATGGAGTACTGAAACAGTGGTGGGGTGGGTGATTGAAGGCTTGACTGGGGTTTGCAGGTATGGGAACTGACAGTCTGAAAGGCTGAAGAGCTGACTGAGGATTGCTGCCAGACAGGGGAAGATGTCTTAGGCAAGCTGAAGATAGTCACACTAGCCAAAAATAGTCACACTAGCCAAAAATAGTCACACAAGCTGAAAATAGTCACAGGAGCTGACTACTTGAGATTCTCATGGGGCGCGCATTGCATATGGGCATTGTCAGCGCGGGCAAAACTTGGGATTGTTGCCCACTTGTGTGTTGTTCTATAATAAGGACGCTTGCTTCCTGGTGGTCAAAATATGCTTGAATAGTTCAATGACAATGTCACTTTGTGAGGAAATATGATGAATGATTAACCAACTACAAGCATGCAGGTACTGAGGTCCTGAAGACTGCATGAAAGCGTTGATCATATCTCAACAGATCTGTGGAAGGGACAATGGCGGGACCCACTTGCCAACTCCTCAATAACTGTGAAGCGGGCTTGATTTATCACAATGTGGGTGCAAAATTGGGTTTCAACAGTTATCCACCCTTGCACGCCTTGGAAACTTGTCAAAGTTGTCAAGGATTTTGTTGAGATGGTGGTAGATGCTCTTATGGATTGCACAATTGCAAAATGTGCGCAATAGATAACTTTCTGGCTACTTTTTTTAGCTAGCAAGTTGCTATTCAACAAGCCAAGCTCTCCAACAATTGGAGATGCTCTATGAGGAGGTTGGCACAACCCAATAAGCATCCTGAATTGAGTAATGCCATTTATTTTAGATTGACCTTTCCGTTTTTTTCTTTGTTTCTTTTTCCTATTCTAACTCAAGATTTGCAATTACAACATTCCTTTATGCCTTGTAATGACAAGGAAAGGATAATGCAGTCAGTGGGAGTCAAACCCACATCTGCCCATTGCATGTGGGATTCTCTAACCATCAACACAACACACAAGTGGGCAAAGATTCTGAGTTTTTGTCATGCTGACAATATGCATATGCATTGCGCGCGCCGTGTGAATCTTCAATTGACATCTCCTGCAACTATTGTCAGCTAGCGTGTGAAATCCCCACCTAGACTGGCTAATTGTCACCCGCAGATGGCTGCACCATATGATGTTCCATCAGAGCTCCACAACTCCCCCCTGACTGACCCAACCTGCTTTTCTACCTTCAATATGGACCTTGAATTATGTAAATGTCTCAAATGCTCTACGCATGAGTACTATGACAAGCAAAACATACTTCAGCATGGACTCTGGGTGCATAACTCTACCCAAAGAAAACATTGGTCTGCCACCTCACTTGCCAACACCAGCACGACTCAACTCACAAACCTTGCAATGGAATTCTCTCTCAATGTACCATCCCCTTCCTTGAGTAAGCCTGTAGAAGCCCCAAAAGAAACTGAGTACTATGAATCTGAAGTTGAATATTCACCATGGGGATATATGTGTTTGTTTCTATCTTTCATTGCCATTATTCCTCATTCAAATCTGACATACTTTTCTCTATTTTTGAAGGCCTAATATTGTACTTAATTGTTTGGCTAAACCTGGTCTGTGGTGTGAGTAAATATCACTGTGGAATTGCTTGCAAATTCCTCATGAAGTTTATCAAAGCTGGGAGAAAAAATACCGATTTTGAGAAGATTGAGAACAAAATCCCCAAGGATGTCCAAACAATGGCAAAGAGGCTCAACCTTTTGCCTCAGCTAGATCAAAACATCTGCTTTCCCAAATGTTTCTCACTTTATTTGTTCAAAGATTCCCCAGAGCTATGCACCTATAGAAGGACCCCAACCATCAAAACTTGTGATGAAGAATTATAAAAATTCCCCGTCAAGATACCTTCTGCCCCCAACTTCACAGTTTCTTATCAATATCATCCCCCCAAATTCTCTGTCATCAAAAAACACAAACCTTGCATGACTTACTGTCTTCAAAAACTTGAAAACTGGCTCACATGGTTTATCAACTCACCCAGTGTTGAAGAAGAAATAGTCAAATGGCGCTACAAGTTGAGCACACAAAACCCCAAAATTGTTATTGATATTCATCAATTGCAAGCCTGGAAAAGCTTTTCCCAGCATTCCACAAAAAGAAAAACACACAACCAATCCATTTGGAACAAAGCTCTTGGGACAGCAAGCATCCATTGGAATCATGCTTCTGAAATGCCTTGATTTACCACTAACATTAAGGCATAAAACTCACAATGTCTACCTTGCTGCAATTTTGCCTGCCCCTCACAAACCTGACAAAACAACAATCTTGCATCTCTTGGCACCTGTAATTGATGAAGTCCTATCTCTGAATGGAGGAAAAACATTCAGCACACCAAGTTACCCCAATGGTTGCACAATATCAGTACACCTTGGTGCACTCATTGGTGATGTGGTTGCCATGCATAAAACTTCTGGCCATGCTTCTCAATCTGCACGTTTGTTCTGCTCATGGTGCTATTGTACCAAATAATAAATGGCTCAAATGAAGGTTGGTCCCCTCCAAAACTCTTGGGAATCTTGTAGTTTTTCCTATTGATGGAAGGAACTCAGAAATTTGAAGGACAAAGAAGCATTCATCAAGAAGCACAGAACTCAATGGTCTGAACTTTCAAGACTTCCTTATTGGGACCCCATCAAGAATGTTGCGCTTGAGGTCATGCACAACTGGTTTGAAGGTGTTCTGAAGCACCGTTGGCAAAAGCAATGGGGATTCCATCAAGATTCAGCCCCAACAAACAACCCCGATACATCTGAATCTGACTCCAAACTGATCAACACCCAAACCATCTGGAGACAGAAAATGTTGGTGTATATATGGAACGCTTTTGAGGATATTGTGGTCCCCCAAGGGATTTCCCACCTTCCCAAGAACTTGGAATCTCCTGGCCATGGCAAACTGAAAGCAAGTGAGTGGCATGCGCTTTACACCTTCCACTTGCCAATGTCCATTCTTGACTTCTTTGTGACCAACACAGAAGATACCACCACAAGTTAAATTGAGTTTCAATATCTTATCAAATTTTCAAGCCTGGTGGTATTTACAAACACTCTTACAGAGAAGCATGCAGATATCCAGGATCCCCAAATGTTTAACAAAGCTTATCAACTCTATACCAATACTTCAACACTACTCTTCCATGATATTTGCATCAACTCCAATCACCACTACAGCCTCCACATGCCTCAAAAAATGAAAGTTTGGGGTCTGCTGATGGGAATGTCAGATTTTTCAGGGGAGCGGGTTAATGGATTTCTTCAATCAATTGAGACAAACAGGAGAATTGGTAAGTCTCCATTGATTCTTTTTACTTTCAAACTGCTGATGAGTTGTCCACTAGGCAAAATCAAGGAGATTGTGATGAAAAAAAATTTCAGACTCAAAGATTCAAGCCCATACTCTCAGATGTAAATATTGATTCAACTGATCAGCAACCATACCTGAAATTTTCCAAGAAGCAACTTGTGGATATCAACATTGAAATCTATGAAGCACTACTGAAAATGGTCCAAAGGCAGAAGGCAATGGTAAGGGACTACCAAAACATTCCCCATCTGTTGGAAGCAACTGTTCTCACAAGGTATGCAATGGGGCATCAGTTGTTCAGCACCTCATCAGGTTTTTTTTTTAGCCAGGACCCAACCAACAACTGTGTCAAGTATGCGTGCAATGGAAATGATTACTTTGGTTGGGTGGTGGCAGTGGACACCATAGAGGAGTTTGGATTGGATTGGATTACCTGGGTGGTGCTAAAAAACATCCACAATGCTTTGACCTTAGCTGATATCTGACCAAGCCCCATTTTTTTGGGTGTCATGCCCAACCTTGGCCTGGCCCTGGGCACCACAGAGGGGGCCCTCTACAAACTTTGCTCACCTGACAAGTTAACCCACATTGTGGGTTACCAACATCTCCCAGCATGGTCAATGGGCATCAGGACCCCTCTTGTGCTTTTGAATACCATTCCACATGATGCACATATGGCAATGTGATAGCTGTTTTTTTTTCCCCAAACTTGGCCACTGTTTTCTTTTTTTTTCATTAACTTTACCTTTTTTATGCTGCTCTTTTTCATTTCTTTTGCATTTAAATTTGATTCAACCAGAAAAAATTTACCTAATTTTCCTAATCATGGATTGTATGTGATGAATGTTGATCCATAACTGCGTTTTTCCCACTGAAATCCATCACAAAACTCTTGTGGTGCATTTTCACCATTGAGAAAACAAAATAAGAAAAATGTGTGCTAGATTTTTCATTCAATTGCAAGATCAGATTCCAACTCAATCCATAAAAACATACAAGCGCTTAGTGATTCAAGGGAAGAAATGAAATAAAGGTAAGTATTTGTTTTTTGGAGCTGATTAAAGACTTCCCAGTGGATAGGTCCCACTTTTGAGACCAGACTCCCTCTTGCTTGTCAAGCATCATTTGATAACACCAATCACAATTTCAAAAAATAAAATACAAGCACTTAGTGATTCAAGGGAGAAAATGAAAAGAAGGGGAGTATTTTTTTATTGGAGCTGATTTAAGACCGCCCAATGGATAGGCCCCATCCTTAAGACCAGACCCCCTCTTGCTTGTCAAGCATCATTTGATAACGCCAATCACAATTTTCATTTTCCAGCTCTTCATCCACAAGACCCTCATATCACATATTGTATTGAATTCCATCACTTCCATCACTACCTTCATTATGATCAATGAACTCGTGATCATCATCATTGGATGAGTTCCCTCCTGATTCATTGCCTGAGGTATCCTCCAAATCAATCTTGTCCCCATTGTAGCTTTGGTTGTCCCCATCACTAGAACCATCCAAATCATCAGTCAAAGCTTCCTTGATCTTGTGCAACAGGTCATATGGGGCCGTGAGTTTATTCCAGAACTTCTCAGTGAACTTTTTGTTGGAAAAAGCTTTTTCAGGATCCTTTTTTCCCAACAAAGATCTCTGGGCATCTGGAAGGAAACAGACCTGCCATATGTCAGCAAATTTTTTCTTCTGGTTGGGCAACAATTCATTGAACCAATCTGGATCAAAGTAATTGATGGGCAAATTCTTGGGGGGACGCAAAATGATAGACATCTGGGGGGTGCTTGGAGTGCATTGAGTGCAATGTTGAACTCTTTTACCATTCATTAAGTTATCCTTCTCAATCCTAGCATCAAGGAAACAAAAGAATTTTTTGGTGTTTTCTGATCTCCAGGGTAGGGTCTTGATGATGTAGAATTTCTTTTTGGCCAAATATTCATCATTTCTATGGATGCTTTCTTCAGATAAAAACTTGATGTATCTTTTGGGAAGATTAATCCATTTTTAAAATGCCAACCAACTTTCACAGAGCTGATAAAGTGAATTTCATTAGCATTCAGGTCTTGGAATGAAATAACTAGTATGCACCCTGGCTCTGGCCTTGTGTATAGCTCTTCTTTCAATTTTCCTTTGATGCTTACCATCCTCCTTGAGCTCAAGGAAAAACTTTGGCGCTTGATAGAAGTGGACAAAGTGATTGTAGGCCTGAGTAAGAAGCCCAAGTTGATTGATGTATCAAGGATTGCAGTTCATGAATTTATATGCACCAAGGACAACAACTTGGTGGAAAGTTTTGATGGCAGAAACGCGTCAAGCTTCATTGTACAATGAATCTGGGGCATCATTAAGATTGGGGGCCCATCAACGTATACCCAGCCTTGCAAGGGTAGCTTGAATGTACAGAATGAAAAATTGCTTGACATTCACAATACCTTTGCCAATTTTGAGTTGACCAGAGCCCATGTTACGGACGGATTCAATGTTGTTGGCACTGATCAACTGAGGGGCAGCCTTGTTGTTGGTGGGGTCTTCAACTTCAGTTGCTATGGAAAATCAACCATAGAATTCCTTGAGGGTATCAGGACAAGGGGCTTGTGGAACAGCCTTCTCATGAATAAGCCCCCAAAGGATCTTTATGTGAACATACAAAGCATCCTGGATTTGTAGTTTTGAGTCAGCCTTAACAGTTTAGAATGAGTGGAAGAGAATGGACAGACCCTTGTCTTCAAAAACGCCTCTGGCACATTCTTCATGGTCATTTGATGGATGCAACTAGCATTAGGAGAAGTAGCTGGCAGCGCAGATGGATGCCAGACCGGTTTGCTTTCAGAGGGTTCTTTGTGGCCTGGCCTGTTGTTTGAATTTTTACCTAATGGCGGGATTGGTTTACTGGAATGCGCCTTGGAAGTAACCTTAGCTTGTGCTTTAAATCCGGTACCCTCAGAATGTTGACAAGACTTGATGGCACTAGGGGTGCTTGTTGATGCAGATTGGATTGGGGCAGATTTCCAAGGCTTCAAATTCCTACTAGTAACTTCAAGGTGTTCAACCTTCTTGGCAAGCTGCATAATCACTTGGTCCTTTGCAGCAAGTTGAGCTTGGAATTCCTGACTTGATTGAACCATGGCGGCATTCACGGCGGCTTGAATAGTGGCTTGGAGGTCCATATTTGATTCTGTTTTTGGAATTTGAGTTGGGGTAGGTAGGTAGGATGGAATATTCGGGGATGAACTGATTTGAGTTGGAGTAGGTAGGTTGGATGGAGTATTTGGGGGTGAACTGAAATTGTGTGAACCAAATCTCCTGCAGGGGTTTGGGGGGATTGATTCTGGGTAGTCTGGTGAAAGCGCTGCAGCAAGTCGTGACTGGTCAGGTGACGATTAGCCAGTCTAGGTGGGGATTTCGCACGCTAGCTGACGATAGTCGCGGGAGCTGACGATTGAAGATTCACACGGCGCGCGCGATGCATATGCATATCGTCAGCACGACGAAAACTCAGAATCGTCGCCCGCTTGCGTGTTGTGTGAGCTATAACCGCTTGGCGCGAGGTGTACATCATAACATGCCTCACAGAGCTTTTCTCACGTACATGAATCCGAATTATTCATGAGGCAGGTTACACTGCTGCAGTTTGTTACTCCAGGATCATGTAGAAATTGTTCATGAGTATAAGTGTCTGTTTAAGTACGTTGGTAGGCGAAATTGAGAAAAGATGGGAATGCTATTGCCAGGACTCGAACCTGGGTTGGGCTAACTCTAGGTGCCTGCTTGGCCACTAAGTTACGACGACGGAACACGGGGCAACGAAGTTTCGTCAGTTGATCGGGAAAGGATGCCGGGTTGGTGGAAATTCGACAAGAATTCTTGTCTGCTTGATGGAGAGAGGGCCCAAAAACGGGTAATGGGCAGTCGTTGGCAATGAATCGTCCAACGTCACCGAGTGCGTTCTCTCCAAGGGACCAGGTGAGAGTGAATGTTCCATCGAGTGAATGGTATGCCCAACGAGGCCTTAGAGCTTCCAGACTAACGTCACATCCTTCGGTTGTCAACCGGCTATCCTGATACTTTTGTTTTTTCTTGCTTTCTGCTCCATGAAACCCCCATGGCAGCATCGCCTGCATTCCCGAACCGTAAAGTATGCCTTCGCCGAAGGCATGGGGGCTCATCAGATCGATCAAGTCCCCTGGCGAAGAGACTCGCAAGTTCGAAGAGGATGATCGAGGTCGAAATTGGCTGGATGGTGCTAGTCAGAGCGTCGGCTTTCATGAGGCTTGGTTGCATTGTTTCAACGTTTTCGTCATGAGTCGATAGGTTTGATCCACTGCCAATTCGGAAGATGTTGATGTTAAAATATGTATAACCCAGTTTCAACCTCCATTTCGTTCAAGACTTCCTTGCTTCCTCAAAACCAAAATCCATTCATTTTCAAATAATTTATCGTATTGTTCCTGACTTTGATCGGAAGCTTCAGTTCCCGTTGTCCTCCGCGTTGGGCACAAGTACTTCACCACTTTGCGAACCATATTTGTCTAACGTTTGATTTCATTCCTAGACCTTTTACAAACTGATTTCCCTATCTCAAATCCTTTGTGTCTAAAAAAAAAAAAACAATCAGACTGGAACGCCTCAGGAGATTAACGCTTACTCATTCAACCTAAAGTAAACCTTGGTAATACGTTTGCCGTTGGCGTTGTCAATTCGGAGAGCCTCTTGCTCTCAATCCATCATGTTGCTACCTTCATTTCTCTATACTATTTCCCTTTTGGGCATGACCTCCGTCAACTTTTCACTGTTGTCGCAAGTCGGAGCATCACTCATTTATCCAGCAGCTCAGACCACCCCGGCGACTGTTCCTCAAAATATTTCTGCCACAGTTCAGACCACCCCCACCACGACTCCTCAAACTATTCCGGTTACGGCTGCGACCTTCCTCACAACGGTTCCTCAAAATACGTCTGCAATGGCTGCAACTCCCGGAACAATTGCTGCAGCGGTTCAGACCGCTCCCGGCACGATTCCACAAACTATCCCGGCAACGGTTCCACAAACTATTCCGGCAACGGTTCCACAAACTATACCTATGATAAATCAGACTGCGGTGGCAACGACTCCGCAAACCACTCCTGTCACGGTTCAGACCAATTTGACAACAACTCCACAGAGTGTTCCTGTCCCGGTTCAGACCGTTCCACAAACGCTTCCGCAGGCTGTTCCAGCAACGGCCGGGACTGCTCTGGCAATGCCTCAGACTCTTCCCACGCGTATCGGGACTGTTCGGACAACGACTCCTCAAACCGGCCTAGCTCTTACGGATCAATCAAAAGTTCAGAGTCCAGTTTTAGGCTCATCAGGTACTCCGAAAATATGTGATAATGAAGCGCCCACACCTGATGTTTGGAAAAAGCACAATATTACCGGATTTCTTATGAGTTATCCGAACGCACAAAATACTACTATTGCGGTGGGTTGGATTCCAATATTTGCCAGTGGTGGGGAAAAAATCAGGACACAAATTTGCGGTCTTTCTCAGCTCTGATTCCATTTCTTTTATTCAGGAATTCGCAAGACAGAACGGGGTCCTAAATTTTGTTTGTGGAATCGGCGAAACCTGTGACGCAGGGCAGGTAAGTTTCTTTCCATCTTTTCTCCAAAGTTCAAAGCAACAACAACATTGAATTTTGATGGATTTGCACACTTATTCCATCCATTTTCGATTTCAATCCGTAATTATGGCTATTCCATCCCCAGCTCTGTGCTCCAATTCCTGGTCCAGTCTGGCACGTGCTGTATGCAATCCAACAATGGCATAACCTTCAAGAATCGATTTCCAGAGCTGTAACGTTTGCTGGTTCCACTTTGGACAGTGAGCTTGATTTGAATTCTCTCGCACAGGGAAGTGGTTCTTTTCTAACCGAACACTTCTTTCTCACCGCTTAATTTTCATTCAAAAGCAATTGGTGCTCAGCTTTCCATAGATCTGTAAGTTTTTTCTTTATTTCAACAGGCGTTGATTAGAACGATAGCCTCCATGAGAGAAACAAGGACCTTTGAAATTGATGGAAACAATATTTATCTCTCTGGCCAACTCAGCTTCCCACCCGATCGAGAAAAACATGATCGCCTGTTCAAAATATCGATGATCTTGTCGCTAGTAGTTGGAATCATGGCCGCAATTCAAGCTGTGGTATGTCGCTTCATTCAATCTAGAGCTCACACATTGTCAAGCTATTCCATTCTCACCCGTGCTTCTATAATCTCAACTTGCAGCTCTTCATTTGGCTTCCGGGGGTTAACTTCATGTTCATGGGTATTGCCGCGGGCGCAGCCGCCTCGGTGGCTACCGCTCAAGCTGCCACGGCCATTGAGGCACAAAAGGCTTGGGACGATATGAAGTCAGATGCTTTTAGCAGGGTAAGAACGTATTCTTCTCAGGTCTTCGATTCAAACTATTTCATTGTCACATGTTTCAAATGAAAATGTCCTGAAAAAACTCAAAATCAAGGAGGATCACATTGAAGCAGCAAGAACACTCCAAATCCGAAACAGCAAACAAAAGGCCTTTGGGACCTTGAGTTCCTGGTGCCCTGATAAATGAAATATAAGCTGACATTTAGAATAATATAAACGCATGCATGTATGTATACATTATCAGTGGGCTTACTATGCAGAATCGATAGCATCGTGGCAACAGGGAGTACAGCAAAAAATCGGGAAAGACATGAAAGTTGCCTTAAACAGTGGGATCAATGATCCAAACGGCTTTGGGAAAATCATGGCGAATGGCTCTTTTTTTACCAACACCTTGGACAAGGATACTAATGATATCGAAAAAGCTATGACGGATGTAGTCAAGGCCAGGCTGATTGCAAGTATCCTACGGGAAAAGGTTCGTCAAATCTATAGTGATCGGGATGGCGCCCGGGGATCTTGGTTTTGGAAATATATCGACTAACTTTGTTACCGATTGATATGCAGAAAGCCTTCGTGACCGTAAACAGCGTGAGTATTTCTTCTCCGGCGCGGAAGTACTACACCAAGATCCCCATTGAGGAAAACTGAGGAGGCAAAACATGCATACATGTAAACAGGATAAGTGTGACCAAGGGGGTCCCGACGGAGCATTCAAAGCGGAAGATGGCTGGTTGAGTTGGTGTAAAGATGGAAAGTGAGCCCAAATTAAAAATAACTAATCGCTCATTATAATTGGAAATAGCTCATTCAGCAGGCTGAAACTTTTTTGATTTTTGAAAAAATTGTAATGACATTTTTTTTAGAATGATGAATATCATTTATGCAGACGGAAACAAATCTGGGAACGAAATATATCATGGAACTTTGATTCCCACAAAATATGGACTCTCGGTTGAATATATGACTACCCAAGCCGAAAATTGTCAGATTAAGTATGGTGGCTATAACTATGATCCTTATCAAGACGGGTACGTCGAAGTAGCCCATTTTTCCATCAGCAATGTTTCAAAGAGATATAAGCAACAATACGATCCCTACGTGGTTTTTGATCTCTAATACTTTGAATTCTGAAACGGTCGACAGAAATTTGCCACACGATATGAACGCGGAGTGTGTTTTTAACCTTCCAGTGTGTTGGCCATCTGCAGACAAATGTAAGTGGAACTTTTCAAACTCAACTTGCTTATCTAAAAGGAAATAACTTGAAATAACCCCCTTTTCCTGTGGTTATCCCCTTAAAATTATCAATTTAAACATTCAAAATAAAAACATTAACAGCAATAAGGAAAAAGAGAAGGAAGCATGGAACTGTGGTTGCATGCAGAGAGAATGCCGCACTACCCATTTGAATTAGGGAAATGGATCTCAAAACAAAAAAATACATCCTGCTACCTACTTTTTATAAAGAACAGTGATTTTGTGAATTTCCCTAGATTCCAATCAGAAGCTGATGAATGGAAAGATGACCAAGAATTGATAACTCATGAGATATCCATTAGCAATGACCACAGAATTTGAACAATTTTCTTTTCTAGTATACAAAAAAATTTTCTTATTGGATGAGCATCCTTCTCTTATTCATACAAAATACTCCCTTCCATAATGCTTCATTTGTATCATAGATCAGATATAAGTGGGAATTTGATTACTGATTACTGGGTTCAAAGAGTTTGTGGATTTGGGCCAGGATACTAGACACCAAGGAGCTTGCTTCATTTGGGATACTAGAGGTGTAAGAAAAGAAAACATCATTCTAACCAAGGAAGATTTCCCACTGGGTAAGGGAGTATCAGACTAAAAGGGTGTCATTGATTTGATAATATTCAATAAAAAAATCAAATATTTTTGGAGAGGTTCCTAAATCATGGTGGTTTGATTTGAAACTCAACAGGGCTTTCCAAATCAATAAAAATGTAATATAAAGTCATTCATCAAGGATGGGAACCTAATTCAATATATAGTTCCCACTGATTATGAATCAATGATGGATCAAATCAAAACCAAGAGATTACACAATTTTCTTGAAAAATCAGACTTTTTATCTGTTGAAAATACCTTCCAGCTTCCTAAAATTGCAGAGAAATCTAACATAGCACAAAATTATCACTCAATTATATTTTAAAACTAATATAAAACCACAATTTTATATGAGAAGTTTTAAGATAATTCAAGACAACAAAAGTAAAAAAAACTCTTATTTGAATTTTAAATAACAGCTTAAAATAAAATAAGATTAATTAATTAAATTTTCAAAAAAATATGAATAAAATTCAGCTATGGATATACAATGTTTAAATTATTGAGGATTTGTTTTTTGGGTGCTGTTTGAGGTCAATTCATCCAACCAAATAATAAAAAAACCATAACTTTTCAAAGTTACTAAATTTAGGTTCATTTTTATTCTTAACAGCAAAACAATTTCATAAATGAATTTTTAAATAGTTGAGGAGTTATTTCATTATTAATTTTTTTTCAATATTTTTTCATGTAGATTTGGTATCAAGAATAGTTTCTGTAATGATGCATTAGTATGTTCAGACAGGTGTACTACTGTGCACATTTTCCAGAGTTGGGTTGGCAGAAAAACACTTTTTGTGGGCCAAATGGTGCCAAGAAGGCATGTCAACAATACCTAAAAATCCCCAATGGCACACAAATTTTTGGGAGGTTTTATCAAGGAGGAACAGGGCCTCAAGATACCCCAACCATTGCAGTGGAGCTTTGGGTTGAAGGATTTCATATCTGAAACTGAATTAGCAATTGAATAAGGGAAAGGAGTCAAGTAAATTAGAGTGAACCCTCCAGCCTCCAATTATGGCATTTCTTTTTGCACCATCAGCAATGCATGAAACAGAGTTCTACAATTTTTTATTTTTTAATAGTTTATCTTTCCCCCAAATTTGGGGAGGCAAGCCTTTTGCCCGGTGCAAAAGCTTGAGTGAGGTAGATCCAACTTGTATCTAATATTGTGGAGAACAACACCAGCTACTCAATAGTTTTCAAGGGATGTATCCCAAGGAGGCCAATTTTGGTATCTTCCAACCCTTGAGAAAGCAATCTTTTTATATTTATAGATTTTTATTTTGTATTTTTTATTTTTTTGGGTTTGTGATGGTGCACCACTTTTACCACCTGAAATTTACCCTCAAGGGAGGGAGAATAATGGTGCCATTTTCAAAAAACTGGAAATTCCAAAATTAGCCCTGAGGCCTTCATGAGATTGGGCACACACCCTTTTTGGTGACTAGCTTTTCCAGAAACAATTCAAAACTATTTTTGAAAAATTTAGAATATTCAATAAAAAAAATTGATGTTCAGATAATTTCATATATGTTAAGTCTCAGTAATTCTCTCCCCGCGCTCCCGCGCGCTTCTCCCAGTACTCTCTCCGTGTGCTCTCTCCCTCACCCAGGGCAGCCTCACTCCAATACTCAGATGGAGGAGCTCTCTGATCTTTCTATCTCTCATTCTGTCTCATGGGTGTATCTACCTTCTCTTTCTTCTTTCTTGATCTTGCTCTCTCTCATCAAGTCTCACTCGCATCTCCACTTTCTTCTTTCTCCTTCATTCTCTTTTCCATTCCTTCTATTTCTCCTTCTTCTTTTCTCACTATATTTAACTATTCTCTCCATCAAAAATCAACCGTTGCCTCCGTCAAATCAACTCAACTCTATCAACCATAAATCTCTGCCTGGTAAGACTCTGATTTCTCAAGCTCTCTCAACAGAACTCTATCTGATCCTCTAGCCATCCAGTCTGCTTCCTTGATTTCTCCTCTCAGCCTGTCCTCTCTCAATATGTGTTTTCCATCCTGAATAACTTCCGTCCTTGACATACTAGTACTGGCCCAAGCTGTAGGATTCTCCCTTCCTGTTTCTTCTTGTGAACCTCTGTTTCCGTCAGATCCTCTGCTCTTAGATTTTTTATTCTTTTTGAAGCTTATGCTGGTTCTGAGTCATCTAGAAATTCAATCCAATCTTATTAATATAAATACCCCAATAACTCAAAACACTCCAAAATTTTCACTAAAATTTAGAAAAGAGGATTATTAATAATAAAAAAATACCACAAAAATGAATTCAAAGAAGCCTCAAGGCTTATTTGAAAATATCATCCACTCTAAAATAAATCCAAATCATAGACAATTTCCCAAGGAATTTTTTCATAAACTGATATTAAATTACTTGAAATTAGGGCATATCAGAGTTAGAAAAACTACCATTTTCTTTAATGGTGGGTTTCAAGAAAATCCCCCAATTCCAAACACAACTTCAGAAGTCAAACAAATTTACTTATTTCACATAAGAAATGTCAGAGTCTGAAAAATAAATGCTTTTTCTTAAATAAAGCATATAAAGCTTCATGAAAAATCCAACACACTTCTAAACACACCATCCACTCCTGCTTCTCACTTCCTTAAATCTCCAAAATTCTAGGATGTACCATCACTCTGCTCTTCATCTTGCCATTGCTACTTCCTACTTCCAATCCAATCCCTCTCATCACTTCATCTAATCATCACTTAATAAATCCCATGACTTCATTTCAACCATCATTTCAGTGATTTCATTGATCTCATTTATTTATCACTCTAATCACTTTATCCATTTATCAATCTCATCAATTAATCCATCCCACTCTTTCCAATTCCTCTCAGAAAAACTCCCCTCACAACTATGCCAAGAAAGCCTCCCCAAGAAACTCAAAATCCAACATTTCAAAATCATTTAACCCTCCTGCCAAATCATCTTCAAAATTCTCTTGAAAACTAAAGAAATAAGATCACCCGATTATTTTAAAATAGCTCAAATTTTCCCAAAACTAAGATGCTTGCTTTGGGTCTAACAATCAAATTTTTTTTGGCCAAGCTCCATTTTATAAGGTAAATGGTTATCTCCTGATGGCCAATTATCTGGAGAAAAAAATAAAAGGTGTTTGGGATCTTTCATCAAAAATAATTAGGAATATATCCAAGAAATATTGGGCCAATTGTACAAAAAGCCCACTTGATCTCAATCTCAATTGAATTCGGTCTCACTGATTCCAATAAAGCCAAAGGGATAAACGCATTGGTTTATAAATTTGACTCAATACTTTTGGGGAAACTTCTAATTTTCCTTGTGGATAACAGGGTAAAATTGAAGCAGTGATAGTGGCCAACATGATCAAGCAATTTTCTTTTCAGGTTTGAAGCCATCCTTTTTGATTTAAAGGGCAACTTCTGACCTCCTTTTTTGTTTCCTTTTTCCCCTAAAATTGGTATGATTATTCTTGTTCTTATTAATTTTAACTAATTTCTATCAAGAATTAACTGAGCCCCCCAAATGATTTGAAGTAATGCTTCAATAATGGATTGAAAAAAAAAATTCAATTGCAAAAAAATGGAAAGAAAGGGGAAATAAATTTAAAATCCATGTGTGGTCCACCCCCATAGTAAGACAGCCCCAGTAATTTAAGATTTCAGATACCCAACTTTGGTCCAGGCTAATCAACTCTTCATAAAGAAATTCACTATCAAATTGAAAATCAATTTTCATATCAATTTTCTCACAAATTTCAAATAAATTTTCAAAGAAAAAGAAAACTAATTGTGTTCCAACCCAAGATCAAATAAACAAACCCAAGGTTAGGTTTTGATTGGAAGGCACAGGGATCAGAAAATTTCTTGCAAAATTATTCAAAAACTTTTTTAATCAATTATCAAATCAATCAGCTAAAAATTTGAAAAATTTCAAGTTAGTCAATTAGTGAAAAATTTGACAAATTTTAAGCAAATCAATTACAGGAAAATTTGACATATCCCAAGCAAATTACAAGTGAGAGCAGGAAAATCCAAAGCAAAGTGAAATAAATTGGAGGATTTAGAGTTAGATCAAGGGGGGCCAGGAGGATGTGAGGGAGTCCAAAGAGAAACTTGATGCCTGGTGGTGGAGATGAAATTTAGGGGATCAGCAAGGAGAAAAAAATAGAACAAGGAATTGAAAGTGTCAGCTCTCTGATACCAGGAACCTTGCCCTCCTTTAGCTACAGAGAGTGATAGAATATTGGAATAATAACGTTACCAAGAATAAACACTTGAAAAGCTCAGATAATAGATATTTTGAGAGCCAGTTCAAGGTTTAATTGGTTTTGTTATTTTTTTTTCAATATTTCATAAAAGAGGGGCCTCAGTATTATAATAATGAGGATCTTTAAAGGTGAACAAACTCCCTTCAAGGAGCAACATTGGGAAGTTTAAAAACCTCGGAATAATGGTGGGGGACTTTTAAGGACTTATCCAGCTGGTATGGCCGGGCAAACAGCACTCAGGTCAAGGAAGTTATGAAATAAATCAATTCTTGGAGAAATAATTCACAGAGAGCCTTCAGAGATTCAGATGAAGGGTTTCAGGGAAAAGGTGGGGTTGATTGCTGACTAAACTTCAATGAATAAATAATGGTTTCAAAAATAATTCTACTATAAATAATACAGGGAAATCAATCAATTCCTTAACTCTTTCAAGCAGTTGATCACAGATGTCAAAGCATCTGGACAATAATTTGTAAATTTCTAGGTAACTGTCAAACAATAAGTCAAAGAAGGTCTGTATAAATACCTTTTTTGGGTGAAAAAGAGCCTCCTCAGGGCACGTAGAGAGGTTAAGGCTCAAGTTCTAAGCCTAGTAATCCAGCCAGGGCAAGCATTGCATTTACTTAAGGTGCCTTCAATCAGCTGACCTCAGATCTTCTGGATTTCTGCATGTTTAGCTGCAGGCTCTGTTAATGTTTTAATTTGTCATTTTGATCATTCTGCACATATCCTTGATTTGTACTGTCAATATCTGACTAAAGTGATTATAATTAGAAATTTATTGATCTTCCATCATGATCTGATCATGTTGATAATTTTTAATAATTTCTAGTGTAACTCCTTGATATGCTTTATGATCATTAAACATCTTGATCAGTCCTTGTTGTGGTGGTCCTCAATATTTGTTCCTTAATTCAAGATACTTTAAAATTTATTATATAATTATTTTATTTAAGTTTTTACATTTTTTGACTATTTTTCATGAATCTTTCATGATATTACATATGCTTGATTGATCCTTCTAGGTTCTAGCTGTTATTGGTGGTACCTTTGGTTGTTGATCCTTTCTGACACTTGGAGCAGTCTGATCTGCTGGGTGCAGGGATCTTGCATGCAGTAATTTGAGCTAATGCATGCGCTTTTGGCTGGTTTATGCATAGAGGGTAGGATTCAAGAGTGCAGACAGTGTTTAGGGATGCGGGGCTACAAGCAGGAATTGTGACAAAACACATTTTTGTGTGTAATTCCTAAAATATACACAAAAACTCAGTTTTGACTGAAATTTAGGTGTAAGACTCATAAGTGATAAAAACAAGTGAAAGATTAAATTGGAAAAAAGGTGCCATAGTGGTGCTGTAACCTTTTAGTCAATTTTCACCACAAAAAAAGTAGTGGCACTTGCTAGCAAGTGCCATCAAGGAAGCTCTGGTTGAAGCTCTTTCCAATCTCTAGTTGAAGGTATTTTCAGTCTCTAAAATGTTTTTGGTTTACAGTGACTGTACAAAATGCAGAGTGACTGTGCACAATGCAGAGTGACTGTGCACAATGCAAACTGACTGTGCACAATGCAGACTGACTGTGCACAATGCAGAGTGACGGTGCACAATGCAGAGTGACTGTGTGCAAAGAAGAGTGACGGTGCACAATGCAGAGTGACTGTGCACAATGCACAGTGACTGTGCACAATGAACAGCAACTGTGGACAATGCACAGCAACTGTGCAAAATGCACAGCAACTGTTCACAATGAACAGAAACTGTGAACAATGCACAGCAACAGTGCACCATGCACAAGGACTGTGCACAATGCACAGTCCTGGTGCATGGTGCACAGTTGTTGTGCATGGTGCAAAGTTGCTGTGCATTGTGCACAGTCCTTGGGCATGGTGCACAGTCCTTGTTCATGGTGCAGAGTGACTGTTCACCTGCCATTATCCATTCTGGAGGGTTTTTAACCCTCCATGATCCATTCTGGAGGGTTTTTAACCCTCCATGATCCATTCTGGAGGGTTTTTAACCCTCCATGATCCATTCTGGAGGGTTTTTAACCCTCCATGATCCATTCTGAAGGGTTTTTAACCCTCCATGATCCATTCTGGAGGGTTTTTAACCCTCCATGATCCATTCTGGAGGGTTTTTAACCCTCCATGATCCATTCTGGAGGGTTTTTAACCCTCCATGATCCATTCTGGAGGGTTAAAAACCCTCCATGATCCATTCTGGAGGGTTTTTAACCCTCCATGATCCATTCTGGAGGGTTTTTAACCCTCCATGATCCATTCTGAAGGGTTTTTAACCCTCCATGATCCATTCTGGAGGGTTTTTAACCCTCCATGATCCATTCTGGAGGGTTTTTAACCCTCCATGATCCATTCTGGAGGGTTAAAAACCCTATGCGCAGCAACTGTGCACAATGCACAATTCAAAGCAACTGTGTACAATTCACAATGCACAGAAACTCTGCACAATGCACAATGCACAGCAACTGTGCATTGGAGCTTGGATAAATATTGTGCACAGTCACTGTGAATTGTGCATTGGAGCTTGGGAAAATATTGTGCACTGTTGCTGTGCATTGTGAAAAGTTCCTGTTCATTTTGCACATTTGCTATGCATTGTGCACATTTGCTGTGCATTTTGCATATTTCAGCTGGCTACTATGTACCAAGCAACCTGTCATAGCAACACAAAACTATAAAACACAAATTAAACAAGAATATCTAAATTAAAAAAAGAAGGAGTGAGAAATACATAAATATTATTCAAGAAATGGATTCCTCACGCAAAGATAGGTAGGGTCACTCACTGACCCCACCCTTGAAATCCAAGTCCTTACATTTTTAAAATAATGAAAAAGAAAAGTACTAAAAATTACAACACCAGTATGGCACCTTTTGGCCATTCTAACATTTCACATGTGCTGTCACTTATAGGGATTAAACCTAAAATTAACTCAGAATTGAGATGTTGTGTATATTTTAGGAGTTACACGCGGAAATGTGTTATGTCACAATTCCTGCGTGCAGTCCTGCATCCTTACATATCCCTATGTACTTGTAGTAGAAAATTCCCGCGTACTAGAGACCCGCGCGCAGCTAATTCTGCCACGCAAGCAGCAGATCCTACCCCATGCCCATCTTTACTGACTGATCCCTGCGTCTGGATCTGTTGTGACTAACTGACAACCAGGTACCGCTCAGAAGAGCTACAACCTAGTTAGGGTTGCCTGGCATATGTAACAAGTTGACATATGCATTAGTAATACTCTAAAAAGATCAAGACCTAAATAAAATTAATAAAAATTGAGTTTAAAACATTTTTTGATAATAAATCAAAGATCAATGATTACCACATAAATCATTGACTCTGATCTTTGAAGACCACAAAACACTACAAGGAGTGTTCATAAAAATTATTAAAAATTATCTACGTGATCAGCAGATGATGGAAAATCAGTAAACATCCACATCTTTTCACTTTAAAGCAATAATAATAGTAAAAATGAAGGATGAGTTCAGAATGATCAAATTTACGCCATAATAGATTAACAGATCCTGTGGCAACAAATCCTGTGGCTAAAATAGTCCAGAAATCCAGAAGATCTGAAGTCAGCTGATTGACAGCACCAAGCGGACGTGCTAATCTTGCCCTGACTGGCTTTTCAGCCTCAGCCCATGAGAAGAACCCTCTCTACGTGCCCTGAGAAGCTCAGAATCACCCCAAAAAGGTATTTATACAGACCTCTTTGGATCCATTATTCAGAGATTATCAGTTTACAAGGAATTATTATTATCAATCAGACTCCATGTCATTGTTAGTCAAGTGCTTATGAAGATTCCAAGCAAGTGATTTATGACTTAGTCTGTAGTATTATTTATTTCTTAAACCAATCAAACCATTGAAGTTAGTCAAGCAAATACACCCCATCTGCTCTGAAACCCTTCCTATCTTTGCAGGATTTTTGTGGTGAAGTACTCTGAGTGAGTGTTTCCCTTCCTGTCTTGGCCCTTGTGCTGTTTAGACAAGCCATATTAGTGGATAAGCCCTTTCTAAGGCACCCATCTCAAATCCAAGGTTCTTAAACTGCCTAAGGAGGCCCCTTGAAGAGAGGTTGCTTTGTCTGTAAATGTCAGCTCTCTGATACCAGGAACCTTGCAGTCCTTTAGCTACAGAGAGTGATAAAAGAACTTGGAGCAATAATATTCCAAAGAATAAACACTTTAAAGCTCCAATAATGGTATGGTAAGAGCAAGTGCAAGGTTTATTTGGTTTGGTTATAAATATTTTAAATATAATATATAAAGAGGGGCCACAGTATTATACTACTGGGGATCTTTACAGACTAGCAACCTCTCTTCAAGGGGCCTCCTTAGGCAGTTTAAGAACCTTGGAATAAATATGGGTCCCTTAGAAAGGACTTATTCCACTAATGGCCGGGCTCAACAGCGCTAGTGGCCTAGACAGGAAGGGAAACACTCACTCTGAGCACTTGACCACGAAAATCCTGGAATAATTGGAAGGTTTTCAGAGCAGATGGGGTTGATTGCTTGACTAAACTTCAATGGTTGATTGGTTAATAAAGGTAAATAATACTACTACAGACTAAGTCATAAATCACTTGCTTATCTTCATATAAGCACTTGATTAACAATTACACCATGTCTGATTGATAATAAATAATTCCTGATAACTGATTAACTTCCTTGGAAACAGAAGGGCAAAAGAGCCTTTTTAAATATTCCTTTTTGGGTGCTTGAGGACCTCTAGAAGGGGTACTAGCCATGGCCTGAGGCTAGGGGGGCAATCAGGGCAAGATTGGCACGTCCTCAAGGTGCTGTTAGCCTGCTGGCCTTAGATCTGTCAAGGAACAGCTCCTTTTTAGCTGCAGGATCTGTTAATCAATAGATTAGTCATTTTGCTGATCCTGCACTGATCCTCAATTTGTACAGTAAGTACTGGTCCAAAGTGAGCAGACGTAGATTTTTATTGATTCTCCATCCTCTGCTGATCCTGTATGTAATTTTTAATAATTTTTAAGACCACTCCTTATGTAGTTTTGTGGTCTTTGAAGGTTCTGATCAACTTACTTCGTGGTGAGTCTGGATCTTTATTTAATTAATAAAAGATACTAAAAATTAGTTATTAACTAATTTCAATTGATTTTTAAGGTTTTTGAACCATAATCTATGCTCGTGTGTTAGCTTTACATATGTAGTGTAGATCCTACTATGTTGTAGCTTCTCTGAGCGGTACCTGGATGTCATAGGAGGCGCGGGGATCAGTCCATTCAAATGCGCGCGGGGACTGATCCGCTGCTCAGATGCGCGCGGGGGACTGTACCGCTGCGCGCGTGACTAGGTCACGGGATTACCTGCGCGGGAATTCAGTTGCGCGGGAGTCCAGCGCTGTAGGGACGCGGGGCTGCATGCGGGAGTTGGCGTACGCGGGAGTCCAACGCTGTAGGGACGCGGGGCTGCATGCGGGAATTGTGACAAAACACAATTTCCCGTGTAACTCCTAAACTACACACAACACCTGGATTTCGACTGAAATTTAGGTGTGAAACCTATACATGACATGTCATGTGAAATATTAATATGGCTAAAAGGTGCCATACTGGTGCCGTGGTCATTTACCATTTTGTATTAAATTAATTAAAAATATAAGGAGTAAGAATTCAAGGGTGGGGTCAGTGAGTGACCCTACCTTATTTTGGGTGGGGAATCCATTTCTGCAATAATATTTATGGATTTCCTACTCCTTCATTTTATAATAATTTTATTTATTCATTTATCTTTATTTTGTTAATATTATTATTGTTGCTGCTTTGTCAGGTTGCTCTGTGCTAAGTAGCAGGCTGACATTCCCCCACTCCAAGATATGACTATATCTGAAAAAAATTTTTGGGGCTCAGTGTCTTTTACTGGCTCTGTAGTTTCTCAGGTGTATAGGTCCATCTGGAATGTTGTTTTCAGGTAGCCATTCATCTTTATCAGCTGATTCTCCTTTGTATCTGACTAAGTAAAGTCTAACATCTTTTCCTTGGATCCTTTCTTTTTTATCTTTAAGGATTTTACTAACTTTTCCTTTGTCCTTCTCAGGCTCATCTAAGACTGGTATTTCAAGTGAAGGGGTCTTTTCTCCTTCTCTGGGATGGTAGTGTTTGACAAGGCTAACTGGGAAGACTGGGTGTTTCCTAGAGAGTTCATTACTGAGGATGACTTCTACGGCATTTTTCCCATGGAGTTTCTTGATAGTGAAAGGCCCAACAAAGGCTGGTCTGAGTTTTCTGTTTCCAGCCAAGTTATTGAAATTGGTGGTTGAAATTAGAACTTGATCTCCTATTCTGAAATCAGGTTCTTTGTGAGTTTTATCCCACCTCTGTTGGCTGTATTCAACGGCATCTTGTACACACTTAGCAGCGTGCTTGTTTGCCATATCTATCATTTTTTTGAAGTCCAGTGATGTTGGATGGATATTAGTCAAGTCCTGATTGAGGTTATCTTTGGGCAATTCGGGAATCCATCCTCTTTCCAGTATGTAAGGAGCTTCTTTGGTAGTAGAGTGTTTACTACTGTTATAGGCCATTTCTAGTGCAGGTAAAAGGCTAACCCAGTCATGGCAATATCCGTCTGTATTTTTGTACTCCATCCCAAAGCAACAGAACCTTCTGAGCATATCCTCTAGAGTCTGGATCATTCTTTCAGCTAATCCATCTGTCTGAGGGTGATAAGCTGTAGAAAAGGCTAAGGTAGTTCCTAACATATCATGGAGGTTTCTCCAGAATTCAGACGTGAATTTGGGGTCTCTATCACTGATAATAATCTTAGGAATTCCTACATCAGCAATTAGTCTGTTCCAGAAGAGTAAGGCTACTTCCATAGCTGTGTCTTCCTTATGGTTAGGTAGAAACTTGGCTTTCTTAGAAAATCTGTCTACAATAACCAGGACTGAGTTGTAAGAGTAAGCTCCACCAGGGGGCAGTCCTGTTACGAAGTCCATGTTGATAATTTCCCATCTTTTCCTGGGCTCAGCTATCCTTTGGAGTAATCCAAACCTTTTCCCAGTGGTCCTGTTGGACTTCTGACAGATTTCAAAGCTTGAAACATACTTGATAGTGGAGTCTCTCCAGTTGATCCACCAGGCAGTCTGCTTTACTTTATCTAGGGTTCTATCAATAGACAGGTGACCCGAAGAGCAATTATCATGACATTCAGCTAAAACAAGTTTGATATTCTCTGCTTTTGTCAAGACTATAACACTAGAGTGTTTATGCCGTTAATATACTATCCCATCCCACAGTGTGAATCTTCCTTCTTTATAGGACTTCAGCAGGGGTTCAGGTAAACTGTTTATGAGTTCAGATGGAGGTGAAGTACTTTCTATGATGTTAATCAAGGTCTTCATGCCAGAGTTGTATGCTTCTCTGATGGAGCTGAAAAGTGATTCATCTATTTCACATATGTGAATTCCTATGATGGGGCTTCAAGATTAAATAGGTTAATGTTTAGTATAGGAAATATATCATGATCTTCTGGGTCATGAGCAGGATTGCTAGTATCATTTAGTAGAGCATTTCTGCTAAGACTGTCAGCATTCTGATGTTTAACTCCAGCTTGGTGGACTATTGTCATCTGACCTCTGTACTGTTTTATGGCTATCTGCCATCTTAACATATGCCTGCTAGGAGTTTTCATGTTCATGAGGGTTCTAACAGCATTGCAATCAGTGATCACCACGAAATTTGTACCTTCCAAATAATAGTGGAGTTTTTCTAATGCCCATACTAGAGCAAGGCATTCCATTTGGCTGGCACCATATCTCTTTTCAGTATCTTTGACTTGTCTAGATATGAAGAGTATAGGTTTCTCTACTGGTTTATCCTCTTCTATTACTTCTTGGTGTAATGCAGCTCCTAATCCTTCCATGCTAGCATCTATGTAAAGTTTGAAAGGTTTAGAATAATCTGGTTGTATCAACACTGGGGCAGTAGTCATAGCTACTTTGAGTTCCTCGTAATTCTTCAATCTTTCATGAGTCATTTTGAACAAAGTGTTGTTGTTGCAGATCTCATATAAACACTTGGTGAGGTTAGCAAATTTAGGTATTTACTTCCTGTAATAGCTGCAGAAGCTTATAAAGGATAAGAGTTCCGTTTTGTTCTGGGGCATAGGTCTGTTCATTACTGCTGCTATCTTACTTTGGTCAGCATTAAAGTTAGTCCAGAAACAATGTGTCCTAGAGCTTTGAGTTCTCCATATCCAAAGTTGCACTTTTTCATAGATACTTTTAATCCTACTGTGGCAATTGTTTTAAGCACTAGCCTTACTTTATCCATGTGAGTATCCCAATCGTCTGAATAAATGATAACATCATCTATGTATACCATCATCCAACCTTGTCTGATGAAAATTCCTAAGACTGTATCCATCATTCTTTGGAAGTGGGAAGGAGCATTTTTAATACCAAATGGCATTCTGAGATACTCATATATGCCTAAATGACATATAATTCTCATAAATTTCCTACTATCCGGACTGATAGGTATTTGGTGAAAGCCTTTCAACATGTCCATAGTAGTAATGAACTTAGCTTTAGAAAGATTATGTAGAGCGTGGTCAATCCTTGGGATAGGATAATAGTCAGCTTGAGTGTAGTTGTTGAGCATTCTAAAATCTCCAACCATCCTAGACTTATCATTGTGCCAGGCTATTATCACGGGGGTAGTTACGTCTACTTGCTCATTATGCCCTACTTTCCATAAGACTTGTAAGTCCACTAGTTCTTGAATGTGGCTTTCTAGAGCAGTCCTAGATTTTGGACTAGAAGGGTAAGCTGGTCTCCTGAGGTTAGGAGGGTAAGGAGGCTTAATAGTCAAAGTTAAGACCATATCATGACCTTTAATATTACCAATGGGATGGTCTTTAGTGCAAAAAGCATTCTGGTTCTCAAAGCATGCTTGGAGAATATCTCTTTTCTGGTTTTCACTAAGCTGGGAATTCAAGGCAGCTTGGGAAAAGTATTCCTGGTTAAAAGTTTCTAAGTGTCTCTCATAAGTGGAATCAGTAGCTTTAGCATTGACATGGCATATTTGGAACTTCTTGTTCCAATATCCTCCTATAGTGAAATATCTCCCTTTACTCTGGAAGACATCTATCCTGTACAGGAAAAGAGAATCATTTCCTATAATAAAATAATCACATACTCCATTTTGAAGTACTACAAATTCAATCTTTATCTTGATTGATCCTTTAGAGTGGGGGAGTATGATTTCTGTTGGCCATACTCCAATAGCATTGAGAGGTGAGTTACAGCTGCTGAACTTAGCTCAAGGTACAGGTAGTAAGTTTTTCTTCCAGTTGGAATCCTGTTTATCTAAGTAGTCAGTTCCAACACAAGAGCAGAAGGCTCCACTGTCTAGAAGTAATTTTACGGGGGAACCTTGTATCAAGCCAGTGGCATAACAAGTTTTACCACCGGTGTACCCTTTTCCAATAGAAGGTTTAAGGGTTAAGGTCTTAGCTTCAGAAACATGTTGGATTTTCATGTTGGGTGTCCATTTTTGAGGCAAATTGCTATCTTCATTAACAGGGTTAATATCTAGGGAAGATTCTATGTTACCTTTGATGACATTAATGGGATTAGTGATAATTAGGTCACATTCAGAGATGGAACCATCAGTGTCATCTAGTTGGGGGTCAGGATTAGTGTCATCCTCTTCTCCTTCAATAGGATTAATCTTTCTCCTGGGTAAAGGACAGTCAGGTCTTACATGCCCTGTTTGGTTGCAATTCCAACATGTCTTTTCTCTGGTCACCAAAGTATTCTTGGCTTCTGAGTTGATAGGTAGAGGTTCTTTATTCTTGTTATTATAATCTTCCTTATTCCTAGTAGTTGGTTCTCTGGGTTTATTAAGCTTTTTGTCTAAGCCATTCATGTCAATAGTTTCTTCTAACACTCCTATGAGAGTGGAAAGGTCAGAGTTCATGGGCATTCTGCACCTTACGCTATGGTTAAGTTGTCCTGGACATAGGTTGAGGAGTCTTTCATTGACTTCTTCTTTATCAGCATTTGGGTAGAAGCAGTCTAGTCTTCTCTTCTGGTCAAGGCACCATTTGTGAGGTTTGTCCTTAGATGGATCAAACAAAGAAGTTTTGAAAGTCTTCATCATTTTTCTTTTCCAAATTCTGGTACCAAATTGTTCCTTAATCAAATCTTTCCATGAATTCCATGACAAAGATCCTACCTCTTCTCTCTTATTGATGAACCAGTCAAGGGCTACTCCTTCAAACAGTCTAGGTAGTCTTACTACGGCTATGTTATCAGGAAGTTCATAAGAGGCCAGAGTATAGTCAATGAACTTAATAAAACTGACATGATTGTATTCTCCTTCTCCGGAGAATTTAGGCCACTCAGTGATAGGGGGAAGTAGTTTTAATGCTTGTTCTATTTCAGGAGTGGGACTAGGTCTGAAAGATTCATGCCTTGTTAGTCTTGGTCTAGAAGGTAGTTGGGGCGTACTGTGGTACCTGGAAGGTCTGATTTCATCAGAGTCTGCAATGGGTTGAGATAAGTTTATCTTTAGATCTCTGAGATCATTCTTAATCATACCTAATTCCAGATGAATTTTGTTACTTAATGAATCAATTTTATTAATAATATGAGTAGGTGAAGTGTGGTCTGTTTTATTAATACCTTCTTTGATTTGTTCAATAGATAGAAGAATTTCTTCTTGGATAGCTGAAGTATTGTTTTCTAGGTAATTCATTAGTTCTCCTTTACTCAGACTAATGCTGTCTCTTATTTGTTTTACTTCTAACTCATTGATTTTGATCAAGTTGGATTGGGATTGCATGACTTTACCAAAATTGGTATTTACTTTATCCAATTGCTCATATACTTTATCAAAACATTTGCCAATGATATCAAAGTTATGAGAAACATTTATGCAAAACAAGTTGAAAGTTTCTACGTCTAATTGTGGTACACTTTCTTCCATTTTCTTGCCAAAGATATTATATTGTCCCACTCTTTGGGACTCTTTAATTTCTGATGGGCTAGAGATCTCTTCTTCTTGTTGTTGTTGTTTCCTCTTAAGGAAACTAATTGGTCCCAAGGATTCCAATTCTTCACGTAACCTTCTACTTCTCTCTTGGGAATCAATTTTTGTAGGGTTATTTGAGTCTTCTTTGCCAAAGATATGGCTTTTCTCATACCCTGCTGGTCTTCCTGGGTCTGAGCCTGTTTGAATAGTTCCCAATGACCCACGTGTTCTTTCACCAATACCTTTATTTTGTCCTCCTTGGAGGAGTCCGGCTGGGGTGGCGTAGGTGGAACGGTATCCTCCTGGGATTTCACGTTCAACGAGGGACGGCCCTCCAACGGTGAGTTGGTTGAGTTGGCGGCCACGGTCGTTGTCACGGTCGCTCGGATCGGAGCGATCACTGGCTCGATCCGCATTGCGTTCGCAACTGGCATCCTTGCGCACACGGGTTCCTCCGGGCAAAGATCCATATGACGGGGCGCGTCCACTGGCGCGGGTGTTGCGTCTGTTTTGATGCATTTTTAAAGATTATATAAGTTTTTGTCGAAACTTTGTAAAAAAATAATAATAATTTTTTTTTTTTTTTTTTTTTTGAGTAATTTTTTTTTATTAAAAAAAAATATATTTCTTACTTATATGAAGGTTTAAAGGCACTAAGTCCTTGTTGGGGTCAGGTCCGTCCTTGGAGGGTATTCCAACGGGATCTGAGTGGGTTCCAATCAAATCTTGGGACAAATCCAAGGGTCCACAGTCTGGGACGTCCTCTAAGAGGTCTTGGTCAATAAGATCACCAAAGACAAAGTCCACTAGAAAGGATAAAGTAATAAAAAAATATAAGTTATATATTTATTTATTTTATAATAATTTTTTTTATAATTTTCGAGTTTTTGTGATTTTTTTTTTTTTATGAAAAAAAATAAAAAGGAGATCAAAGCTCACTTTTATAATTTGGATACCGTCTCTTAAAAGCAGAAAGCTTTCTTTGATAGGTTTTCCACTCTTTGTGCTGTCTTAACAAGGAGTTAAAATTGATAATTCTTTCTAACTCTTGTTCCTTTTCTTTTAAGATTTGTTGTCTATAACAAAGAAGTCTCTCTTGTTTCTGTTCAGGAGTTATAACAACAGGCACAAAGTTACGTAATTTTTCTTCTTTTTTCTGTTTAAGAAGGTTTAAATAATAATTGATCAATTCTCCGTTGGTTTTTAAATCCACTGGACAAATCAAAAGATCAAGATAAATAATAAGTATTTCTACTTATATATAATTTTTTTTATATAAATAACTGGTCCAGGAGATAATTAATTAAACAATTAATTATTGAGGATATTTCCCGGCCAGACCCCCAGTTGTCAGCTCTCTGATACCAGGAACCTTGCAGTCCTTTAGCTACAGAGAGTGATAAAAGAACTTGGAGCAATAATATTCCAAAGAATAAACACTTTAAAGCTCCAATAATGGTATGGTAAGAGCAAGTGCAAGGTTTATTTGGTTTGGTTATAAATATTTTAAATATAATATATAAAGAGGGGCCACAGTATTATACTACTGGGGATCTTTACAGACTAGCAACCTCTCTTCAAGGGGCCTCCTTAGGCAGTTTAAGAACCTTGGAATAAATATGGGTCCCTTAGAAAGGACTTATTCCACTAATGGCTGGGCTTAACAGCGCTAGTGGCCTAGACAGGAAGGGAAACACTCACTCTGAGCACTTGACCACGAAAATCCTGGAATAATTGGAAGGTTTTCAGAGCAGATGGGGTTGATTGCTTGACTAAACTTCAATGGTTGATTGGTTAATAAAGGTAAATAATACTACTACAGACTAAGTCATAAATCACTTGCTTATCTTCATATAAGCACTTGATTAACAATGACACCATGTCTGATTGATAATAAATAATTCCTGATAACTGATTAACTTCCTTGGAAACAGAAGGGCAAAAGAGCCTGTTTAAATATTCCTTTTTGGGTGCTTGAGGACCTCTAGAAGGGGTACTAGCCATGGGCTGAGGCTAGGGGGGCAATCAGGGCAAGATTGGCACGTCCTCAAGGTGCTGTTAGCCTGCTGGCCTTAGATCTGTCAAGGAACAGCTCCTTTTTAGCTGCAGGATCTGTTAATCAATAGATTAGTCATTTTGCTGATCCTGCACTGATCCTCAATTTGTACAGTAAGTACTGGTCCAAAGTGAGCAGACGTAGATTTTTATTGATTCTCCATCCTCTGCTGATCCTGTATGTAATTTTTAATAATTTTTACGACCACTCCTTATGTAGTTTTGTGGTCTTTGAAGGTTCTGATCAACTTACTTCGTGGTGAGTCTGGATCTTTATTTAATTAATAAAAAATACTAAAAATTAGTTATTAACTAATTTCAATTGATTTTTAAGGTTTTTGAACCATAATCTATGCTCGTGTGTTAGCTTTACATATGTAGTGTAGATCCTACTATGTTGTAGCTTCTCTGAGCGGTACCTGGATGTCATAGGAGGCGCGGGGATCAGTCCATTCAAATGCGCGCGGGGACTGATCCGCTGCTCAGATGCGCGCGGGGGACTGTACCGCTGCGCGCGTGACTAGGTCAAGGGATTACCTGCGCGGGAATTCAGTTGCGCGGGAGTCCAGCGCTGTAGGGACGCGGGGCTGCATGCGGGAGTTGGCGTACGCGGGAGTCCAACGCTGTAGGGATGCGGGGCTGCATGCGGGAATTGTGACAAAACACAATTTCCCGTGTAACTCCTAAACTACACACAACACCTGGATTTTGACTGAAATTTAGGTGTGAAACCTATACATGACATGTCATGTGAAATATTAATATGGCTAAAAGGTGCCATACTGGTGCCGTGGTCATTTACCATTTTGTATTAAATTAATTAAAAATATAAGGAGTAAGAATTCAAGGGTGGGGTCAGTGAGTGACCCTACCTTATTTTGGGTGGGGAATCCATTTATGCAATAATATTTATGGATTTCCTACTCCTTCATTTTATAATAATTTTATTTATTCATTTATCTTTATTTTGTTAATATTATTATTGTTGCTGCTTTGTCAGGTTGCTCTGTGCTAAGTAGCAGGCTGACAGTAAAGACCCCCAGTAGTATAATACTGTGGCCCCTTTTTTATATATATATTGAAAACCTTCTATCACCAAACCAATAAAACCTTGCAACTGCTCTTATTATATTATTTAGTTGAGCCTCTAAGTGTTTATTTTTGGAATAATAATAATTATTATTATTCCAGTATTTTTATCACTCTCTGTAGCTAAAGGACTGCAAGGTTCCTGGTATCAGAGAGCTGACAGCACAGTTGCTTTGCTTGTGCACAGTTGCTGTGCATTGTGCACAGTTGCTGTGCATTGTGCACAGTTGCCCTGCATTGTGCACAGTTGCTGTGCATTGTGCACAGTTGCTATGCATTGTGCACAGTTGCTGTGCATTGTGCACAGTTGCCGTGCATTGTGCACAGTTGCTGTACACTGTGCACAGTTGCTATGCATTGTGCACAGTTGCTATGCATTGTGCACAGTTGCTGTGCATTGTTCACAGTTGCTGTGCATTGTGCACAGTTGCTGTGCATTGTGCACACTAGTTGCTGTGCATTGTGCACAGTTGCTGTGCATTGTGCACAGTTGCTGTGCATTGTGCACAGTTGCTGTGCATTGTGCACAGTTGCTGTGCATTGTACACAGTTGCTGTGCATTGTGCACAGTTGCTGTGCATTGTGCACAGTTGCTGTGCATTGCGCACAGTTGCTGTGCATTGTGCACAGTTGCTGTGCATTGTGCACAGTTGCTGTGCATTGTGCACAGTTGCTGTGCATTGTGCACAGTTGCTGTGCATTGTGCACAGTTGCTGTGCATTGTACACAGTTGCTGTGCATTGTACACAGTTGATGTGCATTGTGCACAGTTGCTGTGCATTTTGCACAGTTGCTGTGCATTTTGCACAGTTGCTGTGCATTGTGCACAGTTTCTGTGCATTTTGCACAGTTTCTGTGCATTTTGCACAGTTTCTGTGCATTTTGCACAGTTTCTGTGCATTTTGCACAGTTGCTGTGCATTGTGCTTAGTTGCTGTGCATTGTGCACGGTCACTGTGCATTGTGCACAGTCGCTGTGCATTGTGCACAGTCGCTGTGCATTGTGCACAGTTGCTGTGCATTGTGCACAGTCGCTGTGCATTGTGCACAGTCGCTGTGCATTGTACACAGTTGCTGTGCATTTTACACAGTTGCTGTGCATTGTGCACAGTTGCTGTGCATTTTGCACAGTTGCTGTGCATTTTGCACAGTTGCTGTGCATTGTGCACAGTTTCTGTGCATTTTGCACAGTTTCTGTGCATTTTGCACAGTTTCTGTGCATTTTGCACAGTTTCTGTGCATTTTGCACAGTTGCTGTGCATTGTGCACAGTTGCTGTGCATTGTGCACAGTTGCTGTGCATTGTGCACAGTTGCTGTGCATTGTGCTTAGTTGCTGTGCATTGTGCACGGTCACTGTGCATTGTGCACAGTCGCTGTGCATTGTGCACAGTTGCTGTGCATTGTGCACAGTCGCTGTGCATTGTGCACAGTTGCTGTGCATTGTGCACAGTTGCTGTGCATTGTGCACAGTTGCTGTGCATTGTGCACAGTCGCTGTGCATTGTGCACAGTTGCTGTGCATTGTGCACAGTTGCTGTGCATTGTGCACAGTTGCTGTGCATTGTGCACAGTCGCTGTGCATTGTGCACAGTTGCTGTGCATTGTGCACAGTCACTCTGCATTGTGCACAGTCACTATGCATTGTTCACGGTCACACAGTCACTATGCGTTGTGCATTGGAGCTTCAATAAATTTTGACCTGAGCTTGGTAGGAGCTTGACCTCACCTTGGTAGGAGCTTGACCTGAGCTTGGCCATACAGTGGGCAAGAGCTCTTTGATGGCACTTGCTAGCAAGTGACATGCAGATTTCTGTGGTGCTTTGTTTGATTATTTGAAATATGAAGGAGTAATAATTCAAGGGTAGGGTCAGTGAGTAACCCTATCTAATTTTGGGTGAGGAATCCATTAATTTAATAATGTTTGTGGATTTCCTACTCAATTTTTGTTTTTCAATTATTTTTGTTACTTATTTTATTTTTTTCTACTTTGAAAGGTTGCTCTGTGCAAGTAGAAAGCTGGCAGAAAGAGGGGGGGTGGACCTGGATATGGGGGGTGAGTGCATGTGGCAAGGAGGAGATGGCAGTGGTTTGTGGAAAGGAAAATTTTGTTTGTGTTGAGGGGGGAGGAGGAGTAATAGTTGTTTGGTTGACATTCTGTCTTCTATGGAGCATTTATTTCTTTTCTCCAATAGAGGATTCAACAATAACCAATCCATTTCAATTCAGAGTCTGAATCAGATTCAAATATTAGCCAATTTTTGGTTAGGATGACTCTATTTTCAAATTGCTGTTGATTAGTCTGTTTGAAAATTTTGAGATTGATGGAAATTTGATGTGTAGTGATGAGTTAATGGGTCAATGGGGTGATTATTTAATTACTTGGTAGGATCAAATAATGACTTGATGATAAAACTGCATGATGATATTGGATTCTAGGACTTCACATTTTATGGAATGTGTAATCATTTGATTATGTGAAGTTGTGGATGGATTTTTTTCAAGCCATTGATGATGCTTGTATGATTATACATGAATGGAAGATTTGATGTTTGAAACACACTGTTTTGAGAGGAAACAGTTTGGTTTATGTGTATTTCAGAAACTTGAAATTAAAATGGCTGTTTTTTCAAAACACATTAGTGTTATTCTAATTGAGGGCTTTCTGACTCTAATTAATCCTAATAAGTTAGATAATTTCAAGAAAAATTCCCCTTGTAAGATAATTACAATTGATATAAAAATTGATTTTCTATGAATGAGAAAATCAACTTCTGAATAGTATGAAATTGATTCTTAAATAGTACCAAAAAAATTTTGAACTGATGAGAAATTTATTGCCCACCAACTACCAAGCAAATTGATTTTCTAATTTATCAGAAATTTATTTAATAATATTTTCTGATTTATTTGCTAACTAATTGGCAAATTCATTTTCTAATTGATTATCAAATTTATCAGAAATTTATTTTCCTAATTTATTAGAAAATTTATTTTCTAATTTATTCAAATAAATTATAAACCTGCTTCTAATCAATATTCCAAAAAATCCTCAATTTCCTTCAAAATCACCAAAATAAGATAAATAGCTAGATTAACTGTTTGAAGAATTTGAAAAATTCCACCTGGTGAAAGAAAACATTATCTTGGTGAAATGAAGAATAATTCCAGGGGGAAGTATCAAATTATTCACATTCAAAAGCCCACTTCTACTCAAAAATTAAAAATCAGATGAAGCCCAAAAGGAGAAGCCAAAAAGTTCAAAAAGACTCTCATTCATCAAGTAAAAGTTATCCATCTGTTCTTGGATATTTGGAAAAAAAAACAGGAGATGAAGCCAAAGGAAGAAAGCTGTGTAATTTATAAATTGAAAGAAGAAGTAGGAAACAGAGGAAGAGGTTCATTTATATATATATATTATTTTTTTGAATATGGACTTATTTCTTTAAGGAATCATTTTTTTCACATCCTCAATCCTTATTTTTCCACAGTTTCAAAATCCCCACAAAATCCCCCATCCAAACAGTTTTCCTTAAATTTGTGTGGTTTTGAGGATTTCTTTTTTTTTTTTTAAAAAAAAAACCCACCTCATAGGGGGGAATCTAAAACCTCTCTAATTTTTTTTTTGAGAATTTTTGGTCCATTTAAAGGCCTTCAAACTTAGGTTCAAAAAATTGAAAAAAAAATCATTTCAAAAATTTTTTCACCCTTTTTGATCAATTTTTTCTAATTATAATTGAAATTCTGACAAACAGAAAATTTTCAAATATTATTTTTGAAGATTTCTATTACTTCATTTTCCAGCCAAAAAATGGGATTAAAATGAAAAAAAGATGTTCTTTTCAACTTTTTTTTTCCTTATCTTTCTGAATCATTTTCTAATTTTTGATCTTTGATGAAATATTGTTCTCCTGATCCTCAATTTCTTTTTTGATTACTCTATCCAAAAACAGCAATTCTAGGTGTGATTTGGTCTATGTAAACATGAGGAAACAGATGGGCCCAGAAGAATAATGAAGGAAGTCTGTAATTAGTGTGAGTAACAGGGCTTTATGTCAAGGAAGACATTATTATGCAGGTAAATTGTACCAGAATGTCTAGAAGAGTTTTCCTGTACTCTTTGTCTCTCCTTGGGTTTTTCTGTCTGCTTGATATTCCATCTGGGTACTTCTATCTTTCTAGATCTTTCTCTCAGTCCTTCTATCCACCAGGATTCTGGTCTTGTGGGGGGTCCCAAGGTTTTTCTTGGTTTGGAATGGTCTTCCGGGCCAGGTGCCTGCAAGCTCAGGCTGACCAGCGGGGCAGGAAATCATGCGGCGCACTTCATGGATGCAGAAAACACAGGGGGCTTCAAGTAGGGTGCAGCAGAGGGCGGCATCATGACAAGGAAAAACCGGGTGTGTGTAATGGTAGGCGGGCTTGAGGGTGATTTCTGCACAGGAAAGGGTTAGGGTTAGGCTAGGTTTCTGGTTTTTAGTGTTTCTTTTCTATTGTTGTTGGGCTGTCATTGTGTTTGTACTTAGGGTAGGGTTTAGAGTGTGGGCATCAAGTCCGCACTCTCAACCCCAGCTTGTAGAGGATTTTTGGATCATGGCTTAGGATACAGAAGGGGAAAAAAAGGAAGGAAATTCATCTCTCTCTCTCTATCTATCTCTCTCTCTCTATATATATATACAGTGTAAGACTCCAAACGGTTTTAGGCCGTGGCAGTTCTGCGGAGGGGAAAGGTGCTGTTTAGGCTGCCCTCCTGAGTGTTACAAAAATATTTAAATGTAACCAAGATCAATTTCCAGAACCTGGTAAATGAGGAATCAAGGAGTAGAGGATAAAGATGATAATAGTTTGGTAGCGACGGAACAGCACTATCTGAGACAAGATTATGCAGGGAAAACTTGAACAAAAGAATTTAAAGTCTTCCTAGAGTTCAAAGAACAAAAGCTGTTGTGTGTAAACAACGCCCACAAGCTAATAACTCTGGTCGTCAGCAGAAAATTGGGGATGATCAACTCAAACCCAAGCAACCTCCAGGTTCTCAATGAACCTGCCCAACTCTCCGCAATCAAGCGCTTGAAGGGTACCAGATAACTGAGGGTGGCTGTACAAGACAAAGCACAATGTTTAAGAAGCTCTAAAACAAACAGTAACTGATTTGAAGCAAGGATAACCTCAACACTTCTCAAGGGACTCAAGAGTAGGCTGGCAGAATGCAACTCCAAAGAAGCTAAGGGGAGGTATAACACTCCAGGTCTTAAGCTTAATAAGACCTCTTCAATCAGTTGTGATTGGCTCCAGAAAGGTGATCAGGGATCAGGACCAGTATGGTCAGAGAAAGGGATCAAGTAGTGGTATGAAACACTCAAAAATTCCAACAGACAGAATTTTTCTTCAACCAGAAAGGCTATTGGTTGGTGATAAGGATCAGGGATCAAGGGTTGAGTATGGAGGCTCAAGGATCAAAGGTGTGCTGATTTCATTCTGGATCATTCCATGTTCTGATGATTTTTCCGATCATGATCAAAAAGGCAGGGGAGAGCCCCTCCTTATATGGGCAGGAGGCCCTGTTAGACTATATACAACGGATTCTACAAATAGAGCGGAAAAGGGAAGGCAACCATGTGGTCACTCGCGTCCGTCTGTGGATGGGCGCGCGTAACAATACCAGAGTCACCCACCCCTCGTCCAAAGGCGGAAGCGGGTGGGAGGGAGAAATGAACCAAACCGCCGCAGATGTCTGCGGGCGGTTGTTGGCACTCTTCCAAAGGTGGAAGCGGGTGGGAGAGTCCCAGGAAAGGTGACGTATGAAGTCCATGAGAGCGCAGATGGGGGGATAGGAGATTGTTTTGAGAAAGTTGAGTAAATCCTGACAGCCTTGAGATCCACAACTGATAGATCAAGTGCGATGGGAGGTTTGACGGATCCAAGGATTTTCCAAATGCTTGGGGGTGAGGTTGCGATTGATTCAGTAAATCATGGATGAGCGCCGCGCAACGGTAGCAATTAGGAGATTGGGACGCGCGACGACAAAGATGAAGAGACGCAACAACAAAGATGAGGACGTGCTATGACAATGGTGGAGATGACAAGCAAAACCAATAAAGGACGCGCGACGTGGATAATGGAAGCGCAGTGCGCGCTGCGCCGCGCGCGGGTAAAGGACGGTTTGGATGAGCCTGAGGATAAGTTGTTCAGCCGGAAGGTACGTTTGTGCAACAGTTTATGGATTGAGGTCTTAAGGCGGCCAGGGTGTCCAGGATGGGGCACCACATCTCTCCCCAACTTTCAGACTGTCCCTAGTCTGCTCCCAAGTTTGATGCCATAGAAAGAAGAAAGGAAAGAAAGATGATTGAAACCAAAGAATGGCCATTTTGATCTTGAGAGTGGTTGAGAAAAAATTTGTTGATCCAACCAAAAAATCCTAGAAGTGGTTCTAGACCAAGTTGCCTCCATGAGAGTGAAATTTCTTGACCTGATCAGCAGAGAACCTTCTGGCCATCTGACCACCATCCAGCTCCTCCAAAAGATATGATCCACCTCTAATTTGACGGACTACTCGGTAAGGACCATTCCAGCGGTTAGAGAAAAGCTTTCCCCACTGAGTTTCCAAGGAATGATTATAAGCCAATACCAGGTCACCAGGGTTTAAAGGGTCCCTGATTCGATTCCAGTGTTTTTCTTCCCAATACTGAACTGATTTTGCTCTTGATTCCATCATCTTCTGATAAGCTTTGTTACGAATATCTTCACTCTGCTCCAGTTGCTTTGATCTGGCAACTAATAGGTCAGTAGTTGAGGAAACTTGTTCCCAGGGGATGCCCAAGAAAGACTCCATCTCAAGATCAAGAGGAAGAACAGCCCTCTGACCAAAGATGATTTCATAAGGAGAATAACCAGTGGTTCGCTTGGTGGAAATTCGATCAGAGAAGAGGACCAAGGGGAGAAACTTTTGACAATTCTTGCCACTTTCACCAGCCAATTTGACAAGAGCAGCCTTCAAAGGAGCATGGCCTCTTTCCACCATGCCTTTTCCTTCAGGATAATAGGGAGTAGTAACTCTATGTTGTCCAGGGAGTGATTGGATCATTTCAGCAAGTTTTCCACCAAATTCTGAGCCACCATCCGTAGAATAAGATTGGGCCAAGCCATAATGCATTGTCCAAGTCTCATGGAGGAAAGCTGCTACTGATTCAGAGCTGAGGTTCTTAAGAAACTTTGCTTCAACCCATCCAGAAAAATCATCTCTAGCCACAATGCGGTACTTAGCTCCACCAGCCTTAATGTGAACAACATCCATAGCAATCCTCCCAAAGACAGTGGATTCTCCAGTGGGGTAATGAATTTTGGCCAGGCGCCTAAGATCACGTTTCTGGCACACTTCACTACTCCTACACCATTGAGCAACGGATTTCTTCAGGGATGGCCACCAGAATCGTTCAGATATTTGTTGATAAGTTTTGGTTTCCCCACAATGACCAAGGCCTTCATGGAGATTTTCCAGGATCAAATCTTGCTTAGAATGGATAGTGACCACAACAAGTGCACAAGGAGTTGACCTTTTCATAAGCCTAGAAACTTGGACAAAGAAGTTGGAGGACTTCCTTTTGAGGGAACAAAATTCTTTGGCAGAGAGATCAGGGGGTCTTTGGAGAGTTGAAAGGTACTGCTCCAACTTAAGCCAGAAACCTTGCTGAAAACCAGAGTAATTTTTGGAGGAGAAGGCAAAGACAGGGCAGACCAAGGGTTCTTCCTCATCAAAATCCATTCCAATCTCTGATTCATTGTCTCCAATAGTTTGTTGAGATAAACCATCAGGCATGGTGAAAGATTTTCCAGGCCTGTGAAAAATATCAAAAGAGAACAGCTGGATGAAAGCCACCCAACAAGTCATGGGAGCATTTGGGAGGCTGGGGGCGTTGATCATTTCAATAATAGATCGCGCATCAACTTGTAACTCAAAGTGTTGACCCCAAAGGACAGTATGAAGCTTCTTCAACATTTGGGCCACACCGCAAAGTTCCAGTTTTGGCTGGGAGTACCTGGATTCCACATCTGAGAAAAGAAGAGATTCATACAGAGCAGGACGATCCAAACCATTTTCATCTTCCTGGGTAAGAACAGCCCCAACAGATTGATAACTTGAGTCCACTGCCAACTTGATCTTGCCGGCTCCGTGTCCATAAGTGATCTTTTTCAAAACAATGTCTTTCCCAAAAATTGTTTTGAGCAACTGAAATGATTGTTCGCAGTCTTGGGTCCAAATCCATTCAGCATCATTCCTGGTTAAGCAATGCAAGGGAATACAGGTTTTGGATAATGAGGGAATGAAGATCCTGACATAAGTTACAACACCTAGGAAACCTCTAACTTCCGTTGGATTTATTGGGGTAGGCCAGGAGATGATTTTGTTGACTTGAGAGGGTGACATCCTTCTTCTGTCCTTGCAGACTATATGACCAACGATTTCCAAGGCAGGGACACAGGCGGCAATTTTTGATCCAGAGACAGTAAGGCCAGATTCCTTGATTTGAAACAAAATTCTCTCCAAAACAGTAGCATACTCCCAGACAAATTTTTGGATTCCTGAGTGCCAAGGTAAGAGCTCATTATCATAGTCAGAAACTGGACCTTTAATTCCACCATCATTGATAAAGATACCCGCATGATCCGGGATTTTGTCCTGGAGGATCCACATCATCTGAGCCTGATAGACTGAAACCAAGTTGGTGGCACCTTGAAGAAATTGAGTCAACTGAAATCAACCAAGGGGAGTATTGAAAGTAGTGAGGGGACAAGAAATAGGATGCAAGGATTGTTTGTCATAGCCACCCATAATGTCACCAAGACCATAGCAAGCTCTCCCAGAGAAGGATTCAACAAATTCTTCAGTGGCAGGCGGCATGCCAGCGTCTTTAATAGTAACTTTATTAAGAGGTTGGAGATCATGAACTATTCTAATTTTACCATTACTCTTTAGAACACAGAAAACAGGGCTGGAATAGCTAGAAGTCAATTGCTTGTATAAACCGGTTCGTACTTGTTTGCGGACCAACTTGATGAATTTGTCAACTTTAGCAGCAGGGATTGGGATCTTTTTCTTTTGCCAAGGGTCATGTTCAACTACCGGGATGATGTAAGGGAGACCATAGGATTCTTTCAAGAGACCTCTCTCTTCGTCACAGAATGCAATTGATTTTTCCCTTAGAGACAAGATATTTTTGATCAAATTTAACTCATCAGGAAGAAGCCATCCATCTGGACCAAAATTGACCACTTTCAGGCGTTCTTCAGTGACCCGACCAGAGGGAATAAATGGACCAGTGAGGGATTTGGATAGACCACAGTAAGGATTGCGGGACAGCGGAGGACGCATAAGAGGAGGGTTGAGGTTGAGAGGCATTGGTTGGTTGACTGGCTGGACCTTCTTTGCAACTGTTTTGTACTTGGTGGCAAAGGAGAGGAATCCCTGCTTCCTCCAAGCATTGACCAGTGAAAACTGACCACAAAAACTGAGGCCGTGTTCCAACATCTTCCAAGTCCAATGTTCTGCTGCATCATTGAAAGGTGCCTTTTCCATAAAAGAGATCCAAAAGATAACACATTGCTCACATGTGTGGCACAGGGTAGAGTTTCAAAAATAACAGTAGTAGAAGCCCTTGGTGGTGCACAATTGGGAGGACTTACTTCTACCCCAAATTGCCTCCACATAAGATTAAACTCCTTCATACCAAAGCCACCAAGAAAAGAATTGAGATCAAGATCTAGTTTAGACTCATTGCAGAGATTTGAAACCGGAATAGAAGATGAGTGGTCAGGCTGAAAAGAAAAAGGAAAGGAACATAGAACAGATCCAGACAGAGAAGAAATATTTTTGGATTTTTTGAATTTTTCATATATTTGGGTTTTGATCTTATTTGGATGAGAAGAAAGTGATGAGGAAAAAGAAAGATGGGCCCCTGAGGTGGGAGTTGGTCCATGAGTTGAAGTCTGAGGCTGAGGAGAAATACAACTATCAGTAGGGCCAACTATTCTGCTAAAAAATGAGGATGAAAGGAATGAGAGTTTTCTTTCTGCTTTCCTTTCAGGACAGATTTGGGAGGGTGAGCAGGGAAGTCTCTTTCCCAACAACCAGAATCCAAAGAACAAAGGGGGACTTCAATCTTTCTGCCATCAGCATCAGGGAGGAGAATTCTCTCCCCAAATTGATCAGAAAACATCAGGGTAGCACCAAAGTCCATTAAGAAAGGCCTTCCCAAGATCATGGGACCATCCAGACAAGTGATCCAGAAGTGATAGGTGCCAACAATATTTCAACCAATTCGAACGGGAATATCCTCAGCAATACCAACCAGTTCACATGACTGATTCCCAATTCCATAGACCGCAGAGTTGAAACTGACCCTTGGGCTAAGTTTAAGCTTGCAGGCCATGGAGTCCAAAATCAAGTTGAGCTGAGTACCCGAATCCACAAGGAGAGAAACTGTTTTAGTTGAATCACCAAGACAACATGGAAGAAAACCAAGAGGACAGGAATACAGGTTGGTATCTGAAGAGGGATCTGTTCCACCAGAATCCTCTATCAGAGTACCAGAGGAGACCTTTAATTCGTCCGGACCAATCTCCACACGTCGACGAGAAACCCATTTCTTCATCCCTTCTGCCACAGATGGAGAGATTTACAGGAGTACAGCCACAGATAGATTGGGGATTTTAAGATCAGAAATTTTCTTGAATACTCCTTCCACAGCATTAGGGTAGTCCTTGGAGATGCCCCTCTAAAATCAAACTTTGGGCTGGGTGGAGGGAGGAAGATCAGGTGTAATAGGTGATGGAAGAGGATCTGAGAGTTGGGCAGGTTGAACAGGGGGAGGATCAGAGTTGTCTTGGAACCTTTCCATAAGTGTTTCCCTTTCTACTTCCATGTCTTCCACATCAGAGGAAGGAGGCTCAAGTGAAGATCGGCGTTTAACGGGTTTTCGCAGAATGGAGGATGGAACAGGAGGAGACTTATGAGGTTTTGGTTCCTCATGGCGTTTCCTAGCTGCATCGGATTGATAGGTGCCAGGGAAGCTGGAAGAAGTGATAGCTGGAGGGTACCAAGGTTGCAGAGTTCCACATGATGATCAAAAATCCACAGAGACCAAGGATGCCTTCTTAGGGGTTGGTGGTTGGTATGAGGCCACCACATGACGGATCGGTCGAGACAAATCAAAAGGGATCAAAGCACCATTAGGAAGGAAAGAATTATTTCCCTTCTGCTCTACTAACTCCTCCTCCTTGTCCTTCTGGAGTTCAGGACATCTACCTGTACCATGGCCTTCCCTATGGCAATAATAACAAACTATAGTAGACTTAGGAACAGAATTAGCAGGTTTAGGAGTGGCTAAAGAGGATATTTTCTGATCAATTTTATTCTCAAATGCCTGAAGTAATTTAGTGATCTCATCTATAGTAGGTGTCTCCCGGTGAGTCTGAGGATTGGGTTTAGGTCTGCAATTGGCTTCCATCTTATTCATGATTTTGTTAGATGCTTGAAAAGAGGGGGAAAGGACTGGTTCAGTGATTTTAGGTTTTTCAAAGGTGAGAGCTGTTTGACCTTTCATCACTTTATCCACAGTATTCCTAAGAACCATGAAAGCAGGGAGCTTGAATCGATTGTCTCTTGTCGTGATCATGGATCCAGATTTCACCAATTCATCCTTAATTCTTTCCTGTACTCCTTGAGAGAAAGACTGAAAAAATTGCACTCGAATTTTGTCCAACGTATCAATGTGATTGTTCCGGATAAGATAGGACTGGATAGGGTCCCAAGATTTTTTGAAAGTCTGATAGTCAGAGGCTGAGGAGATACCACCGTTGGAGATCCATTGAGAAACCAGGGCATCCAAGTCTTGCAAAGTAAATCTGGCTACATCTATTTTTCCCCAATAGGCTAACATAGCCTCCTTCAGGAGCCGCCAGTTGTGAGTTTTGAATCCCTCAAACAATTCAATAACCTCCATAACTTTGTCAGAAGAGATAAAAAACCGTAACTGATAAGCCATATCATATTCACTGGCACCATCCACTTCCGCAGCCATCTCATAAGAGTCCAGGAATTGTTTGACATTGGTCCCATTGAAGCCTAAATTTTTGTTCTGAGGTTTGATTTTGACCATCTTGGCCCGAACAGATAAAGAGGATCCAGCAGATTCCATGTTGAAGGGTTCCTAAGAGATCCAAACAAGCAGAGTTCCAAGGTGGCTCACAAGTGTGGCAAGAGTAGAGTTTCACAAAAACAACAAGGATCTTGCCCAGGCGGTGCAAAATTGGGAGGACTTACTTCTGGACCAAGCTGCCTCCACGGATCAGATCTAAAAAAAAGAACAAACAGAAAAAGAAAAGAAAAGAAGGAAAAAAATTGGATTGGATTTCGGAGTTGATTCTTCAAGTTGGGACTGTAAATCCCAAGGTTGCTGGTTTGATCCCGGCCTGGGGGACCAAATGTAAGAATTCAAACGGTGCTAGGCCGTGGCAGTTCTGCGGAGGGGAAAGGTGCTGTTTAGGCTGCCCTCCTGAGTGTTACAAAAATATTTAAATGTAACCAAGATCAAGGTCCAGAACCTGGTAAATGAGGAATCAAGGAGTAGAGGAATTTCAAGAAAAATTCCCCTTTTAAGATAATTACAATTGATATAAAAATTGATTTTCTATGAATGAGAAAATCAACTTCTGAATAGTATGAAATTGATTCTTAAATAGTACCAAAAAAATTTTGAACTGATGAGAAATTTATTGCCCACCAACTACCAAGCAAATCGATTTTCTAATTCATCAGAAATTTATTTAATAATATTTTCTGATTTATTTGCTAAATAATTGGCAAATTCATTTTCTAATTGATTATCAAATTTATCAGCAATTTATTTTCCTAATTTATTAGAAAATTTATTTTCTAATTTATTCAAATAAATTATAAACCTGATTCTAATGAATATTCCAAAAAATCCTCAATTTCCTTCAAAATCACCAAAATAAGATAAATAGCTAGATTAACTGTTTGAAGAATTTGAGAAATTCCACCTGGTGAAAGAAAACATTATCTTGGTGAAATGAAGAATAATTCCAGGGGGAAGTATCAAATTATTCACATTCAAAAGCCCACTTCTACTCAAAAATTAAAAATCAGATGAAGCCCAAAAGGAGAAGCCAAAAAGTTCAAAAAGACTCTCATTCATCAAGTAAAAGTTATCCATCTGTTCTTGGATATTTGGAAAAAAAAAACAGGAGATGAAGCCAAAGGAAGAAAGCTGTGTAATTTTTAAATTGAAAGAAGAAGTAGGAAACAGAGGAAGAGGTTCATTTATATATATATATTATTTTTTTGAATATGGACTTATTTCTTTAAGGAATAATTTTTTTCACATCCTCAATCCTTATTTTTCCACAGTTTCAAAATCCCCACAAAATCCCCCATCCAAACAGTTTTCCTTAAATTTGTGTGGTTTTGAGGATTTCTTTTTTTTTTTTTAAAAAAAAAAAAACCACCTCATAGGGGGGAATCTAAAACCTCTCTAATTTTTTTTTTGAGAATTTTTGGTCCATTTAAAGGCCTTCAAACTTAGGTTCAAAAAATTGAAAAAAAAATCATTTCACAAATGTTTTCACCCTTTTTGATCAATTTTTTCTAATTATAATTGAAATTCTGACAAACAGAAAATTTTCAAATATTATTTTTGAAGATTTCTATTACTTCATTTTCCAGCCAAAAAATGGGATTAAAATGAAAAAAAGATGTTCTTTTCAACTTTTTTTTTCCTTATCTTTCTGAATCATTTTCTAATTTTTGATCTTTGATGAAATATTGTTCTCCTGATCCTCAATTTCTTTTTTGATTACTCTATCCAAAAACAGCAATTCTAGGTGTGATTTGGTCTATGTAAACATGAGGAAACAGATGGGCCCAGAAGAATAATGAAGGAAGTCTGTAATTAGTGTGAGTAACAGGGCTTTATGTCAAGGAAGACATTATTATGCAGGTAAATTGTACCAGAATGTCTAGAAGAGTTTTCCTGTACTCTTTGTCTCTCCTTGGGTTTTTCTTTCTGCTTGATATTCCATCTGGGTACTTCTATCTTTCTAGATCTTTCTCTCAGTCCTTCTATCCACCAGGATTCTGGTCTTGTGGGGGGTCCCAAGGTTTTTCTTGGTTTGGAATGTTCTTCCGGGCCAGGTGCCTGCAAGCTCAGGCTGACCAGCGGGGCAGGAAATCACGCGGCGCACTTCATGGATGCAGAAAACACAGGGGGCTCCAAGTAGGGTGCAGCAGAGGGCCGCATCATGACAAGGACAAACCGGGTGTGTGTAATGGTAGGCGGGCTTGAGGGTGATTTATGCACAGGAAAGGGTTAGTGTTAGGCTAGGTTTCTGGTTTTTAGGGTTTCTTTTCTATTGTTGTTGGGCTGTCATTGTGTTTGTACTTAGGGTAGGGTTTAGAGTGTGGGCATCAATTCTGCACTCTCAACCCCAGCTTGTAGAGGATTTTTGGATCATGGCTTAGGATACAGAAGGGGAAAAAAAGGAAGGAAATTCATCTCTCTCTATCTATCTATCTCTCTCTCTATATATATATATACGGTGTAAGACTCCAAATGGTGCTAGGCCGTGGCAGTTCTGCGGAGGGGAAAGGTGCTGTTTAGGCTGCCCTCCTGAGTGTTACAAAAATATTTAAATGTAACCAAGATCAAGGTCCAGAACCTGGTAAATGAGGAATCAAGGAGTAGAGGATAAAGATGATAATAGTTTGGTAGCGACGGAACAGCACTATCTGAGACAAGATTATGCAGGGAAAACTTGAACAAAAGAATTTAAAGTCTTCCTAGAGTTAAAAGAACAAAAGCTGTTGTGTGTAAACAACGCCCACAAGCTAATAACTCTGGTTGTCAGCAGAAGATTGGGGATGATCAACTCAAACCCAAGCAACCTCCAGGTTTTCAATTAACCTGCCCAACTCTCCGCAATCAAGCGCTTGAAGGGTACCAGATAACTGAGGGTGGCTGTACAAGACAAAGCACAACGTTTAAGAAGCTCTAAAACAAACAGTAACTGATTTGAAGCAAGGATAACCTCAACACTTCTCAAGGGACTCAAGAGTAGGCTGGCAGAATGCAACTCCAAAGAAGCTAAGGGGAGGTATAACACTCCAGGTCTTAAGCTTAATAAGACCTCTTCAATCATTTGTGATTGGCTCCAGAAAGGTGATCAGGGATCAGGACCAGTATGGTCAGAGAAAGGGATCAAGGAGTGGTATGACACACTCAAAAATTCCAACAGACAGAATTTTTCTTCAACCAGAAAGGCTATTGGTTGGTGATAAGGATCAGGGATCAAGGGTTGAGTATGGAGGCTCAAGGATCAAAGTTGTGCTGATTTCATTCTGGATCATCCCATGTTCTGATGATTTTTCCAATCATGATCAAAAAGGCAGGGGAGAGCCCCTCCTTATATGGGCAGGAGGCCCTGTTAGACTATATACAACGGATTCTATAAATAGAGCGGAAAAGGGAAGGCAACCATGTGGTCACTCGCGTCCGTCTGTGGATGGGCGCGCGTAACAATACCAGAGTCACCCACCCCTCGTCCAAAGGCGGAAGCGGGTGGGAGGGAGAAATGAACCAAACTGCCGCGGATGTCCGCGGGTGGTCGTTGGCACTCTTCCAAAGGTGGAAGCGGGTGGGAGAGTCCCAGGAAAGGTGACGGATGAAGTCCATGAGAGCGCGGATGGGGGGATAGGAGATTGTTTTGAGAAAGTTGAGTAAATCCTGACGGCCTTGAGATCCACGACTGATAGATCAAGTGCGATGGGAGGTTTGACGGATCCAAGGATTTGCCAAATGCTTAGGGGTGAGGTTGCGATGGATTCAGTAAATCATGGATGAGCGCCGCGCAACGGTAGCAATGAGGAGATTGGGATGCGCGACAACAAAGATGAAGAGACGCAACAACAAAGATGAGGACGTGCTATGACAACGGCGGAGATGACAAGCAACACAGATAAAGGACGCGCGACGCGCGCGGATGAAAGGAGCGCGGTGCGGCACGGCGTAGGAGATTTTTTTGAGAAAGTTGAGTAAATCCTGACGGCCTTGAGATCCACGACTGATAGATCAAGTGCAATTGGAGGTTTGACAGATCCAAGGATTTGCCAAATGCTTGGGGGTGACGTCGGGATGGATTCAGTAAATCATGGATGAGCGCCGCACGACGGTAGCAATGAGGAGATTGGGACGCGCGACGACAAAGATGAAGAGACGCAACAACAAAGATGAGGACGTGCTATGACAACGGCGGAGATGAAAAGCAACACGGATAAAGGATGCGCAACGCGCGCGGATGAAAAGAGCGCGACGCGGATGATGGAAGCGCGGCGCGCGCGCGCGCAGGTAAAGGACGGTTTGGATGAGCCTGAGGATAAGTTGTTCAGCCGGACGGTACGTTTGCGCAACAGTTTATGGATTGAGGTCTTAAGGGGGCCAGGGTGTCCAGGATGGGGCACCACAACAGGCGCATCCTTATCCTTAAAGAAGCCAGGACCATTGATTCTGGAACTTAGGGACAACTAGAGCAGTTACACTCTCTTACTTTCCACAATTGGTTGGGGGTATCTGAGTTCAGCTGGTGGAAGATCTGAAGGAGGTTCTTTTTCTGCTGCTTCTATTTCTTTATATTATTAGTCTGGAATGATCTCTCTGTTGAGATTGGTTGGTAGCCTAGTTCTTTCTAGCTGGTTCCAGTGTTGTTCTTGTTCTTCCTCACAGTCCTGCTTCCAAATTGTTTTGATCTGGTGGGGTTCTTAGCTTGACTATCTGGCTGTCTGGCTGGCTTGCTGTCTGTGTAAGCCTACTAGATGCCAAGGACCTAGCTCCTTCTAGCTACTAGAGGTGATGAAAGGTTTAGAGTAAAAATGTTAAAAAATGCCAGAGATATATTTTGGCTAAAATGGTTAAATTTATTTATATATTTATAAAAATAAACTTAAAAGGAGGGGCCAAGACCTTAATGGGGTTGTTGAAACCTCCGGAACATAGGTATATGTCTGTTAAGGACAATATAGGTGCAATTATGGTGCACGTGGGGATTACAAGGACTCCTTTCCAGAAGGTTGTGTGTAATTTCCTTGGGGTTTGGGTTATGCAGAACCTACAAAAATAGTATAAGTCAGCAGGATCACTCAATAGGTCTTGATCAGGACTTATGCTTGATGGATGGACCAATAGGCAGGGATTCAGGGTGCTGGAGGCTAGTAGTGAGGCCAGCTGAATGGTTGGATATTGATTTTGGCCAAAAGGTAATGATTCACAATTTTTGTCTATAATTATATCAGAAAGTGGTCCAGGATCACACAATTATTTCTTATAAGGGTTTGATGTCTTGAGGTAGAAAATATCTGAAGCAATAATGACTATATGACTGGATGAATGAGTTAGAAATGGCTGGGGGAAGAGCCTTTATTTATATTGTTTTGGTCCCCTCATGGTACAGCCCTTTTACAAGCCAAAGGAGGGTGACCCATGCTAGTACTGAGGCCAGAGAGCCATCAGTGTGTTTTTTTAGACCTTCCTTGGTCACTGAAGAGGTACAGGAAGCCATATGACATCATACTTTTGGCTTGATACATGTTTCTTTATTCTTAATGACCTCATTGTATCTACCAAAGAAGGTATTCAATTAAAGCCACAGGAGGGTGACTCAGGCTAGTTCTGAGTCCAGGGAGCCATCAGTGTCTTTTTTTAGACCTGCTCTGGTCACTACAGAGGTACAGGAAGCCCTATGTCATCATACTTGGGGCTTGATACATGTTTATGCATTCTTAATGACCTCATTGTATCTACCAAAGAAGGTATTCAATTAAAACCACAGGAGGGTGAATCAGGCTAGTTCTGAGGCCAGGGAGCCATCAGTGTGTTTTTGTAGACCTGCTCTGGTCACTACAGAGATACAGGAAGCCCTATGTCATCATACTTGGGGCTTGATACATGTTTCTGTACTCTTAATGACCTCATTGTGTCTACAAAAGAAGTTGTTAAGTATTGCCTAATACCAGAATATTACAGAACTGTCCTCAAAGGTCGCGCAAGCTGAGACAGGTCCCCCGGTGATCTCTCCTGTGACACTTGGGTGACCTCCTCACCCCTCTTAACTCATAACCTGGCCTCCGCAGGGGCCCGGGTTCCTTCTCTTCTCTTTCTCTTGTCAAACATCTCTCTCTTTCTCTTTCTTGTCAATACCTTTTCTATATTCTTCCTTTTCTTTCTTTCTTTTCAATCCACTTTCCCCATCTTGTTCTTTCCTCTCAAATCACCACCATCCTATCCTCTCTCCCGCAACCTTCTATCCTCCTCAATCTGATCCAACCTCCATCAACTCATCATTGGACCAACTACTCATCTTCAAGTCTGTGCCTGGTAAGAATATAATCCCCAAGACCACCCCAGTTTGATGCATCTTACCATCTAGTATCACACCTGCAGCTGTTCTTCTATGTATTCCTTCCTCTATCACCTCTACGCCGCCCAGGGTTCTTTTCCCATTTACTCTTCAAAACCACATCTGAGCTGTTTGTCTCTTCACCTTTCTTTTCTTCCTTCTCATCTTTTTTCAAGTTGTTCAACCTTCTAACTCTTGTCTGCAGTCTGTTGGTTTTCAGTTCTAATCAATTTTGACGCAATCCTATCACGGTTAAAAGCCAATGGACAACTCCACCTTACCAAGAATGAACAAACCAACAGGAGTGAACGACTATTTCTATCAGGTTGCGCTCAAGGCCTCCGTGGATGGTATCCCTCCTCTCAAGGCCAACAACTACTCCATCTGGAAAGACAAAATGATGATGCTTTTCAATCTCAAAGACATCAAGGACGCCATAACCAGAAATTTGGGCAAATTACCTATAAAGCAAGATTGAGAAATCAGGGAAATTATTCTATCTAAACTTGATAGCACGACTCACGCCAACGTTGTCAACACTGCAAAAATTACGTCGTCTAAGCTACTCGGGGCCAAGATCTCACAAAGGTTTGCTTTATCTGAGACTGCCAACAGAGCCCGCATATTCAATCAATTTCTCCATGCTCCATTTAACAAACACGCCATTGAGGGATTCATAATGGATATTCAAAAAACACTCACTCGCATGGCTGACATTGGAATAGAGCTACCAAAGGACATCTTGGCATACCTCATACTCTTCAATTTTCCACCCAATCTAGAGAAACTAAAGCAACAGATCATGCACAGCAAAAAATCAGTGACAGTAGAGACGGTGTGGAAACTAAAGGGTGCAACACCCCAGAAGTTGTCCTTGAGTTCCGGAAGTTATTGATCAAAGCATCTGTAAGGAGATTGGATGCAGCCATTCAAGAGAGAGATAGAGTGAGAGGGAGGGAGTGATAATAAGATGAATTCATTCTTTTCCAATCCAATCCAATCTGATGCCATAAAAAGTAATATCCTAAAGTGCAGTCCAGTCCGTAAAGCAAAGTGAAGTGCGGTGAAGTGTTTTTTTTTCTTCCTCTCCCCCCCTCCTTCCTCTATCATACAACCCGGAGTTGAGAGCAAAGTATTTAAGTCCTCCCTCTCAACCCTAACCTAAGTACAACCACAAGTAACAAGAAAGAGTTATGAAATACAACCCTAAGCCGCAGAACCCTAGCCCAACCCTATCCCTCTATCCCTTGCCATTACCCGCGCCCTTTGGTATTAATGTAGCCCGGTTTGTCTGCCCGCGCGTGTCTGCCTGACAACCCGTTCCGATATCCGGGGCGTACCCACATGACCCAATCCGCGCGTCTTGCAATGCGCAGTCCGATACGCGCGAGCCTTCCTATCTGTGCAAGCTTTCCAATCCGCGCAAGCTTTCCAATCCGCGCAAGCTTTCCGATCTGCGCAAGCTTTCCGATCCGCGCAAGCTTTCTGATCCGCGCGAGCCTTCCAATCCGCGCAAGCTTTCCGGTCCGCGCAATCCTTTGTCTCCCGTCTCCAGGTGCTGAGCCCAACCCAACTGCTGCTGGGTCTAGCTGACTGCTGCTGAGCCCGCAGAGCGGCTAGCTGCGGCAAGGCCCTGCCCATTGCTGAGAGCGCTGCCCGCAGCCCTTTCCCAACTCGCGTCCATAAAAAGAGCACCACATCCCCCCACAACTTGAGTTCTGTCCCCAGAGATCTCCCACCATCTCACCTTCCGTAGTTATCCTTTCTCCTTTGTATTTAGCGCCTATACACAAAAAGACATAGGTTGTGCGCGATTGAGTAGCCTTTGGTCTTGTGAGTCCCTGAGCAAGAATAAGAACCGCGCGCAATATCCGAGCCTTGGAGAGAGAAGATCAGCGCCAGTGAGAAATCGGAAAAGGTGAGAAATCCAAGCCAGTGAGAGTCTGAAGGTGAGAAATCCGTGCCAGTGAGAGTCTGAAGGTGAGAAATCCGCGCCAGTGAGAGTATCCGCAAGAGTACATGGGGAGACCTTGGCGTGCCAGTTTGCGTACGCAATCCTTGAGAGAGACAGGAAGAGGAAAGAAAAGAAAGAAGAAGAAAAAAAGAAAAGGAAGAATGAATAGATAAGAAGGAACAAGAGTTTTTTTTTTTTTTTTTGAGCCCGCGTCCTGCGTCCCAACTCCAACCTTCCACCCCGCGCTAGCTCCCCCCCAACTTTGCCGCTGTCCTCAGCCAACTGCGCCCCACCCATTGCCAGATCCGCGGAGCGTTGCCTCAACCAATCCCGCAGGGACCTTGTTTGCAAATTGTTGTCCCAAACCGCCTAGGTGCACCTCCCGCCGCCAAGATCCTCCTGCATCCTTTGAAATTCGAGCCCATCCGTGCGCAAAACCCAAACAAAAGTGAACACCCCCAGACGTCCATACAACAACCCACCGTGGAGGAGGAAAGAGGCTTTGAAACCCTTTCAATCCCAGCTCTCTTCTCCCCCACCCCGTCCACACAACATCCTTCGCCCTTTGCTGTTCTTGCGGCCTTGTTCTCCCCTCCGGAGATTTCTGACCGCTCCCTGCCCGCCAGACCGCGCGTGACCACTTGATCCTTCCGCCCCACCCCACCGTCTGTCCATTCCGCTCCCTTTCTTTCCGTTGCTGCCACTACCCTTTCCAAATGCGCGCTCCCCGCCGTCAAAGAGGTCCGGCTCAGGTCGTGATTCTCCAACGCGTGGTCCGTCTCTTCCGCCGCTGCGTGTACCTTCTTTGCAAGATCCGTCCGCCGCTTGCCAATTCCCAGTCTGCACAGAGAATCCATTTCCCGTTCCGTTGTCCTTGCCCGCTTCCTGTCAGTAGGCCGCACCGGTTCCATTGAGTCCTGCTTCTCCAACACGTTCTTAGCCCCCACTGGGGAAACCAATTCCGCGTTTGAATCCGCTGTCCGGTCCCTTTTTCCCGTCCGCCAACGGTCGTTGTCCTCCCCATTTGCGCACACGCGGGGCGCAGAAGCGCTGGGAGACTGAATACTCTCCAGATAGGCCTTGAGGCCCCTTGCCACCTCCGCAAGTTTGCTAGCCCAAGAGATGGTTGCCGGTGGTGGGGCCGGAACATACTCTGCCCTGTAGTACTCCAGTTCAGCGTAGTCCACTTCCGCTTGCAACCGGGTCCCGTCGCGCGCGCCTGCCTTGTAACCCAATTCCACGGATGGCTTGAGATCCTCCTTTCGAAAGCAAGAACCGCGCCTCCCCCATCTTGCCAGCATGTCCTCCTTCAGTTCCGGCCAATCCAGGTTCAGGTAGCCTCCCATCTCCTCCACGTCCCGACGCGCTTCCACGTCCTTGATGAACAGGACAACATGGCGCGCCTTCTCAAAATCCAAAATGCCTTCAGAGTCCGCGATTGTTTCATACCGCAAGATGAATCGCTCCACTTCCGCAATGTTGAGTCGAATATGCGGGTAAATCCATGGGGTAGCGCGGAAGCCGTGGGAGGAGGAAGGAAGAGAAGCGGCTGTTGGTAGCATCCTTGAGTACCTTTGAGAGACTTTGACACAAGATCTTTCCCGGCCAGACCCCCAGATGTGGAAACTAAAGGGTGCAACACCCCAGAAGTTGTCCTTGAGTTCCGGAAGTTATTGATCAAAGCATCTGTAAGGAGATTGGATGCAGCCGTTCAAGAGAGAGATAGAGTGAGAGGGAGGGAGCGATAATAAGATGAATTCATTCTTTTCCAATCCAATCCAATCTGATGCCATAAAAAGTAATATCCTAAAGTGCAGTCCAGTCCGTAAAGCAAAGTGAAGTGCGGTGAAGTGTTTTTTTTTTTATCCTCTCCCCCCCTCCTTCCTCTATCATACAACCCGGAGTTGAGAGCAAAGTATTTAAGTCCTCCCTCTCAACCCTAACCTAAGTACAACCACAAGTAACAAGAAAGAGTGATGAAATACAACCCTAAGCCGCAGAACCCTAGCCCAACCCTATCCCTCCATCCCTTGCCATTACCCGCGCCCTTTGGTATTAACGTAGCCCGGTTCATCCGCCCAACAACCCGTTCCGATATCTGGGGCGTACCCACGTGACCCAATCCGCGCGTCTTGCAATGCGCAGTCCAATCCGTGCAAGCTTTCCAATCCGCGCGAGCCTTCTGATCCGCGCAAGCTTTCCAATCCGCGCAAGCTTTCCAATCCGCACAAGCTTTCCGATCCGCGCAAGCTTTCTGATCCGCGCAAGCTTTCCGGTCCGCGCAATCCATCGTCTCCTGTCTCCAGGTGCTGAGCCCGACCCGACCGCTGCTGGGTCTAGCTGACTGCTGCTGAGCCCGCAGAGCGGCTAGCTGCGGCAAGGCCCTGCCCATTTCTGAGAGCGCCGCCCGCAGCCCTTTCCGAACTCGCATCCATAAAAAGAGCACCACAAGGGTATTCAACCATCTAACTCAATACAAAAATTAGCGCAAGGCACAACTCAAAACAAGCAAGTCAACCTCTGACGTCACCTTAGTGACCATTAAAACAAGACAGAACAAGGATAGAAAAAGAATTGCATTTGGTGCAAGGAACGTTTCCACAACCCTAATGCTCCCCATCCCAAATCCTCCTGTTTCCACCTTCATCCCCAAATTGCTCCAGCCTGGTGGATAGAACAACAGAATGAATGGAAGAGCCAAATCAAGAAAACCCCTACCATCAACTATCAAGCGCTACTGACACTTTGGATCAATGCCAAAAAAACACCTAATCTTCTCTTGGATTTGGGTGCCAACATTCACATATTCAACAACCCAAAGTATTTCATCTCAATAAACTTGCAGGATGAGGCGGACAAGATCAAAACTGGCAAATTAGAAGCCAATCTCAAGATACAAGGAACAGGAACTGTTTGACTGGAATGGAAGGATTCCGTCATCACTCTTGAAGAATGCATGTACGTACCCAACATGGTAGTTAATCTTATCAGCCCCAGCCTTCTGGCAAAGAAAGGATGTAATCTCTCCCAAGATCAAGATCAATTCAGAATCACTCAAGCTGGCCAGACGGTACTTAAAGGACTGATCTGCAACAGCTTATTTGTTATTCAGGAACCCAAAACTGCTGGAGACAACCTATTGGTCAATCTTACAAACCAGTTCTTTTTGTCTCCCCTGATTCAAGCTCAACCGCTCTCTGACATAGATAAGATGTACGGACATGCCTCTATCTCAACACTCAAAACTATTCTCAAAGACCAATACTCTAAAGACAAATTAAATGGCTTCCAGTGCGACTGTTGCGTGAAGAGCAATATCACGAGGGCTCCATTCTCAGCTACTTCCACACCGTTGTCAAAGCCTCTTGAGAGAATTCATCTGGATTTGATAGGCCCAATCATTCTGCAATTGAAAGCTGGCCACAGATACATTCTAAAGCTCGTGGATAACTGCACGGGCTACCTCTTGGCCTTTCCCCTCATGGCTAAAGAAGAAAACCCGGACTTCATCATCAGCATCCTTGAGACAGAACATAAACGGCTCAACTATTATCCAACGGAGATCTTTTCTGATAAGGGCACAGAATTCACAAACGACACCCTGAAGAGATTTGCTAAAACCAAACATATCAAACTCTTGAAGTCTGAACCCTACCACTCTCAGCACAATGGTTGGGCCAAACAAGCCAACCAAAAAATCATCAAGTCGGAATGTGCAACTTACTTATCCTCCAGGTTAAGCAAGAATTACTGTCACATTGTGGTCAGAAGCTGCTGCTTCATGCTCAACCAAGTCCCTAGGGAAGGTAATGACCAATCCCCTTGGGAACTGATTTTCAACAAGAAATTACCCGCTAACTACTTGAAACCTGTAGGATCCTTGGTCATCTACCTTGCAAATTGCCTACAAAAGGGAAGAAAGTTTGACAAGAAAGGACTGGAAGGAGTCCTGATTGGGTTCAATCCTGTGTTTCACTCCTATCTTATTCTCAATTCTTTAGGTGGCGTTGTTGAAACCAAAAACATCCAGTTTCTTAAGGATTCTCTCTAAAACTTCCCATTCTTCAAACCACCTGGAACCAATCTATTCAGTCAAACAAATACAGAATCCAGAGAATCCAACTTCTCTTCAGCTGAAAAGCAATACACCATACAAGAATCTCAGGAAAACTCCTCAGAATCTGAATTGGATCAAGAAGACCCAACGTTGGTAGCATCATCTTCCCCCAATCCTCCTTCCATACCTTCTCAAGTTACAGAGTTCTCTATTCCATCTACCTCTCAAAGACCCAAGTTCAAAATGAGAAAGCCTCAAAGATACAGTTTCCATCATTACTACAAACCCCCTTCTTACAAGGCTGCTAAGAAGTGCTCTTAATGGCCAAAATGGAAGGAGGCAGCTGATGATGAATTGAACTCCATAGAACTCCAGGACGTTTGGGAAGAATATCATGGTACTCCGGACAACATCCTGAATACAACCTGGGTCTTCAAAGTAAAACAGAACTGTCATGGCAATCTGGTCAAGTACAAAGCTTTAATCTGCGTCCAGGAATTTAATCAAGTCCTAGGGATCAATTATAATGAAACTTGGGCTCCAACTGGGAAATTAGGATCACTCCAAGTTTCCCTCACATATGGTCTAAAACAAAAAATGAAATTGACTCAGTTTGACGTTAAAGGCGCATTATTACACGCTCCTCTTGAAGGCACGGTTATCATAAAAACTCCAGAAAGGTCCAACAGAAAGTCTCTATATCTAAAGCTCAAGAAAATTAAACATCAATTATCAATCAGCCACTGGACTCCTTAATCACCTAGCCCAATACACATGTCCTGAAATTTCTTTCTCTGTGTCCAGTCTGGCTAGGTTCAAAGCCAAGCCAGGGATGAATCACTGTAGAGAAGTCAAGAAGGTGTGGAAATATCTCAAAACAATTAAGCACTTCAAACTTTTCATCAGCTTCAATCCTGATCAGGAACCTCTCTCAAGCTTCAGTGATGCCACCTGGGGGGATGACCCAACCTTCCGCAAGTCACAAACAAGATACATTATTCTTCATCACAGAAGCCCAATCATCTGGAACTCCACTCAACAAAGAAACATTACTTACTCCTCCACTGAATCTGAATTAAATGCTCTACTGGATTGTTACCTAAAACTTAAATGGATCAAGCACCTTATCAGCAAAATATACCAAACACATGAACCTAAGCCTATCTTACACATCGACAATAAGGGCTTGGACAACAAGATTAAAAGGTTTGGGTCTCACTCAAAGTCCAGGCATATAGATATCAAAACAAAAGGGTTGCACAAAGGTTTTAAAAAAGGAGAATTTACTCTCAATCTGATTCAAAGTCAACTAATGGTTGCTGACTCTCTCACAAAAGCCTCTTCAATAAGTTCCTTGGAACTCCTTCAAGAGAAAATCTTTGCCCCCTCAAACAACTGATCTTTTGGACCATCTCCTCACCAGCCATGTGGGGTGTTAAGTATTGCCTAATACCAGAATATTACGGAACTGTCCTCAAAGGTTGCTCCAGCTGAGATGGGTCCCCCGGTGATCTCTCCTGTGACACTGGGGTGACCTCCTCACCCCTCTTAACTCATAACCTGGCCTCCGCAGGGGCCCGGGTTCCTTCTCTTCTCTTTCTCCTGTCGACCATCTCTCTCTTTCTCTTTCTTGTCAATACCTTTTCTATATTCTTCCTTTTCTTTCTTTCTTTTCAATCCACTTTCCCCATCTTGTTCTTTCCTCTAAAATCACCACCATCCTATCCTCTCTCCCGCGACCTTCTATCCTCCTAAATCCAATCCAACCTCCATCAACTCATCATTGGACCAACTACTCATCAGCAAGTCTGTGCCTTGTAAGAATATGATCCCCAAGAACACCCCAGTTTGATGCATCTGACCATCTAGTATCACACCTGCAGCTGTTCTTCTACGTATTCCTTCCTCTATCACCTCTACGCCGCCCAGGGTTCTTTTCTCATTTACTCTTCAAAACCACGTCTGAGCTGTTTGTCTCTTCACCTTTCTTTTCTTCCTTCTCATCTTTGTTAAAGTTGTTCAACCTTCTAACTCTTGTCTGCAGTCTGTTGGTTTTCAGTTCTAATCAATTTTGATGCAATTCTATCAGAAGTAGTATTAAATTAATATTTTTTAATATAAGCCATGGTTTCCTGATTCCAGGGGCTTAAACACATGCTCTGGGGACCTCATTCTGCCAGACTATTTCAAGTCTGAGGCTCTTTTGTCCATATTGGGATGTTTTACAGTCACTTAATTGGACAGTACACTCCTAGTAATGTTTAGTTACGTACATCTTTAGTTACCAGGGACACAAGGGGGGTGTTGTATGGGTATTTGGTATATTGTGAGCTATCTAGCACGAATCTAGGCCTCTTTTTATCCTTAGTAAACACTCTCAGGGTGTTACAGTAACTATTATGTACCCTTTTAGGTCCAAACCTACCATACAGGCCCTTTTACAGGGGACCTGACAACCTTTGATACAGTTTTAAAAGGGGTGCAGGGCTCATTTTTCCAGATTCTTTTTTGGTTTATCCTTTTTCATACTATTCACAACCACATGTTGACGCTATTTGTGCTCTATGTGGTGTGGAACTGGGCTGTAGGGTGTATGGACGGTACCTTACATTTATTACAGGTTAAGGTTTTATTTCTTAAGTTTTATTATCTATTTATTTTTAATTGATATATTTTATTTTTGGGGGCTTTAGTCAGTTGTTTCTGAATAGTAGCCAGCTGACAGTCTGGCTGGCTGGCTGAATGAATGACTGGAAGGCTATTTTACTGACTTGATGTTGTTCTTGCTGGCTGACTATCTGGCTATTTGAAAGACTGACTGTCTTGCTTTCTGAAAAACTGTCTGCCTAGTTGACAGACAGACTTTTGACTAGATGAAAGGCTTAATTGCTTTCTGGATACCTGTTCAAGACTTTCTGGCTGGCCTGGGCTGGCGGGTTCAGTCTGAGCTGGCTGGCTGGTCCTGTCTGGGCTGACTGGTAGGTCCTGTCTGGGCTGGTAGGGATTGGACAGCTGTTCTGGGCTGCCTGATCTGGTCCAAGCTGGGACTTCCTGGCTGGATAGCTTTCTGGAATGGATTTGTATTTGTGAAGTAATCTGCCCTGCACAACTACTTCAAGTTATCCCAATTGGGATAACTTGGTGGGGTTCTGGGTTTGACTAGGTGGTTGTTTGTTCCTTGGTGCTTGGCTTTCTTGAGTCCAGTGAGATTTTCTTGAATCCAAGTGCTGTTTTTTTGGTTTCAGTTGAAGGAGTGTTGGGGTTTTTGGTTTTTGTTGGCTTTTTGGTCATGTTTTCTCCAGAGTAGATCAATCTGGGTGGTTTTCTAAAAGATGATCTGAGCTGGAAAACAGATTTTGGCTGAGAGTGTGGTTGTGCAACTACTCATAGTTATCACAATTGGGATAACTCCAAGCTGCAACAGTTGCAGGATGTGAATACATGAAAATTTATCAATTTATCCCAATTGGGATAAATCCCAGGTGGTTGCAATTTATTTTTTCAACCAACTACCAAGAAATTGACTACAGTTTTTGATAATTTGATTCAATTTTCTTTCAATGAGATTTAAAAAAGATTGAAGTATTTCAGTGGGAATTGCAAATGGCACAAAAAAAATTGTGGGATTTTTAGGATCAATTTTTACCTCCAAATAGTTGATGAAACTACAACAATAAAAAGAAATTTCTGTTTTGGGTGGCATTTTGGAGCCATTTCCAATACTATTTTGATTCTTTTTATTTCTCAAACTTCTCCCATATGTTTAATTATTTTGGAATATACCAAGCACAGAGTTTCTTTCAACTAAAATCTGAACTGTTGCCATCTTTGCAGTTAGATCCCATTTGGAAGTCTTTTGCTAGCAAGGAATCACAAAAATGGGAGTATTTGATTCATAATAACTTAGAACTTGGTTTAAAAGTTCTTGTTTCCTCCTACAAAGTCTTCACATCAAAGAAACAAATTAGCGCAAATTGAAATTGATTTAATAATTTTTTTTGCTGAAATTTTAATAATTTTTTTTCTATTGATTATTTACTGAATGATTGAGAGAAAAAAATGCCACTTTTTTTTACTTATGAATTTTTTGGGAAAGAAACTGAAACAAAATACTCATATAATTTCCCTTGTTCCATTTCCAATACCCACTATAACACTGAAAGCTCAAAGCTTGGAAAATGCTTCAGAAAGATAAGTAAAAAAAAGTTGAAAAGAATGTATTTCTTCTTATGTTACTCCTATTTTTTGGTGGTAAAATGAATTACTAAAAATCTTCAAAAATCATACTTGAATTTCCTGTTATATTTCAAAGCTTCCTGGATCTTCATATTTTCCATAATAATTAAAAAAAATATCAAACAAAGTGAAAACATTTTTGATTTAATTTTTTTTAATCTTTTGAAGCTAATTTTGAAGGCCTTTAAATGTACCAAAAATTTTCAAAGAATTATTGGAGATTCTTGATATCACCCCCTATATGTTGGTCTTTTTTTGCAAAGCCACAAAACTGCACAAATTTAAAGAAAACCTTGTGGATGGTGGATGCTGTGGGGACACCAAAACTGCGCAAAACTAAGTATTGGGGGCGTGAAGAAAGTAGCTCCCTTTCTTTAATAAATTTTTTACCCTTTTTGAAATAGGATTATTTTGCAACAGAAGAGGAATTTTCAGAATATGAAGAGCTGCACAATTTACAATTTATGAAGATGGTTAGTTTTTTATTATTATTATTGATTTATTCATTCTATCTTTTTTCCAAGTTCTGGAACCATCTTTGAAAAGAGAGCTCTCTTCCTGATTGAGATCCTAGGACAAGAATAAAGAGAAAATTAAAACACAATGGAGATGATGAAGCTCCTTACTTCCCCCCTGTAAAACATTTATTTGCACAAAAATTGAATCATGTTCATTCTGGCCAATATTTGGGAGGGTAAAACTTATCATATCAAATCAAGGATCTCAGGCATGAAATATTGCCCAGCTCAGGTAAATTTACACCAAATATCTGTTCAAGCTTTAAACAAGCTCCACTTTGAAGTCACTGTGCACCAAAAAATTGGTTTAATAATGGAGATGGCTTCAAATACTAATTGGAGAGAGCTCCGACTAAATATTTCTTGATGGAAATTGCTAGAAAGTGATATCAAATTTTTCATGGTGCTCATTTCCTGTTTTTCTAAATGCCTGAAAAAAAAATTGAAAATATTCATGAAGCCTGATTTTAAAAAAGAATATTACAAAATTTGTGCTAAATTTTTACTTTTTTTCATTGGTTCCAATCTATGTAGGCCAAAAAAATCTCCAAGAAATAAAAAAAAAATTCAATCTCTTCAATGTACTTTCTAACTGTTTTTAAATTTAAAATGGCAAAGAAAAGGCAAATGAATTGGCCCAAAAAGGTTTTGGGACATTTTCTGTTATTTATTTATTTATTTTTGAAAAAAATTTGAAGTTCTTGAAATATTTCAAAAAATCTAAAACATTTCTCTAGAATTTATTGAAACTCAGTTGCATGGCTGTGGAGACAAATTTACCAAAAAAATAATAATAAAGTATTTGAATTCAAGGGGAAATATGGGTATGCCAGATGGTGGAAGAACATAAGGAGGGTTTTAAAAATAATAATTCCCTATTTTTAATTGTGGTTTCTTGCTAAAGAACACCATTGAAAAAAGGAATTTTTGGCCAGATTTGGTAGCATCAAAACTAACTTCCACCCAGCCCCCAAATCTTTCATTCCTAATCCAAATTAGGAGATCCCAATCAGTCCCCAAATTTGGGGTTAACTCTCTAGTCTAAATCAAATATTTTGAGGATAAGAATTTTTGGGTTTTTTTTTCTTTTTGTGATTTCAAGCATCCAAATCTTTAAATTTCATTCATTTTTGTTGTTGGACTGATTCTGTTTTAATTTAATTTTTTCTTTATTTATTAAATTGTACCATTTTTTTGTTTTATTGTGATTTATTTTTTTTGGTCAACTTCATTCAACTTTATAAAACTTGAAAGAATTTCCAATTTCCATTTCAACTTATACATTTTTATTTATTTATTTATACTATTACTCCTTTTTTAATCAAAACACAGGGGCTTCTTGAAAAAAATATTATTGTATTTATTTATTTTTCATTTTTTCCTGTCTTTTTTTCAGTCTTAAAATTCTCTTACAGAGGTAATTGCAATCTTAAATTTAATCAAACAATTAATTTTCATTATTACAAGTCTTTTATAGATTTAATTCAAATATTTGCAATCAGATTGATATTCCTCCCTTTAAAAGATCTTTTCTTGAATCATTTAATAGTTTCATATTTATCAGTAAAATTATTTAAAAAAAAATAAAAATAGAGAAACCCTCAGAATTATTTTATCTTGTTTCAGTAAAATCCATTTTAAACAAATTCTTTTTAAGATTTTTGTGTGTGTGTATGTTTTTTTTTTTTTACCTTTTTCCTCTAATCTGACCCATGATTCAGACCTATCTCAAAACAAACAAAATACTGATGATATTTCTCTATTTTGCAATAACTCAATCTGATTTCCACAGCAAAACTATCTTAAATAGACTACCCTGAGTTATTGAGTTTCTTTTGGGCTAGAATGAGTCTGTTTTTGGCTTTTTTTATTGTTGAAAGGCCCAAAAAATCCCCAAATTCTCAGAAAGAAAGAATTTTTCTGTTCTCACGCCTGGAAGACTTTGAAATCATTCAAATAGGGCGTATCAAAGTTAGCAAACCCGCAATTAGAAACCCTCCATTTTTTTTGACCAAACCCGCCATTTTTAATGGCAGGTTTCTGAAATACACATACCCCCTAACTGGTGTATTTCAAAATGGTGGGTTTCATGAAAATGGCTGATTTCAAAAATCAAACCTGCCATTAAACCCCCCATTTATGCATCATCATCCATCCACCATCCATCACATCCAAAACACCCATCCACATCAGCAAATCCATACCGGTTGTACCTCCATTGCATCACACACATCTCATCTCCATTGCTTCACATCTCTATCAATTTTCACATCTCCATCTTCACACAAATCAAATCCCATCATCATCTCATCACCCCACATCACCTCACCATCTTTCTCAACATGTCCAATAAAAATTCCTGCCAGCAAGTTGAAAAAGCAAAAAAGCTGACTGAACTTTTGCTACTGTTTGACTCCCGTTCAGACTCTGATTCAGACTCCGATTTGAAATCAACTTGGTTAGCTTTAAATTCTCCGTTGGAAAAGCAATACATGGTTCCAAGAATACACATCCTCCACAACCCTATGTATGAAAGGCAAAATCTTCATCTCATCCCCAACTTAAGCTTCCAGCAACTATTCCAAACTTTGTTGCCTTCATTCATGAAAATTTTGGAGATGATTGAAGACCACCACATCTTCCAGAACAATTCTTGGAATCCTCAACGCAATCCAGCCATCCAACTTGCTGTTGCTCTTTGTAGATTGGGATCAAATGGAAATGGAGCAGCAATCCATCAATTGGAAAATCTATTCTCAGTCAGTTATTGAAGCATTGACTTATACACCAAAAGAGTCATGATTGCTATCCTATCTTTCCATTTCTCAGTCCTTTCTTGGACAACAAAAGAAGAACTTAAGTAGATATCTCAAGTATTGAAGACCAAAGACTTTCCTGGTTGCATTGGGTTTGTTGATGGAACCACCATCCCCTTGAGTCAAAAACCCAAGCTAGATAGAAACCACTATTTTGATTGCAAAAAAAGGTAACTGATTCATTTCTTTTCCAATCACTTTGATAACACCTTTGATCACACCACTGACAAAATATTTTTAATCTTTTTGTTTAGATACTCCGTGGCCCTACAACTTGTTTGTGATAAAAACAAGAAGTTCATATCCCTCCATGCTGGCCTTCCAGGTTCTTGTCATGATTCATACGTTGTAGAGACTCCTGTGGGATTATATAAATAAAGTAGCAAATAGCTTGCTGGCAGTCCTTGAATGGGAATTTAGTATTACTTCTACTCCTTTGGAGTATTAGTATATACTAAGAGTGGTTTTGAATTGCCTGCCCTTCTAGTACTATAGTAAATCTGCACAATAATTTATTTAAATTAATGGCTGGTTTCTTTGAGACTTAATATAGGTCTCAGATCAGACCTAGATTAGTTATTGATTTTTATTGGTAGGGTTTGTTGAAGAATGGACCAGATGTATTGGAATATGGGTTATTTACTGATCAGATATATTTGATCTTAACCAATATCCCAATATTAAAGGGTTCAAGGGTTTATCAAAGGGGTGGTTCAGGAGAGGACCCAAGGATGGGTTTACCCACAGGGGGCTGGGTAGAGGAAAGGTTGGTAGTTTCTTTTTGTTGTGCTCTCTTTCTTTGTAAGGGTTATTTATTAATTAATGGGTGGGTTTTCTTTAATCTGGTGCTGAATATTTAGGTCACAGAAGAACCCTTATTCAAGCACCTGTTGGGTGGTTTAACTGGTTAAATATGGTTAATAAATTGGTTTCTGATTTCCTGTTTCTTTATAATTGGTTCACTACTAATATGTATCTGGGTAGGTACCACAGATGGATGGGTTGATGGGGTGGATGGATAGATGATGAGATCGGTCGTAATGATTAGGTGAGTAGGTATACAACTTGGATAGGGCAGAGAGGTCCTCCTTAAATAGACAAATCCTGCCCCCAGGGGTGCTCAAGGCTGCCCCTGAGGGTTCTCCCTTTTCTGGTGAGGAACAGTGAGATACAGTTACATGAGGCATTTCTGCTGGTTGGGAAAAGTTTGTACAGTTACATGAGGCATTTATGCTGGTTGGGAAAAGCTTGTACAGGGGTTTCATTCATGCACAGCCTTGCATAGATTGCTGTGTAGTTCAGATAAGGTATATTGCTGTGCTGTACTGGTAGTTTATTCAGTGATTCTTGCTTCTACCTACATGTATTGCTGTGCAATACTGTTGGTTTTTTTGGTTCTGGTTAAGGCTGGTTCCACTTTCTCCTGCATATATTGCTCCTGTATACTTCTGCAGAGCCTCTTGTATGTGTATTTGCTGCATGTTTGTTGGGTTCAGGTGACCAGATCTGACATGCTGCACTGCCTCCTGTATCTGTATTGCTGTATTCTGGCTGTGGTGACTGGATCTGGGTGGTTGCACTGCCTCCTGGATCTGTATACTGTATGCTGGATGAGGTGACTGGATCTGGCATGCTGCACTGCCTCCTGTATCTGTATGCTGTATTCTAGATGAGGTGACTGGATCTGGCATGCTGCACTGCCTCCTGTATCTGTATGCTGTATTCTGGATGAGGTGACTGGATCTGGCATGCTGCACTGCCTCCTGTATCTGTATGCTGTATTCTGGATGGACTGGTTGTTGTGTGGTCCGGGTCTTGAGGATAAGCTGCCACTGGTATGTACTTGAGGGTTTACTAGGTATGCCTTATGTCTTCCACAGAGATGTGACACCTGGGTGGGTATGAGTTTGCCACAGTTGAAGGTTTCTTGGGCTGTATCTTCTAATCCATGAGAGATAGAGGGGTATGTTGGCTGAGTGACTATGGGTTATTTTCAATGTAGAATCCATTTCTGAGGTTAATTTGAGGGTTTGAGCTGTTGTTACACTAGAAAAGTGAGTCTGATGGCTATAGGACAGGTTTGGACTACCACAACGTGTTCAATCAAATGCAGATTGACCAACAACCAGAGAACTACTTTGACCACAATCAATACCCTCTGGCCAATTCAGCTTATGCTAGTGGCAAATATGTGGTTCCAGAATAGTGGAACGTTTCATCTAACAATCAAGGAAAGACTGATTTCAACTATCATCTTGCCCAATCACAAGTTTGGATTGAGCATGCCATAGGAGTCCTGAAAGGAAGATGGGCCAGCTTAAGGGAAATGCAAAACCAGCTTCAAAACCCCAAAGACATGAAGTTCTTCATCAACTGGATTATCACTTGTGTAATCCTTCACAATCTTTTGGCTGAAATCAAAGATTAATGGGACAAAATATTTTAAGATGATATTCCTGACCCACCTCAAGTCATCCCTGTCTCATCTTGTCGCTCATCTTCTTCTATGAGAAAGTGGATTCTTCCTCTCAACCTTGCTTGCTTTGATGATTAATGTTTTATTTTTAAATAGGTGAAAATAACTTCACAGTAAGTTTTTTTTTTGGTTGTTCACCCAAGTTTCCAGGCTGAGTTGGTTTTTTTTTTCTTAGTGGACTTAGACATAATCAAAAAACACCTCCACCTCATACCCTGCCACTTGCCAGCCCACCCACCTCTTCCCTCCACCTCACCTTTCCAACACTTCCACCTCACCCCACTCACACACCGGTCACCTTCCTTCCTCCTTGTTGAAATACAATAGTAGAAGGATAAATTAAGTCTTATGACGCAAAGATGAGCGGATCAGGTGAGATTTAAGTCAAGGGGCACTTGGGTAATATTTGAGTAAATAACTGATGATCTGATTTCAGTTGAAGTTGTCAGGATTTAAATAGGACATACAGGCCATAATCAACATGATCAAAAATTTGGTAAAAGAAAGCACAGTGAATAATAAATAATGAATGAGAACATAGCCAGAGAGAAACCACAATATCAGTGACACTTTCAAAGACAAAAAAAAAGGGATATCACAGACAGCTGAGGCGTTAATTCAAGCTGATCTGGCACAGATGTCAGACATCAAATTAAGAGAGAAGATGATAAGGAAGGAGGTTCTTAGAGTCATGAAAATAATATAAGAACTAGTGACTCAGGGTTCTCAGACTACAAGAGTTTGATCAGAATTATATGACACGCTGCTCAAACTAGCATTCTTCCCGACACGTTCATAACTTAACCTTGAAATAAACAACCAAGGATAACAACTGATTATAGCAGCAAGAGGAGATATAGACCCTAATACTACTACTTTTATGAAGTTATAACAATGATTGAATAGATAACATATAAGGTGTTTAATTGTTTAAAGAATTGAAGGACTTAACTGAGAGCAGAAAACAACAGAATTCCAACACTCATCCTCATCAAACCACCTCCTTCACCTCAGCAACCTAACCAACCTCACCAGCATCATCAACCTCACCAAGAAACCTGCCTCACCAAGCTCCCCAAAACATCCACCATCCAACTCACCAACAGACTCAGTGAGTCCCCTTCCCTCATTCTTTCCACTCACTAAACCACCCTTGCTTACCTCTCTTTTGAACTTCTCCCAGGTCTTCTCTCTCAGCTCCACCTCATCTCACTTGCATTGCCCTCCTCATCTGGTAGGCACCTCCCTTCTCTTTCTCCTCCCTTCCTCCTCCTCCTCCTCCTCCTGCCTTGCTCAACCAACCCCCACTGATTGATTAGGAATAAATTGGTTGATCAAATCCTAATTGATTGATAAATTTATCAAAACCAAATCAATCAATCAATTGATTAGGATTCAGTCAATCAATCAAATCCTGATTGATTGATTAATTGATTTGTTTTTTTTTTTGATTGATCAAAACCAAATAAATCAATCAATTGAATTGGTTTTGATCAATCTATTGAAACCAATTTGCTCAATCAATTGATGGTTTTTATTGATTGCAATTTGATTGACCAATTGACCAATTGACTGTGATTCAATTTCTTGATTTATTTGCAATCAATCAAGCAATTGCTCAATTTTTTGATTGATTTGCAATCAATCAAGCAATTTCTCAATTTTTTGATTGATTTGCAATCAATCAAGCAATTTCTCAGTTTTTTGATTGATTTGCAATCAATCAAGCAATTTCTCAATTGTTTGATTGATTTGCAATCAATCAAGCAATTTCTCAATTGTTTGATTGATTTGCAATCAATCAAGCAATTTCTCAATTGTTTGATTGATTTGCAATCAATCAAGCAATTGCTCAATTGTTTGATTGTTTTTCAATCAATCAAGCGATTTTTTTGCAATCAATCAAGCAATTGCTCAATTGTTTGATTGTTTTGCAATCAATCAAGCAATTGTTTTTCAATCAATCAAGCAATTGTTTTGCAATCAATCAAGCAATTGTTTTGCAATCAATCAAGCAATTTTTTTGCAATAGATAGAGCATTTGATGGCTAACGTCTCCCGCTCCTTTATTTGGAGAATTCTTTGGAGCTGACCTCCAGATATTTTTTTTTGTTTTTTGACGTTTTTTTATTTTTAGGTGTCTCTGGACTGCACCTTGGTTATTTCAGGTGTTCTTTGCCATGGAAGGTCAGTTTTTTTTTTTAATTTTAATTTTTTTGATAACTTTGCTTTTTGGTGTGTTTCATGAGTCACTCATGCCAATTTTTTTGGGGGGGGATTCAGCTTCCCGTTTCCCTGGGTTCAAGTCCAGGTTTGGTTTCTTTTTTTTTATTCAATCATGTTTCACCAACAATTTCTATTGGAATGACATTGTTTTTTTTTTTTTTGGAAAACATTTGACCACTTTTGGGGAACATCCTATTCTTCCCCCACCCCCTCAAAATGTTACACAAACAATCAAATTCCGCCTTTTTCCTCACCCCAATCTAAGTATAGGATTGGGAGGGAACAAGATGGAAGGAGATGGCTTGAAAACATATGGAGAGGGGGAAGAGTAGGGCTGCTCACCAAAAGAGGAATCAAATGAGAGATTCTGAAATATCTTTGGAGGTTGCTGAGGAAGGTATTAATGAAAAGGTGGTCTGTTCTGGTTGCAAACCGCGTCCTTTGGATCTGTACCCTTCAATTTTTGCCAAAAAGAAAAATAATTGTTGAAAACCAACCCAGGAAGAGTTTGAGCAAGAAAAACAAACAATCAAACAGTTACATTTCTTCCACTGTAAAAAATTAATTGTCCTCAATCAATCTGATCATCAATCCCTGGTTGCAATAATCAAATTTTTGCCCTTGGATAAACTCTCAGAACAAGATAAGAAGGAAATCAACTTTTTCACCACTTTCCTTCATGGCTCAAAACAATTTGTCAACCCAGTTGGTCCTTCAAGATCTTGGGGTGGAAAAATGTGGGCAGTTGGATGGAAAAAATCAATTCACCCTTTGGAGTTATTTGGATGTTATGTAAAGAAATCATCTATTAGATCTTCTCCTCAAGAGTATGCTTTCCTCAACCTTAAGGCCAACAAAGTATCCCAAATTCTAGGAAAAATGTTTTTCAAGTTGGCCAAACTTTCCTTTGAAGCAAACCGTGATACCATGAAGGACAACAACATTCCCTCTTTCTCTTTGTTGGAATTTGGCTCCAAGCCTACACCTTTTGATTGCTCCCCACACATCACTTTCACCTCAAACTCTTTTTACAACTCTCCTCATATTTACAAAGGCAACATCTCTGGCTACTCCTTTTTACTTGTGGTTCCAACCAAGAAATCAAATGGTCAACTTATTGAAAATACGGATTAATATCAAGTATTGGATGGCCAATTTGTTTTTCCTGACCTTGGCTTTGGAATTGATTTAAAGAAAAAAGGTATAGTCAAAAGGTTTTGGGCAGCTAATAAGTACAAGCACTGTACCTTTCCTGCTGTGGACACAGCACCCCATACCAGAATGGCCATGTCACTTCAAATTAATAAAACAACTAGAAAAACTTTTAGGGACTTGAATAATGGCCAAATTTACTATAGGAAAAAAATATAAACAAAGACAAAAAAGATTTGTATGTTGGTGGGGTTAAGAATACTCTCAAACATTGTAATCAAAAATATTTTTTTTTGTTTTTTTTTCACCCATGCAAATATATTTAAAGCCCAGCATTTGAGTTATCTGCTGTATTTCATCTACCGTCATACTGCTACCAATTCAAGCCAAGGCTACTGATACCTTATCCTTTTTTTGGTTGCAAGTTTTTCCCTCTCCTTTTCCGGTTGTGCTTGCTGTCAATCCTTCTCCTTTTCCTCTTTTTGAAACTCTAGCTCAGCCTGTTTCAACTTCCACTCAGCATCCCATTTTTGTTGATGAGCCAAAATCTTGGCTTTCTGATTTTGAACATCCATGGCCAGTTGATGATCCCACTTTTGCTTTTCAAACTCAAGTTTTTTGGATTCAATTTGTGACTTGACTGTTTTTTGCAGGGAAAAAGCAATGAGCATGGTTTTGAAAGCAAGGATATTCAAGCAATGGACTTACATGAATCTTGCTTCTCCATGATTTCTTCAAAGCCTGAAAAACTGGCAGTGTTTCTCCTCTTTTGATGATTTTTGGGGTTGATATTGATGGAATTGGAGGCCTTTTTCTTACCCTTGGCAGAGGATGTTTGAGTCTGAAAGTTGTCACTGGTTTTCAAACGCAATGTGGGAGGCCCCATTGGCTTCAGTTTTGGGTCATTCTGGAATGGATGAGCCTGTTTTTTTACAATCTAAATCAGTCAGGTTTACCAAGACAGAAGAGAAAAGAGCTTGGTTCCTTACTTGAACCAATGTTGATGGTAATGGAGACTGAGGAGTATCTTGTTCCACATCAGCATAGTTGATGAGATCTGCTTACCCAGGAAGAGAGCAATCCAAAGAAAGAGGGGAGGGCTGCAAGGTATGGTTTGAAACATCAATCAACGCGGAAGTAGATGTGATTGGAGCTGATTGTGTTTGAAAATCCTCCTTGGCATTGGATGGGGGCCACTCCAAGGAAAAGGTTTCTTCAGGATCACCATTGCTAGGCTGAGCATACCCAGCCAAGTCCTCAGCGTGGACTGAATTGGATTTTTGGGCATCAAAAGCGGCTAAAGGGGTGATGTTGGCCTTCTTTCCAAAGATTGCATCCATTTGAATATAAAAAGGACAAATGGAGTCCAACTGATCAACCATCAAGTTGATTCCCTTGGCTTTGTGAGAGTTGGTGATACCAAATCCCATGGAGATTGACATGGAGTGGGCCTTTTTGTACTTGGCTTGATAATTCTTGAATTGCTCCCTCATCTGTTTGGATGACAGATCCAGCCTACCTTTTGTTTTTTTCTTGAGTTCATTGGCCATGAGGAGATAACCATTGACCTTAGAGGATGGAGGTCGGCCAACACGTGTTTCATTGTTGGATCCAAAGCAGGCATCATAATTGGAGGGAATTTTGAGCCAGTTGACCAGGATGATGTGATCAGATCTCTTGAGCTGACTTGAGCCCTTGGAAGCTAATGGGGCAGGATTGTTTGTTGTGGAGTTCCTTGGAAATGTTTGCTTTGGTGTGTTGGACTTTTGTGTGGACTTGCAGGGGGAGGTTTGCTGAGGGGCCATTTGGAAAGTGGAAGGGCAATAAGGTGATGAGAGGGATAAAGTGACAAGCAAGATAAAGTGATGAGAGATATGAAGTGATGAGAGTGATAAAGTGAAAAGAGCAATAAAACAATGATTGGATTCTTTGGATGAGGTTGGAGGTAGAGTGCCAAGAGAAATGAAGCCATGAGAGCAATGAAGCAATGAGAGCAATGAAGCAATGAGAGCAATAAAGTGGTGAGTGATCAAGTGATGAGGGTGATAAATTGATGAGAGTGATGATGAGAGTGATAAAGTGATGAGAGTGGTGAATCTTTTTATGATGAGGCTGGAGGTGAAAAAATTTGCAAGGAGGTTGGAGGTAGAAGGGGGTGGGAAGGCGGGGGTGGATGACGTGGACAGGTGGGGGAAGCCTTTAAATACTTTATTTGAAAAAACCCACTTATTTGATGTTAACTTTGAAATGTCTGATGTGAAATAAGTGGTTTTTTTTTGATTTTTAATGGCAGGCTTGGTTAACTTTGATACGCCCTAATGTTGGCAAGATTTCTCAGGGAATAAAAATAGCCAAATTATAAAACTTCTTGGTCTCTTTGGGATTCCTTATTTTTAAAAGCCTTCTATGGTTGAAAAAAACCGAATTCAAAAATTCAGACATAAATCTTCTCTTTTTTTTCTTTGAAAAACAACACTCATGGATTTAGTAGTCTCAAATTGATTAATCCAGCCAAAAGAATGCTCCAAAATTTGAGAAAACATAAATAAATTGACAGGTAAAATTTGAATTTAGGAGCAATAGATTCATAAATCTTTACTTCAGAATTTAATTTGAACTGAAATTTTATTTTAAGCTCCCAACCTTCACCACCCTGAATTTCTTGCAGCTTCTTATTATTATTCTTCTTTTCTTTATTTTTAACTAATCAAGGTACCTGCCCCCCAAAATCTATACAAGAATATTCTAACATATATACATTTAATCTGAATTTTCAATTATCACCCTGATTTCACCAAGTTTTTAAACTGTTTTTTTTTTGGGGGGATGTCCATTCCCAAGTTGAAAAACAGGGTAAAGGAGCCTGTGGTGCATGTATACATCTTTTTGACAGATGAACTATAATTTATTGAAATTAATTAATAATTATTTATTGTTTTAATATATTATCCTTGAAATTTTTTGGTTAAATATTTTTAAAAGGAGTTACAAAGTTTGGCTTGAAGAACATGTGAAAGGTTTTTCTTACCTTTTTTTTAGTTTTTGGAAGAGTTTCTAAAAAATATTTTGATAGGTTTTAACACATTTTTCTTAAATTTTTCAACGTATCCAAAACATTTTTTGGCATGCCTGATGGGATTACCATGTATGTACATATGCTTCAAGATTATTTTCAAGGCATTTTGTCATAATTTCAGCTCTTAAAGCTTTATCCACATCTGTCAGCCTGTTTGCTGGCTGTGAAGCTGTCTGGATGTGGCTGTGCATAATAATTTGAGATCCTGTGGTTGCATGGGTGTCTTAAGGCTTTAGTGTTGACCAAAGCTTTGCACAGGAATTATGAAAAAATATTTTTATTCAAGTAATCCTAGACTATACACAACACTTCATTTACAATTTATTTTTTTAAGATAAAATATACATGATTGCTCATGTGAAATATTGACATTTCCACAAATTGCTGTGGTGTTTCATGATTTTTCTGGTGCTATCTTTCAAGTGGTTAATTAGTAGGAGTTCAAGGGTGTGGTTGGTGAGTCACCCTACCTAAAATTTGGTGGGTAATAAAATTATGCTTTGATATTTTGGATAATATTACTCGTTAGTGGCATTTGTTTTACTATTGATTTTTTTTAATTTTGACCCGCTGTCTCTGCAGCTGTAGCTGGCTCACATAAACCATTCCACCATCTTTCACTCTCTCTTTAGCTCTGAAATATGATCCTTGCATCCTCAAATCAATAGATCTAGATATCTCATAATTTTATTTCCCTCAATATTTCTTTGAAGGCAAAGGGCCTCTAAAAAATTCTCAAAATACTAACTCAGCCAAGCAATCCTCTCCAAGAAATTCAATGTTTTCCTGATCCTTCTTCTTGAAAGATTTCTGGTCACCTAGAGATAGCCCATTGTATCATTCTTTTCAACTTACTCATAAATCCTGCTAACCAAAATGTTTACTTTGGGACCAAAAAATTAATGTTTTGTTGAATAACTACTGTATTATAAGTTTACTAATCATCTCATGATGGAAAATGAGCTAAAGAAATAAAAAAGATTAGGCTCAAGATTAAATAAAAAAATATGAGGGAATCTTCCAAGATTGATTGGTTCAAGAATAAATACAAAGCCCATTAAATTTCCATCTACACTATATTTTTCTTGAACAATACTAATAAATTCAAGCATAAAAATTTTTTATTGGGAAATTTTGATCAATTTTTAAATTTTTATAATTATTGGGAAATTTTGATCAATCTTTAAATTTTTATAATTATGGCCAGCAATTAGCTTAGGCAAATGAGCAGTATTGGAAGCAAAAGGAATGCTGGACACCTTGTGTAAATAATTGCTAATGGGCTTTCACAATGGGGAAATATGTTGGATGATAATGGTGATGAATTCAATTGGATGATGAATGGATGATGGAAAACAGCAGGGAGAAGGGCTCCTTAAGTACAAAAGATTGGCCTCTTGTGAGCCCATGATACAACAAGCCAAAAGGCAAATTTCCGACCAAAAATAACTCTAAAGGATCTACAGGCCTTTTTACTTGGTTTGGACTACATCAGCCCGCATGTCATTGGTCCCTGTACCCTTACAACCAGCCTATTCCGGTCATTTCTGGTGTTTCCACCATACTGGGGCTGAACCAGCCCCCTAGCTGTTCAAACCCCTGGCCGGTTGTCTGTTACAACTGGCCCTGTTACCTTACATGCTGGCTGGTTGCCTGATGCAACCAGCCCCTGGCCATACAGATGGCCAGGTGGGACCCAGGACACACCTTGGTCTGGTCTCAGACACACATGGGGGGGGTGTAACCGGCGGACATGCCGTCCCCCCCTCTTTCTCTCAAATCCCTGGAGGGGGCTATCAAATCCCCCTACCAGGGGCCCTGGAGGTCAATACCCTCAGGGCGTTGTCAAGATAGGTGGGCTGGGGGGTGGTCAAATCCCCTCCAGCCCGTTGCTCCTCCCCCTTGGTAAAGGGGGGGGAAAGCACCCCTTTCAATGGTGGGGGGGTGGTCAATTCCCCCCCACCGCCAGTTACCTTGCTGCAACTTGTCCAGCCACCACACTTGGTGGGGGGGTGATGATGTCCCCCCCACCCTGACTGGTTGCTGGCTGGTTCAACCCAGTCAGCCCTCCTCCTCCTCTTTGCAATGGCAAGCAAGGGGAGGGGGAGGAGCTGGGGCCATTGGCCCCAGCTCCATGGCTCCAACAGCCGGCAACTGTGACTGGGGTGGGGGGACTCCATTTTGAGTCCCTCTGCCCCCTACAATGGCTCCGTGCGGGCCGTCGGGCCCCATAAATGGGCCAAAATCAAAAACAGCGGCCCCAAGTGGGCCGCAACACGGGCAGTGGCCCCAAGCCCAAAAAGTAAGTTTAACATACTTTGGCGGGCCAGCCCGTCTGGCCAAGTATGTCCAAAATAAACCTTGGGCCCAATTATGCCCATGTAAGCCCGTCTGGCTGTATTTTCCCATATAACACACCGGGCCCATTAGGGCCCATGTACCAAAAGGCCTGTTTCATGCGTTTTGAGGCCATTTTCCCCAAATCTGTTACATCCACACAGGCATGTATGGTCCATGTGTGTGTCCAATGGGCCGCAGAGGCCTACATGTGCATCCCATTTGGATTACACTCATATGTAGCACACACCTAAGTGCATACCTATTTTAACACACCCCCTTAATCCATAAGGGGTGACATTTGCATATTAGTCACAAAGCCTTGATGCTTGTTCCTATCTAAAGCCTTAGTCAAGATATCTGCAATCATTGCTCCAGTAGGCATGTACCTCAACACAATCTCCTTGCAGTTAACTGCATCGCAAATATAGTTATAGTGAACATTTATATGTTTTGTTCTTGAATGGAACACTTGGTTTTGCGCCAAAGCAATGGCACTCTGGCTATGAGAATACAACAACACAAACCCTTGTGGCTTCTTTGTATCCTCTAAGACTTTTCTCAACCACCTTGCCTCCTGTGAAGCTGCTAAGTAAGCTCTATACTCAGCCTCCGTTGATGAAAGACTTATTGCTGATTCCTTCTTAGACATCCATGACACCAGATTCTTACCTAAGAAGAACACAAAACCACTTGTTGATTCCCTAGTGTTACCATCTGCCCAACTTGCATCAGAATAACCAACCAAATCAAAGTTTGCTGACTTTGTAAACAACAGTCCCAGACTGTGCGTTCCTTTAAGATACCTCATAACTCTCTTAAACGCTGACCAATGCCTCATGCTTGGATTTTCTAAGTGTTGCAACAAGAAACCAATTGCAAAGGAAATATTGGGCCTTGTACACTGCCCCAAATAATTAAGCAATCCAACAGCTGACCTGTAGTTGTTCCCAGATTGAACAAACTCCAGATACTCCTCATCTGTAGACTTCTCTAAACAAAACTTTGACTGCATGGGAGTACCAAACTCCTTTGCATCTTCTAAGCCATATTCCTTAAGAAGAGCTACCACTTAGTGGCTCTGGTCTAACTCAATACCATTCTTGCTCTCACTGAATTTCATTCCTAGCACCTGTTGCGCCAGACCAAGATCTTTTATCTTGAATTCCTTTTTGAGTGTATCCATGACTCTCTCTTTACCATTTCCAATGATGATAATGTCATAAACCCATAAAAACAAACTTGCATCCTTTCTCACAAAGAGACAAGGGTCAGCCTTGTACATCTTGAAACCAATCTGTATCAGTTTCTCACTCATGGTATTATTCCACAACCTAGCTGCTTGCTTCAATCCATACAGGGATCTACACAGCTTGAGGACATATTCCCCTTTATCTTCTGAAATAAAACTTCTAACACATATTTTCTTCATGTTTTCTGGTTTATTCTCTACTAACCATTCACAGAAACCATCAGGAATTGACATATAAACAGTCTCCTCCTCTCCAAGTTTTGCCTTCAAGTATGCTGTTACAAAATCAGCTTGTCTGATTTCTTCACCCAACTCCACTGACAGAAAAATGATGTACCTGAAGGTGGAAAGCCTTCCAGTTGGTGAGAAAGTTTCTTGGTTATCAATACCCTCTCTCTGCTTGAAGCCCTGTGCAAAGCATCTAGCTTTGAACCTCTTCAAAACTCCATTTGTGTCAAACTTCTTGTTTAACACCAATCTAGACCCCACAATGGTCTTTCCTTTTGGAACAGAATCCGGCTTAACCACTTCAAAGACACTATGATTCTCCAGAGAATCAAATTCCTCAAAAATAGCACTCTTCCAGTTGGCTATCTCATCAGAATTCATAGCTTGGCCAAAGCTATTTGGGTTAACCCTGTTACCCATTTCTGAACTCAACTCCAGGACTTCATTGAGCATACACTGTTCCTGAAATGTATCTTCCTCATATCATGCAGCAGAATAGTGGGAATTCCATTCCCCGTACCTATCAACTGGCACTCTAACCCTTCCACTTTTTCTAAATGGAGGTGGAGGCTCATCAGGTTTCAAATTAATGGATTCCCCTGAAGTGGGCACTAAACCCTCTGGTGGCATGTCTTCCAACTCTTCATCTTCTGGAACCACATGTTCCACAGCCTTTGCTGGTGAAATAGGTGCTAATTCTATTTATTTCTTTGACTTATTCACAACAACATCTTCACTCCTTTTGAGTGGAAAGGTACTTTCATCAAATTTTAAATCCCTACTACGGATAACCTTTCTTGTCCCTGGAAAGTAGATCCTATACTATTTACTTATTAAATCATAGCCTACAAGTGCCCCTGTTCTAGCTCTAGGGTCTAATTTTCCAAACATCTCATTATGGTGGACACTATAATACACCAAGCAACCAATTGTTCTTAGGTGTGATGTTTTGGGGTACAACTTCCAAAACTGATAATGAGGACTCTTCCCATTAAAACTTACAATTTTGTGCAAAAGACAGACTTTACACATCAACTCATCCCATAAGAACTTTGGTAGACCAGATTTAGAAATAATAGTTCTGACTTTGTCCAGTAAAGTCCTATTCATTCTCTCAACTATTCCATTATTCTGTGGAGTACTTGAAGTATTGAATTTATGCATGATACTTTAATCTTTCAATCACATCTCAAAATCTTTACTCACAAATTCACCACCTCCATTGGTAATAACCCTCTTGATCTCCTTCATTAGACCATTCTGTTTCCAGACTTTGAAGATTACAGAGACGTCCTCTGTGGTGTAATACTTACATCAAATTGGTTTAACCCAAACATAATTAGTTGCAGTATCAACTAAATTGATGAAGTATCTTGCCCCACCAAGGGACTCCGGTGTGAATTGCCCTGCCAAATCAATGGAAAATTCCACTCTAGGAACATCAGTGCAATCTCTACTCTTAGAGAACACATTTCTAGTCTTAGCCCCCAAGGTACAACTCTCACAGTTGCTTTCCTTTACCTTATGGCCACTTCTATTGTGAGAAACAGTGCTCAGAGCTGAGAATTTGAACAAGCTTGCACACAAAAGCTTATTCCAAACTTGTCCACTAAGAACAGTTCTCCCATGCATATCAATAACAAACCTATCTTCTTTAAGATAACAAATCTGGAAACCTTTTTTCCACAACACTCCAAGAGACACAATTTTATAAGGCAAATCTGGTACATAGAACACTTTCTCAAAAATTATTTTGAAAACCATGTGATTTGCAAGAATAACTTTTCCAATTCCCTTAATCTGAATTGTTCTGCCTTTCTGACCAGTATTTACAACTCCATCATAATCACTAATATTTTAAAATAGATTTGGTTCAAAGAACATGTGATCTGTACAACCATAATCAATCAAAACAAGAACATCCTCCTTCAATCCTCCTAATAGAAAAGAAGCTTTATCAGTCACTGATAAGTTCTCATATTTGAGTTTAAGATTACTCACTTCATAATCAATCAAGTCCATGATAAACTTGTGCTTTAAATAAGTGTTTATATTATAGATTTTTATGTCTGTTGAGCAAGGCTACCAGACACAGATGCTATGATGTTCTATGTAAAAAAATGATGATGATAATAATACAATGATCCAAAAAGAATACAACTTGAGCGGGCTAATAGTGGTCTATTTATATGATGGATCTTCGCACGTGTGTATGGATGAGACCATCAGTTCCTCCTCTTCTACTAAAGCACCAAAGGAAAGCTGCTTTGGTGGTTCATTTAGCTCTCTCAAGTTTGGGCTTTTTACATACCACTCGCCGTCTTTTCCTTACATCCATATCTGCCTGAGCTGCTTTTCTCTTACGGACATTTGAGCTGTGAATTGCTCTTATCTTGTGTGCCAAAAGCTCCACATTCTTATCTATAAGCGCGGCTCAATATGTACTTGTATTGCTCCTTTGCTGAAGGAGTGCTTTCTTCTCCTTTTGCTTTTGCCAATAGCTTAATGCCATTTGGGCATGCTCAGCGTGCTTCCGGGCTTGTAATTCGAGTTAACAGGGGTCGTTGATATTGGTATTGGTTGACTTGATTACATGATGCTCCTGTGACACCTCCCGCGTGACATGTTGGGTTGGTCGGGTCGAGAGCATACATAGGCTTGCAGAGCCCACTGGTTCAACACACCCCCTTGCTCTTGACTCAATCATCGACAGCGGTAGGAGCCCCATCATTGATGAGAACTTTGTGTGTTTTTCCCGATCTAAGGCCTTGGTGAATATATCTGCAACCATTTTGTTTGTTGGTACATATTTGATACTTATTTCTTTATTGACTACAAGATCTTTTGTGAAATTATAATGTACACCAATGTGCTTGGTCCTGGAGTGAAATACGGGATTTTTAGCTAACTGTATTGCTCCTTGATTATCGGACCAGATTTGCGTTTTCTCCGGTGTATTTCCATGGACGTCGAAGGTTAGTTTTTGTAGCCACTGCGCTTCCTGCGATGCCGCTAGATATGCTCGATACTCGGCTTCAGTAGATGAGGAGCTTGGTCCTCCCAATTTCTTACTCTGGCACAATATTAGCCCGCTTCCACATTGAAAACTGTAGCCGCTTGTTGATAGGCTCTGATCGTCTTCGGCCCAGCTTGAGTCAACGTACCCAATAACTTCATGTCCACCATTGGCCTGATACAGGATTCCCCAATCTTGTGACCCCTTTAGGTACCTGACCACCCGTTTGAATGCGGCCCAATGTGTATCACTTGGATTTTCCAAGAACTGGGATAATTTTCCGACTACGTACGTTATTTCCAGTCTGGTGCACTGTGATAAATAATTTAACAAGCCAATAGCTGACCGGTAATTGAGCCCTCTCTCTTTAAACTTTACTGATTCCTCTGGTGACGACTTAACAAGTTTGATGTTTGATTGCATTGGTGTTCCAGTAGGTTTACCGTCTTCTAAGCCATACTCCTCGACCAAATTTTTGATGTAGTGTTCTTGGTTTATGAAAATCCTATTGTCACTAAGGTACTCAATCTTCATTCCGAGTATGTGCTGAGCTACCAAATCCTTGATTTTGAAATTGTTGCTTAACTTCCTGATGAGCTTGTCCGTGTTTTCTCCGACTAGTATTAGATCTTCGACCCAAGCAAATGCTAGATCTCCTTGGTTTGAAATTAACAGACACGGGTCTGCATCGCTGATTCGGTACCCATGGTTTATAAACCAGTCAGTCATGGTAGTATACCACCCTCTTGCTGCCTGTTTCAACCCGTAAAGTGTTTTCTTGAGTTTTATAACATATTTTTCAGGTTTGTCAATTAGGGACCTTGCTAGTTCTCTTGTGTAAGCTTCTTGCTTAGTTTCTTGCAGCCATTCGACAAAACCTTCCGGCAAACTGATGTATACAGCTTTGCTATCCTCCAACTTTGAATTAAGGTATGCAGTCACGAAATCCGCTTGTCTGGGTTTTATTTTCCTCTGGGTTGCATGATACAGAATGTATTGCATGGTGCTCAGCCGGCCCGTTGGTGAGAAAGTTTCTTCATAATCAATTCCTTCCTTTTGTTTGAAGCCCCTAGCTACTCATCTTGCTTTTTATCTCTTTAGAACCCCTTCTGTGTCAAACTTCTTGCTGAGAACCCACCGTGTATTGATTAGTGTTTTATTTTTATCTCTTTCTTCTTTAGGTACTATATCGAATACGCCATTTTCTATAATGGAGTCAAGCTTGGTAAAGATGGCTTTTCTCCACATTTGCCATTCTTTTGAATCTTTCGCAGTTTTGAAGCTATTGGGGATGACCGCGTTTTCTTTGACAAAAGTCTGCATTGCCATTGCTTCTAGAACTAGGTCATCTTTGTTTTCTCCTTCAAGCTCCTTTTTTGTAGCTAGGTAAGTTGTCCAATTCCCATATCTCTCAGTTGGTTTCTTAACCCTATTGCTTGTTCGGGTTTTGACTTCTGTTGATTGTTTTTCTGGAAGCTGACTATCAATTATCTCTTCGGGTGGGCCCCCCCCTTCATTTATAGTTGGCTGGTCCGGGTTATCAGACTGGATTGGCGCTAACTCGTCTCCTAAAGGTTGGTTAGTATCCGCCTCAAAATTGTCAGTGAATATATCACCCATATCCTTGTTCTCCACTCTGCTGAATACAACATCCCTTGATTGCACCACCTTTCCGGACTTGGGGTCCCACACTCGGTACGACTGCATTTCTTTGTCGAATCCAATAAGGACGCCCTTTAGGCAGCGTGGATCCATTTTACCAATTCTCTTGAAGTGATGAATTCTGTATAGTACATCTGAGCCGACAGGACAAATGTGCTCAAGCTTTGGTTCCACGCCCCACATTCAAAGGTATGGATTTGTCTTCTGATTCCGGTTGTATAGGAAAACGGCTGTCGATACCAGTTCAGCCCAAAGCTGTTTGGATAGACCAGAGTCAATCCAAATTGTTCGTGCCTTCTCCATGATGGTTTGATTCATCCTTTCCGCGGTCCCGTTGTTCTGAGGGGTGTTCCGTGTGGTAACCGGTTGAGTAATGCCTTTCTCTCCTAGCCAAGCACTCATATCTTGATTTACAAATTCTCCCCCTCCATCCGTGATTATTCGATTGACTCCCCTTCCAAGCTTAGTTTTAATTTGGCTGACTATAAATTTTAATTCTTGTTTGGCTTGACTCTTCAATTTTAGCGTCCTCACCCATGCGTACCTACTTGCAGTGTCAACTACGGTTAGAAAATAGCGGGACCCTCCAAGAGATGTCGGTGATATAGGTCCAACTACGTCTGCTGAAGGTTCCTCCCCCGCTACATGTGTTCTTCCTCTTTGTGTCAAGAAGGGCTGTCTAGTCTGTTTCCCTAGTCGGCACAATTCACAATTTTCGTGTCCCCAAGGGTGACCCATTCAATGGTGTTCTTCCAAGCTAATCTGACATGTGTTCTTTTTCCTTTTGAGTTTTGGAAAAGGTAACCTATTCTTTATTTCTCCATTGAAAAGCTTCTGGTCCTGTATTCTTACTTCAAAACAGGTTCCGTTTTTTTTGACAATCTGAGCTCCTTTATCCCATAATGCAGTCTGGGAGATAAGACAATACGGCAACAAAGGTACATGGTATGCATTGCAGAAAGTAATGGTATTTTTATCCAAAGTAAGTATAACATCCCCTTTTCCTACTATCTCCACGCTTCTTCCAACCTCACCAATTTCTACCTTTCCCTTGTGTTTGGTGTAGTTGCTAAAATCATCCTTGTTATTGAACATGTGGTCGGATGCCCCAGAGTCTAGGATTATCAAGTTTCCTGGTGCGACAACATTGTTTGCAAGTATGATACCCGCCATAGCGTGGTGTAAGTGGTTCCCCATGGCTTCCTCAACTTCCTTCTTGCTATAGAAACTGTTGTTCCCAAGTTTTTCAAAAACTTCTATCTCGGCCGCGATTGGATTGTAGAAGCTAATTTCCTCGTTGCTACTGCTCTCCTCTTCTTCCCTTACAGCTATGAACAATATGTTGATCCCCTCGGACTCGCCAATGTTGGCCTTTGGTGGTGCGTATTTATAATTTGTCCAAGGCTTTTGGCACTCCTTTGCTGAATGCCCTACTATATCACAGTTGTAGCATTTACCGTTTCTTTTTGGTGCTTGCTGTTGTTGCTGACTGACCATCGCGATTTTGTCATTTTTCTTTATTTTTAATTGAAGGTAATCTTTCTCTATTTTGCTGATTACGTCTTTGGTTTTTAATGCACTACTGTCTTGAATGATGATTTGAACCAATGATTTGAATTCTTTTGGTAGTTTCTTGAGTATTAATAAAGCTAGTACTTGTTCTTTTACATTGAGTCCAGATGTTCTGATCTTGCTGATGCCATTTTGAATTTATTTAACAAATTCTTTAGTTTCCTTGAATTAGAGATCTATGAATTCTCCTAAAGCAAGCATCTGGTGATGCGCTTCGCTTCCGGCGTATTTCTTCTTGAAGAGCTCCCAAAGCTCGAGCCCTTTGCCTTCCTTGTCCGTGCCAAGCTCACTATTAACGATAGCAATATGTTCTTCATCGAGGTGCTTCATTATGAGCACATACAGCTTCATGTTCTTGTTGTTGATTCCCTCAACCGGTTGACGCTTGATCAAAGGTAAACATCCAATGCCATACATCTCGGCCCGCATCATTGTGGCCCAAGTTGCATAGTTCTTTTTATTCAGTCGATAACGCTTAGTTGTTTTGGTGCTGTCCATGGTTGCTTGTGTAATTAGTTTAATTTAAAACCTGGTACTGATAATGTGATAAACTTGTGCTTTAAATAAGTGTTTATATTATAGATTTGTATGTCTGTTGAGCGAGGCTACCAGACACAGATGCTATGATGTTCTATGTACAAAAATGATGATGATAATAATACAATGATCCAAAAAGAATACAACTTGAGCGGGCTAATAGTGGTCTATTTATATGATGGATCTTTGCACGTGTGTATGTATGAGACCATCAGTTCCTCCTCTTCTACTAAAGCACCAAAGGAAAGCTGCTTTGGTGGTGCATTTAGCTCTCTCAAGTTTGGGCTTTTTACATACCACTCGCCGTCTTTTCCTTACATCCATATCTGCCTGAGCTGCTTTTCTCTTACGGACATTTGAGCTGTGAATCGCTCTTATCTTGTGTGCCAAAAGCTCCGCATTCTTATCTATAAGCGCGGCTCGATATGTACTTGTATTGCTCCTTTGCTGAAGGAGTGCTTTCTTCTCCTTTTGCTTTCGCCAATAGCTTAATGCCATTTGGGCATGCTCAGCGTGCTTCCGGGCTTGTAATTTGAGTAAACGGGGGTCGTCGATATTGGTATTGGTTGACTTGATTACATGATGCTCCTGTGACACCTCCCGCGTGACATGTTGGGTTGGTCGGGTTGAGAGCATACATAGGCTTGCAGAGCCCACTGGTTCAACAGTCCATTTCTTGATCCTCATCAATTTTGGCCTTCTTGTTGGGACCTTCTTCCCCAACAACCATTTCCATTGGACCATCAAACACCACCATTGCAACGTTTTCAGTAGTGAGATCAACCTCCTTGTCATTCTCTTTGCTCTTCTTGGCCTCCTTTCAATCCTTGTCATAATGCCCCTTATTCTGAAAATTATAGCATAAGACCTTGGACAAATCCTTTTTTGCCTTCTTGCAAGATTTTACAGTCTTTACAACAAGGGCTGTTCCAGAGCCCCCCCTTCATCTTGAACTGAGTATCATCCTTTTCAATCCTCTTCAGCACATCCTCCTCCCCAGGAAGAGGATCCAATTGAGAAATAATTCTGACTAAAGAATCAAACTCCTTTGGTAGCTTCTGAAGGATTAAGAGTGACAAAAACTCAGTATCCATTTTAAGTCCTGATGACTTGAACTTGGCTATGCTACACCTAGCCTCTGAAAAAAACTGCTTACAATTTGAATATTGTAACTTGAATAGTTTATTGAAGGCTATACCCTTCTTGTGAACAGAATCACCAGAATATTTGGACTGAAGAAACTTACAAAGGATGCTTCCCCTCCTTCTCTCATCTTCCCTAAGAGTATCAGCAACCCATGTCACATGATTCTCATCAAGTTGCCTAAGGATGAGATGATAAGACTTTTTCTCCACTTCTGAACTGATCAAAGTGTCATCTGCATCCATTATCTCCCCTCAACAGATGTTGTCCAGCTCACTATCCATAAGGACAGCCCAAGCATTATAATTCTGACTGTTCAGGACTATCTTGGTGGAGCTAAAATCAGGGATATAGGACATCTTCTTGGAAAACTTGAGTTCTTTGAGGTTCTCCAGTGTGAGGTACAAGGGTCTAGATTTCTTGGAAGTAATGATGATGTTGGTACTGATAATGTGTTATAATTATGGCCAGAAATTAGCTTAGGCAAATGAGCAGTATTTAAATCAAAAGAAATGCTGGACACCTTGTGTCAATAATTGCTAATGGGCTCTCACAATGGGGCAATACATTGGATGATATTGGTGATGAATTTGATTGGATGATGAGGGCATGATGGAAAACAACAGGGAGAAGGGCTCCTTAAGTAAAAAAGATTGGCCTCTTGTGAGCCCATGATACAACAAGCAAAAAGGCAAATTTTCCGCCCCAAAAGAACTCTACAGTCTCTACAGGCCTTTTTACTTTGTTTGGACTACATCAGCCCGCATGTCATTGGTCCCTGTACCCTTAAAACCAGCCTATTCCGGTCATTTCTGGTGTTTCCACCGTAATGGGGCTGAACCAGCCCCTTAGCTGTTCAAACCCCTGGCCGGTTGTCTGTTACAACTGGCCCTGTTACCTTACATGCTGGCTGGTTGCCTCATGCAACCAGCCCCTGGCCATACAGATGGCCAGGTGGGGCCCAGGACACACATGGGGGGGTGTAACCGGCAGACATGCCGTCCCCCCCCCTCTTTCTCTCAAATCCCTGGAGGGGGAGGTCAAATCCCCCTACCAGGGGCCCTGGAGGTCAATACCCCCAGGGCATTGTCAAGGTAGGTGGGCTGGGGGGTGGTCAAATCCCCTCCAGCCCATTTCTCCTCCCCCTTGGTGAAGGGGGGGGGATAGCACCTCTTTTGATGGTGGGGGGTGGCCAATTTCCCCCCACCGCCGGTTGCCTTGCTGCAACCAGTCCAGCCACCACACTTGGTGGGGGGGTGATGAGGTCCCCCCCACCCTGACCGGTTGCTGGCTGGTTCAACCAAGCCAGCCCTCCTCCTCCTCCTCAAAATTGCAATCAAGGGGAGGGGGAGGAGCCAGGGCCATCAGCCCCAGCTCTGCGGCTCTGACAGCCGGCCGCCACCCAGCGCGACAGCCGCAACTGGGGTGGGGGAACTCCATTTTGAGTCCCTCTTCCCCCTAAAACGGCCCTGCGCAAGCCGTTGGGCCCCATAAATGGGCCAAAAGCAAAAACAGCGGCCCTGAGCAGGCCGCAACATGGGCTGCAAAACGGGCGGCGGCCCCAATGGGCCACCCCAAGCCCAAAAAGTGAGTTTAACATATTTTGGCGGGCCAGCCCGTCTGGCCAAGTATGTCCAAAATAAACCTTGGGCCCAATTATGCCAATATAAGCCAATCTGGCTGTATTTTCCCATATACCCCACTGGGCCCGTTAGGGCCCATGTACCAATAGGCCTGTTTCACACGTTTTGAGGCCAGTTTCCCCAAATCCGTAACATCCACACAGGCACGTATGGTCCATGTGTGTGTCCATTGGGCCGCAGAGGACCAAATGTGCATACCATTTGGATTACACTTATACTTAGCACACGCGTAAGTGCATACATATTTTAACATAAATTCTAAAAGAACATGGGTGAATTATTGGACAAAAAAAAGATAAGATAATCTTACTGGCTATTTTTCATTCCAAAATAGTTTAGTTTTGTTAGAATTATGGCCAGCAATTAGCTTAGGCAAATGAGCAGTATTTAAAGCAAAAGAAATGCTGGACACTGGGTGTCAATATTGTCTAATGGGGCTCTCACAATGGGGCAATATCTTTGATGAATTTGATTGGACTGATGAATGAATGGATGGAAAACAGCAGGGAGAAGGGCTCCTTAAGTAAAAGAGATTGGCCTCTTGTGAGCCCATGATACAACAAGCCAAAAGGCAAATTTTCCGTCCCAAAAGAGCTCTACAGGCTCTACTGGCCTTGTTACTTGGTTTGGACTACATCAGCCCACATGGCATCAGTCCCTGTACCCTTACAACCAGCCTCTTCCGGTTATTTCTGGTGTTTCCACCTCAATGGGGCTGGACCAGCCCCTTAACTGTTCAATCCCCTTGGCTGGTTGTCCTTTACAACCAGCCATGATGACCTTTATTGCCTGGTTTACGGGCTGGTTGCCTCATGCAGCCAGCCCCTGGCCCCTCAAATGGGCCAGGTGGGACCCAGGGCACACCTGGGTCCGGTCTCAGACTCACATTGGGGGGGTGTGACCAGCGGACATGCTGTCCCCCCCCTCTTTCTCTCAAATCCCTGGTGGGGGCGGTCAAATCCCCTCACCAGGGGCCCTGGGGGTTGATACCCCCAGGGCGTTGTCAAGTAAATTGGCCTGGGAGGTGATCAGGTCCCCCCAGGCCCATTGCTCCTCCCCCTTGGTAAAGGGGGGGGGAGAGCACCCCTATCCTGTTTGGTCGCATTAACCAATTGATGGTGGAGGGGTGATGAAATCCCCCCCACCTGCCGGTCACTACTCTTGCGACCAGCGCCGCCACCTCCTTGGGCAGGGGGGGTGGTCAGGTCCCCCCTTCCCTGACCGACCGCGCTTTCACAGTTGGTTGCTGGCTGGTTCAACCCAGCCAGCCTGCCCCCATCCCCTTTGCAACGGCAAGCAAGGGGAGGGGGAGGGATCCGGGGCCGCAAGCCCCGGCTCCGTGGTGCTGGTTGCCTAGCGCAACCAGCCAGGCCCGCGCAACAGCCCCGCAGAGGGCCGTCGGGCCCGCGTGGGCTGCACCAAGGAACACAGGCGGCCCCGAACAGGCCGCAACAGGGGTGGCGGCCCCAATGGGCGGCCCCAAGCCCAAATTGTGAGAATTACATACTTTGGCAGGCCAGCCTGTCTGGCCAAGTATGTCCATAATAAATCTTGGGCCCTTTTATGCCCAACTAAGCCCATCTGGCTTGGGTGGCCCATCCACCCTGGCGGGCCCGTGTCCCAAAAGACCATAAAAAAGTTTTTTGGCGCCCAAATGCCCAAAACCAATAACACCCACATAGGCCCACGTGGCCCACGTGGTGTCCAATGGGCCGTGAAGGCCCATTTTTTTGCATCCCATTTGGATTACACACTCCTATGCACATTACCTGAGTGCATCCGCATTTTAACACAACCCCTTAATTCAAAAGGGATGCCATACGCATACTAGACACAAAACCTTCATGTTTGTTCCTATCTAACGCCTTAGTTAAGATATCCGCAATCATTGCCCCAGTAGGCATTTACCGTAACACTATCTCTTTGCAGTTAACTGCATCCCGTATATAGTTATAATGAACATCAATATGTTTTGTTCTAGAATGGAACACTTGATTTTCTGCCAACGCAATGGCACTCTGGTTATCAGAATACAACAATGCAGACCCTTGTGGTTTATGAGTATCCTCTAAGACCTTTCTCAACCATTTTGCTTCCTGTGAAGCTGACAATTACGCTCTGTACTCTGCTTCTGTTGAAAAAAGACTTATTGCTGACACCTTTTTAGACATCCAAGACACTAGATTCTTTCCTAAGAAGAATACCAAACCACTTGTTGATTCCGTAGTGTTACCATCTGCCCAACTTGCATCAGAATAACCAACCAAGTCAAAGTTCGATGACTTTGAAAACTGCAGTCCCAGACTGCTTGTTCCTTTAAGATACCTCATAACTCTCTTAAACGCTGACCAATGCCTCATGCATGGTTTCTCTAAGTGTTGTGACAAAATCCCAATTGCATAAGCAATATCTGGCCTTGTAAACTGCCCCAAATAATTCAAAGATCCAATATCTGATCTATAATCATTCCCAGATAGAACAAACTCTAGATGCTCTTCATCTGTAGACTTTTCTAACAAAATGTTAGACTGCATTGGAGTACAAAACTCCTTTGCATCTTCTAAGCCATACTGCTTAAGTAGAGCTGACACATAATGGTTCTGATCCAACCTGCTCCCATTCTTGCTCTTACTAACTTTCATTCCCAGCACCTGCTGTGCCAGACCAAGATCTTTAATCTTGAACTCCTTTCTGAGTGTCTCCATGACTCTCTCCTTACCATTCCCAATAATGATAATGTCATCAACCCATACAAACAAAATTGCATCCTTTCTCACAAAGAGACAAGGGTCAGCCAAACTTGTTTTGAAACCAATCTCTATCAGTTTCATGCTTATATTATTATACCATGACCTAGCTGCTTGCTTCAATCCATACAGGGATCTACACAGCTTGAGGACATATTCCCCTTTATCTGCTGAGAGGAAACTTCTCACACAGATTTTCTTCATAGTTTCTGGCTTGGTCTCGACCAGCCATTCCTTGAAACCATCAGGAATTGACATATAAACAGTCTCTTCCTCTCCAAGTTTTGCATTCAAGTATGCAGTCACAAAATCAGCCTGTCTGATTTCTTCACCCAACTCCACTGCCAAAGCAATGATGTACCTGAAGGTGGACAGCCTTCCATTAGGCAAGAAAGTCTCCAGGTAATCAATACCCTCTCTCTGTTTGAAGCCCTGTGCAACGCATCTAGCCTTGAACCTCTTTAAAACTCCATTAGTATCAGACTTCTTTGTTAACACTAATCTAGACCCAACAATGGTCTTCCCTTTTGGAACTGAATCCCGCTTAACCACTTCAAACAAACTATTATTCTCTAGAGAATCAAATTCCTCAAAAATAGCTGTCTTCCAATTGGCTCTCTCATCAGAATTCATAGCTTGGCCAAAGCTATTTGGTTTAACTCTATTACCTATTTCTGAACTCAACTGTAGAATCTCATTAAGCATACACTGTTCCTGAAGTGTATCTTCCTCATATTCCCCAGAAGCATAATGGGACTTCCATTCCCCATACCTATCAACAGGCATTCTCATCCTGCCACTCCTTCTAACTGGACGTGGAGGCTAATCAGGTTCTGATTCCACAGACTCCCCTGAAATGTGTACTAAACCCCCCTGTGGCACGTCTGCCACCTCAATATCATCACTAATGATATTCTCTCCAGCCTCTGCTGGGGAAATAAGCTCCAATGCTATTTCCTGCTGTGATTCCTGAACAGCACTAGGCTCACCCCTTTGGAGTGGAAAGGTACTTTCTTCAAATTTTACATCCCTACTACGGATAACCTTTCTTGTCCTTGGACAATAAATCCTGTATGAATTACTTATTAAGTCATAGCCCACAAGTGCCCCTGTTCTGGCTCTAGAATCTAACTTTCCAACCATCTCATTATGGTGGACACTATAATACACCAAGCAACCAATTGTTCTTAGGTGTGATGTTTTGGGGTACAACTTCCAAAACTGATAATGAGGACACTTCCCATTAACACTTACAATATTGTGCAACAGACACACTGTGCACACCAACTCAGCCCATAAAAACTTTGGTAGACCAGATTGAGCCATAATAGTTCTGACTTTGTCCAATAAAGTCCTATTCATCCTCTCAACTATTCCATTGTTTTGTGGAGTACTAGCAGTAGTAACTATATGAGTGATACCATAATCATTCAATATTTTCTCAAAATCTTTACTCACAAACTCACCCCCTCCATCAGTAATAGCCCTCTTGATCTTTCATCAAACCATTCTGTTTCCAGACTTTGAAGATTGCTGAGACCTCCTCTTTGGTTTGATCCTTTGATCTTATTGGTTTTACCCAAACAAAATTAGTTGCTGTATCAACCAAATTTATGAAGTATCTTGCCCCTCCAAGAGACACTGGTGAAAATGGCCCTGCCAAATCAATGGAGAATTCCTCTCTAGGAAATTCTGTGTGGTCTCTACTCTTTGAGAACACATTCCTGGTCTTGGCCCCTAAGGTACAACTCTCACAGTTTCTTTCCTTTACCTTATGGCCACTTCTAATGTGAGCAACAGTGCTCAGAGCTGAAATCTTGAACAAGTCAGCACAGAGCAACTTATTCCAAACTTGTCCACTCAGGATAGTTCTCCCATTCAAATCAATAACAAACTTATCTTCTTTAAGATAACAAATCCGGAAAACCTTTTTCCAGAGCACTCCAAGAGACACAAGGTTATAAGGCAAATCTGGTACATAGAACACTTTCTCAAAAATTATTTTGAAACCCATGTGATTTGCAAGAATAACTTTTCCAATCCCCTTAATCTGGATTGTTCTTCCTTTTTGGCCAATATTTACAACACTATCAAAATCTCTAATATTTGAAAATAAATTTGGCTCAAAAAACATGTGGTCTGTCCAACCAGAATCAATCAAAACAAGAACATCCTCCTTCAACAATCCTCCTGTAAGGAATGAAGAATTATCAGCCACTGATAAGTTCTCATTTTCAAGGTTAAGATTACACACTTCATAATCAATCAAGTCCATCTCTTGATCCTCTTCAATTTTAGCCTTCTTGTTGGGGACTTGTTCCACAACAGCTTGTTCCATTGAAACATCCACTGCCACCATAGCAACATTTTCCATGATAAGTTTGACCTCTTTGTCTTCCTTTTTATTTTCCTCTGATTTCTTCCTTTTCTTGGCCTCCTTGCAATCCTTTGCATAGTGCCCCTTCTTCTGACAATTATAACACAAGACCTTTGATAAATCCTTTTTGGCCTTTGCCTTCTTCCCAGATTTTCCTGTCTTTCCCACCAGAGCAGTTACTGTGCTCTCCTTCATCTTGAATTGAAGATCATCCTTTTCAATCCTTCTAAGCACATCCTCTTCTACTGGAAGGGGATCCAACTGAGATATGATCCTGACCAAGGACTCATATTCTTTTGGCAGCTTTTGAAGAATTAAGAGTGACAAACACTCAGGATCCATGTTCAGCCCAGATGACTTGAACTTAGCAATAATAGATCTAGCTTCCCCCACAAATTGTTTACAGTTGCCAAATTTGAACTTAAACAATCTATTGAAAGCAATCCCCTTTTGATGAACAGAGTCACCAGCATACTTTGACGTGAGCATTTTCCATAAAACACTCCCCTTCCTCTTCTGTTCCTCCAACAGAGTATCAGCAACCCATGTTACATGATGCTCATCCAAGTGTCTAAGAATAAGATGATAGGCCTTCTTCTCCACCTCTGAACTGATCAAAGTATCATCTCCTTTCATAATATCCCCACAACAGATGTTATCCAACTCACTGTCCATAAGGACAGCCCAAGCATTATAGTTCTGACTATTCAAAACTATCTTGGTGGAGCTGGACTCTGGGATATAAGACATCTTCTTGGAAAACTTGAGGTCCTTGAGGTTGTCCAAAGTAAGGTATAAGGTTCTATCTTTCTTGGAAATAATGATGATGATGGTACTGATAATGTGTTAGAATTATGGCCAGCAATTAGCTTAGGCAAATGAGCAGTATTTAAAGCAAAAGAAATGCTGGACACTGGGTGTCAATATTGTCTAATGGGGCTCTCACAATGGGGCAATATCTTTGATGAATTTGATTGGACTGATGAATGAATGGATGGAAAACAGCAGGGAGAAGGGCTCCTTAAGTACAAAAGATTTGCCTCTTGTGAGCCCATGATACAACAAGCCAAAAGGCAAATTTTCCGCCCCAAAAGGGCTCTACAGGCTCTACTGGCCTTGTTACTTGGTTTGGACTACATCAGCCCACATGGCATCAGTCCCTGTACCCTTACAACAGCCTATTCCAGTTATTTCTGGTGTTTCCACCTCAATGGGGCTGAACCAGCCCCTTAACTGTTCAATCCCCTTGGCTGGTTGTCCTTTACAACCAGCCATGATGACCTTTATTGCCTTGTTTACGGGCTGTTTGCCTCATGCAGCCAGCCCCTGGCCCCTCAAATGGGCCAGGTGGGACCCAGGGCACACCTGGGTCCGGTCTCAGACTCACATGGGGGGGGTGTGACCAGCGGACATGCTGTCCCCCCCCCTCTTTCTCTCAAATCCCTGGTGGGGGCGGTCAAATCCCCTCACCAGGGACCCTGGGGGTTGATACCCCCAGGGCTTCGTCAAGTAAATTGGCCTGGGAGGTGATCAGGTCCCCTCAGGCCCATCGCTCCTCCCCCTTGGTAAAGGGGGGGGAGAGCACCCCTATCCTGTTTGGTTGCATTAACCAATTGATGGTGGGGGGGTGATGAAATCCCCCCCACCTGCTGGTCCCTACTCTTGCGGCTGGCGCCGCCACCTCCTTGGGCAAGGGGGTGGTCAGGTCCCCCCTGCCCTGACCGACCGCGCTGTCGCTGGCTGGTTCAACCCAGCCAGCCTGCCCCCATCCCCTTTGCAACGGTGAGCAAGGGGAGGGGGAGCAAGCCGGGGCCGCGAGCCCCGGCTCTGTGGCGCTGGTCCCCTAGCGCAACCATCTGGGCCCGCGTGGGATCCCTCAGCCAGGCGACAGCCCCGCGGTGGGCCGTTGGGCCCCGCGTGGGCCGCACCAAGGAACACAGGCGGCCCCAAACGGGCCGCGACACAGGCGGCGGCCCCAATGGGCCTTCCCAAGCCCAAATTGTGAGAATTACATACTTTGGCGGGCCAGCCCGTCTGGCCAGGTATGTCCATAATAAAGCTTGGGCCCTTTTATGCCCAAATAAGCCCATCTGGCTTGGGTGGCCCATCCACCCTGGCGGGCCCGTGAGGGCCTGTGTCCCAAAAGACCATAAAAACGTGTTTTGGCGCCCAAATGCCCAAAACCAATAACACCCACATAGGCCCACATGGCCCACATGATGTACAATGGGCCGTGGAGGGCCATTTTTTGCATCCCATTTGGATTACACACTCCTATGCACATTACCTGAGTGCATCCGCATTTTAACAAGTTTATTTATCCCAATGAATGTTTCCTATTCCTCAAATTATTCATTTAAAAAATGAAAAAAACTGGAGCCCATTTATTGGCCAGCATATTATAAGAGAATTTTTTTTTGAGATATCTCTTTTCCAATCTAATCTAGATCAAAGTCTTCAGTTTGTATGAATCCTTCCTTGGATCCATAACTGTCTTTTTTGGATCCATCAACTCCCTACTTGGATCAAATAGATCAGTCTATCAAGCTTCCAGAATATCTGTAAAATTCATTTAATCCTTTTCAACTAAACTAATCTTCTTCCCAATAAAATTCTACTCAAGTCATTTTGGAACCTCTTATCCATTTGTGTCATGATAAATAATGGCTTATTTCTGGTAAACAGGCGCACCTTTTTTTAAAAAATCAAAGCATCAAGCCAAAAAGACCCCCCTGATCATCTTTAAAAAATACTTATGATTTTCAGAAAGATTAATCCTCAGAAAATAAAAATTTGAAGGCCTCAAAGTCCTTTAACATTAAACCAACAATACATCAAAAGATGAGAAGAACCTCAATCAAGTGATTCTTTGAGGAGATCACAGGTGAAACAAATGAAAAAATATCCTTCATTTAATGTATATAAAAGTTGTGCACATGCATTGGCACTAATATGTGGCCATAATTTGGAAACAAAAGTTCAATGCAAGATTGAAACTGAGAAACTTGATTTTGAAACAAAAATTTGGGTTAATCAATCTTTGATTGAGGAAATCAATTGATACTAGGCAGAGATACATCTATAAAGCACCCTCCATTCCCTTTCAGATTTTTTGAAGTGCTGAAACCCAAGAAATTAAGATTTTCCTCCTATAGAAATTTTCAGCCTACTAGATGCCAAGGGCCTCACTCCTTCTAGCTACTAGAGGTGATAGAAAGTTTGGATTAAAAATAGGATAACATGCCAGGTGTATGATTTGGCTAAAAGGAGTAAATTTATTTATATACTTATAAAATAAATTTAAATGGAGGGGCCAAGAAATTATTGGGATTGTTGAGCCTTCCATAAAACAGTTATATGTCTTTTTGGGAAAATAAAGGAGCAATAGTGGTATCTGTGGAGTTTTCAAGGATTCCTTTCAAGAAGGGTGTGTGTAACTTCCTTGGAGGTTGGGTTATGCAAAACCTAAAAAAGTGGTACAAGTCAGGGGGATCACTTACTAGTTCTAGATCCAGACCTATTCTTGATGATTTTGCCCAAAAAATAGGGATTCAAGATTTTTACTCTATAATTATTTCAAAGAGTGGTCAAGGAGCACAAAATTATTTCTTATCAGGTTTTGATGGCTTTAGGCAAAAATATCTGAAGCAATAATGACTATATGACTGGATGAATGAGTTAGAAATGGCTGGGGGAAGGGCCTTTATTTATATTGTTTGGGTCCCCTCATGGTACAGTCTTTTTACAAGCCAAAGGAGGGTGACCCAAGCTAGTTCTGAGGCCATTGGAACATCATTGTGTTTTTGGGGACCTGCTCTAGACACAAAAGTAGTATTTAAAGCCCAATTTCATCATACTTGGGGCTTGATACATTTTTCTTTGCCCTTAATGACCTCACTTTATTGACCAAAGAGGTAGTATTCAATTAATATTTTAAAATATAAGCCATGGCTTCCTGAAGCCAGGGGCTTGAAAAAATGCTCTGGGGACCTTCTTATGAAGGATTATTTCAAGTCTGAGCCCCTTCTGTCCATATTGGTGGGTTTTACAGCCACTCAATCAGGCATTAAGCCCCTGGTTTTGAACTCAATCAGGCAGTAAGCCCCTGGTTGTGACTAGTTATGTACAGTCTTCTTTTTAAAAGGTACAGAGGAAATTTTTTAGGTACCTGGTGTCTTGTGAGCCAGTCATCACAAAGCTAGGCCTCTGTGTGTAATCAGTTTACACTCTCAGGGTACCACTGTAACTATAATGTATACTTATTGGGGTCTAAATCCTCTGCACAGGTCCCTTTACAGGGGCCCTGACAACCTTTGGTATAGTTTCAAGAGGGGTGCAGGGCCCATTTTTCCAGATTTTTAGCTTTTTTAGCCTTTTTCATACTATTTCCCACCACATGGTGGCGCTCTTTGGGCACCATGTGGTGAGGAATAGGGCTTTGTGGTGTATGTGAGGTACCCCATGGCCCCATTTCCATTTTGGGAGACGGTGGAATCCCTAGAACCTGATGGGTGATGGCCCAGTTGGTTTCCAGGATCCTGGGCAAGGTAGTTGGCCAAATACTTTTGGGGCTGGCAACCGGCAGTGACCACCGCGCGCGTTATTTGCTTGACTATCCTTGGGCTTGTTGGTGGTGACTAACTTGCGTGGTAGTTGCTTGACTACCTGTGGGTTAGTCAATAGCAACTTCCTCACGCAGTAGTTGCAGTCTAGCAACTACCTCAGACTCATGCAAGGTGGTTGCTTGACCGTTCATGGAGCTGGCACATGCCATAGATCAATTGCAGGGTTTCAGAGGGTCCGCAGCTGCGCGCAGGTTTATGGAAAAAACATGTTTTTTTCCATCACTCCTAAACTAAATATAAGAAACCCATACCTGCAGATGTTATGGGTGGGGTATGCTGGTATGTAATATTGCTACTTGAAGGAGCAGGAAATGGGGGGTGGTGCCAGTGGGTGACCCTACCTAAATTGGCGCTAGAAACCCATTTCTGCAATAATATTCCTCATTTTCTTATTACTCAAGGTTGTATTTTATATTTTTATCTTTAGTATCATATTCCCGTACTTTTTCTTATATTACTTTTGTATTTTGATTATTCATGGCTTAGTCAGTTGTCTCTGAATAGTAGCCCACTGAAATTCCCCCTTTCCAAGATTGGTGTACCAAAAAAAAATTTTCAGCAGGGTCACCAAAAGTTAAAAAGGTTTTTGGAGTGAGGATTTTTATTCTTTCCTTTTTGCAGCACTGAAATTCCTCAGAAGGATGGGGCCATCTGCTATGTTACTTTCTGGTAACCACTCATCCTTGTCTGCTGATTATCCTCTCTATCTGACAAGGTACAGCCTGGCGTCCTTTCCATTGACCCTTTCCTTCTTTTCTTCAAGGATTTTGCTTACTTTGCTCTTGCTCCCTTCTTTTGGGGATTCTAAGGGTATATTTTGGACAGGTGGTTTTTCAGATTCTCTAGGGTTACTGTGCTTAATCAGACTAACTGGAAAAACTGGGTGCTTCTTGGAAAATTCCTCACTGAGGATAACTTCAACTGCATTCTTTCCATGGAGCATTTTTATGCAGAAAAGGCCCACAAAGGCTGGTTTCAGTTTCTTCTTACCTCCTAGGTTGTTAAAGTTCACTGTGGAAAGTAAGAACTTTCCCCCTACTTTGAATTCAGGTTCCTTGTGGCTTTTTTCCCACCTACTTTTATTATACTCAACAGGCTTCTGAACACATTCTAGGTCATGATGATTAGCTTTTTCCAGCATTTTCTTGAAGTCCAGGGCTGTTGGGTGGACATTGACAAGGTTTTGTTTAATTCTCTCTTTTGGAATGCTAGGTACCCATTCTCTTTCTAGAATATACAGAAATTTTTGAGTAGTTGAGTGCATACTGCTGTTGTAAGCTATCTCTAAGGCTGGCAGGAGGCTTACCCATTCATTAGTGTACCCATTGTGGTTTTTAAACTCTAAAAAAAAGAGCAAAAATTTCTTCAAATGCTTTCCAAATTCTGGATCATGTGCTCAGCTACACCATCAGTTTGGGGATGATAAGCCGTGGAGAAAGCTAATTTTTTTCCTAACATATCGTGAAGGTTCCTCCAGAATTTGGAAGTAAAATTTGGGTATCTGTTTATGATTATTGTTTTGGGGATACCAACGTCAGCCATGACTCTGTTCCAGAACAGCAGAGCCACTTCCATAGCCCTGTCATCTTTTTTAGGGGGGATGAATTTAGTTCTCTTGGAGAATCTGTCTACAATCACTACCACATAGTTATAAGAGTATGGTCCTCCTGGCAGTAAAATGGTGAAAAATTTCATTTTGATTATTTCCCATCTATTTTTGGTTTCTGATATCTTCTGGAGAAGACAAAATCTCTTTCCATTTTGTTTTTTAGCCCTCTGAAAGGTGTCACAGGACTTGACATAGGCAGTGTTTTTTCTCTCTCAAGTCAGTCCACCAGGCTGTCTGCTTGACCTTTTCATTAGTCCTATCTAATGAGAAGTGCCCTGAAGTGCAGTTATCATGGAATTTGTGCAGTATATTTTTGATGTGGGTTTCTGAGTTGAGGACTATCACAATAGAGTGTTTATGACAGAAGTACAGCAGACCATCTCAGCTTGAAAACTTCCCTTCTTCATATGGAATAGAGACTTCCTTTTCTAGACTCTGTATTAACTCATTAGAAGGGTTTTCACTTCTCATAATCTGTAGTAACTTAAGATGCTCCAGGTCATAAATCTCTTGGAAAGAATCAAAGAAAGCTAAATCTAGATCACAAACATGGATCCCCAAGATTAGGAAGATTTGATTCTCATCTGGATTGTATGCAGGGTTACTAGGGCCATTAGGGAGAGCCTATCTGCTTATTTTTTTGTGGAAAATAAGAGAAAGATAATACCCTTAGTTTTCCTCAAGTTTGGAAGTTATTGGTCCAAGCGTCTTCAAGGAGGTTTTAGTGCTGATGAGCTGAGGAGAAAGTTAATTAAAAATTAAAAATGATGATCTCTCTTCCTTCCTTCCAATCATCCCCTCTCCTATGATGCCTCCCTCCCCCTCCTCCCTACAACCCGGAGTTGAGAGTGAGTTTTTGAGTCGTCCATCTCAACCCTAACCTAAGTACAAGTGCAAGAGAAAGCCTAAAAACAAAATTAGGAAAGAAATCCTAGAGCCTGGAACCCTATCCCAATCCCTCCATTGTTATGTACTTCCGGTTTGTCCTTCTCATGGGGTGGCCCTGCGCTGCGTCCTACTTGGATCCCCCGTGTTTATCCATCCGTGCGCGTGTGCAAATCCCGTAATCCGCAGATTGGTCTGCGCCTATGCTTGCGCATATTACCCTGCAATTTCCCTGCTCCTGCTTCCTGAACTGGCCTCCCACAAACTTTTTTTGGGTTGGCTCCATTACGTGGTCCGCATTGCCCAAGCGGGTTGCAAGCCCACCACACCTGGATTGGGCAAGGCATTCACCCGGTTCTGAGCCCCGTAATTCCTACTTCTGAGACTGCGCGCACCCCAAACGCTGAGCCTGGCCTACCCAACTGCTGAGCACGCAGCCTGCAATGCAGTTCCTGATACAAGTTTATAAATACAACACCACACTGTCTGCATTCTGATGTTTGTTTCCAGGTTTGTGCATGATTTTCATCTGTCCTCTATACTGCTGGATGGCTATTTGCCATCTAAGCATGTGTTGGTGAGTTTTTTTCATATTCATGAGCATCCTTACTGCTGTGCAATTGGTTATTACTCCAAAGGTTCTTCCTTCCAGTTAATAGTGAAGTTTCTCCAGGGACCAGACCAAAGCTAGACACTCCATCTGGCTGGCTCCATCCCTCTTCTCTGTATCTTTAATCTGTCTAGATATGAATAGAATTGGTTTTTACACAGGGACATCATTGTCCACTTTTGATTGATGAACAGCAGCTCCAATTCAATCAAAACAGGAATCTATGTATAAGTGGAAAGGCTTAGAGTAGTCAGTTTGAGTTAGGACAGGAGCGGTGGTCATGGCTTTCTTCAAGGTTTCATAACTCTGCACTCTCTCATGGGTCATTTCAAGTATAGAAGTCTTTTTACATATATCATACAGGTTTTTGGCTATGGTAGCAAAGTTGGGAATGAACTGCCAATAATGACTATAGAAACAGAAAAATGACAGTAACTCAGTCTTATTTTGAGGCATTGACCTATTGATTACAGCAGAAGCCTTTTTCTGATCTACTGCTAGAGAAAACCCTGAGACTACAAGTCCTAAGGCTTTTAGTTCAGCGTAACCAAAGTTGCATTTCTTAATAGATATTTTAAGTCCAGCATATGCTATGGTTTTCAGCACAAGACCTATCTTCCCTAAGTGAGTTTCCCAATCATCAGATTAGATAATAATTTCAACAATGTACACTGTCATCCATCCTTTCTGGATGAAGGTTCCAAAGACAGTGTCCATCATTCTCAATTGAGAAGGAGTGTTATTTATTCCAAAAGGCATCCTTAGGTACTCATAGATGCCTAAGTGACAGATAATCCTCATATACTTTTGGCTATTAGCTTCAATGGGTATCTGGTTGAATCCTTTCAGCATATCCATTTTATTAATGTAATTGGCTTTGGAAAGATTATGCAGGGAATGATCTATCCTAGGGATAGTGTAGTAATCTGCTTTGGTGTAGTGGTTAAACATTTGGAAATCTCCAACCATCCTGGAATTGTCATTATGCCAGGATACAATAACTGGAGTGGTGATTTCTACTTTCTCATTATGTCCAACTTTCCTAAGGACTTCCAAATCCATGAGCTCAGTTATGTGTTCTTATAATGCCACTTGGTACTTAGGGCTTTCTGTGTAAGCAGTTCTCCTCAAGATGGGTGGGAATGTAGGTTCTATAGTCAGACTTAGTACTAGTTCATTTCCCTTGATGTTACCTATGGGGTGATCCATGGTGCAAAAAGCACCCATTTTTTCAAAACACAAGTTGACCAGATTGTCTTGCTGATCAGAGGTGAGTTGATAATTAAGAGAAACTTGAGAAAAATATTCATTTTTGAAAGACTCAAGAGGTTTGTTCTACATGGAGGTTGATATGTGACAGATCTTGAATTTATTCTTCCATTCTCCTCCAATGGTGAAGTATCAATCCTTGACCTGGATGGAATCTATCCTATAAAAACAGAAATTGTCATTACCTAGTATCAAGTAATCACATACAGTTCTCCTCAAGATGGGTTGGAATGGAGGTTCTATAGTCAGATTTAGTACTAGTTCATGTCCCTTGATGATCCCTATGGGGTGATCCATGGTGCAAAAAGCACCCATTTTTTCAAAACACAAGTTGACCAGATTGTCTTTCTGATCAGAGGTGAGTTGATAATTAAGAGAAACTTGAGAAAAATATTCATTTTTGAAAGACTCAAGAGGTTTGTTCTCCATGGAGGTTGATATGTGACAGATCTGGAATTTCTTCTTCCATTCTCCTCCAACGGTGAAGTTTCAATCCTTGATCTGGATGGAATATATCCCATACAAACAGAATTTGTCATTACCTAGTATCAAGTAATCACATATGCTATTTTTCAAGACTACAAATTCAAGTTGAAGTCTAATGGATCCTTTACTGTGGGGAAAGACAATAGGTATATTTATGACTCCTAAGGTATCCATAGCTGAATCACAACTGCTGAAATTGGCCTTGGTCACAGGAATTAAGTTTTCCTTCCACTTTGGGTAGTGACAATCCAGGAAATTAGTACTGGTGCATGAGAAGAAGGCTCCACTATCAAGTAAAATTCTGACTTGTTTCTTTTCAAAAAAATCAGTTTCAAAGCAGTTTTTACCCAAAGTGTAGCTCCTGCCAGTGACTGGCTTCAATTTCAAGGTTTTGGTGTCAGAGATGTGATCCAAGTTCATAGATTCATACCACTTTTGAGGTAGTTGAGACTCTCCTTTGACATGGCTAATTTCCAAGCTAGAAACTATATCTCCTGAGATGACATTAACAGGGCATGATTCTGGTTCTTCCTTGTGTTTTTGGATGACTAGTTTCAAGTCATCACCTTCTTCCTCACTATCAGAGTCAGCATTGATATTATTTATCTTTCTCCTAGGATGAGGACAGGCAGTTTGTCTATGCCCCTTCTCTCCACAGCTCCAGCACTCAAGAGATTGATTGGCTTTAACAACAGCATTCCCCTGGGGAGCTACTAGCACTAGTTCTTTACCAACCTCTTTTTTCCCTCTGGGTTGGGTCTGAATTTCTCTGGGTCTGTCTCTGGGCTTCTTATTTAGTTCCATCATGTCAATTATTTCTTCCATGTCTTCTACAAGAATGGGAAGGTCAGCATCAATGGATATACTACACCGGACATTGTGCTCTAGGTGCCCTTTGCATTGTCCTTGTAATCTCTCATTAATCTCTTCTACACAGGCTTGTGGATAGACACATTCAATCCTCTTCTTCTGTGTCAAAAACCATTGGTGAGGGTGGTCTCTAACCCAATCAAAGAAATCTTGTTTAAAAGCTTTGAGAAATTTCTTTTTCCAAACTCAAGTACCAAACTGTTCTCTGATCAGTTATTTCCAATCCTCCTATGGAACAACTACTAGTTCTCTTTTGGAGATAAAACAGTCCAAAGCTACCCCTTTGAAGAGTCTGGGTAACCTTACTAGGGCTATGGTCTCTGTTCATCCAGAAGAAATGATGTGGCAATCAATATATTTTGTAAAACTTATATGATCATATTATCCTTCTCCAGAGAACTTGGGCAAATCTATGATGGGGGGAAACAATTTGATAGCTTTCTCCATATCAGGAGAATAATTCTGGTGAGGAGGGGCATGATTAAACCTAGGTTTGGGGAATCTAGGCAGAATGGGGCGCTCAGAATGGTTATTAGCTTCAGATTGCAAAATCTGAGACAATTTCACATCCCTGATATCATTCTTAATCATATTGAGCTGTATATCCATTTGAGTTCTGATCTCATTGATGGAATTTTCCAACTGGTTCTTATGTTCTCTCAGAGTTTTTTGAAGGGAAAAATAATTTACAGAGGTTTGGTTTTGAATTACATCTTCCCTTAAGGTTGAAAATTATTTTTCATAATTGATCCAATTTTTAGTTCTATCCTCTAAGAGAAGTTTCTTAATTTCTTCCAGATCACAAGAAACTCCATTTTTAATGAGGGAAGTAGTCACTACCATTTTCAACTCAAGGAGGTACTCAGGACTGCTCAGTTTCTCTTCCAATTGATGGATCTTTTGGAGTCACAAACAGTTTTTATTGTCTAAAGCACTAAATTTATTTCTGAGACTATTGGAAAAAGAAATATCTAACACTAGCTCTTGTAGGCCCCCCTTAATTCTTGAGCCAGAGCTTTCAATTCTGCCCAAATTTTTGGATCTTTGAAATCCTCCTTTAACCTCCTCTGATTGCAGGACCTTACTTTTCCCTTTTTGTTGGGAGGAGGCTGGATCTTCTTGAGTTGATCCCAATGATTCCTACTCTCATAGCTCCTGCTTGTTTATGAACTTTTGCAAAGCCTTTTGGGAGATCTGGGCCTACCTTCAATAGAAGACCTGGATCTTCACATTGGCCTCTTTCTCCATCTGCATTACCTTTTGCCATAAGGACATGTGTTCCTTGATCAGCATTTTCAAAGACTCCTCTTGCTTTCCTTGAGAGTGAGCTCGGTAGGATGAGCTGGGAAGAGGATCTGGGGATGGGATCCTCTTAATGGGCTGGATAAAAAAGTCTTTCATTATTTGTAGAGTAAACGGATGGATTATTCCGCTTGGCTCTGGAGTGGGCAAGAGCGGTGAAGCGTCCATCTGGTCCTCTGAGTCTATAAATAGTTATTAAGATCAATTATTAAACTATATAAATGCTTAGAATAATTGAGATAATATGGCTTAATCTCTGAATTATGAGTGGCCACTGATTCTTCTCTAGTTGGGGACCTAGGTTGGTTGGGCACCTCTATGAAAGGATAGTTGGGTACTATTGCTGGAGTGGTAACTGATGGGGCTGCTGCTTCAGCAGTGGAAGCAGTTGGAGTTTATTGAACAGTTGGCCTTCCATAAACTAGGAAGGAACAGATATAAATTTTATGGTTTAATATTTGATTAAAAATGTTTGAAGACATTTTCAAAAAAAAAAAATCACTTTTTAATAACTTGAATCTGATATGAGCAGATGGTTGAGTCTTAGCCCAGCCTCTGTGATACTTCAAGATGAAGTTTATAGGAAACCTTTCTTAAAATTATTCTTCCTCCCTGAGTTTGGTATGTATAGAAATTAATTGATTCTTTTCTAAAGGAGATAGAAGTTCCCAATCAGTTGGTTTGTAATTTTTGATATACTCTTCTTTTTGGAGTTTTAAGAGTTTAAGATAGTATTGAATAAGTTCTATGTGGGTCTTTAAGTACAATTTGAAGTTAAGGAGTCTGGAAAAATATCAGAAAATAATTTTTCAGATTTTTTTTTTTAGTATTTTTAAAGTATTTTTGAAGTTTGGTAATTTTACCTTTTTTTTTCAGAATTTTTGAGTAATTTTTTTTTTAAAAAAAAAAAAGAATATTAAAAAATTATTAAAAATATGACAGGATAAATAATTATATCAATTATTTCCCTGCCAGACCCACAACTTTCAGCCTACTAGATTCCAAGGACCTCACTCCTTCTAGCTACTAGAGGTGATAGAAAGTTTGGAGTAAAAATAGGATAAAATGTCAGGTATATGATTTGGCTAAAAGGAGTAAATTAATTTATATATTTATAAAATAATTTTAATTATTGGTGAAAAGAACTTTTTGGGGTTTTTGAGCACTCAATAACAGAGTTATATGTCTTTTTGGGACAATATAGGATCAATTGTGGTACCTGTGGAGTTTACAAGAATTCATTTCAAGAAGGGTGTGTGTAATTTCCTTGGGGTTTGGGTAATGCAAAAACTAAAAAAGGTGTATAAGTCATCAGGAGCACTTACAAGCTCTAAATCTGGAATTATTCTTGATGAATAGGCCAATATGCAAGGATTCAGGGTTCTGGAAGTTGGTACTGGGGCAGGTTGAATGGTTGATTGATGATTTTGGCCAAAAAATAGGGATTCAACAGTTTTGGTCTATAATTCTATCAGAAAGTGGTCCAAGATCAAAAACTTATTTCTTATAAAGTTTTGATGGCTTGAGGAAAAAATATATAAAGCAATAATGAATATATAACTGGATGAATGAGTTAGAAATGGCTGGGGGAAGGGCTCTTATTTCTATTGTTTGGGTCCCCTCATGGTACAGTCTTTTTACAAGCCAAAGGAGGGTGACCCAAGCTAGTTCTGAGGCCATTGGAACATCATTGTGTTTTTGGGGACCTGCTCTAGACACAAAAGTAGTATTTAAAGCCCAATTTCATCATACTTGGGGCTTGATACACGTTTCTTTTCCCTTAATGACCTCACTGTATCAACCAAAGAGGTAGTATTCAATTAATATTTTAAAATATAAGCCATGGCTTTCTGAATCCAGGGGCTTGAAAACATGCTCTGAGGACCTTATTCTGAAGGATGATTTCAAGTCTGAGGTTGTTCTGTCCATATTGTTTTGTTTTACAGTCACTCAACCAGGCAGTAAGCCCCTGGTTGTGACTAGTTACGTACAGTCTTCTTTGTACCAGGTACAGAGAAGGTTGTATAGGTATCTGGTGTCTTGTGAGCCAGTTAGCACAAATCTAGGCCTCTGTGTGTAATCATTTTACACTCTCATGGTGCTAATGTAACTATAATGTATACTTATTGGGGTCTAAATCCCCTGTACAGGTCCCTTTTCAGGGGCCCTGACAACCTTTGGTATAGTTTCAAGAGGGGTGCAGGGTCCATTTTTCCAGATTTTTAGCTTGTTGAGCCTTTTTCATACTATTCACCACCACATGGTGGCGCTCTTTGGAAACCATGTGGTGAGGAATAGGGCTGTGGGGTGTATGTGAGGTACCCCACAGCCCCATTTCCATTTTGGGAGACAGTGGCATCCCTGGAACCTGATGGGTGATGGCCCGGTTGGTTTCCAGGAGCCCGCACAAGGTAGTTGATCAACTACTTGCGGGGCTGGAAACTGGAAGTGACCACCACACCCGTTAGTCACTCAACTACCCACGGGCTGGTTGGTAGCAACTACCTTGCGCAGTAGTTGCTTGACTACCCATGGGTTAGTCAATAGCAACTGAGTTGCACAGTAGTGGCAGTCTAGTGACTACCTCAGACTCATGCAAGGTGGTTGCTTGACTGCTCATGGAGCCGGTGCATGCCCTAGCTTGATTGCGCAGTTTCAGAGGGTCTGGGGCTGCGCACAGGATTATGGAAAAAACATATTTTTGTCTGTCACTCCTAAACTATATACAATTATGGCTTTCTGACCAAATTTTTGTTCAGAAACCTATAACTGCGGATGTGATGGGTGGGGTATGCTGGTATGTAATTTTTCTACTTGAAGGAGCAGGGAATGGGGGGTGGTGCCAGTGAGTGACCCTCCCTAAATTGACACCAGGAACCCATTTCTGGAATAATATTTATTTTTTTCTTATTAATTAAGGTTAGATTTTCTATTTTTATCTTTAGTTTCATATTCCTGTATTTTTCTTATTTTACTTTTGTATTTTAATTATTCATAGCTTAGTCAGTTGGATCTGAATAGTAGCCCGCTGACAGAAATCATCCATGTGGAAGCCATTCCTTCCAATTTTTCAGAAAAAATTCTTGAAATGATTCAGTGAAATAAAGAGAGGATAAAAGAAGCAAGACTTGAACTTTTAATGTATGAAGTTTATTAACAAGAAAAATATGAATGGCTAGAAAAAGAAGAAAAAAATACCCAATGGCCCCCATCTCTCAAAGTGAACTTATAGCATCTAGAAGGAAGGGAATATGATATGATTTTTTTTTTTTTTTACAAAAAACTTGAGATAAGCAGACTTCAGCTCTCTAATATCTAGAACCATTCAAGAGAGAAAAAATTGTTATTTTTTTTTCAAATAAAAAAAATAAAGAGAGAGAGAGATGAGAAAAAAAGAGAAATAGATGAAAAAAAGCTTGTACAAGGAGTAGTAAAAAATCAAGTGTGTGTTACAGGATTGAAATTCTTGGTTGAAAATAAGGTATCTTCACCCATACTGGTACCACTACCCAATCCCCATACCTTCATGGTGATTCTCATGGCTGATCAGTGGGTGAGAAGCACTCTCACCTGAAAGTTTGATCTCATAGACATTCCACTCAAAAAAAAAAAAAAATAAATAAATACAAAATACAAAAAAAAAAAAAAAGGAAAGGAAACAGTCAAGTTAGGCATTTCTTGAGATTTTTTTTTTTTTTTTAAAAAAAAAAAAAATTCAATAATTTTAATTTTTTGTTTGAATTCATAGACAAAGCAGAGGGATGTTACAGTTTCCAATACAACCTTTGTGTGCCATGAGAGGGTTTCAAACCACTTTTCAGGATCCAAAGATTCAAAATCCATGCACGTATCCAGTGATCCCTGCATGAAGAATGGGGAGGTATGGGCCTACAGGCTTGAGCCTGTAAGCCAGTAAGGGCCCTGCAGAGGCTTCATGGCTGGTGTAAGGGTTATTGCACCATTCACCCCTGACTATTCCATTGTGAATCAATTAGCTGATACTAAGAGCTCACTCACTACCTAGGAATGCCTGGATGAGAAAACACTGGAGGAAGGTTGAAAGAGTAACAAAGATACAACCTAGAGAATCAAAGAATAAAAATAAATCAATAAAACCATCATCATCATCATCATCATCATCATCATCCCAAATCAAACCTCCAGCCTATCACTAGGCTGTCAAAACCTCCATGTTCTTTTTTTCTTTTTCTTTTTCTTTTTTTTCTTTTTTTTTTTTTGTTGTTGTTGTTGTTGTTGTTGTTGTTGTTGTTGGTCCACCAAGAGGCTCTCAGACTCTATCAAACCCTTTGAGAGAAATAAATGACTAAAAAAGAAGGAGACCAATTTGAGGGTTCCTATTATGATCTAGCGTGTGAGAATTTGCAGGTCTGGGTGCTTCTGGCCTCCCCAAGAAGTGTCACATCACAACCAAAGAGGGGGGGGGGTTACCTTTATGTAGACTGAACTTTGTAGAGGGTGTGTCAGACCACTCCATCTGAAGCAACAAGCAGGATCAGAGAAAGTGATCTCATCCTAAGGACTTTGATTAGCATTAATTTTCTCCCTCTAGTTGATCGACTCATAATCCAATGTTGATGGTTCTTGCACCCCCCCCCCCCCAGTGTGACTCTCAGAGGAGGGCTTTTGAACCTTTGGATGAGCTAGTACCCACCAAGACATTCATCATGGTCACATACACTCCTGTCCCCACTACACAAGTCCATCTCACAAGCCATTTGAGTCCTCCTGGGCACTTTCTTACCTACCAGTCCTGGCTCATCGCCTGCTTTTCTTCCACTCAGGCTGGATCAAGCAGGCGCTTGAGATCATGATTTCCAAGCAAAATCATGCCACCAGTCATGTTGGCTGAACAGGCTGCTCTTTTCAGCCGGTCCAGAGATCTGGTGTACCTTCATACCCATCCTCAACCTATCCAACATTCTCCTTCCCAAAAGATAAACAATTTTTTTTTTTCTATTTCATTCTTAATTATTTATTTATTTTTGCTTCTTTAATTGATCAAAGTTTATTGAACATCTAGTAAAAACAGTTAACACCATCTAATGGCTTCTTCTTCTTCTTTATTTCTTTGGCTCAAAAACTACAGTGGTTGCTTGACATGTCCACTGAGCTTATGACACTTGTTGGTTGAACTGGGCAGATTCTCAAGATGCCTTTGAACCCTTGATGAAAGGCATCAGTCCTATTGATGACTGGTCATGAATGGCTTGAGTTCTAGGGGGTCTGGATGGATGGTCATGGGACCTTCCTCAGCTGATCAAACTGGATGTGGCTCACTGATCAGCTGGACTTGTTTACAAGCAACAGGAGTATAGAAACCTCTTGAACAACCACCTCCTTACTCCTCATAGGGCAGAATGAGGCCTTCTTTCAAACATAAACCCACCACCACCAAGAAAATCAAAAAAATCTAGAGTTATGCCAAGACCTTCCTAGAAAGTTGACATCCCCCCCCCCTTAAGTGGCTGGATATACATACCCAGGTACCTACCACAATCCCAGCCAAGAGTTCCTTTTTTTTTCTTTGGGGGGGGGGGGGGGGAAGCTAACTTGAGTTATCCTGGCACTTTGCCTAATCCTCTACCTTGCTCATCAACTGCTCTGGTGTAGATGTCATTAGCTTCCTGGGATCCACTACCCTGGTTCCTCGAACCTGATACTTATCACCCAAGGCTGTTTGAATGGTGTCCAGGGTGACCTAACGGTTTTTGGTGGCAGCTACCGACAGGCCTTACAAGAGAGAATGTTGAGGATGAGAGTTGATGATGATGAGTTTTAGTTGAGTCAAGGTTGGCTTGTCAAGAGTTTGACAGGTTCGCTCGATCGGTTAGTTCCTTAACATGATCTCAGGGTACATATGGGGGTCTTGGAGGGAGGAGCTTGGCCAAAGATTCACTCCCAACCAATAGACCGCAATTGTGGACTGAATGACAGCTTTTGCCGTTCGAGGGGAGATTGTTGAAATACTCTAGAGGATACATGCCATCATTGATGATGTCGGTTGAAGAAAAAGAGGAAGTTTTTTTTTTTTTTTTGTTTTCTTTTGAGAAGACAGAAGTGCTGTCAACGTGGGGAAGAGAATGAGTTAGGAATGTACGAGCTCATGATGAATAGGGAAGCTACTTGAACAACAGCCTAGGGAGAGTAAAGGAACAGAGTCTGATTGCTGTATGTGTATTGGTCGTAGATAGATGCTCGTTTGAGGCTAACGGATAACAATAGAAAAGAATGTGAAGAGAAGGGAGAAAGGATTGTGGATCCAACTGCAAACTAGACTACGACATGAGGGCGTGGGGAGTCTTGGGAAGAATTGGGATCAAGGTTTGAGTGGAAGCGGGGCGGTGTTGAGAGGATGGCCTGGTGGGTGTCATGATCAGCTCTCAAGTTTTTGATTTGATTTGAGATGGGATAGGATGGGATGGGATCGGATGGGATGGGTGGCTGCATGTGTGTGTGGCTGTATGTGTATGTGTGTATGTGTGTGTGTGTGTGTGTGTGTGTGTGTGTGTGTGTGTGTGTGTGTGTGTGTATGCGTATGCGTTGACGTCATTCATGCTCTCATTAAGCTGCTGACTTGAGTTGCGGTGACTCGTCGATCGACGTCGATGGTTCTGGTGGATTATGTACATAAATCCGTTCACATATTAATTTATGACCATCCTCATCACAGCCACAGTCTGAGTGACAGTCTCAGTGACAGTCTCAGTGACAGTCTCAGTGACAGTCTCAGTGACAGTCTCAGTGACAGTCTCAGTGACAGTCTCAGTCTCAGACTATCACTACACCCAGCCACACCTCGCTCCAGCCTACGTTCCTCATCTCCCATCGATCGCCATCACGCACGACCTCGAGTCAACTTCCATCTCACTAACTCGATCCTAAGAACAAGAAGAAGACCTCATCCTCCATCACTCACCTCCCAAGATCAGTGACGACTCCACTGATCATATACCATCTACCCTCCCCCTCCCCTGGCGCTCGCTCGCTCGGTGAAAAACTCCATCTCGAAACGCTGCTCGTACCCTCACCATCCAGACTTGGCCTCCTACCACCCACCCTCGTCGAAGTACTTGGTCTCCCATCCAATCCGAAGCTTCAAGATGATCGACGATTGTTGCATCTGTCTCTCGTAAGTCCATCTCTCGAATCCAACAAATCCCCTCGAACCTCCCGTCTTTTCTACCCACCGGCTCGATCCACTAATCCTCCAAAGTCTACCATTATCATACTTAGAATAGGTTGCCCTACCAAAATCAACCCTTCCGGAGGTGACGGCCACGCCAGGATCTGTCCTCGATGTCATAATGGAAGCGTCTTCCAAGCTGAAAGTCGCACTTGGCTCGAGGTATCCATCGATCACCATCTTTCTCCTCTTCGCTCGTCTCCCGATCGGCCGTTGATTCAGCGCTCTCTACTTCACCCTCCTCCTAACCGTCGCGCCCCATACCTCCGAACGACGACGACGTGGCCCCTCTAGATTTGTTTCGTTTCTCTCCTTCCGATGAAGACCAAACAGATTTGGCACTGTAGTATCTGCAGTTCAGTCCCTCCGTTTCGTTCAGCTTCAATATTCGATCTATCCGTCCGTCGTTCTCACCGTCTTGTTCCATCGATCATCTTCACTCGATTGATTATTTTCACCCAAGCAAGTTTACCCGGTGGCTATCGTTGACATGATCGAGTTCGTTCTTCCATAGGTTGGCAGGCTGAGCTGGGCACTTTCCAACCCCTCATCGCGAGCACCTTTCCACCCCCGCCTATGCAAGTGTAAATCGAACTTTCCTAGAGCTCGTGATCGACGGGGCTGCTTAAGTTCAGGATATCATGCGATGGATGCTTACTGACTCGATTACGCCTTCTTTTTACTACTACATCCAGTCAACCTACTTACGGTACCCCGATGATGACTCCATACCCAGCCCCATTCAATCCGCCCCCACACCCTCCTGCCCAAGCATAAGAAATTTATAACAACTCGCATCATTCAAGGGAGAATGTAAACCTTCAGTTAATCACTTGTCTCAATAGCCATCCGTACACCTGCTCCAATTCGGATTCCTCTACCTCCTTCGCCCAAACACGCTCAGGGTTATATTTTATCTTATCGTTTTTCTTGGCTGGCGCCATTAAACTGGCTGGAGAGCAATCCTTTGGTGTCGGAGATCTGCTTACGTGTCAATTTTATCTTTCTTTGGTGGGTCCTGCCGAGACGCAACTCAGCGGGCATAGCATAGCTTACAACAGCCCCGTCAAGGTTTCTAGCTGACACCCCCATCCGTATTCAACTCGAGTTTATCGGACATCTGTCTTATGATTTTGTGAGCCCATCGCGCAAGACCTGTATCAAGATCATTTCTCATCTGTAACTCATCGATACCACGGATCTGTCGAATGCCTTCAACCCTTCCGTCTTGTACTCACCCTTATCAGATCATGTGAAAGCGGGGTGTCGTCTTTCGTTCTTGTGATGAAGAATGTTTTCTCGAACCTATGATCTCATCTTCTTGACTCTTGGGAAAGTTTGGAAGATATCCTATACACGCATGCTTGTTTTTCTTCTTCGGATCGGATCGGTTTAGAGAAGCTTTTTTTGTTTTAATTGGTTTAAGCGACCGTGGAACTCTCGATCCCAAGCGTCACTGCCGTGGGTGCTGATCCCCAGCCGATTGGGATCTCTCCCCGGAATCTTCAGGAGTGGGAAGCCAAGTCGAGGAGGAGGTCCACCCGGGGGGGGGAGGCCAGTTTTATCTTGTTGATGTTTCAACGACTTGGGTGGTGTTTTTTTTAAAAAAAAAAGCTTGGGAGGGCATCGAGATGTCAGTCATTGGATCTACTCGAGAGAGAGAGACAGAGAGAGAGAGAGAGAGAGAGAGAGAGAGAGAGAGAGAGAGAGAGCGATAGGAAGAGTATGAAAGTCAGAGCGGGGCGGCGCGGTAGGGTGTGTGTCCATCAGTGTGCCGGGTTGCACAAGGCTCGCACCCCGTCCGGCCTGTCCTCGTGCCGGACTGCAGGCTACCGTCCGGCGGCCGACCTCGCCCTCGACGGTCCCGACGCCACATCGAGCGATCGATCGACTCGACCTTCACGGTGCACCCACCTCCCCCGGCGTGAGCGATGCAGGCATACAAGGACGCGTCGGCTGGCTTGCGCGTCCACCATCCCCTCCATCCGTCCGTTTATGTATTTAATCCTGGTCGAGCGAAATCCTCGGCACGATCTGCCTCTTGACCTAGCTATCTTGATTTTCTTTTTTCTTTTTTCTTTTTCTTTTTCTTTTTCTTTTTCTTTTGGCTGCGGCCGAAGCGTGGCTGACGGGAGGCAAGCGAGGCAGGTGTGGTATGTGAATGTACGGTACGTACGTAACGTAACGTACGTACGTACAGTGGGGTAGACAGAAATCATGGGACCGATCGAATGACATATTTACGTATCATGCCGAACCTTACGTTGGCTCCTGCCCAGGTCTGTCTAGGGGGTTTTGTTGCCTCGGTCTGTGCCATTTTATCGCGCCAGATCCCCGCCCTCCCCCCCCCCCCCCCAAAAAAAAAGGGGCTGTGATAAATTTGCGACCCAACACGACCCGTAGACGACCCATTCGAGTTGCGTGGGGCCTCCCACGACCCACAGAGCTCTGAACGGCCGCTCATGTCTCAGATCGGTCATGAGCCATGCATGCCACACGACCCATTTTGAGGTGTGGCATGCCAGTCATGACTCCAGGGTTGTGAGCCAAAAAAAAAAAAAAAATAACTAAAATCAAAAAAAAAAAAAGGTCCTCTTAATGCTTGAAACGACCTTTCATTTTTTCTCATCTATTTCAACTTTGTTCCTCAGACCATGAGTGAGCATGTCCAAATCCATCGATCGATTTGCATCGATAATTGAAACAAACCAAATAGTCTATTATCAATCTCTTCAAAGGGAGAGAACACAAGTTTGAAAAAATCAAATCCAAAAGGAAAATCAGTAGAGAAATTGTTGAAACAACCCCTCCCCCCTCGAAAAAAAAAAAAAACCAAATGGGGCTTTGGGTAAGGGTAAGGCTAAGGATGATGAAATGATGGGGTGGAAGGGAGAGATGACTATTCATCCTTCAAGAAATACAAGGTTGAAATCAAAAGAAGTAAAGGACTGGAGGAGGGGAACTTGAAGGATAAGGTTTGAGATTGATGGTTCAAATCGAATCTTGAGTCGACTAAGAAGCAATCATGAGTTCAATGGATGCAAGAGGGGGGCAAAACTGAGGGGATGATCTGGAAGGCTGTGGGTGGGTAAACACTATCTTTGGCTTGAATATCTGTTGCTGGTCGTGAGTACAAGCATGAAGAGATCATCATTTGAATAGTGAAAAAAAGGAAAGAGCTGGGTTTTGTTGGGTGGGTGGGGGCAGAGTGATGAAGAGTGAGGCCAGTTAGCTCTTGGGGGTGAATGGAGGATCTAGAGGGGTTCAATATGGTGATGGTCGTTGTGGGTCATCTCGAAGGTGTCGTTTATGGTGGCATGATGGATTCATCAAGGGTCAGACAGAGCAGGATTCAAGAATCCTTGGGAGACCCAGAAACGTCCTCGGTTCAAGACCCTCAACCGATTCTAGAAATAGGAATATAGTAAGTCGTGTTTGAGAGAGAGAGAAAAAAAAAAAAAAAAAAACGAGATGATATGTGCGAACGGGGTCAGAAGTGCGTTTGTTGATGAATTTGTTTCAAAAAAAAAAAAAAAAAAAAAAAAAAAGAGCATTCTTGTAGCAACATCAGCTTGGCTGAGAGGTACAATCTTCTCTCTCATAGCAGAGGAGTACCGCTCAGAAAGGGGCTGGGATCATTTGAGGAGCTCTATGGGTTTGATGTCCAAATTGTTGAGCACTACCCCCTTCAACCCCCGGGGGGTTGCAAACTACTTCTTCAAGACCTATTTTTTGGGTTGCAAACAAGTAGTACGCAACCCCCCCCCCCCCCCGGGGGGGAGGGGGGGGGTTGCATGAGTCCTGAACGGTTTTGGTTGAAACCCTCTGAGTTGTGAACCTCTGTTTGAAACTGTTTGAGTCATGAAGCTCTGTTCATGACTCAAACAGGTTGTGAGTTCATCACTTCCCCTCAACCCCCCCAAAAAACAGTATCCCACCAATTGGATCAAATCTTTGCAGCCCCCCAATTCCCTCACCCTATGATTTTTTTTTTTTCTTTCTTCTCTTTCCTACTATTTTTCAGAAAAAAAAAAAAAAAGGGGGGGGTGTGTGTGTGGAAATTGATTGTTTTGCAAAAGTGGAGTCAATGTCCAAAGACATAACACCATCTCATCATGCAATCATGCAAGCCTACCTTCAATCACTTCCGGCCACTGCTGATATCAACCATAACTTTTGAGACGGGCATGACTGAATCCAATGAGGAGAACTCCCAAGATCATATAGATGTCAGTCATCGTCTCTCTCTTAGAGATATAAATAAATAGAATCATGAGTTAGTTTGATGGACTATGTAAGATCAACCCTAAAAATTCAACCTTTGAAGAATTTCAACAAATTGTTTTAGCAGCTCACAATGGTGAATGGATCAAAATATCCTCTATGATTTCCAAGGCTGGAACTGTGGGTATTCCTCAAATCAACTGGATTTTTTTTTTATAATCAAGTGTTAGTCATACATGAAGTCTTGACAAGTTTCTCTTAAGAATGATAACAAATACTCAAGATGGATTTCAAAAATAATGTCCCAGGAGTTGATACTTATACTTGCTGGGGTCTCCTCCCTTCTCCAAAAAAAAAAAAAAAAAAAAAAAAAAAAAAACACCAAAAGAATTTTTTAACAAGGCTCAAAAGAAAAAAATTTGATTACTAAAACAAATATGCATTTAAACTCCCAAGAAAACAAATTAAGACACATGAGATTGACTTCTTCCAACTAGGAAGATGGATCAGAAGCCAAACCCAACATTGATGACCACAAGATTCAGATGAAAAAGGTTTGCAACATGTACATGGTCAACAATCAGTAAGATTGTTTCCATCTGGCCTTTCCACATCCCTTGGACCCAAAAAAGTCTATTCTACAGACTGCTGGTAAGGTTCACAGTTGGGAAGATGCTCTGGTAAGTTGTGTTTTTTTTTTCTTGTGATCAGTTTGAATCTTCCCTTTCAAAAAGAGTAGTGCTAGCCATTCAACTTTTAAGGTTTCTTGGAAGGCAGGAGTCTCTTTAAATTACCCACCAAGCAAGCTGAAACATCTCAACTTTAAAACAATAATAATAATAATAGTAACCTGTCCAACAAGCCCCCAGGCCAACCCCAACATTTTTTGATTCTTGATCTCCTATTTGCTTGGAAACCATACCAACCAAATCCCAACTGAGGCTTCTCATAATTACTCATCCCATGAAGGGTACCACCATGCTGATTTGATTTGGAATTATTTCCAGTGGATCAGAATTCAGGGCAATGTAGAAGAGATCTTACAATTCTTAGAGGCAAATGAAATTGATTCTTATAAACTTTTAAAGTCACAAAATCTCTCCAATACCAATTTGAAGTCTCTTGGATTAAAAATTAGCATCATAGACCATCAATATCAAAAAGTATTTGTGAGATCTTGAACCTTGATCTTATGAAATTTTCCAGCCATTTGTCTTCTTGTTTTTTCTATTTATCTCATCTCTGTGACTTGAACAAAATTAAAGAACAAGATATTTAGCAATTCTAAAAATATCTCAACATGGCTCTAAGATTGGAGGCCTGGATTGAGAGAAAAGAATCCCTGGTTAGGGATATCTGCTGAACCATCCCCTGCATCTTTGCACCCCAAAGTTGTGTGGTGCATACATCTAAACTTTTTTCAATTGAAACCCCTCCCCAAACATTTCTTGATGATGCTTGCAGGTGGTATGCTACACCTTCATCCCCCATTTCCGCACTAATTTTTGCTTGAAACTTCCTGTATCCACCATTGATGCTTCTTCTCCAATAAATCAATTGCAGAAACCCTGATGAGTCATGAGACTAATGTTTATTTTAAAATATCTGACAGCATCAATTATGCAATCATTGGACTCAAAAACTAGAGAGACTTTGGAAAAATAACAAAAAATTATATTGAGACTGAGGAAAAATTAAAGTTAAAATTATAGTTTGAAATATTACAGAAAATCATTTAGGAATTGGCTGAATCATAAGTATTATCAATGAAAGAATAGCCATCATGAAAATATAATCTCTCACATAGAATTTGAGTTATGAGTTTCACAGTGAGCTTGTGAATGGAACTGATCTCATCAGATGAGGGCACAATCAGTTGAATTTGAAGGAGATGAGACTGGATTACCAAAAAGCACAATTTTATTGAGTTCAAATCAGGGAATTAAGGTGGGAGGTAAACAACCTTTGATCAGGCATTGATACACAATCTGTTGATTCCCCCCCCCACACACACAGATTTTGTATCTTGAGATTTTCACATACCATAATGCTGTTGAAATTGGGGTACCACTTCATTCTTGGGAGCTCCAATACATGAAAAAAAAAGCTTTGAAAAAACATCTTACTGGAATTGTTAATCTTTTAATGAAAGCTGAAAGACATACCAGGTGCCACTTCAGGAAATTTTCAAAGTATTTGCAACTTAACAATTTGCTAAAAGAATTCTGAGCAATTAATCAATACACAGATATAGCTGGTACCAAGCTTTAATGGACTGAGTTGATTTTGTATTGGTAATTTTAGGCAGGTTGAACTTTTGATGATTGATAAAATTTGTGTAATAAATCCCTACTGCAGATATCACTCTCATCTATTTTGGATGAGAAACAAAAATTTAGAGTGGGAGAAGACCTTTGAAACAACAACAAGGAGTTATTGTGAAAACCAGAGATTCTGCTTGGATTGAAGACATCTTGGGCAATAGATCCATACTCTTCAACCAAATATTTGGGAACACTGAATCTGGTTGCTTTCTTCAATTTTATTCCAATAGATTTTTGAAGAGTTTTGTGAATTTTTTCTTTGAAAACCAGTGCTCCAGTGTTGTCAGAGAAATTTTATCTGATCTCATCCAAAAAATAAAATCCAGCTTGATTTGAAACAAAGAGAATATAAACACCCTTTCCTCATTGGTGAGTTCTTGAGGTCAACCCAGTTGTTTGTATTCAGTAGGATCTTGGATTAATCCACAATTAATCTCATAAAATTTCATCCAATGGTTGAAAGGTTGGAAAGGAACCTTTTCACCCAAAGCCAATTGGATCAAATCAAATGAATAATCTTTTAACTCCATTCAGTACGCTGATGATTTCACCCCCAAATTATAATGTCAAAAATCCATCCTGAAACTTCCACCCCCCCCCCCAAAAAAAAAGAAAAACATAAAGAAAACAAAAAAATATCATTTGGATTGGACTGGAGGACTTAAAATTCAAAGGTTCTAAAAAACAACTTACTGATTTATTATTGAAGGATTTTTTGGGCTTTGAGGGGGATTGAATCAAGTAAAAAAATTCAAGTGGGATTTGATTCCAATCAGAGGTGAAATAGGGGGGCTTCAAAAATTTGATCCAATTGGATGTTTTTTTTTTTTTTTTTTTTTTTTTTTTTTTTGGAATGTGGTGCAATCAAATGGCCAAAACCAAGGGCAAAAAAAACCCCTGAAAGATTTGGGAAGAAACTCAAATAAGGCTTGGGAAAATATTTTTTGTTTTCTTAAAGTGAATTTTTTCAAGTTGCATTGCACACTATGAATATCCAGAAAAGCATACAAGAACTCCCTGAAGGCTAGGGGTGAAAGTGGAACAAAGAAAAGCCTTGGGGGAGCATGATTAGGTCAACAATTTGTGGAGAGTACAAAGCTAAGAACAAGAAGTGGGGGAAGACATTGCACAGAGGGATTTTAACACCTCAATCCCCTCATATCATGTGCCACCTGCCTTTCATAACCAATGGTTTGCCTGGGTTAGTACAATATTTTTCTCTAAACCATGAAAATCATGGGTAATTATAGGTTAATCTCAAATCCTATAAGCTGGCCTAACCCATAGAAAATCCAGTCCATGGAATGGTATGGGTAAGGAAGAGCTCTACTATATATATATATATATTGATTTATTTCTTTTTCAGAATTGGAAGGTGATTGATTCAAACAAAAATCCTGAATATTTTGGCCACCAACATCATCATCATATTCAAAAGTAGAGGTAGATCAATGGTTGAACAATTATAATAATCAAAAGTAAACCCCTTTCACACTTCTTCATGGGCTTTGTGTATGCACATCCTTTGAGGTTCCTGGGTGTGTGTCCACTTATTTAAAACAAAAAATACTCTCAAGAATTTTGACTTGCCCTTTATTTATTTACATATTTCAAAAAAAAAGAAAAAAAATAAAAAACAGAGACCCTCTCAAGCAAAGTTTGCTATCCAGCATCTTCTCCTTCTTTTATTCTTTGCACTCTTCTTTTCTCTCTCTTGATTCTGGCATTTGTGACACATATTCCTTAGCATTCATGAGACTTGTCTCCTTGCAAATCTCAATTGTTGATCTCTTCAGTCTCACTCTGACAAAGAGGGTTTTTGGTGAGTTTTGTTGATTGTGCGTCTGTGCAAACATATTATAAAGGGTTTAAAACTACACATAATTATATATATACACATAGATAGAGAGAGAGATAGCAGGTTTGAAGGGAAGGAATATATTTATGTAGAATAGAGTCTTTCCTTCCAAAATTTGGGGACTGATTGGGATTTGATAGTTTGGATTGGGAATAGAAAATGGGTTAATTGGAAGAATGTGAGCAATTAGAATTTTTGTTTTTTCAAAATAAAATTTTCAATTAAATCAGCATCAAGCTAGAAAAATAAAATTTAATTTATTAATAGAGGATTCAGTCAAAAAAAAAAAATTAGATTTCAAAACCCATTGGTTTCTTGGATAAATAATAGCATATAAAACCTGATTGTACGCAAAACTTATCAGTTTAAAATGAAATCAGATTGCCAGTTGTATGAGTGACCACTTATACTCATGTTGAGTGACTCAATGTTCTCCTAGAAATTCCTACATATGATAACTGACCATGACTGAACTCTAAAACTTACAGATAAATAACAAGGTTTGAAGTTGAGTGAGCTTGAGATTTTTTGCTTTTTGATGAGAAAACTGGAAAATGTTTACAAAAATTTGGATGTTGAAAAGGGGGAGGCTGTTTTGATTAGTTTCAGTGATCAAGGGGCCCCTGGGAATGGAAAACATCCTTCCTACTGATGTACCAGTTGAGATCTTGAGAATTCTTTTAAAAAAACTAGATTCCAAATCCAACAACAATCAAGCAATTTTTCATTGCAAACACCAATTTTATGATCCTTTCTCCTCAAAATGATCATTGGGACACCAAATCTCAAAGTTGAGTTATGAGGAGAAAATTTTGTAAAGAAATAATCACCATAAAAAAAGAGGCTGCACCTGCCAGCAGGTGTAGCACCTGAAACTTGTTTTGGTTCAGTTTTGACTTTGAGAAAAATATGTTTCTGACTTGAGTAGGAACCTGAGAAAATTTTTTTGTACCAGTTCTAAATTATTCCAAGGTAATTCTAATGCATGCATGGAATACAGAAGATATAGAATTATTGGGAATTTCAATTCTATGTCATGAACAAATTTGAGTATACCATCCAGAAAAGTGGTTTTATTATGATTGTGTATTAGATTTAATATAATTTTAGTGGTTTATGTCAAATTTTCTTGATTATTAATATTTCAATCAATTTAATTTTCAAAAGGGAAAATAAGATGTTTTGAAAATACTGTTTTTTTTTTCATTTTTTTGAATAAATGTTTTTTTCTTGAAATTTTTGATGCTTTTATGAATTTTCAGTGGAATCATTTATTGCTTGATTGTATTATTTTTTTTATTAGTCATTTTTTCCTGTTAATGATAATTTTATGAATTTTTCAATTTTTATTGCATTGATACAAAATAAAATTGGTTCATTTTCATTTGAACTCAGTTATGGCCTTTTATGTTTTTTATGTTTTTTTATGTTTTTTTATTTTTTTGCTTCTTGTTTTGGAAAATGTTAAATTTGCAACCTCTTAACCCCCATTCACTACATAAAAGGGGTTGAGTGGCGTGATTTGCAACCCATTTTGGGTTCCAAACCATGCAACGCAACCCATTTACCATGAAAAAAAAGGCTGCACCTGCCGGCAAGTGTAGCACCTGGGTTTGTGATTGAAACCTGTTTTGTTTTGTTTGAGGTTCTGCAGTCAAAAATAAAATTGATTTCTGGATGAACTCAGAAGATTCATGCAGAATATTTATATAATGCATAGATTGAATTGAAATTCATTACATAAAAGGAAGGATTGGGAATTCTTCATTTAACTGTAAGACCATACTTTGATTGAACAACTTTTCAGCAGCTATGAATGGAATTGTACATCATGGGCCATGATCTCCAATGGTACAAAGTTCCAAGATGAGAATAATCAAATTTTTAGATAATGATCATTTCAAATAAATGGTGCAAACAAAGATTTCCAATTTGATGTTAGGATTCATGCTTCAGTTTTCTGAGATTGAATCTAATTCCTATTTTTGAATTCTGTACCTTATGCATGTGTTTTAGAAAGATATGTGACACAATATCAAATCCTCTGATTTCATATTTTAACAATATCTAGGACAATAAAAAATTAGTCCATGTGTCTTTTTATATTTCCTCCTGTTTTTTAAGGAATCATCAGTCAGAAAAATCAATAATGACAGTTCTTCAGAAATCATTATTTTTGATATCAACTTACCAAAGAGTAAATTTCCACAACACAATAAAAATCCTTGGAAGTTTGTGCTTTTTTGGCTTCATAAGCCATGATTTCCACAAAACCTAATATTTTGTCTTGATGTATCACATATATTGATCCAACTTCTTGATAAACCATTTGACCATTGAGATAATTGAGGCCAAGGTAGGGATTTCTTGAAGTATAAATTTGTTCAAAAGGAGAAAAGGTTTCAAAAATGAGGAAATAGCTTGCACAGTTTTTTTTTATGAAAGATGGACAATACCTTCCCCATCTCACAAGGGCCTTTATTTTCTGTGGATGAAAAGGAAATATCAGAATTACTTTTATTTTAGCAATGGGGTGTTATGTGATGACCATGGAAGAGCATTGATTTGCAAGGCAACCACTCCAGCTAGTCCCATTGCAAGACATTGTATGTTGATTTATTTTCAATGAAATCTTTTAATTTTTCTTCTTTCAAAACAATCATCTCTTTTTTAGCCCTTGAAACATCACCTGTCTTGGAAGAGTAGAGCAAAATTTGAAGATATGGAAGTTGGTCATAATTGATCCCCAAAACATTTGAGTTGGATCCAATTTAGTCAAACAAGCCTTGAAGTCTGGCCCTTCCAAGGAATCCATTCAAGAGGGAATTATCAAGGAAACCTTAAAATTAAAAAAACAATCAATTTAAAGTGTTCTACCAAGAATCTAATTTTGAGAAATCTGTGTTACCTACATGTATTTTTATTTTTTTTAACCAAGGTAAAGATGTGATTCAGCCTTTCTCCTGACCAACATGAAAATATTGAGGGAGGAACATACAGCCTGATAATCTTAGTCAAATGCTGAGCAAAATGGATTTTTGGCTTGGGTTTGATTTCAGATCCCCAATGAAGCAATAATTCCTCCCAGTAGGCAGAATTACTTCATCAAATTGGCACAACTGGTAATTTGTAAGCTGATGAGACATTACCAAGTTGATGATACCAATAAGTTTAGAAGTAGTGGAGGTAAGTTTTTTCTCCCACAAGCTGTTGGATAAGTTCAAGTTCCATCTTGGAATCGAAACAAGCACTACATGAATGATTTAAAAAACCAACCATTCAGCAGCCTCAGGAGTACCAGCAGCAGGAAAACCTATGTTTCAGGGAAACCTAGTAATCCAAGATAGAAATTTGATTGAATTGGTACCCTCTTGAAGAATTCTGAGCTCTTGAGTAGTAAGGCACAATTCATTTGCTGCAATACTTGTCTCTTCTTTCAACCTGCTTGATTTGGATTGATTTTATCCTCAAAAGTGCAGTAGGAGCTTTCCTGAATGGAGCTTTGATTTCCCTTCCCAGATTAATTTTGGCTTCCTGATTTGCTTCTAATAGATCTACTTGGATTTTTTCCTGGTGAGGTATCTTTTTGCTTGCTTTTTTACTTTTATTGAGGCCCAGATTTACATGATCTGCTTTTGGATTCATTCTCAAGAAGCCTTTGAGAAAATCTTAAAGTTGGTTGAAGGAGTTCAGACGCAGAATTTTCCCAACTTCTTGAGGAGCTTGGAGGATGGAGCCCTGGGATTTCCTGGACTACAAAAATTGGTACAGAAGTTCTATGCTGCATATTTGATGAGCCTTCTTGCTTCTGATTTTCCCAATGTTTAACCTTTTCAATTGGATTAGGAGCAATATCTTCCAGGTTTTTTGAGCAGTTACCTAGAAATTTTAGAACTCTCCTACTGGTGACTCTTTGGGTATTTTCTGGTGACAATTAGCGCTTTTTTTGGATCCAGATTTGAGGCTGCTGACTTGGCTATTGTTACACTTTGTGGGTAAGTGTTTTTCCTTCTTTCCAAATTTTGAAGACTTTGGCCAGCTGTGATTATTCCAAGGTAGGTGATGCTGTAATTGCGTAGCATTCCCAAGATAAAGGCATGAATTGGATCAATTGTTTTCATGTTTTTTGGTTCCCAGTATTGTAGATTTTGGGAAATTGTTTAGCAGGAAACATGCAGCTTGAGAATGCTTGTTTTCTCATTGAATGATTGAGCATTATTCCAATTCTCTGCCCATTTGATGTGATCTTGATTATTTATAAATTGCCAAGTCTCCTTTTTGGTGTTCTGGATATCATTCAGCTTGAGATTAAATTGTTAACAGAAGCTTTTTGCTGAGTGGGATGCAAATCCACCCATTTTATGTAAGGCAGGTGTATCACCAATCAGTGGTAATATGACAGCATGTATTACTCTTATGTCTGGATATTTGTTAGTTTTTGTGAAGAATAATCCTTTCAAAAGATCCAGTAGCTCATAGAAAAGAGGCGTGAGTATATTATTCAGTTTGAATGAGGTGCATTCCTTGGGTTTTGGTGTGAAGCCATACACAAAAATATTGTGTGGCTTGTAACACACACTAAGTGGAAGATTAAAACATATTAAGAATATTACGCCAAGAGAGATGCTTTTCCCACTGGTCTTGATTCCATGGGGATTCACCCAATAAATATAAATTCCAAAGACAAGGTTCCCTGGTTCTTCTTTGTAAATCTTATTGGTTTGATCCTTGAATTCCTTCCACATAGTTCCATCCAAAATATCACAAAGTTTATTAGGGTTACTGGATTGATGCTCTTGAGGTGCACTGAGTAATTATTCAAAACAAGGGAGAATTAATTGCCTGGAAATCCAATTCTTAAGCAATTGTTACCAAAACTGCTTCAGATAATAAAATTTAGATTTTTTCTTGTCTTATTTCCAAAGTTTGGATCCACATGTAACAGGCTCCCCAGATATTGAATTAACTACATTATGGGATGTTGGATAATGACTGTGTTGTTGAATTTATTCACCAGTTTGGGTTTCTGAAGAAGAAAGTAATTCATTCAAAGGATAAAGTTGGTAACAATTTTCAAAAAAGAAATTTTCCACTAGATCATTTGCAATTGAAAATATTTTTTTCAATGTTGCAAGACTTTTGGGTATTTCTGCTGAATAGTTGGGCTGGCCACTGGGAATTGAGTTAATGCCAATTTTCTTATGTCCCATCTTAATGTATTTCTGAGATGCATGGTCACCAATGTTTTCCTCAATAATTTGGTGAAATATTTGGAGTGATGAGATCAGGGCACTGTGGTGTTGCTATATAGCCTTGGATTGGGAACATGGTTGCGGCCTGTGCACTCAGAATTTGGTAGGTTGGCCTCAGCAGTTGGTTTCTGCGTGGTCTCATAAGCAGCCACTGCGGGCCCAGGAGTATGGGCCATGGGGCTCAGCACACCAGGTGCAGGTTGGACTTAATTGGGTGCGGTGGGCAGCAATCCACTTGGATGTTACGGACCTAGGAATGGAGTCAACCCAACCAAGTTTTCAGAGCGGCTAGTTTGGGGAGGTAAGATCAGGGCAACTGCAGAAGTTATACAAGGTGGGTGGGCACGTGCAAGCGTGGACAAACCTGCAGGTACTGGAAGAATCAAGATGGCGTGTTGGGCAGATACAGAAAACAAGCGGAGAGGACACGTGCAAGTGCAGGCCAATCCGCAGGAACAGGGGAATCACGTGGCGCGCCAGGCGGGAGGATCTGAGTAGGGAATGACGGAGGACTGTGTCATGAGAAGGACAAACTGGATGTGTGTAATGGTAGGCAGTCTGGATATGGGTTAGGGTTAGGCTAGGGTTCTGGTTTCTAGGGTTTCTTTTCCTATTTGTTTTTGGGCTGTCATTGCCTTTCTACTTAGGTTAGGGTTGAGAGTGAGTACATAAAGTCCGCACTATTGGCTCCGGGTTGGAAGGGGGAGGAGACCACCATACACCAACAGGACATGGAAAAGGGAAGGGAAGGAAAAAAACCTCTTTTACCCTTTAAAACTCTCTCTCTATCTCTCTTGCTCTCTCACCTTAAGGGCACATCCTCATCCTTACAGAAGCTAGGACCACTAGCTTCCAAACCTTGGGACAACTTGGAGATTATCCTTACTCTTTTTTCCACATCTGGGGGTCTGGCCAGGAAGTAAATTTTTGTTCTTTGTCTCTCAAAGGAAAAGTGGTGTGCTGTCCATGGTGTCCGCCAAGGGTCTCAGCACTCCAACCCCCCCTCTCTCTCTCCCCTTCCCCCCCAGCTGCCTGAAGCACCAGCATGAAACCACCAGTTTGCATCAGGCTGAAGGACTACCCTAATATCCTGTTCAACACTGCAGATGTAGAATGATTCATTGCACAATATGAAGGGATTGCCAACTCCAAGGGTGCATCAGACTCAGATAAGGGGTTTCTTGTTCTTGGACAATTAAAAACTTTGGGATTTGGAATAGATGAAAGGCTATGGAAATATTGATTGGAAAACACTGACAGGGGAGATCTTGGCACATTGGGGGAGGCCTGGAACCTAGTTCTGGGAAAGTGACCTCAAGCAGGTGGTGTTGGAAGTGGGAGTGCGCGGTGCAGTCTGGACGCAGGCAGAGCTGGAGGACTACACGGTGGACTTTGATTGGATTTACCACTATCTGTGGGAGAACAATGTGGTCGCGTGCCAGACAGGAGCAATGAAGAGGGCATTCTTGGCTGGCCTCAACCCCCAGAATCAGGCATGGGTACAGCGGCATTTGTAAAATAAGGATCTGGTTAAGAGGTTTGTGGATGGAAGCATCATGATTCTCCCCAACCTGGCAATCATTCACTGGGTTGCAAAGAGGGAAATTGAGTTGGAGGAGCTTATGGAGGACACAGGAAGAGCACCTTCAAAGGGGATAATGGGGCCAACTTCTCACTCTTTGGCGGCTTTGGTACAAATACAAGCCACATATCTGTCTGCTTCAGAAAGTACCCTGGCACTGCAACCCTTAGCAGCCCTGCCAGAATTACACAAGGTTGCGGAACAGCAAAAGGAATTACCAATTAACCTCAATTGGATGCTGCAAGTGCATGCAGAACGTCAGAATTGGGGAAGGGAGGCTTAAGAGGTAAGGGCTCTGGCAACATACGCAGAGGTTTTCATGGAAGGGATGGATGCAGATGCAGAGGAACCACCACTTGTAGAACCAGAGCCAGTTGCGTGCAGACTGGACGTGGAAAGACAACCAGTAAATGACAGGGTTCAGGCAGCAAAGGGTTGCGCTCCCACCGCAATTGCAAGGAGGGAAACAAAGGAGGAGGTTCCAATTCCCTCATCCTTAAGGGAATTGGTGGAGGTGGCTCCAGTTGTTTTTGATGACATGGTTCAGGCAGAAAAGGATTGCGCTCAGGAGCAGACCTCCTTGGCTTCACAGTGAGTTGACAGGGTACGGGCAGAAGATGCATGCAAATGGCACAAGCCAATCACAGGAAGGAAGGTGTGGCCAATGGCCAACACGTTGGCATTGAAATGGCGGACGGTTTGAGATTTTCACAAGGGGATTGCAGACTGGACGGGAAGGAAAGCGGTGTTGACGGGACGGTTAAGGAAAAGGCTGAAGTTTTAGGGGGGGTTGTTGACCCCAATGGGTGCACAGTGGCACTTACAATGAAGGACATATCCAAATGGACAGTCAAGACAATGCTCTTCCGCCATGGGCAGTGTGGGGTTGGGTGAGGCCATGCGGAGCTTGTTCCCAGAGGCTTTTTGATGACAGCAAACCACTGGGGAAAGCTGCCAAGCTTGGGGGAGGGATGCTGGTGCTGGAAGGGAAAGCCTTTTTTGGTGAGGGGGTGCTCTAGCCGGTTCACATCCAGAAAAACTAGACACCCCAGAATATTTGTTTACTTGATTCTCTGACTGGATTGGGTTTTTGGATTGGTACTGGATTTGGTTTATAATTGTTTCAGGAACGCGGGCGCAGTGCAATTGGGGTTCCATATACGCAAGGAAAAGCCCTGCAGATGGGGATGCGGGAAAAAGAGAAATATAAGCCCAATGTAGGGGGTGGGGGATGCCTTGAAAAAAAAATCTCTCTGTTTCTTTTTTTTATCTTTCTTTCTCTCTTTTATTTTACTTTCTTGCATAGGCACAGATCAGGAATGTGGATGGGGAAAATTTTTGTTTGGTAAGGGGGTGCACTAGCCGGTTCACAGACAGAACAACTAGGCACCCCAGAATGTCCATTCTCTGGTGTCTCTTCTCTCTCTTAGGTGTTGTGTGCGCACACTGGTGTTTGGTCATTGTGTTTGTTGCAGATTGGGTACAGGGAACTGTGTGGCAGTCCATCTGGGGTGGTCCAGGTACCTTTCCAAAAAGCATTGGTGGTATGGGATGTGGATCTTGGTATTTTTTTCTCTCAGGCTCACGCGCGGAGGGGGATTCAGTTGTTTCTCACACAGATCAAGGATTTTCTCTCAGGCTCATGCGCAAACATAGGTTTTTCTCACTCATGATCATTCATTGCAACTGGTGTGGGCAAAAGTCAATTTTCTTTTGAATTTACATACAGAGACACACAGATAGATACAAGGAAAGGAAGGGAAAAGGGGAGGGGGAAATAAGCCTAAATCAAGTCCATGACTTCCACCATCTACAACCATGCCGCTTCCAGTAGTCCGCAGAAGGCGGCCAGCACCTTGCGCTGGGAGTCAGCTCCATGGGCCCCTGGAGCCAAAAGAAATAGCCAGAGGAGATTGTCTGACTGGGCTTCAAAGTCCTGAAAATGCGCCTCCCTTAGCGCTATTCTGGTGGGGATGACTGGGATCTCTTGCAAAGCCAGTGGAGAAGATGAAATAAAGACCCACTCTGGGGACGCAGGAGTCAAAAGCACAGCCTTTGGGCTCCTGAGACAATCCTAGGGCGGGGGATGGAGACAACAGAGGAGCTGTGTTTTGTGCAAATAGTTTCTCCATGCGCGGGTCTGTTTGGCCCCAGTTGACATGGACCCAGTCAGCCCAGTGACGGAGGGCTGCTTGCCAGTCCATGGTATTCCAAAAGTCCTCCTTGCGCAACAGTCCAGCAAAACAGAAGGGGGAGGCCAAGTTGCGGCTTTCAGCAGAGGTTTGAGGAGGCAGAGCTTGCAGGCAGCAGGAGGATGGCAAGCCAGGAAGAGTCCAATATCCTTCCAAAATTTAGCCATTGCTCAAAACCACAAACAAGTTTCAGTGGGCCCTCTTGTGCAGAATTGGGCCAGGAAAAGCTTGGGGCATGATGTTTCCAAGTGAGAAAAATTGCTGTCCGGTGCAGCAATTGGAAAGGAGTGTGCAGGAGATGCCGTACTGGGCACAGTAGGTACAAGGGGGGACCATGATTGAGAGTAGATCTTGGAAGGGGTGGTATTTTGTGGGTAGGAGGTGTTGGGGGGGGGGGGGGGGGTAGGAAACCTGGAGGACAAGCGCGTTTATGGTTGAGGTAGCAATGGGAAGAACTCTGGCGACAGAACTCAAGTTGGGGGGGTGTGGTGTTGTTAATTAGCCTTGGATTGGGAACTTGGTCATGGCCTGCATGCTGTGGTGGCTATTTATAGACACAAAGGCAAGTAAGCTCAGCAATGGAAATTCAACCCAAAGTGGCTCAGCAGTGGTTTGAATTCCGCAGCACAATAGGCTTGGAAAAGCGCATTGGCAGACTATCTAATCTGGAGTAGGAAAGCCAAGACTCAGCATTGGTGCAGCATGCACTTTCTGTAGCACAATGACAGGAATGGGCCGGAGTTTTACCATTTGAAGACAATGAAAGTGGTTTAATGTATCTACCCCTCTGCAACTATGGATCTACAAGTGTGGAAGCAAGTGATCAAAGCTACGTAGTAGAGACCATGCTTGACTATGGGTTATGCATTGAGGTTGCAGGAATATGGGACAATCAACACTAAAGCTGAGGAGGTGGCGTGCGGGTTGTTGGGGATCCACAGTTATGCCGCATGCGGGATTGGTAGAGGTCTTCTAAGGAAGATTGACTGGGATCTGTCATTAGTTATGCATTGGCGCAACTCAACTGTTAGGAAGATTGGGAACATAATTTCCAGACTTACTGCAAGTAATTGGACTATTGGTGAGGAGGATCAATGTGGAATGCATGGAGGTGGTTAGGAGTAAATTTGTTCTTTTTGTGGTTTAAATTCTTTTAAAGTGTTGATTTTGAGTTTTATATATAAGGGGAACATTTCATTTACAGGAAAGAGGGGGAATCAATCATCTGGGGTTATTGGATGCTATCTTATGGAATATTATCTTAAGAGATTGGCATACAATAAAGGATTGCTTTGAGAGTACTATCTTGCTTAAGTAACTTGGAGTCTTAATAAGAAAAAGTCAAGTGAGGAGCTTGTTGGGGAGTCCGCTTTGTTTTTTTACTGTTACTTCATTGCATGTTAGCTTGAAGTAGTTTCTGGATTAGTGCACAGTAGTTTTGCAGACAGCGGAGAAAAGAGTTTCAAGTGATTCTTAAACGCTGCAGGAAATAGTAACTTTCCTTGCAGAGAAGATTTTATTCAGTTTGCAGAGGTATAGGAGTGAAACTCAAGGGCTAGTGGGCTTTTGGTAACTTGGAGTTGTATTTTTGCAGAGAATTTTACAGACCACACAATCTCTTTCCACAGCGCTCAGCATCTGGTAGTTTGGGCTCAGCAGTTGGGGTGCGCGCAGTCTCAGAAGAAGCCACTGCGGGCCCAGCAGTATGCACCATAGGGCTCAGCACACTGGGTGCGGTGGGCCTTGATCCCCTTGGATGTTACAGACCTAGGAATGTAGTTGGCCTAACCAAATTTTCAGAGCGGCTAATTTAAGGAGGTAAGAGCAGGGCATTTGCAGAGGTTATACAAGCAGGGCAGGCGCGCACAAGCGCAGACCAACCCACGGTTACCTGCAAAATCAATATGGCCCGTTTGGCGGATACAGACAACAAGCGGGGAGGATGCACGCAGGCGTGGGCCAATCTGCAGGAAAAGTGGAATCACGTGGCACGCTGGGTGGATACGGTGTAAGACTCCAAACGGTGCTGAGCTTCAGGAAGTTCTGTGGAGGGGACAGTTGCTTTTTAGGCTGCCATCCTGAGTTTTACAAAAATATTTAAATTTAACCGGGATGAAGGTCCAGAACCTTGTGAATAAGGAATTGATGGAAAGGGATAAATTTGATGGTATTAAGTAGAAATGGAACAAACATTATCTGGGGCAAGATGATGTGGGAAAAGACTTGAAAAAAAAGTTAAAGTTTGTTCAGAGTTCAATAGAACAAGGCAGTTGTACGTAAAAACATCCACAAGCTATTAATTTTGGTTTTAAGCAGAAGATTAGGAAAGATCAACTCAATCCAAACCAACCTTCAGGTTCTCAATGAACCAGCCCAACTCTCCACAATCAAGCGCTTGAAGGGTACCAGATAACTGTGGGTGGCTGTAAAAAACAAAGAAATTTGTTTTATGAAGCTCTAGAAGCAAGGCAATAGTTAATTTCAAAAAGAATAACCCACAACTTCTCAAGGGAATCAAGAGTAGCATGGAAAAAATTCAACTTCAAGGGAAATAAGGGAGGTTTAAAAATACAGGTTTTGAGCTTTGTCAGCTTGATACTTGAAAAGAGCAACCTGTCAAAGCAGATTAAAAATAAATTATAAAATTAAAAGGAGTGAGAAATCCCAAAATATCATTACAAATTTGGATTTCTTGCCAAAAAAAAGGTAGGGTCACTTGCTTACCCCACCCTTGAATTGCAAATACTTATATTTTTAAATAATTTTAAAGGAAAATGACCAACAGACCACGGCACCACTATGGCACCCTTTTTTTGGAAATTTTAATATTTCACATGTTATTTCATGTAAAGGTTTCACACCTAAAATTCACTCAGAATTGAGGTGTTGTGTATATTCTAGGAGTTACAGGCAAATTTGTGTTGTTTCATAGTTCCTGCACACAGTCCCGCATTCATACAGCAGGGGTACACACACCTGAAATTCAATATGTAGGTATCTTTCAAGAAACCTGCATGCAATACGCTGCTGGCTGCGGATAGTGGACTCCGGCACACAGCTGTCAAAACCTGCGCCCGTCAAGAACAAATGCTCATCTCCTGACAGCTAGGTACCGCAAGAAAAGGCTACAACCTGCATGCATACATCATGCATATTTAAAAAGCTGACTGACGGATAGAGGGATGTTGTAAACCACAGAATATTGAATAAAAAATATGAAAATAAAAAACTAAAGCAAATAAATTGTGAGAAACAATAATGAAGGATGTCACATGAATGTGATTGCCAAATCTTGATGAACCACCAAACATGCCAAGAAGTTAACCAAAAAATTATCAAAAATTACCAACAAGTGCAGAAGGTGGCGTAAAATCTACAAATACCCACTTCTACCCATGTCACTCAAAATAAAATAATGCAAAATGATTAAATATGCCTGAACTTTAAAAATAAAAAATTAACATTTAAAAAGTTCCTGATAATTATTTCACATAGAAATATGACACAGGAAAAGCTAGCAAATTGACAGCACCAAAACTACATGCAAAACTAGCCCTGACCAGACTCCTAGCCTGAGCCCACAAGCACAACCCTCTCTATGTGCCCAAGTAGGTCTTACTACCCCAAAAGGTATATAAAACACCCTTTTTGGATGGTTTCTAAACCAAGTAATTTTTAGTAATCAATCAATAACCCTTGCAATCTGTGATCAAGTTTTTATATAAGATAAAAAAGTGATTTATGGCCTCAGTCTGATAGTATAACTGTTAATTCCAACCCCACCATTAATACCATTGAAGAATATCAGCAACATCCCCAACTATTTTCCTGAGACTTCAACCATGAATTTCTGCAAGTTTATTGGAGTGCCTGCTTAAAGTAGTAATTTGTCTCCTCCTTGCTTCCAGGCATAAGTGCTGTGAGACAGCAAGTCCATCCATTCCCCTTGAGTAAACCCCTTTTGAGTAATCACTTAGGACCTCATTGTCCCAAGTTCTTTACATGGTTGAAAAGAACCCCTTGAAGAGAGGTTGTTTCAATAAAGATCCCATTTTTGCATGAACAGTGGCCCCTCTAGAAAAATATATTTTAAACCAATTTTAACCAAACAAAACCCTACAAACTTTGCACTTGCTTTTAACCAATAATTCTGAGCATTTTATGTATTTTCTTGGAATTACTATTGTTCCAACACCAATATCACTTGTTTTAGCTAAAGGAAAGCAAAGTTCCTGGTATCAAAAAGCTGACAAGCTTAAAGAAACCTCTCTGTCAAAGGTTACTGGTTCCAGAAAGACAATCAAACAATTATCAAAACCAGTATGGTCGGAAAAAGGGATCAAGGAGTGGTATAACACACTCAAGAATCCAACCAAATGAATTCTTCTTCAATCAGCAAGGCTATTTTTTGGTGATATGGATAATGCCACAGAGGGGCCAATCAAGGATTTGATTACGGAGGCTCAAGGATCTAAGGGCACTCATAGATATACCCTGGATAAGACGCTCAGATAAAGGGGAAAGGGCCCCATGGATTATTTATTTCTTAAGTGACGGATGAGTTGATGGATTGGTTCCTGGATGATGATGATGGGTCAAAAGTTATGGGAGAGGATGATGATGATGGTGTACTGATGCTGGTTCAAAGGAGGTCGTGATCAACTGCTAGAATTGTTGGATGATTGTCAGCTGGATACTATTCAGAACCAACTGACTAAAGCCCCCAAAAATAAATACAGAAATAATCAATTAAGAAATAAAACCACAACCTGTAATAAATATAAAAATATTATTATAGAAATTTATTTGTGATGCTAATTTAGGTGGGGTCACCCACTGGCACCACCCCCAAAAAGTTACTCCTTCAGGTAGAACCATGGTCCTGTGTACCCTCTGCAACCGCGCAAAGGAGCTACGGCATGCGCTGGCCAGCCGCATACCCTCTGCAACCACACAAAGAAGCCACGGCACGCTTTTTTCCATAGTCCCGCGCGCAGCCGCATAACCTCTGCAACTGCGCAAAGAAGCCACGGCACACTTTCTTCCATAGCCCTGCGCGCAGCCGCATACCCTCTGCAACCGCACAAATAAGCTACAGCATGCGCCCGCCAGCAGCATACCCTCTGAAACTGCGCAAAGGAGCTAAGGCATGCGCCAGCCCTGCAAGCAGTCAAGCAACTAAATTGCGCAAGCCAGAAGTAGTGGCTAGTCTGCAACTACCGCGCGTGGCAGTCGCAACCAGCTCCCGCGTGTAGTTGAGCAACTACGGCGCTTGGCAGTTGATAACAACTCCTGCGGGTAGTCAAGGGACTACTGCGCACAGTGGTTGCTACCTGTCACCAGCCCTGCAGGTATTAGACCAAATACCTTGCGCGGGCTGCTAACAACCAGCCAGACCATTGCGCAAGGCAACCAGCTGGCTCACTGGACAGCCCCCCCTCTCCCAATACGGAAATGGGCTGGAGGGTACCACCTATACACACTACAGCACTTTTACACACCACATTGGGCCCAAAGAGCGCCACCATGCGGTGAGGAATAGTATGAAAACAGATAAACCAACAAAAAATTCAGAAAAATGGGCCCTGTAACCTTTTTAAAACTATATCAAAGGTTGTCATGACCCCTGTAAAAGGGCCTGTATGGTAGGTTTTGACCCAAAAGGGTACATGTTAGTTACTGTAACACCCTGAGAGTGTGTACTAAGGATAAAAAAAGGCCTAGCTTTGTGCTAGATGGCTCAAAAGGTACCAAACACCCATACGACACCCCCCTTGTGTCCCTGGTAACTAAAACTGTACATAACTAAACAGTACTAGGAGTGTACTTTCCAATTAAGTGACTGTAAGACACCCCAATATGGAAAGAAGAGCCTCATACTCAAAATATTCTTGCAGAATGGGGTCCCCAGAGCATGTGTTCAAACCCCTGGCTTCAGGAAGCCATGACTTATATTTAAAAAATATTAATTGAATACTACTTCTTTGGTAGATACAATGAGGTCATTAAGGGTACAGAAACATGTATCAAGCCCCAAGCATGATTACATAGGGCTTCCTTTACCTCTGTAGTGGCCAGAGCAGGTCTAAACAAACACACTGATGGATCCCTGGCCTCAGAACTAGCCTGGAACCCTCCTTTGTCTGGCAAAAAGATTGTACCATGAGGTGACCCAAACAATATAAATAAAGGCTCTTCCCCCAGCCATTTCTAACTTGTTCATCCATTAATATAGTCATTATTGCTTCAGATGTTTTCTTCCTCAAGCTATCAAACCCTTATAAGAAATAATTGTGTGATCCTGGACCACTTTCCAATAAAATTATAGACAAAACTCTTGAATCCTTACTTTTTGGCCAAAATCAATATCCAACCATTCAGCCTGCCTCAGAACCAGCTTCCAGCACCCTGAATCCCTGCATGTTGGTCCATCCATCAAGCATAATTCTGGATCTAGACCTAGTAAGTGATCCTGCTGACTTATACTCTTTTTGTAGGTTCTGCATAACCCAAACCCCAAGGAAATTACACACACCCTTCTGGAAAGGAGTCCTTGTAAACCCCACAGGCACCACAATTGCACCTATATTGTCCTTAAAAGACATATAACTGTGTTCTGGAGGGTTCAAAAACCCCATTAAGGTCTTGGAACCTCCTTTTAAATTCATTTTTATAAATATATAAATAAATTTAACCCTTTTAGCCAAAATATATCCCTGGCATTTTTTAACATTTTTAATATAAATTTTCCATCACCTCTAGTAGCTAGAAGGAGCTAGGTCCTTGGCATCTAGTAGGCTGAAAATGATAGACTGAGGAAAAGCACTTTGATCTTGGGGTCCTCTTAGGTTTGGATTGATTTCCAAAGCTGATCATCATTGAGCTGGCTGGCTGGATTATCTTTGGATTTGGATCTTGATGAGCTGGAATGCAGCTGCAATGGTGGTTAAGCTGATGAGATGATTGATCATTAGAGGATTTCATAGAGACTTGGTTGATGGGGTACCTGGCACTTGGACATTGCAGTATTCCAACACTGCTTGAGGTGGCTTTGTTAATTGAACCAATCCAGAAGGGTCAGTGCTGCTCAATGACTTTGGTTTGTTGTTGTCTTGAGCTGGTTGGTGGTAGACAGTCAGGCAGAGGGGGTTTAGTTGGATGAAAATGATTGTCCAAGTGCGCTCAGCCAAAAGAAATTGGGTACAAAGCACAAAGCAAAGGAGTTGAACACAAGACCTGGGGATTTGGACACCCCAGGGGTACCCTTCCTAGACCGCTATGACAGGGGGTAGTTGGAGAAACAGAAAAAAGAATGGAACACCTGCCAACACATTTTTTTTTTTGCTTGATAGACAGAGAAAAAATCAAAAAATGTTTTTCAAAAAAACTTCCCTGTTACATGAAGTGTTGCAAATTGGTCACTGCATCTCTCCCCAACTTACAGACTGTCCCTAGTCTGCATCTTAAGTTTGAAAATATTAAGAAAGGGAGGAATACAAAGAAAATTGAAACAGAAGAGTGGCCATTCCTTGATCTTGAGAGTGATTGAAAAATTGAAAAATATCTTGATCCATCCCAAAAGAGCTCTAGAAGTGGTAGAGAAAAAACATGGAGGGCCTCCCAGGTGCTCACGTATGTGGAATAAAGTAGAGTTTTACAAAAAAAATGCAGAAAATAAACCTGGTCATGCACAATTGGGAGGACTTACTTCTGGGATAAGTTGCCTCCACAACAATGAAACTTCTTGAATTGATCAGCAGGGAACCTTCTGGCCAACTGAGTACCTTCCATTTCTTCCAAAAAATAAGATCCACCTTTAACTTGGAAAACCACCCAATAACAATTTTTCCAGCGGTTTGAGAAAATCTTTCCCCACTGATTCTCCAAGGATCAATTATAAGCTAAAACTAGATCACCAGTATTTAAGGGATCCCCAATTTGATTTAGGTGCTTATCTTCCCAATACTGGAACAGTTGTTCTCTTGATTCCATCATCTTCTGATAAGCTTCATCACAAACATCTTAACTTTGCTCCAGTTGCTTAGATGTAGCAACTAATAGATCAGTGGTTGAGGACACCTCTTCCAAAGAGATACCCAAGAAGGATTCCGTTTCCAGATCCAAAGGAAGAACTGCTTTTTGACAAAAGATGATTTCATAATGTGAGTAGCCAGTGGTCTGTTTGTCTGAGATTCAATCAGAGAAGAGAACAAGAGGAAGAAATTTGCAACAATTTTTGCCACTTTCACCAGAAAGTTTAAAAATTGCAGCCTTCAAAGGAGCATGGCCTTTTTCCACCATGCCTTGGCCTTTAGGATAATAAGGAGTAGTACCTCTATGTTTTCCAGGAAGAGATTGGATCATTTTAGCAAGTTTTCCACCAAATTCAGAGCCACCATCAGTAGAGTAAGATTGGACTAAACCATAACACATCATCCAAGTCTCATAGAGGAAGGCTGCCACTGATTCAGAGCTAAGATTATTAAGAAATTTTGCTTCAACCAGTCCACAAAAACCATCTCCAGCCAGAATGAGGTACTTAGCACCACCTGCCTTAATGTGAACCACATCCATAGCAATCCTTCCAAAGAAAGTGGAATCCCCAGTAGGATCATGGATTTCCGCTGGATGCCTAAGATCTTGTTTTTGAAAAACTTCACAACTCTTGCACCATTGAGAGAAATATTTCTTCAGTGAAACAACCATGAGGCACAAAGGGACCAGTAAGAGATTGAGATAGACCACAGTAAGGATCACAAGATAAGGGAGGACACATAAGAGGAGGATTGAGGTTGAGAGGCATAGGCTGGTTGAATGGTTGGACCTTTTTTGCAACTGGCTTATACTTGCTAGAAAAAGAGAGAAGTTCTTGTTTCATCCAAGAGTTGACCAGCAAAACTTGATTACAAAAACTGAGACCAAGTTCCAACATTTTCAACATCCAATGTTCTGCAATATCCTTGAAAGGTTCCTTTTCCATAAAGGGAGAACCAGGAGATAATAAATTTCTCACATGTGTGGCACTAGGTAAGGTTTGGAAAACAATGGAAGAAGATTTCCCTGGAGGTTCACAATTGGGGGGACTTACTTCTACCCCAACTTGCCTCCACTGAAGCCCATATCCCTCCATACCAAAACCACCAAGAATAGAATTAAGATCAGAATCTAGTTCATACTCATTACAGAGATTCAAACCAGAACTGAGAGGAGATTGTTCAGACCTAAGAGTAAAAGGAAAATAAGACATAAAAGATCAAGAGAGAGAAGAAATATTTTTGGAATTTTCTATTTTAACATGTTTTTGATTTTTAATACTTTCCAGATCAGAAGAAAATGATGAGAAAAAAGAGAAATAAGCCTCAGGGATGAGAGTTGATCCTTGAGTTGAATTCCAAGGCTGAGAAGAACTACAACTATCAGCAGGATTAACTATTCCCATAAAAAAATGAGAGGAATTAGAATTATCCTTCTGCTTCCCCTTTAAAGACAATTTAGGAGGATGAACAGGGAAATCTCTTTCCAAACAACCAGAATCCAAAGAACAAAGCGGAACTTCAATCTTTCTACCATCAGCATCATGGAGGAGAATTCTCTCCCAAACTTTATCAGAAAAAATCAGGGTAGCACCAACATCCATTAAGAAGGGTTGACCAAAGATCATGGGGCCTTCCAAAAGCATGATCCAAAAATGACAAGTTCGAACAATATTTTGGCAAATTTTAACTGGGAAATCTTCAGCAATACCAACCAATTCACAAGATTGGTTCCCTATCCAATACATCACAGAATTGAACCTGACCCTAGGACTGAGTTTGAGTGTGCAGGCCATAGCATCCAAAATTAAGTTGAGCTGAGATCCAGAATCCACAAGAGGAGAAACAATTTTAGAAAATCACCAAGACAACAAGGGAGAAAACCAATAGGAAAGGAGTAAGGGTTGGAATCTGAGGAGGAATTTGTTCCACCAGAGTCCTCCCTCAAAGTTCCAGAGAGGACCTTTAATTTGTCAGGACCAATCTCCACATGTTGACAAGAGACCCATTTCTTCATTCCTTCAGAAACAGATGGAGACATTGACAAGAGTTCAGCAACAGATAGATCAGGAATTTTGAGATCTCAAATTTTCTTCAATACCCCTTCCACAGCATTGGGGTGGTCCTTTGAAATTCCCCTTTCAAACTGAACTTTGGGCTGGGTGGAGGGAGGAAGTTCAGGTGAAGCAGGAAGTAAGATGGGATCAGAAGGTTGAGGGAATTTATGTGGATGAGGAGTAGGATCAGAGTGATCTTGGAAACTTTCCATGAGTGGTTCCCTTTCCACCTCCATTTCTTATACATCAGAGGAAGGAGGCTCAGGTGAGGATCAACTTTTAACAGGTTTTCAAAGGATTGAAGTTGGCAAAGAAGGAGACTTATGAGTTTTGGGTTCTGCATTTTTTTTCCAAGCTGGATTGGATTGATAAGCCCCAGAAAGACTGGAGGATGAGATGGCTGGAGGATACCAAGGTTGAAGAGCACCAAAGGAAGATTGGAAATCAAAAGAAGCCAAAGATGCCTTCTTAGGAGGTGGTGGCTGATAAGAGGCCACCACATGACAAAGAGGGCAAGATCAATTAAAAGGGATCAAATCACCATTAGGAAGAAATAAATTGGTTCCCTTCTGCTTGACCAAATTTTCCTCTTTATCCTTCTTGATTTCAAGACATTTTCCAGTTCCATGGACTTCACTTTGACAGTAGTAATAGAACAAAGTGGATTTGGGAACAGAGTTAGAAGGTTTGGGAGTAGCAAGAGAAGAAATATTTTGATCAATTTTTTTCTCAAAAGCTTGGAGTAGCTTAGTAATATCATCAATAGTGGTTGTTTCCTTGTTGGACTGAGGATTAGGTTTTGACCTACAATTTGCCTCCATCTTATTCATGATTTCTTTGGATTCTTTGAAAAAAGGAGCATGGACTGGTTCAGCAGTTCTAGGCTTTTTGAAAGTTAAAGCAGTTTGAACTTTCATAACTTCATCCACAGTACCCCTAAGGACCAGGAAAGAAGGGAGATTGAATTGATTATCCCTGGTATTGATAATTGATCCAGACTTCACCAATTCATCCCTAATACTTTCCTGCACTGCTAGTGAAAAAGCTTGGAAAAATCACATCCAAAATTTTTCCACTGTATTGATGTGATTGTTTTGAATAAAATAATTTTGGATTGGGTCCCAAGACTTCCTAAAAGACTGATAGTCAGAGGCTGAAGAGACACCACCATTTGAGATCCATTGAGAGAAAAGATTGTTGTGGTGACGCATTTGGTACACCTCAAGAAAAAGGTCCAAATTTAAAAAACAAAATTTCTTAGTTTTTTTTATCTCATCAAAAAAAAAAATGAAATTACGTCTTGGAAACTCTTCCATTTTCTTTTTCTGAAACTTCTCCCTGTCCTGGTGGTCAAGGGCAGGCCCAAGGGTGTTCAAGTCCCCAGGTCTTGTGTGCTTGGCACCCAATTTTGTTTGGCCAAGCGCGCGCAAAAAATGATCAATCATCCCCTTCTCCATCATTTTCATACATCCTAGTCCTCATCAAAACCCACCCATCAATCAACCATAACTTGATTCTCCCCCTTACCAGAACTTATTTTAATAATGATCTAGTCATCCATTCCTCCCGGTTGGTTTAAATCTATCCACGGATCAAGTGATTGCATACAGCTTGAATTCTGCAATCCATATAATTCTTACCAGACTTGAGTTGTGCTTGTGTTTCTAAGATGAAACAAGTCACCCGCTCCCTCAGTCAATTTACCCCCAACCAATGATCTCATCACTGCCATCCTCCCATCATCCTTACCCTAATCAACTTTTCATCAATCCAATTCACATCATCACTCAACCAACCGCCGCAATCCAACCTTGCTGATCCTCAACAATTGATCCAATCAATGCTAGGCTCAGCCCCATTACTAACTGCCCCCAATGTTCCCACAATTGGACGCAAATTATAAAAGCTAATTGTCAAGTATCCAACACAATCTACCATTGCAGCAAGCAACCCCCCCAAACTGGTTCTTTGATCCACCACCGCCCCCTTGCGTCATTGGTCACAGCGGTTGTTGACAGTTGTTGCGTAAATTTGCAAACTTGCTGAGGCCCATCAGCAACTGAGCGTGTCTGCTCATCACCCCCACCCTGTTTCCTTGTTTTCAAATTGCCTTTTTAATATTTAATTTTTTTAAAAAAAATTCTTTTTCTGATCTCATTTTTAGTTATCTCTTGTAAGTATTCTACAGGGCCTCTTTCCCATAAAATGAGGGTCTCTCCCCTACCTTTTTTATCATTGGGCTATCATCCATCATTGTGCTATCAATCCATTGTCTAATCCTCTGATCAATAAATAAGGGTATCCCCATGTGTGCCTCATCATTGTCATCATCATCATCATAAAGATGGAGATATCTATTGATTATCCCCTGATCCTCATCCTTATCACCAACCAATAGCCTTGCTGGTTGAAGAATGATTCATTTGGTTGAATTCTTGAGTGTGTTGAGCCACTCCTTTGATCCCTTTCTCTGAGCACTTTGTTCTTGATCATTCATTTGATTGTCTTTCTACAAACAGTCACGTTTGACTGAGAGTTTTCTTTAAGCTTGAAACCTGGAGTGTTAAACCTGCCTTTAATTCTTTAAATTTGAATTATGCCACACTATTCTTGAATCCCTTGAAAAGTGCTGGGTTATTATTTTTCAAATTTGTTACTGCTTTTCTTCTCAAGCTTCATAAAACAAATTCCTTTTTTTTGTACATCCACCCACATTTATCTGATACCCTTCAAGTGCTTGATTTCAGAGAATTGGGCAGGTTCATTGAGAACCTGGAGGTTGATTGGGATTGATTTTATCTTTCCTAATCTTCTGCTGAGGACCAGAGTCATGAGATTGTGGGTGTTGTTACTTACAACTGCCTTGTTCTATTGATCTCTGAACAAACTTTAACTTAGTTTGTTCAAGTCTTTTCCTGCACCATCTTGCCCCAGATAGTGTTGTTCCATTGCTGCTGACTACTATCAAAATTCATCCTTTCCATTGATTCCTTATTTAAAAGGTTCCTTATCTTGATTCTGGTTACATTTAAATATTTTTGTAACACTCAGGAGGGCAGCCTAAACAGCACCCTTTCCCCTCCGCAGAACTTCCTGCGGCTCAGAACCATTTGGAGTCTTAAATTTGGTCCCCTGGGCCAGGATCAAAACAGAAACCTTGAGATTTAAAGTCCCAATACATTTGGAATCAACTTCAAAATCCAATCCTTTTTATATTTTTATTCTTTTCTGTTTCTCTTTTCTCAGATCTGATCTGTGCAGGCAACTTATCTCAGAATTAATTCCTCCCAATTGTGCACCGCTTGGGCAAGATTCTTGTTGTTTTTTTTTGAAGCCCTACTCTTGCCACACTTGTGAGCCTCTTTGGATCCTCTAGGGACTCTGTTGTGTCAGCCTCCTGGATGCCAAGACCCTTTCTATCCTTTAGCTACCAGAGGTGATGTTGTAAATAATAAATATATTATTTAATAATTGCAGGAAAAATCCGTATAATACTTGGATTAAGCTTATTGCAAGGTTAAATGGTTTGGTCATTGTTTATTGTTTTGAATCAAAATTAATTGTTAAATATTTATAGAGGGACCACAATTATATTGGGGATCTTTAACACCTCTCTTCAGGGATTTCAGTATGAAAACACGTAGTCCTGGTTACTTTGGGTTCTTTAGTTTAAAGATTATTATACCCAAAGATAATATGTATATAAAATACACAATGGAGTGGTAGGGCCTTGTAGCCAAGCTACCACGACAGAGAAAGGATAATAAGACTCACTGGTATATTATTAAATCCTTTGGGTATCTGTTTGGGACGTGTACTGATGGGTTAAACCTGTATACTGGGGTTATAAGGTTGTTCAGCAGTTTTAATTGATAAAAAGAGGTTTGAAGACAGATATTACTGATCAGACATTGCCATAAATCACTTACTTATCTCTTATAAGTATTTGATTACCTTGGCACGGCGTCTGGATATGAATATTACTGGGTCCCTGCCCATCAACATCCTCAAAAGAGCTCTGTATTTATAGTTTTTGGAGTCCCAATATGGTCCTTCTGAGGGTTGTAGCTGCTCAAAGGGACGGAAAATAAGGCTAGCAGGGTAACCGGGGGTAGCCTGTCATGTGCTCTTGGTGCTATAGCCCGGTTAGCATCTAATTCCTTAGGGTATGGGAATTATTCTACCTTATAATGGACATTAGGACGTGTGAATAACACTAATCTGCCCTATTTATGTATTATTTAATTAATTATCCTTAGTATATGTTCCCAGTAATCTAATAATTATATTATTAGAAATTTCTACGGACATTTTTATGTCAGGTAAGTTCTCATTATGTATCATATAACTGGAGTAAAAGTCATAATATTGATTTTGCTCTTTATTTACAAGTTCCAGTTGATTTGTTAAGATAATTACTTAAAAATATAAGTCATGAGAATTCATGTAATATTATTACATCATTATCTTCCTTAGTATGTCAAAAAGATGTTGATGTATAGCAATTCTCATAAATATATATTCAAGTATTTTAATATATTTTTTGAAGCTGTCATTGTCTTAATTTTGACATCCTTGATACTTTGCATTATATTAAATAAAAAATACGTTTAAGGATTATTTAGGTATTTTTAAATAATATTATGTATATTTAGACAGTCTATTACCCACGGGAACCTTTATTACATATGTAGCAAGTTCCTGTGTATGTTGTAGCCTGTTTACACGGTACCCGGGCTGCCTGTCACTATTTCAGCCCGTATTCCCGCGGCTGCGTACTTGTCAGAGGCCCGGGGCTGCGTAAACAACTTTCACGGGTTGACACGGCTGTATCTCAGCTGCGCGCGGCTGCGTGCGGGAATTGTGACAAAACACATTTCCGTCCGTAACTCCTAAAATATACACAACACCTCAATTCTGACTGAATTTTAGGTGTGAAACCTATACATGACAATGTTTGTGAAATATTTAATTGGCCAAAAAGCTCAATACTGGAGCCGTAGTATTTTGGTTCTTTTTTTCTTAATTATTTAAAAATATAAGGAGTTGGATTTCAAGGGTGGGGTCAGTGAGTGACCCTAACTAATTTTGGATTGGGAATCCATTTCTGTAATAATATTTATGGTTTTCCTACTCCTTCTTAGGTTAGTTGTATTATTATTATTTTTATGTTATTTTAGTTACTTTTGCAGCTTGCTCTGCAATAGTAGCAAGCTGTCATTCCCCCACTCCAAGATATGGTCATATCTGAAAAAAATATGGAGAAATTTGGGAGAAAAAATTTAACTGCATAGGTGCTTCAGTGCCTTTTACTGGCTCTGTAATTTCTGAGATGTATTGGTCCGTCAGGTATATTATTTTCTGGTAACCATTCATCTTTGTCTGCAGATTCCCCTTTGTATCTTACTAAGTATAGTCTGATTTCTTTTCCTTGTACCCTCTCTTTCTTATCTCTCAATATCCTGCTGAATTTCCCTTTTTCTTTTACAGGGTCAGGTTCTATTGGGATTATTGCTGGAGGGAGGTTGCTTACTTCTCTTGGTTTAAAGTGTTTGACTAGGCTAACAGGAAATACAGGATGTTTTCTTGATAATTCTTCACTCAAGATTACTTCCACAGCATTTTTTCCATGCATCTTCTTGATAACAAATGGTCCAACAAAGGCTGGTTTCAGTTTCCTGTTGCCTGCCAGGTTGTTGAAGTTAGTTGTAGATATCAAGATCTGGTCTCCTATCTTAAAGTCAGGTTCTTTATGGGATTTTTCCCATCTTTGTTTGTTATGTTCAACAGCTTCTTCCACAAATTTCTGAGCATGGTTATTTGCTACATCTATCATCTTTTTAAAGTCAAGAGATGTTGGATGAATAGTGGCTAAGTTATAGTTCACTTTATTCCTAGGGAGTTTTGGAATCCATCCTCTTTCTAGTATGTAAGGAGCTTCCTTGGTGGTAGAATGTTTACTGCTGTTATAAGCCATTTCTAGGGCTGGGAGTAGGCTGACCCAATCATGGCAATAACCATCAGAGTTTTTGTATTCTAGACCAAAGCTACAGAACCTCCTTAGCATATCTTCTAGGTTCTGTATCATCCTTTCAGCTAATCCGTCAGTTTGGGGATGGTATGCTGTAGAAAATGCTAGGGTTGTACCCAGTATATCATGTAGATTCCTCCAAAATTCAGATGTGAATTTGGGGTCTCTGTCACTGATTATAGTCTTGGGTATACCCACATCAGCTATTATCCTATTCCAGAATAGTAAGGCTACATCCATAGCACTATCTTCCTTGTGGTTAGGTAAGAATTTTGCCTTTTTGGAATATCTGTCAACTATAACTAGGACAGAGTTATAAGAATGAGTACCTCCAGGGGGGAGGCCAGTGACAAAATCCATGTTGATAATTTCCCACCTGGTTGTAGGTTCAGATATCTTCTGTAAGAGTCCAAACCTTTTTCCAGTAGTTTTATTAGATTTCTGGCAGGTTTCACAGCTGGTAACATATTCTGTAGTGACTTCTTTCCAGTCTATCCACCAGGAAGTTTGTTTCAATTTTTCTAAGGTTCTTTCTGTGGATAAATGTCCTGATGAACAGTTGTCATGGCATTCCTGGAGTATATGTTTTATATGCTCTTTGTTGCTCAGTACTAATACGCTGGAATGTTGGTGTCTATAGTAAATGAGACCATCCCAAAAGGTAAAACTTCCTGCTTTATAGGGTTTAAGTATTTAAGTGGGCAGGCTATTTATCAAAGCTGCTTCTGGGGATTCACATTCCATAATGGTGATCAGCAGCTTGATCTCAGGAGAGTACCTATCCCTTACTAGGTTGAAGAAAGCAGTGTCTAATTCACATAAGTGGATTCCCATTATAGGAGCACTTAATGCAAAAAGATTGATATTCAAGATAGGAAAGATATCTTGATCTTCAGGGTCATATGCTGGATTGTTAGAGTCATTAGGCAATTCATTCCTACTTAGACTATCAGCATTCTGATGTTTAGCTCCAGCTTTATGTACTATAGTCATCTGCCCTCTATATTGTTGTATAGCAATTTGCCACCTGAGCATATGTCTGCTGGGGATTTTCATGTTCATAAGAGTTCTTACAGCATTGCGGTCTGTGATTACTTGAAAAGTGGTGCCTTCTAAGTAATAGTGCAGCTTCTCTAAAGCCCATACTAGTGCCAAACATTCCAATTGACTGGCCCCATATCTCTTCTCAGTATCTTTGATCTGTCTAGATATGAAGAGTACGGGTTTTTCTACTGGTTTGTCTTCTTCTATCCTTTCCTGATATAAAGCAGCTCCTAGCCTTTCCATGCAAGCGTCAATGTATAGTTTGAAGGGTTTAGAGTAATCTGGTTGGATAAGTAGAGGAGTAGAGGTCATAGCTATTTTCAATTCCTCATAGTTCTTAAGTCTCTCATGAGTCATTTCAAATAGTGTATTGTTGTTGCATACCTCATACAGACTTTTAGTTAGCATGGCAAACTTTGGTATATATTGTCTGTAATAACTGCAGAAACTGATGAAGGACAGTAATTCTGTCTTGTTTTGAGGCATAGGTCTATTCATGACAGCAGCTATCTTATTTTGATCAGCAGCTAGAGTTAGACCAGAGACTATATGTCCTAAGGCTTTCAATTCTCCGTAGCCAAAATTACATTTCTTCATGGAAACCTTTAGTCCTGCTTTAGAGATATTCTGGAGTACTAATCTTACTTGGTTACTATGAGTATCCCAGTCATCAGAGTATATGATAACATCATCTATGTTTACCATCATCCATCCTTGTCTGATGTAAGTACCTAGAACTGTATCCATTGTTCTCTGGAAGTGTGATGGAGCATTCTTTATGCCAAAAGGCATCCTGAGATATTCATATATTCCCAAATGAAAGATTATTCTCATAAACTTCCAGCTCTCAGGACTTATTGGTATCTGGTGAAAACCTTTAAGCATATCCATAGTAGTGATGTACTTAGCCTTGGACAAATTATGCAAAGCATGATCAATCCGGGGTATAGGATAATAATCTGCTTGAGTGTAATTGTTGAGCATTCTGAAGTCTCCTACCATTCTTGACTTGTCATTATGCCAAGCTATGATTACAGGTGTGGTGACATCTACCTATTCATTATGTCCTACTTTCCTTAATACTTGTAAGTCTATCAGTTCTTGGATATGTTCCTCAAGAGCTTTTCTAGACTTAGGACTAGACGGATAGGCTGGTCTTCTTAAGTTAGGAGGATAAGGAGGCTTAATGGTCAATGTTAATACCATATCATGTCCTTTAATATCACCAATAGGATGGTCTTTAGTACAGAAAGCATTCTGGTTCTCAAAGCAGATTTTAATATATCTTTCTTCTGTTCCTCAGAAAGTTTTGTATTCAGAGCTGCTTGAGAGAAATATTCTTGATCAAATTCTTCCAAATGCTTTTGGTAAGTAGAGGAGGGGAAGTTAGACTGAATAGTGCATATCTTAAACTTCTTATCCCAATTACCTCCTACTGTGAAGTATCTTCCTCTGCTCTGGAACACATCTATACCATATAGACATAAGGCATCATTACCCAGTATCAGGTAGTCACACAGTCCGTTGAGTAATACTACAAACTCCACTTGTATTCTCAATGATCCTTTAGTGTGAGGTAGTATTATAGGAGCAGTCCATACTCCAATAGCATTCATAGTAGAGTTGCAAGAACTGAACCTGGCTTTTGGGACAGGTAAAAGGTGTTCCCTCCAATTGGGGTCCCATTTGTTTAAGAATTCCGCACAGACACATGAGCAAAAGGCTCCACTATCCAGCAATAACCTTATGGGTCTGTTTTTATACAACCCAGTTGCATAGCACATTTGACCAGTGGTATAACTTTTCCCACTCATAGGTTTAACTGTTAATGGTTTGACATCCATAATGTGTCTAGGAATTATAGTAGGATCCCATTGTTGGGGTAGGCTAGAATCTCCATGAATGTTATTGATTTCTGCAGAAGTACCTATATCCCCTTCTATAACATTAACAGGGTTGGTCAAGATCAATTCACATTCAGAAAGAGATCCTTCAGTATCAGCTATGTCTTCATAGTTCTGATTCTCTTCAACCTCCTGTTCTCCTTCCAAGACTGCTATCTTCCTTCTTGGTAATGGACAGTCTTGTCTCATATGCCCAGTCTTGTTACAATTCCAACAAGTTGCAGGTGTCCTCTCTTTCTCCCTATTCTCATTAGGTTTCTTATTGTCAGAGGCATTTATCAAAGGAGTTTGTTCTCTGGTTTTGTTGACAGTGTAGTTCTCTTTGGGTCTAGAAGGGGCTTTCTTGTCCAACCCATTCATGTCTATTACTTCTTCTAACACATTGATTAGAGTAGGCAAGTCCGCATCCATGCTCATCCTACATCTTACGCTATGGTTAAGATTGCCAGGACACAGGTTGAGGAGTCTTTCATTTACTTCCTCTTTATCAGCATCTGGATAGAAGCAATCCAATCTTTTCTTCTGTTCCAAGCACCATTTGTGAGGTTTGTCCTTGTAGGGGTCAAATGAGGAATTTTCAAAATTTTTCATCATTTTCCTTTTCCACATTCTAGAACCAAATTGTTCTTTGATCAGAAGTTTCCAAGAATTCCATGGTAAGGATCCTACTTCTTCTCTCTTACTGATAAACCAGTCCAGTGATACCCCTTCAAATAGTCTGGGTAACCGGACTACAGCTATAGCTTCTGGTAGGTCATAAAAGTTAATGGTGTAATCAATAAATTTAATAAAATTTATGTGATTGTATTCTCCTTCTCCGGAGAACTTGGGCCATTCAGAGATAGGTGGTAACATTTTAAGAGCTTGCTCCATCTCAGGAGTAGGACTAGGCCTAAAGGTTTCACTCCTATGCATTCCTAATAAGGGTGGTGCATAAGGAGTAGTAGTTTGTCTGGGAGGCTTTGGTTCCTCTGTAGTACTCCCCAAGGGGTTGGTCAGACGGACTTTTAAGTCTCTAAGATCATTTTTTATCAGATTAAGTTGCAGGTCCACTTTTTTATTGAGCACATCCAATTTTTCACTAAGGGATAGAATAGAACTGTTAGTGGTGGTTGCCAATTCTTCTTTTAAGGGGTGGAAAGACATAATAAAATCTTCTTGTATTCCAGATAACATATTCTCAATTGTTTGAGTTTTTTTGATCCTACCTTGATTAATTGTCTCCAATAACTGCTCTGTGTGTTCTTTAATCTCTTCCATTCCTACCATCTTTGTTTGGTTATTAATTAATTTGGCTACTACTGAGGTCAATTTGTCCATTTGGGTATAAACCCTGTCCAAATTTTCACAAACAATTTTGAAATTATGACGCATATCATTAGAAAAGGAAGTAATTACATCAGAGGTCTGTTTGGGCTCAGAGTTAGAGGCTAATTGTTGTAAACCTTTTTCCACTTTTGAGCTAGTGATATTATCTGGTCCCAGTCTTTCTTTCCCTTTGGCTTGGGATGGGAAGAGGATCTCTTCTTTTCTGATCCTTTGCATTTCAGTTGGGCTAATTGATCCCACGGATTCCACTTTTCTACGTAGGATTCTACCTCTTTCCTTGGAATCATTTTCTGAAGAGCTATCTGGGTGGCTTTTGCCTGGGAGATTATCTTTTTCATAGATACCATGTCCTCCTTGGCTTGGGCTTCTTTGAATTCTTCCCAATATTTCACGTGCTCTTTGACTAACTCTTTGATCCTGGCTTCCTTGGCCAGATTCTGCTGGGGTGGCTGCAGGGAATCTTTTTGTAAAGGAGGGTGGCTTGATTCTACTACTTTCTCCCGCTCTAGGTTGTGAGAGGGCAGAAGTGATTGGTGCTGCTCCTTGTCCATCAACATTTGATTCACGGGTTCTAGTCCCTGCATGGTTTTCCTTACTGGTGGTCTCACGGTTACTGAGAGCTGTTGGCAAAGATCCATAGGAGGGAATTCTTCCTGAGGCTCTTGTGTTACGTCTATTAATTTTCAGAATAATATGTTTATAAGTATTTTACAGAAAAAATCCTTAAAAATAAGTTTTATTTAAAAACTCACTTAAATTGATTTTCAAAGGTACCAAGACCTTATTGGGGTTAAATCTATCCTTAGTAGGTAATCCTACGGGGTCTTGGTGGGTTCCAATGAGTTCTTCACCTGCCCAATCAATATTTTTAGGGCTTCCAGAGATGTCTGGGACTTCCTGATCCAATAGATCCACTTCAGTGGCGGTGGTTTCTGGTACAGGAGGGTTCACTGGTAAAAAAGGTGTATTTTATTGGTTTGATAAAATATATTAATATTATTTTAAAAATAATATGGTGATGCAAGTTGTGTACTTACTTTTATATTTCAAAAAGTAATTTATGCGGTATTTTTTCCAAGCTTTATGTTTTCTTATAGAGCCTGAAAGTTGATACGCCTTTCAAGATCTTCTTGTTCAAGGAGTTTATCTAGGTGTTTGCATGCAGAAGAAATATTAAGTTGCTCAGCTGGAGTTAAAGCTTTCCAACCAGTAGGTTTATAATTTTTAATGTATTCTTCTTTTCTTATCTTTAAAAGATTTAGATAATAGATTATTAATTCTGCATTGGTTTTTAAATCCACTGAAAAAGATTTTAATAATAAATCACAGTTATAAAGTCAGATAAATTTATCTTTGATTTTATTTTTTTGTGAAAATGTCTGGTCCAGGGTATTGAATATAATAAAATGGAATATTTCCTGGCCAGACCCCCAATTGTCAGCCTCCTGGATGCCAAGACCCTTTCTATCCTTTAGCTACCAGAGGTGATATTGTAAATAATAAATATATTATTTAATAATTGCAAAAAATCCATAGAATACTTGGATTAAGCTTATTGCAAGGCTAAATGGTTTGGTCATTGTTTATTGTTTTGAATCAAAATTGATTATTAAATATTTATAGAGGGGCCACAATTATATTGGGGATCTTTAATACCTCTCTTCAGGGATTTCAGTATGAAAACACGTAGTCCTGGTTACTTTGGGTTCTTTAGTTTAAAGATTATTATACCCAAAGATAATATGTATATAAAATACAAAATGGAGTGGTAGGGCCTTTTAGCCAAGCTACCACGACAGAGAAAGGATAATAAGACTCACTGGTATATTATTAAATCCTTTGGGTATCTGTTCGGGACGTGTACTAATGGGTTAAACCTGTATACTGGGGTTATAAGGTTGTTCAGCAGTTTTAATTGATAAAAAGAGGTTTGAAGACAGATATTACTGATCAGAAATTGCCATAAATCACTTACTTATCTCTTATAAGTACTTGATTACCTTGGCACAGTGTCTGAATATAAATATAACTGGGTCCCTGCCCATCAACATCCTCAAAAGAGCTCTGTATTTATAGTTTTTGGAGTCCCAATATGGTCCTTCTGAGGGTTGTAGGTGCTCAAAGGGACGGACAATAAGGCTAGCAGGGTAACTGGGGGTAGCCTGTCATGTGCTCTTGGTGCTATAGCCCGGTTAGCATCTAATTCCTTAGGGTATGGGAATTATTCTACCTTATAATGGACATTAGGACGTGTGAATAACACTAATCTGCCCTATTTATGTATTATTTAATTAATTATCCTTAGTATATGTTCCCAGTAATCTAATAATTATATTATTAGACATTTCTACAGACATTTTGATGTCAGGTAAGTTCTCATTATGTTTCATATAACTGGAGTAAAAGTCATAATATTGATTTTACTCTTTATTTACAAGTTCCAGTTGATTTGTTAAGATAATTACTTAAAAATATAAGTCATGAGAATTCATGTAATATTATTACATCATTATCTTCCTTAGTATGTCACAAAGATGTTGATGTATAGCAATTTTCATAAATGTATATTCAAGTATTTTAATATATTTTTTGAAGCTGTCATTGTCTTATTTTCGACATTCTTGATACTTTGCATTATATTAAATAAAAAATACGTGTAAGGATTATTTAGGTATTTTATTATAATATTATGTATATTTAAACAGTCTATTATCCACGGGAACCTTTATTACATATGTAGCAAGTTCCCGTGTATGTTGTAGCCTGTTTACGCGGTACCCGGGCTGCCTGTCACTATGTCAGCCCGTAGTCCCGCGGCTGCGTACTTGTCAGAGGCCCGGGGCTGCGTACACGACTTTGACAGGTTGACACGGCTGTATCTCAGCTGCGCGCGGGTGCTGTGGCTGCTGTGGCTGCGTGCGGGAATTGTGACAAAACACATTTCCGCCCGTAACTCCTAAAATATACACAACACCTCAATTCTGACTGAATTTTAGGTGTGAAACCTATACGTGACAATGTGTGTGAAATATTTAATTGGCCAAAAAGCTCAATACTGGAGCCATAGTATTTTGGTTCTTTTTTTCTTAATTATTTAAAAATATAAGGAGATGGATTTCAAGGGTGGGGTCATTGAGTGACCCTACCTAATTTTGGATGGGGAATCCATTTCTGTAATAATATTCATGGTTTTCCTACTCCTTCTTATGTTAGTTGTATTATTATTATTTTTATGTTATTTTAGTTACTTTTGCAGCTTGCTCTGCAATAGTAGCAAGCTGTCATGTTGTTTGAAATAGAATCTACTGGTACTTCCTCCTCTGTCTGTTCTAAGATGGTCAAGATCAAACCCCAGAACAAGAACTTGGGTTTCAATGAGACAAATGTCAAACAATTCCTGGATTCTTACAAAATGGCTGCGGAAGTGGATGGAACTAGCAAATACAATATGGCCTATAAATTACAATTCTTTATTTCCTCCAATGAAGTTATGGAATTAATTGAGTCTTTTGATGTATTTGAGTCTCATAACTTGACACTTATAAAGGAAGCAATTCTGGAATATTGGGGAAAGATAGATATAGCTTGATTTATGCTACAGGACTTGGATGATCTTGTCTCTCAGTGGATCTCAAAGGAGGGTATTTCTTCAGCATCTGATTATCAATCTTTCAGAAAATCATGGGAACCTATCCAATCTTATCTCCTTAGAAACAATCATATTGACACCATGGACAAAATTTGAGTCCAATTCTTCCAATATTCTTTTCTAGGAGTCCAGGAGCAAATAAGGTAAAAATTGGTTAATTCTGGATCTATGATCACAACTAGGGATAATTTTTTCAAGCTTCCTACTTTTCTTTTCCTTAGGAGTGCTGTGGATAAAGTCATGAAAGGTCAAACTGCCCTAACTTTTGAAAAAACCCACACCACTGAACCTGTTCCTGCTCCCTCATTTTCTGAGTCTAAAAAAATTATGAGGAAAATGGAGGCCAGTCACTGTCCCAAATTGAATCTGCAGGCTAGCAAAGAAACTGCAACTATTGATGAAATCACAAAAGTTCTCAAAGATTTTGAAAATAAAATGGATCAAAAGATTTCTGCTCTTGCTGCCCCAAAACCTTCTAATTCCATTCCTTGATCCACTCTGGTCTGCTACTATTGTCATAGGGAAGGTCATGGAATTGGAAAATGCCCAGAACTCCAGAAGGATAAGGAGGAAAAGTTGGTGGAACAGAAGGGAAATAATTTTTTTCTTCCTAATGGTGCTTTTATCCCTTTTGATTCATCACGCCCTATCCATCATGTGGTGGCCTCTTTTCAGCCATATCATCCTAATCCTCCTAAGAAAGAATCTTTGGCCTGTTGGGATTTTCAATCTTCCTGTGGTACTCTTCAACCATGGTATCCTCCTGCTATCTCTTCCTCTAGCTTCTCTGGAGCTTATGAATCCAACCTGGCTAGGAAACAACATGGGGAACCCAAACTTCACAAAGCTCTTCCTATGCCATCCGCTATCCTTCATAACATGGTCAAACATCAATCCTCCCCTGAACCTCCTTCCTCTGTGGTAGAAGACATGGAAATGGAAGAAACTCTGATGGAAAGGTTTCAAAATCACACAGATCCTTCTCCTCCACCTGTTGCAACACTCCAACCTGCTGATCCTGTCATAATCCCTGCTTCATCTGATCATCCTCCCTAAACCCAGCCCAAAGTTTGGTTTGAGAGGGGAATTTTTAAGGACCTCCCCAATGTTTTGGAAGGGGTGCTAAAAAAAATCTCTGATCTGAAATTTCCTGATTGATCTGTTGCTGAGCTCCTGTCAATTTTACCTTCTGTTCCTGAAGGGATGAAGAAATTGGTCTCTTGTTGACATGTGTAAATTGGCTCTGACAAATTGAAGGTTTCCTCTTGAACATTGCTTGAGGACTCTTGCAGAACTGATCCTTCCTCATATTCCAACCTGTACTCTTTTCTGCTTGGTTTTCTTCCTTGTTGCCTTGGAGAATTGGATAAAATGGTCTCTCTCCTGGTCAATTCTGGTTCTCAACTTAACCTGATTTTGGATTCTATGGCCTGCAAACTCAAGCTCAGTCCTAGAGTTAGCTTCAACTCTGCAGTTTATGGAATAGGGAACCTGTCAGCTCTCTGATACCAAGGACCTTGCAGTCCTTTAGCTACAGAGAGTGATAAAAATACTGGAATAATAATTATTATTATTATTCCAAAAATAAACGCTTAGAGGCTTAAATAAATAATATAATAAGAGCAGTTGCAAGGTTTAGTTGGTTTGGTAATCAAAGGTTTTCAATATGTATATAGGGAGGGGCCACAGTATTATACTACTGGGGGTCTTTACAGACAAAGCAACCTCTCTTCAAGGGGCCTCCTTAGGAAGTTTAAGAACCTTGGAATAAAGATGGGTGCCTTAGAAAGGACTTATTCCACTAATGGCCGGGCGTAACAGCACAAATGGCCAAGACGGGAAGGGTAACACTCACTCTGAGCACTTTACCACAAGAATCCTGGAATAATTGGAAGGGTTTCAGAGCAGATGGGGTAGATTGCTTGAATAAACTTCAAGGGTTGATTGGTTAATAAGGATAAATGATACTACTACAGACTAAGTCATAAATCACTTGCTTATCTTCATATAAGCAATTGATCAAAAATGACACGGTTTCTGATTGATAATAAATAATTCCTGGTAAACTGATTAACTGATTGGATCCAAAGAGGTCTGTATAATTACCTTTTTGGGGTGATTTTGATCTTCTCAGGGCACGTAGAGAGGGTTCTGCTTGTGGGCTGAGGCTGGCAAGCCAGTCAGGGAACGATTGGCACGTCCACTTGGTGCTGTCAATCAGCTGTCCTTAGATCTTCTGGATTTCTGTACTATTTTAGCCACAGGATCTGTTAATCTGTTATGGCGTAAATTTGATCATTCTGTACTTATCCTTCATTTGTACTATTGATATTGCTGTAAATCAGGCAGATGTGGATGTTTACTGATTTTCCATTATCTTCTGATCATGTAGATAGTTTTTAATAATTTTTATGAAAACTTCTTGTAGTGTTTTGTGGTCTTCAAAGATCAGGGTCAGTGATTTACGTGGTAATCCTTGATTTTTGATTTATTATTAAAAAATGTTTTAAACTCAATTTTCATTAATTTTATTTAAGTTTTGATCTTTTTAGATCATGAGTAATGCATATGTCAGTTTGTTACATATACTAGGCAACTCTAACTAGGTTGTAGCTCTTCTGAGCGGTACCTGGTTGTCAGATTAGTCACGACGGATCCAGACGCGGGGATCAGTTAGTACAGATGCGCGCAGGGTAGGATCCGCTGCGTGCGTGGCAGAATCAGCTGCGCGCGGGTCTCTAGTACGCGTGAATCTGCTACTACAAGTACGTAGGGATATGTAATGATGCGGGGCTGTGCGCGGGAATTGTGACATAACACATTTCGGCATGTAACTCCTAAAATATAGACAACACCTCAATTCTGAGTGAATTTTAGGTGTAAACCATATACGTGAAAACACGTGTGAAATTTTAGAATGGCCAAAAGGTGTCATACTGGTGTTGTAATTTTTAGTACTTTTCTTTTTAATTATTTTAAAAATGTAAGGACTTGGATTTCAAGGGTGGGGTCAGTGAGTGACCCTATCTAATTTTGGGTGAGGAATCAATTTCTTTAATAATATTTATGGATTTCTAACTCCTTCTTTTGTTAATTGAGATATTCTTATTTTTCATAGTTTTGTGTTGCTATGACAGGTTGCTCTGTACATAGTAGCAAGCTGACAGAACCAGTCTTGTGAGTTAGTTGGTATTGCTCAAGATGTTCCAGTTTGAATTGGTTGAAATATTGTTGGAAGCTGTCATTTTTGGATTACTTGTTTAGAAGGAACTATGATCTTGGTTTGACCATTTTTAATGGAATTTGGTGCTACCTTGATGTTTTCTGATCAAGTTGGGGAGAGAATCCTTCTCCCTGATGCTGATGGATGGAAGATTGAAGTTCCTCTCTGCTATTTGTATTCTGGTTGTTGGGTAAGAGATTTCCCTGGTCATCCCCCTGAATCAGTTCTAAAGGGGAAGCAGAAGGAAACTTCTAATTCCTCTCATTTTTTAGCAGAGTAGTTGATTCTACCAATAGTTTTAGTTTTTCCCAGCCTTGGAATTCAACTCAAGGATCAACTCTCATCCCAGAGGCTTATTTTTCTTTTTTCTCATCATTTTCTTCTGATCTGGAAAGTATTAAAAATCAAAAAACATGTTCAAATAAAAAATACCAAAAAAATCCCCTCTCTCCCTGAATCTTTGGTTTCTTCTTTTCCCTTTTCTCTTAATCCTGTTAAATCTTCTTTTAGCTCTGGTGTTAATCTGTGCAATGAGTATAAGCTAGATTCTTATCTTGATTCTCTTTTTAATGGTTTTGGTATGGAGGAATATGGACTTCAGTGGAGGCACTTGGGGGTCAAAGTAAGCCCTCCCAATTATACACCACTAGGGAATTCTTCTACCATCATTTTCAAAACTCTAAATTGTGCCACACCAGTGAGAAACGTATTATCCCTTGGTTCTTCTTTCATGGAAAAGGGACCCTTTGAGGAATTTTCAGAGCATAGGATGTGGAAAATGTTGGAACTTGGTCTCAGTTTTTGCAGTCAGGTCTTCCTGGTTGATGCTTGGAGGAAAATGGAACTTCTCTCTTTTGCCACCAAGTATAAACCAGTTGCCAAAAAGGTTCAACCCATCAATTGTCCCATGCCCCTCAACCTTAATCCTCTTCTCATGCTCCCTCCCTTATCCCCTGAATCTTACTGTGGTTTATCTCAATCTCTTGCTTGCCCCTTTGTGCCTTGTGGTTGTGTCACTTAAAAACGTCTGAAAGTGGTCAAATTTGGTCCAGATGGGTGGCTTCTTCCTGATGAGTTGAATTTGATAAAAAATGTCTTATCTCTGAGGGAAAAGTCTATTGCCTTCTGTGAAGAAGAGAGAGATCCCTTGAAAGAATCCTATGGTCTCCCTTACATAATCTCTGTAGTTGAGCACAATCCTTGGCAAAAGAGAAAGATTCCAATCCCTGCTGCTAAAGTTGAAAAATTTATCATGTTGATCTGCAAACAAGTCTGTACTGGTCTATATGAACAGTCCATTTCCAGTTATTCCAGCCCTTTTTTCTGTGTCCTTGAATTAATGGTAAACTTAGAGTAGTTCACAATCTCCAACCTCTTAACAAAGTTACAATTCAAGACTCTGGTGTTCCTCCTTCTACTGAAGAATTTGTGGAATCTTTTTCTGGGAGGGCTTGCTATGGTCTGGGGGACATTATGGATGGCTACAAAAAACAATCTCTACATCCCATATCTTGTCCTCTCACTACCTTTGATAATCCTCTTGGTCAATTCCAGCTTACTTGATTGCCTCAATGTACCACCAATTTGGTTGCAGTCTATCAGGCTCAGATGGTATGGATCCTCCAGGATGAAATTCCCAATCATGCTGGGATCTTTATTGAAAATGGTGGAATGAAAGGTCCAGTTTATGATTCTGATAACAAGCTCTTATCTTGGAATTCAGGGATTCTTTGATTCATTTGGGAACACACTACTACTTTGGAAAGGATTCTGTTTCAAATTGAGAAATTGGACCGGACTGTTTCTGGATCCAAATTGGCTGCTTGTGTCCCTGCTCTGGAAATTGTTGGCCATGTGGTCTTCAAGGAAGGAAGAAGGATGGCACCATCCAAATTCAAAAAGATCATCTCTTGGCCCACTCCAATCAATCCCACTGAATTTAGAAGCTTTCTAGGTGTTGCAACTTATGTTTGAATCTTCATCCCATCTTTATCCAAAATCTGTGCCCCTTTGCATTATCTAACCAGGAAAGAAGTGGAATGGATTTGGACCCAAGATTGTGAAAATTCTTTTCAGTTGCTCAAAATGATTGTTGGTAAATAAATAGTCTTGAAAAAGATCTCTTATGGACCTGGAGCTGGCAAGATCAAGCTGGCTGTTTATTCTAGTTATCAATCTGCTGGGGTTGTTCTTACTCAGGAAGATGAAAATGGTTGGGGCCATCCTGCTCTTTATGAATCTTTTTTATTTTCAAATGTGAAATCCAGATACTCTCAACCAAAACTGGAACTCTGCGGTTTGGCTTGAATGTTGAAGAAACTTCAAACAGTCCTCTGGGGTCAACATTTCAAATCACAAGTGGATGCTCAATCCATCATTGAAATGATCAATGCTCCCAGCCTTCCAAATGCTCCTATGACTTGCTAGGTGGCTTTTATTCAGTTTTTATCTTTTTATAATGTCCACAGGCCTGGAAAATATTTCACCATGCCTGATGGTTTATATCAACTTCCTTGGGGAGATAATGAATTGGATGTTGGAGTGGATTTTCACAAGGAGGAACCAATAATTTGAACTGTCTTCTCTTTCTCCTCTCAAGATTATTCTGGCTTTTAGCAGTGTTTCTGGCTTAAATTAGAGCAGTACCTTTCAACTCTCCAAATACCCCCTGATCTTTCTGCCAAAGAATTTAATATTTGGGAAATAAATAATAAGGATCTCCACAAAATTAACATATCCAGAACTTTGAGGACCACAAAACATATCAAGAAGTCCGCATAAAATTACTAAAAATTATCAAAATGATAAGAATATGATGGAAAATCAATAAAAGCCTACTACCAATCATTCTTATCAAATAAAAACAGCGCTAAATCAAAATAAGTGTCAGATCTTAAAAATAGAAAATTTTCACAATAACATATCCTGAAGCTAAATTCATGCACAGATCTTACAGATCCAGGATCAGCTGAGCTAAATCACCAAGGGGACGTGCTAAACCAGCCCTTTCTAACTTTCTGGCCTTATCCTATGAGTCCTACCCTCTCTATGTGCCCTGAGGAAGCTCCTTTTACTCAAAAAAAGTATTTATACAGTGCCTTCTTTGGCTTACTGTCCCACCAGTTTATCAAGAATAAATTTATTATCATCAGAAAGCATTTCATGATTGATCAAGTGCTTATAAAGTTATAAGCAAGTGATCTATTACTTCAGTCTGAATATTAGTATTATTTCAAAGAAGAAATATTGCTTTTTGAATTGAAGACAAATCAATAAACCCTCAACCTTTGATCTGAAACCCTTCAACTTTGAACCTTTGCAGTTACCCATCAAGTGAATGCTCAAATAATTTATTTCTCTATTCTTTGGCTTGTGTGCTACCATAGCCCAGTCATATCCACCATTTTATTGAGTTTTACCCCTTTCTTTAATTCATAAGTAACCATTGTTCCAGGGTAAAACGTCCAAATTTGATCTCCTAAAGAAAGGTTCTAATGAACCCAAGTTTGTATAAGGCTGTGGCTCCTCTTTTATAATATATTGAAAACATTTTTTAACCAAACCATATAAAACTTACACTTACTCCAATCATATTTATTATTGTGGAGTATTGACTGTGTCAATTCCTAAGAATATTATTATTCTTTCACTGCATCACTCTCTGTAGCTAAAGGGCTGCAAGGTTCCTGGTACCAGAGAGCTGACAACCATACCTTCCATCTCTGATTTCTTTTCTGTTTCACCCTTCAAGCCAAACCTGGAATTTTGGTTTGATTCAAAGATAATCCTAAGTCTCTCAATCTGCATGCTTAAATACCTATCTATCTCCACAAAATCCCACCATACTATCTTCCCAGTCTGTTTGTCTTCTTAAAATTTTTGTTTTTGTTTTTGTTTTTGTTTTTTTTTTTTTGACAGGCATGAACCAATTGATCCACTTCAAAAAAATATAGTACCATGTCTTGGGAAATCCTAATGGAATCCAAGTATAACTGTAGGGGCGCCCCATCAAGTAATTAGAATGATCAAGTGACCAACAAGACTTTCATTTTAAAATAATTTGACATGCCTGCTTTGGGTGAGTAGATTCAGAGATTTTCCATAGGTTTTTTTTTTATATTTTTGGTTTTAATCCAAGCAAGCTTCAGGCAAAGGTACCAGCTCTGATATCTTGGTAGGCCATCTGGATTACAGCTCAATAGTATTTTAATTTTGGAATTTCTATAATAAAATTTTTGAATCATTTATACTTTGAAGAAATTATTACAAACAGCATTTTGGCAGGTTTTGCCAAAAAAAAAAGGTGGGTTTCTAATGATGGGTTTAGAAAATTTGAGATACACCCTAATGTGTGATCATCAGATGAGAGAAACTCCTTCCAAGTTAACTTGATCCATCATGATCATCCACCAAGAATAATGCAAATATATTTCCTAGCCATAGTGGATACTTTGGTTCTTTTTATCTGCCAAATCTTTAAACTAGAAATTCAAGATTCTCCCCTGAGAGACTTGCAGAGGGATAAATACTGGTCCCATCTTGTCTGTCTTCTCACTAGATTGATCATTTTTTACCATCCAATACAGTCACACTCCTTATCATGAAATTTTTCTTGATCAGGAGGACTGATTGGAATGAGTCTTTGATAGGTAGAGTCAATCTGCTGATCCAGGCCAGGATCAAGAGCTGATCTTGAGAGTTAGAAGGTGGGGGGGGGATGATTATATATATATTTTAAAAAATTAGTTCTAGGGTTAAAATCATTCATGGGTAGGGGGGGATGATTATATATATATTTTAAAAAATTAGTTCAAGGGTTAAAATCATTCATGGGTAGGGGAGGTGGAGGAGTGGGCGGTAAATTGAATGGATGATTCTTGAGTGCCAAGAGGGCTGCCTGTCTGCCTGCCGGCTTGCTATAAAGTGAGCCGGTAGCCTGCGAGTGGGGAGTAGGAGTATCAGCGGTCGACATCGACGAAGCATGCCCACCAGTGCGTGGTGGGGTGGTGAGCAGCCGCAGTTGGGGTCAGCCCATTCGACCGCGCACGCAGCACGGCCATCGCAGGTAGGAGGGGATGTTGAAGCCGGGTAGAACGAGGTTGCGGTACCCCGGTGTGTCCTCCGGGGTGTGCGGGGAGGAGGAGAATTAAAGAAGTGAGAAGGGAAAGAAAGAGGGGACAGGGAAGGCGGGAAAGACAAGAAGAGAGCAACGAAGAAAAGAAAGAGAAAGAGAAGGAGAAGGAGAAGGAGAAGGAGACAGAGAAAGAGAAAGAGAAGAAGGAAGGAAAGCCAACAACCAAAACCAAGAGAAGATCATGTCGACCTCAAGCTCATCATCATCATCCATCCATCCCATCCTGACCACCACCACACCATCATCCAACCAAGCCTTACCCAGGAAACTATCGACGATCAATACCAATAACCCAACGACGAACTCGAACAGTATGTCATTCCACTCTCTCTCTCTCCCACTCTCACTAGTATACATACTAATCTGAGATCATCCCATCCCATCCTAGGTTTCGCTAAGTCATCCTTTCAATCCTTCGGTAGGGTCGGCGATCATCCTCAACCTTCCTCATCACCCGGCCTAGGTCTATTCAATACCAACCATCATCTCTCTAACGTCAAAAAATCCCTCAACCAACTCAACCTCAACCCAAACCAACAACAACAACAACAACAACAACAACAACAACAACAACAATCCATCGGAAATCAAACTCGTAAGCAACTCTCCCTACACTCTCGAAAAAAAAAAAAAAAAAAAAAAAAAAAAAAACAGAGAATCCCGACATCATATTCACTATCAATGGTATCGATCATCCCAACCGATTCAGAAAATCGAGCAAGGAAATTAGGATCCTTTAATTCTTTAGCAGCCACGACCAATCCATCTACCACCACCACCCATGCCCAGCATCATCATCATCATCATCATCCAGGCCCAAGGAACAATCATCACTCACTTCAAGCAGTCGAAGAACGATCTTCATCCGACGATCCTCATCCACCTCCTAGGGATGAAAGACTAGATCCATCCCACGATCCAAACTCAAGCCATCCACCACTCGATCATCATCCCCAACTACTCTCGATTCAAAACCTATCCCAACATGGCTTGAGATCAAAGTGGGTCTTTTGGCTCTTACACCGTCCTCCATCCAAAAAAATCTCCGAGGAGGAATTCGGTAAGGCGATGAGGCGATTGGGCTCCTGTGATACCGTAAGTGGCTTCGCTTCATCATCCATCCATCCGATTCCCTACCTGACGATCGAGCAATCATCTCGGCCCTAATCCATCACTCCCTTCGTCCCATTGCTTTCATCCCAACGTCGATCATCTCCTCCTCCTCCTCAAATAGGTAGAAACGTTCTACTCCTTATATCTTCACATCAAAAGACCATCCTCACATCCCCCGATCACCGATCTTCACTTCTTCATCGATCCGATCCAACCAGCGTGGGAAGATCCCATGAACGTCCGAGGTGGTCGATGGACGATCAGATTGAGGAAGGGCTTGGCGAACCGATTATGGGAGACGTTGATCTTCAGTCTGATCGGAGGTGGATTAGAGAAACTGATCGCCAACACCTCAGATTCCTCCACCAGGGATCACCACCACCACCATCATCATCATGATGACCATAATAAGGAGAACGATCCTCATCGGGAGATCTGTGGGGCCGTCTTGAGTATCCGGAGGGATGAAGACATCTTGGCCGTTTGGCATAAGACCGGATCGTCCGAATCCGGAGGGGACGGCAAGATGGCCAAGCAGGTCAAGTTGAGTGCTCCAGTTAACCCGTCCATTCACTTATGATGCTCAAGATAAAACCGGGTGGGGTAAACACGCGCGGGCGTGTGATGACTATTGTTGTTGCTGATTGGATGATCTGATCTTGGTCTATAGGTTGTCGCTTCAAACGGTTCTACAACTCCCTCTTAACTGTAACCTGGCCTATAAACTCAACGCGGAATGTCTATCGTCTTCGGTCGTGAACCATCTGACGAATCATCCGACCGCCCATCCGACCACTCCTTATGATCATCAAACCAAGTCAACGACGACGGCTCATCATCCACCCTCAGCAGGAGTAACACCAGCAACCAATAACGAACTTTTATCCCAGCAGCCGAACGGCAGTCTGACGACCCCACAACCACCAGGTAATAAACTGATCAACAACCATCGGGCCGCTCCTTCGATCCTCCATCAGACCTCTTCCTCTTCCTCATCTTCTTCTCATCATCTCAACTCGAGTTCGAGTCATCTCCAGCATCAGTTCGGTAATCCCTCGATGGGCACCTTTGGCAACCTTGGAAATTTGAACCACTCTAAATAATCATCTAGTCCTCTTACTAACATTTGACGCCATCCCGAGATCCATGCTTTGTTTCTGCTCCCCCCCTTCAACCTCCTTCTTGATCCCCCTCCCCCCCCCCGTACTCCTGCTCCCTCGGAACACCCACCTAGTTCGGTTTCTGTGGCTGTCTTCCCAGACTCGTCCTTTCATATCCGGAGAGCCGAGTCGATGATCCGCTTATCCCCCCTCCCCATCGCTCTTCGGTTGGTGCTTCAGAAACCCCTCACCAGTCCAACGACAAGAAAATCAAGCTCGATTCTGATTATAATGCCTTGCCAAACTTTTTTTTGTTTGTTTGTTCTTCACCCCTTGCGTACTCGAACGACGACAATCAGCTTCCATGGTTTATTCTTCCGCCTTTGGTCTTCCTTGTCTTTTTTTCTTTTTCTTTTCTTTTGGTCATTCATTCATTCAAGCATGATGATCATGATCGTGGGCCGGGGGGCGAAGGAAGTTGTGAAGGTTTTTTTTTACCAAAATAGGTTTACAAGATCTTTGGAGGGAGGGGAGAAAAAGATAAGATAGATATGAGGGTTTCGTTTCTTGTTGTTTGCCGCAGTCCGGTCGATCCATCGATTTATTTACATAGGTCAGCTCATCATCCTACTTACCTTCTCTCTCATCTTCTTTCATCCGAATGAAACCCCACAAAAAGATAGCGCCTACTATAGGGTTATTATACACTAGTGGTATCTCTGCCCCCAAATTTGGAGACCCATTGGGGGAGAAAGTAGGATCCTTGTGGGATTCAAAATTAAAAAAAAAAAAAAAAGAGGATGATGTATCTGCCAGAAACAAACGAACAAAAACAATGTTTCCAAAAAAAGATGACTTCGATGATCAGAACAAAGAAGATACATTACAGAGAGCAAAACCACATTGGAAAAAGATTCAAAAATTCAAGAGAAACAGATGTCTGAAATGAATCAAGGTGTGAGGCATTTTGGGACCACCTGGTCAATGGTAGGAGAACTGAATCAGATTCAAAAGGCTTTTTTTTTGGATTGACTGGTCTCCGTGCTATGACCATGACAGCTCTGGTTGAGTGGCCTGATCTGATTAGCTTGAGAAGTCCTACAGATAACTACTGATCATGACCCAACACTCAATCTTTTTTTTTTTAAAAAAAAAATATAATAGTAGAGGCCAAGATGTGAAGTTGTCTTGGCCTTAAAGATTAGTTATTTAGTCATTGATGAGAAGGCTGCCAAGAGTTTTTTTTTGCTGGAGAGGAAGAGTTGGGTGGAAGGTTTGAGAGAGTGAGTTGAAAAGGAAGGCTGCTATGGTGACAACGATTTGTGTTCAATTGCCAATTGATTGATTGTCCCCCCCCCTCCTCTGTTGAGGTCTTGTTTGGGATTCAAGTATGTTTTATTTTATTTATTTATTTTTTAAAAAAAATGTTCACTTGTTGGTATGTTGCATGGGTGACTCCATTTTTTTTTGGGGGGGGGGGGAATTTAGTTTTCACAGTTGTTCTCAGGATCAAGACAAGGTTTTTGTTTTTATTTTTTTCATCAAATCTTGTTTCACTAACAATAATCACATGACTGACCATGTTTGTTTTATGATTACTATTTTTTTACACCATTTTCCCCAGTTTTCTGGACTGCCAATGCTTCTCCTACAACCCTCAAAATGTTATACAACAAATTGAATCCCTCCTTGATCCTCACCCCAAGTGCAGTAGGTGCCTGGGAGGGAACAAGATGGAAGGAGATGGTTTGAAAAACATAAAGAGAGGTAGCAAGCAGAGGGCTCTTTGGCAAAAGAGGGCTCAAATGAGAGATTCCAAAAATCTCTTTGGAAGTAGCCAGAAATGGGTTCAATGAAAAGGTTGTATGGTCTGGACAAAAACTGAAACCTTTATTGCTGCTGAAAAGAAAAAGAATAATCAAAAACCCTCCCCTGAAGAGTTTGGACAAGCCAAACAGAAGATTGAACAATTCCATTTCTTCAGCTCTGGAAAAGTGATTGTTCTTGACTACCCCAATTGCCATTCTTGGGTTGAAATAATCAAATTTGTCCCTTAAAAGTACTTTAAATTTCCTGCTGTGGGCACTGCCACCCATACAAGAATGGCTACGTCTATTCAAATCAACAAAAGAACACAAAATACTTGCAGGGACTTGAACAGTGGGAAAGTATACTCTAGGGAAAAAAATATGAATAAAAACAAAAAAAAAAGATTTGTTTCTTGGTGGGCTTGAAAATAGTCTCAAATGTTGTTGTAATCAAAAATGATTCTTTTTTTTTTCTTTTTAACATTTTTATCAAAGTAAACATATTTTAAAGCCCAGAAATCAAGTAATCTGATGTATTTTGTCAACTTTTCTACTTCTACAAATACATGCCATGGATAACAATAACCTATCCTTTTTTTCCCATTGCCAGTTGTTCCCTCTCCTTCTCCAGTTGCTCTTTGTTCGATCCTTCTCCTTTTTGTCTTTTTGAAACTCTAGCTCCAGCTGTTTCAATTTCCACTCAGCAAGGACAAATTGAGTCCAACTTATCAACCAACAAGTTGATTCCCTTGGATTTATCCAAGTTCATGATACCAAAGCCAGTGGAGATTGACATGGAGTGGGCCTTTTTGTACTTGGCTTGATAGTTCTTGAATTTCTCCCTCATCTGTTTGAATGAAAGATCCAGCCTACCTTTGGTTTTTTTCTTGAGTTCATTGAACATCAGGAGATAACCATTAACCTTAGAGGATGGAGTTTGGCCAACTTGTGTTTCATTTTTGGATCCAAACCAAGCATCATGGTTGGAGGCAATTTTGAGCCAGTTTATCAGGATGATATGATCAGCTCTCTTGGGCTGACTTGAGCCTTTGGAAGCTGATGGGCAAGGATTTTTTGTTGTAGAGTTCTATGGCAATGTTTGATTTTGTGTATTTGACTTTTGTGTAGACTTGCAGGGTGAGATTTGCTGAGGGGCCATTTGGAAAGGGTAAGAGTGATGAAATGATAAGACTGATGAAGTGATGAGGAGATCAATGGTGCAATCAGAGCAATAAAGTGATGAGAGATGAAGAAATGAGGATAGAAACAAAGAGATGAGAGAAATAAAGTGATGAGAGCAATAAAGTGATGAGAGTGATCAAGTGATGAGAGCAATAAAGTGATGAAATGAATCAAGTGATGAAAGTGATGATGTGCTGAGAGCAATCAAGTGATCAGAGTGATGAAGTGTTGAGAGCAATCAAGTGATGAAAGTGATGGATCCAATTTTTCCAATGAGGTTGGTGGTAGAATTTATCTGATGAGGTTGGAGGTAGAACCAGGGGTTTATGACATGGACTGATGGGTGGTTGGGGTGGTGAAAGCCTTTAAATACTTAATCTGAAAAAACCCATTTATTTTGAGGTAACTCTGACAGTTCTGGTGTGAAAAAAGTGGGTTTTTTTATTTTTAATTGCATGTTTGAAATTGTGTATTTGGGTTGAGACCTGCCATTACAAAATGATGGGATTGGTTAAATTTGATACAAAATACTTATGTTTTATTTTATATTGTTATTTTATACTGTTATTTTATATTGTTATTTTATTTTATATTGTTATTTTATTTTATATTGTTATTTTCTTTTATATTGTTATTTTATTTTATATTGTTATTTTATTTTATATTGTTATTTTATTTTATATTTTTATTTTTATTTCATTTAAACTTGTATTTTTATTGTTTTCAGATTCCTCTGCCTTGGCAGGAAGCTGAATATTTTCCTTTATATTTTTGGATTGCAATCTTTTATCTCATCCCACGCCTGCTATGTGTCTTGATATTTTTCAGGTTTCACAAATTGGTTTAGAAATGAATTCAATTGTACTACCAATTCTTTTGATAATTTGAATACTAAGTCTAATGATTCCATTTTTATAGGTCCATATAGGTTCATGCTAAAACAAAGGGATTGCTCAAATCATACCAAAAGCCATGATTGGGATGATTATAGTAACTTTTTTTACTATTATCACACCTTCTGGTGTGGTCTCCCACCCCAGAAAGGCATTTAAACCTTGAAAAGATATGTCAAAACAAAAAAGGTATGGAGATAGAAAATTATTGTTTGACACGCCATTTTGAATTTGAAAGGAGTTCCTGGGGTAAGATAACACATCCTTTGAAGGCTTGTTGGACCCCCAAAGTCCTGTAAACATTGATTAAAGCCATCTGGGGCTAAAAAAAGGCCTCCCAATCCCCTGTGGGGTCTTTCTAAGGTAAAATTGTTTTGGAGAAATCAATTATGTACATCATGTGAGTTAGTTTGATATTTGAAAGTGCATTGAATATCAAATTTTTGCAAGTAATTCAAATCTAACATCAAAATGGAATAAAAGATTGATCCAATGTTGTAAAAATTATCAAAATGATAACACATCAATTTACATTCACAAAATGCAATAGAGTGTATCAGAGTTATACAAACAAGCCATTTTTGAGTGGCGGTTTTCAACCCAAATCTGCCATCTCAAACCTGCCATTAAAAATAAAAAAAAACACTTATCTTGCATCAGACATGTCAGAGTTACCTGAAAATAAATGGGTTTTTTCAGATAAAGTATTTGAAGGCTTTCACCACCTCAAACACACATCATTTCATGTCATACACCCCTGGTTTCCAACCTCATTGGAAAAATTCTACCTCCAACCTCATTGGAAAAATCTGATTCATCACTTTCATTTCTTCATCACTCTCATAGCTTATTGCTCTCATCACTTCATCACTCTCATCACTTATCACTCTCATCAATCCATCACTCTCATCAGTTCAACCCTCTCATCACTTATCACTCTCATCACTTATTGCTCTCATCAATTATTGCTCTGACTTATTGCTTTGATCACTTTCTAAGTCTCATCACTTTATTGCTCTCATTACTTCATCACTTCATCAATTCATCCCCCTTACTTGTTTCAAATGGCCCCTCAGCAAACCTCCCCCTGCAAGTCCACACAAAAATCCAATGCACCCATGCAAACATCCCCCAGGAACTCAACATCCAACAATCTTCCCCTATAAGCTTCCAAATGCTCAAGTCATCTCAAGAGAGCTGATCACATCATCATGGTAAACTGGCTCAAACTTCCTTCCAACTAGGATGCTTGCTTTGGATACAACAATGAAATTCAAGTTGGCCAACCTCTATCCTCTAAGTTTAATGGTTATCTCCTGATGGCCAATGAACTAAAGAATAAAACCAAAGGTAGGCTGGATCTTTCATTCAAACAGATGAGAGAGCAATTCAAGAACTATCAAGCCAAGTACAAAAAAGCCCACTCAATGTCAATGTCCATGAATTTGGTATCACTGACTACAATAAAGCCAAGGGAATCAACTTGGTGGTTGATAAGTTGGACTTGATTTTTGATTCTGATTCAGGGGGTTTTTTTGGGACATTTAGTCTTCTTCAGGCAATTGGTTGTTTCAGAAGATCAAGATGGTCCAACCATTGGGAGAGGTTTCAATTGCAATGGCTGGAATCATTTTCAGAGCAATTCAAATCAGCCCAACCCAAAATTAACCCCAGGTCAATAAAAACTCAAGGAGTTCAAGGCACCTCAAAGCTGAAAGGGAGTAGAAGAATTGAACAATATGAACATCAGATGACCACAGAGCTTGAATAAGCATTTCTAAGTGGTTTCCATGACTTCCAACCACCCCATCCCAAGATTACCATCATTATCTTACCAAGCCATTGAAAAGTCAACATCAATCAAAACTGGTTTTAAATTTTTTTAGGAACTCTCAATCTTATTTTTTTTTTTCATGATAATCAATTGTTTTGATCCTCTCTAACATCTTTATAAAGAAGAAAAAATATCAATGGTACACAATTTTTCTATTTTTTTTTTCTCCAGCACGTTTTTTGAGTGTTTTGTGCTTTTTTGGATTTTTTTTTAACATTATAATTGGGTATTTTTCAAAATTTTAACTGTTGCATTATTAAATTCCAGATGCTGAAATATCTATTCCCATGAATAAAAGTAAGTACATACCTTTTTTTTGAACAATTGATTTAGCTTGAAACATATCCCTGAAAATAAACTGACTGATTTTGGTCAATTAGTCCCATTATTTCTGTCTACCCACTGTACATTACACGCGTCGCTCCTGCTCTGCCGCACCGACCGTCGTCCCGGGGGGTTGTTGGCCGAATTCGTGTGGCGGCTAATGAGAGAGAAGTCGCGCCCCGTGTTCAGACTGTTATCCAAGCAGTTCAACACCAACTTCGCTCTTCTCCCTCAAAACTCGCCCTCACTAACATTACGGGCTGGGCAATTGTCGGTCTTCTTGACGAATGGTACAAGCCTCCTCGTCTGCACTAGCTACGACCTCGTTTGATTTGTGAAGGCCCCGAATATATTATAAATCGAAGCCGCGTTCATTGCGATGAAGAATCTTGTTGCACTGGCCAATCGAGTTAGTCTAAATTCTTTAGACAGATGCTAAGGGAAAAAAAACCCACGACTTGAGCCCAATAACCCAGGTGCCGCCTCATCGTCTTAGGCTCCCGCTCGCTTGATTGCTGAAAAACTTGGCAAGAGCGAGACAACTTTTCAGGTCTCTGATTCCGTTGGTACGACGTAAGCTCTCGTCTACCTCATGAACTTGAACCCCTATTCTCGGTTTCCGGATAAATACTATTTCCATCCTACCTCCTCATTTGATACAAACTCCCATCCTATTAAGAGAGCGCCATCACCAAGATCGGCAACAGTTGAATCTCTCAAGCCGTTCATTGACCTTTTATGTCTCCTTCATTTTTTCATTTTTTCTTGCCAGATGGGATACTGAGATCAGAAATTCGGCAGATTTGACCACCGAATTAAAACAAGATTGCTTTGACCTGTTTGAATTGAACATGAAGCAGATGTAAGGCGATTTTGACTTTCTCTCGGATTTTCGGGCCTCAAGTTTTTTTTACCTAAATACCACCATAGATATTCTCACTTACCAAAATGCATCCCTCGATCTTATTTTATCGTGTACCAAGAATCATTTTCTGGATTAGTAATTAGGCCAACAGTATGTCACATTTCAGATAAACTGACTACGTCGCTGTAATTGTGTACACTCCTTCTGCTCTCTAAAAAAAAAACGACAAATCCCCAACATGTCGTTCGGTTTTCTAATGGCAGCTATATGAATAGCCCTCGTGAATACAAGTCGACCCAAAAAAAGAGAGAACTGTTCCATGTCAATTCAAGATTCATTCTGGTTTTTTCACCCGTTGACAATGAAGGCGCCCGAAAGCCCATCAAACCAGTCAACCAATCGACATTGCAGGCTTTTTTGATGTGGAGGTTCGTTCGTGAAGAGACTTTGAATCCCGGACGTGATATTGACGTTGCTTATTGGTTGGTTGTTCGCACTCATGGAATCTTGCTCCTTTCTACTCTCCATATCTCCGGTCGCTTTTTGGTGTCCCTCGCTCGCTGTTCTTCAGTTTCCCGCCAAGCTGAATATCAACATACCATGTTTTTATACATCTCTCCGGGGGCTAATTTGAGTGGTCCCTCTCGTTTTGCTATTCTAATCGGCCTACGAACAGCTATGAAATTCAAATTCGGCCGGAGAGTAGGCGGAGAGGTTTGGGGAAAGTGTTGATTGGGTTGCTAGAAAACATTGGCTCGAGTTGGTTGATGAAGAAAGTTATGTTGACCGTTCACAATGGTTTGTTTCCCCGCCCTATAATCGTCCAAGTTATTGCTCAGTTCATTCCTGGAACTTGTTCAACTTCTCTTCAATCGAATGATGGCTACAATGGTCTTCTTGGAACTGATCTTGATTTTTTTTTGATGCCTGTTCTATTTGAAAAACGGTATCAGAAAATGTCAACGCGCTCATGTTTTATAAAAGCTTACAGTGAGTGAAGTCTTCTACTGACTATCCAATTGTGATTGAAAGGATAAGGAATCTGCCAGATAGGAACATTGATCGAATGTCATCAACTTAATCCACATGTCAATAGATTTTCACCCGACGAAATCTCCCCTTCACAGTTTGATAAGCAAGACGCTGGAGCAGACTATGAGATTCTATCTAAGACTCTATCAACTAGCCTCTAATCTCCATATATGAATTAGAATTGATCCACCCGTACTAGCCCGCCAGAAGACCTTCCTATTAGAATATAGCAAAACTGCTTCAAGGCAAATCCTCTCCGAAAAAAGTTATTTCCGATTGAAGGGGATAAAATCAAACAAAGAATTCAACGCTCAAATGGGAAGCCACAACCTGATTGTAAGAAAGAGAAATACATTACCAACATTCGGTCTACGTGAAGGAATTTAAATCTGCTGTAAAGTCAATGGGATGCTTTGACCCACATACACTCAACGATTAAAATTACCTTTAAATCTAGTGGGATGAAATTTGAAAAATAAACTGTTTTGAAAAAGAACATTGAAGCGATGAGCAGTTGGACTTCTGTCATGCTGTCAAAAAGTGGTACTCTTGACCTTTCTTAAAGATGGTTGATTGGGTATGAGTTCACCAAACAATCTTGATTTCCAATTTGCTTAACTCATCAATCTACACTCTTTAGTGGTAACAAGGGATAGTCTTATCATTTTAATTGAATTCAGGAATTGGTGCATCAAAGTGAAGCATGAATACAAATAGGTGAAGCATGATTTATGCTGGTGATCAATTTAAGTTTCTAAAGTGAAGTTTCATCTGATGCTTTCTTACCAGACTTGATAAAAAAATCAAAGTTGATCAAAAGAGAGTAATAAATGCTAAGAAGAAACAGTAAAAATGAATAAAATAGACTCAAACCTACATCCAAACTGATGTGTCCAAAGCACAAGAATTTCAAAGTTTTAGGAAACCCTTTGACAGGATGAACAAGCATGTGTTTTTGCTTGAAGCTCAGAATTGGCTGCTTGAGCTCCAAAAAAAAAAAAAAACATCAATTTTTGTGGTTGTTCTGGATGGTTGCAAAGTGGGCCTAGAGAGCTGAAAGTATTCAGAAACCAAAAAAAAGAAGAGTGTTGATCTTCCTGGATACCAAGTTCAATAGCAATCCAGCCCAGTTTCTCTAGGCCAAGCAATCAGAGCAGAAACTGATTCCAGCTTCACAGCTTGGGTTGAAGCCTAGACCCAATAGAACATGAAATGTGTGGGAAAGTCTAGTAGCCAACTGATGTGAAAACTTGACTCTAACAAGCAATGTACTCAAAATTCATCAACAGCTTCAAGACAACACTAGTAGCTGACCCCAGTGGGCTCTTTCACCAAATTCCATTTCATGACAATACTCAACTGCAATGGTATTTTCTATTATAATTTGTACCAACCATTTTTCATTAGGAGACTAGTGCTTAGGACAGGCTGAATTGGAATTCCAATTTTATAAATTTTTATCATAGCTTAAACCATTGAGAGTGAATCAGTAACAGGTATAAAGACAACATCATCTAAATAAACAACCAAAATCCTCCCTAATCTACAAAAAAACCAATGGCACAATAAACCAAGTTTCTACCTTGAGTTATGTGAACCTATCAGATTAAAAGTTATAATAAGATAAAATGATGGACACCAATGGCCATCGTAATCAGAAAATATGCAATCCAAGTAAGCTTATCCTGAACAATTAATCAATCAAAAAATAATAACTCATTCTTAAGAAAAATATGGAGGTTTGTTTCAAAGAATGAACAATTTTCTCATGATGACAGGACTGTTAGGAGAAACTAAAAAAACTGCAGTATGTAGGAAAAAATAAGCAGAAAAGAGTAACTCTAAAGGGTTAGTAGTCATCCTTACCTCTGAATTGAGTCCAGTGAAACTCCAAGATAAAATAATGCCCAAGGTATAATTGAATGGCTATGAAATCTTGAAAAAAAAGCTAAAGGAAAACTACACAATTGAATGTATCAGAGTTATCAAACCTGGCTTTTTTTTAAAAAAAAATAAAAAAGGTGGGCTTCATCCAAATCTTCCATCAAAGAATAAAAAAAAACCCAATTATTTCACAAGATGGGTGTCAGAGTTACCTGCAAAGAAGTGAGTTTTATTTTCTCAAGTATAGTGCCCCACCCTCAAACAGACGTTTGAAAGCATCATCCACTGCTTTTTTCACACTTAAAATTAAATCCAAGCTCAGTTGAGATATCTTCATCCTCTCTAGACAAAAGACACTCCACCATCTTGAACTTGCTCCATAGATTTCCAAAATCTAGACCACATCTTTGAATCACTAGCTCTACATACCCCATCATTTCATTGATCAGAAAACTCAAAAATCCAATGCAGAAAAGTAACACTCTCCAAGGAAATAAACATTGACCACTCCTTCTCAAGCCACCTCCATATTTTCAGGTAAACTAAATAGAGCTGATCATATCATTCTTATCAATAGGCTCAAAATTCCTGCTAACAATGATGTTTACTTTGGGACCAAAAATAAAACTTGCTTTGAACAACCACCATCTTCTAATCTTAATGATTATCCCCTGACGGCAAATGATCTAAGAAATTTAGGCTTTATTTTGAATCAAAACGGATGTGTTAGTATTCTAAGAACTGATGGGAGCATTAAAAAACCCCATTCCTTTTCTGCCTCCACTTAATTTGGCAAAACCAATGCTGAAAAATCCAAGTGGATCAACTTGGTGATAGATGAATTGGAATTGGTATATTATTTCTACAATAAAATGGATTCAATAAATGATTAAAAAAAAACATGAGACCGCTATTGGATATTGATACCAAAAGATCTAAGTCCATTGACCCCAAGGATATTTTTTATGGCCCCAAACCTGGTTATTGGAATGAAATCAAATACCTGGGTCACCTGAAGTTACCAGAATCAGATGATAAGGAGATGATTTATCCAGATATCTCTGCACCAATCAAATAATTATAAGAATATTTAATCCAGTCAAATCCTTCTTTGGATCAATCACTTACCTGCTTGTATCAATTAATTTATCTGATTAGCATTCTGAAAAATGATTCAAGCTCACCACCTCATCTCCAAATACACAAGTATCTTTTAATATTTACTTGCACTTGAGTCATTATGGAGCTGATTGTGCATTTATTTCTTTCAGAATGATCACTGATTTCTGGTAAAATGCTGTACATTTTGTTTTTAAAAAATAAGATTCTAAGAAAATGGGACCTCCCAGCTAAAATTGTGAAAATAGTGATGATTTTCAGAAAATTTAAAAGAAGTATCCCTCAAATTAATCCAAAGTAAAAAAAAGCCACCAAAAGAGCAGGAAAACCTCAATATTAAGAGTCTTTGGAGAGATCAAGTGAGATCTTTGAATATACAAAGAAAAAATTCATGTGAATTTGTAAGAATAAATTGATCTAGTTGGAAACTAATTGGATGAAAGATTGAAACTGGGAAAATCTAATTTAAAATTAAAAATTTGGATTATTAAAAATAATTAAAGAAACAAATTTTCAATTATGGGCTTATATTTCAAGAATAAAAATCTCAATTTTTTCAAAGAAGAAGAATTAGAAAGATTTTCTTACACCAAAGAAAATAGAAACTTTTTCCTTATAAATTGCTTTTATTGGTAGCAAATGACTGTGAGTAAATTCAGAAAATTTCTCATTTACTTGAATTTTGAACAGTTTGTTTTTTATTGTTTTGAGAAAAGCAAAAAAAAAAAAAAAATAAAGGAAATTTCTTTATTTTTTGAAACTATGCTTTATAATTTTTTTACTTCCCCCTATATTCAAAGATGTTTTACTGTGTTATTTTTTACTCCATGAATAGATCTTTCTTCTTTGTGAATTTTGTCTATTATTTCTTTTTTTTATTGATCTGGATTGAAATGAAAATAAAAGTGTGGCTCTTGAAATCTAGGCCAGTAAAAGTGAAATTCTTCTGACTTTTTTGGGATAAATCATGTTCAAGATTCACCTTGGCTTGAAATTGATTCCTAATCAAAATTTTTGGAAAGAAAAAAGTGACACCAGTGAAATTTCATTCATTTGGGCTTTCAACTAATCTTCCATTGTGGTGAACAATTTGGGAAACCTCAGGAAAAGGGAAATTTTTTGAATTTTTTTACATTCTTTCATCCAACTTCCATCATCAAAAAAAAAAATTTCTGCATTACTATGGGGAATCTTCCTCTTTCCCTTCTTCCAACTTCTTCCTCTCTTAGCGGTCTAGGAAAGGATTCTGCAGGCCATTTTTGCCCCCAGACCACTTGTTCAACTCCTTGTTGCACTTGTGGCACCAATTTTTGGCAAAGCACAAGCAAACATAATCATCCTTTTCATCCCCATCCTCATTCTCACCCTCATCAACATTGCCACCAAATGTTTCATCCAATGGCCTAGCAAGTGATTTCTAGTGGCCAAGGGTACCGTTTCAAATCATCTGACTGGCCATTGGTGCCAACTGTCACCAATGATCCCAACCTCATCATCACCATTTCTCAATCCCCCTCTTCAATCCTCTTTCATTGTTTTTGCAAGCCGTCATTGCAGGTGCGTGCGCAATCAATCATTTTTTCCAAACACCATCCCAATCCCATGATCACCCCGCATCTGTCACACAAGGCCACCACCACCATTGCTAGAAAGCTCACTGATGGCCATCCTCACCCTCTTGATCCTCCATCCTGCCTTCTTCATTAAATGCTGTTGCCTACCAAATCCTTATCACCATCATCTTGCGGCTGCTCAAGCTGATGCCCTCACCAATAATCCAATCTGACTGATTGCATCAATCAATACCATCCAAAATTGCTGTTGCCTGACATTCATCTGGTGTTTCCAACTTGCATTTGCTATTGTGTGGACGTTCATCTGCTGCCTGCTGTCATCCTTGAAGCGGGTGGGTTTCCTTCTTTCTCATCTTGTTTTTCTTTGTTTTCTTTTATATATCAGGCGCTTCCTGTTGCCAATTTTTTTGTTCCTCACCACTTGCTTTTCTTTCTCATCCCTATCATGCTTCATCCTAAAAAAAAAACTTTTTTTCTGCTTTCATTTGTAGTCATCCCTTGTCAGTAGTCTATAGGGCCTCTTGCCCATAAAAGGAGGGGCTCTCCCCTGAATTTTTTTTTCCATCATCCATCTTATCATCCATGATCCATGATCATCATCTAAGTTATAAATCCATGGGGCCCTTCCCCTTAATCTGAGCACCCTTGTCCTGGGTATATCTTTTGATTGAACCTTGACCTTTGAGCCTCCATGCTCAAATATTTTGATTGGTCCTCTGTGACCTTATCCATTATCACCAACCAATAGCCTTTCTTTTTGAAGAAGAATTAATTTTATTGGATTCCTGAGTGTGTTATACCACTCTTTGCCCCCTTTTTTGACTGTAATGGTCTGATCATTCTTCTTGACCATCCTTCTCGAACCAGTCAAAATTGAATGGGAGGTTTCTTTAAGCTTGAAACCTGGATTGTTAAACCTCCCTTTATTTCTTTAAAGTAGAATTATGCCACACTATTCTTGAGTCCCTTGAGAAGTTCTGGGCTATTCTTGATTGAATTTTTTACTGCTTTGCTTCCAGAGCTTCATAAAACAAATTGTTTTGTTTTTTACAGCCACCAACAGTTATCTGGTACCCTTCAAGCACTTGATTGCGGAGAGTTAGGCAGGTTCATTGAGAACCTGGAGGTTTGTTGGGATTGAGTTTATCTTTCCAAATCTTCTTCTGAAAACCAGAGTTATTAGCTTGTGGGTGTTGTAACTTACAACTGCCTTGTTTTATTGAAATCTGAAAAAAATCAAACTTAGTTTGTTCAAATCTTTTCCATAACCATCTTGCCTCAGATAGTGTTGTTCCATTGCTGCCAACTACTATCAAAATTAATCCTTTCCATTGATTCCTTATTTACATGATTCTGGATCTTGATTCTGGTTTCATTTGAATATTTTTTTAACGCTCAGGAGGGCAGCCTAAACAGCACCTTTCCCCTCCACAGAACTGCCTGCGGATCAGCACTTTTTGGAGTCTTACACCATAAGGGTTTTTGCTTTGGAACCACCAGAGGAAATAAAAAAGAGGATATTTTACCACAATAGATTTGAGGATGGTTTTATGATACATGAGTTTTGAACATGGTCTTGTGTGAAAAATCTAATTTCATGAGCTTATTGCCAAATTTCAAAGAAGAAACAGACATTATGCTGTTTTCTTTCATAAGTTCCTGGTCTGATTTAAATGGGATCCTTCTTATCCCTGAAAGCATTTGGTCTGAGATTCTGAAGAATTTTCTTTATCTCAGATTTATTTATCCATATCCCTTGGAAGAGAATGAGACAGATTGTTTTTTGATTTATTCAAAAATTAATCCAGAATGGTGAATGAATTGGAGGCATCTAATCTCCCACATATTTGCACCCAAAGTTCTGGACAGTCCAAAAGTTTTTAGAAAATCCTTTGTGTTTCTCATCATTATTTGAGGAAATTTGAAACATTAAAATTCAAAAAAGCTCAAAACAAAAATCAAGATTTTGAGAAAAAGTGGCCTTTTGGAAGGTCTCAAAAGTATTTTTTTCAGCAATTGAGGCCCAGAAAAACTCATGAATTCAGAATAAGTAGATCAATGCCTTCTTTCAAAGGAGGTATCATTCTAGAATTTTATTTTTTAAAAAACCACACCTCTTTCAAAGAAAGGAATGAATTTAGTGATTTATATTCTGACTTAACATCTTGTGGCATGCCTTCCTACCCCAGAAAGGCATGTAGGCCTTGAAAAATAAAAAGGGAATGATTTTAAACAATTTAAATTTGTCAAAACTTTATAAGGTTTGAAAAAGTTCCTGGGGTGAGAGAGGACACATTTTGAGGAAATTTGGACCCTCCAAAGCCTTTAAACATCAGTTGGGGCCTTGGAGGGCTAAAATAACGCCTTATTTTCCTGGTGTAGAATCACTTGGAGAATAAATGGAAAGAAAGAAATTGAGTTAATGGAATATGTGAAAATTCAATAAATATGAATTTTTTGCCAGGAATTAAAATTGAAGGCCATATTTGAATTGAAGAACTTGATGCAGTATAAGAAAAATATGAATAATGATAAGAATTTATCTTCACACCAAATTGAATATTTCCAGGTGAATATAAATACCCTTGTATCAAAAATAAGACAAACAAGATTTCTGGTGGAATGTAGATAACTTTATGCTAAAAATAACAAAAAATAAATAAATGCTAAGTACATCTATTCTGTGAGTAAAATCAAAAAATTTTGAAAAATGTCAAAAAAAGCTTCAAGTGCAAAAAAAACTTGAATATCAAAAATTGATTTCTTTGAATACTAATTTATATTGGCAGTGGGATACAAATAACTCATACCAAACATAAAATGACATGGGAAAATCCTAAATATACCTATCTGATGGAGGGGGTTCAAATGCTCAAAACAATCCAAAAAAAAATCATCAATCAAAAAAATGATTTGAGAAGATGTGAAAAAAGAGACACTTTAATAAAATTCAATATTTCTGATGGAAGGTAAATACCTTGGTAGAAAAAATAAAATAAAATGTGAAAATTCTAAATATATCTATTTCATGAGCAAAAATAAAATATTCTGAAATTTTCCAACATAAATTCATAAAATACAAAAATAAAAAAATTAAAATCTAAATTTTATCTCTTTCAATAAAAGTTGAAATTTCCAGTTGGATATAAATATCTTATACCAAACATAAAAAGACATAGGCAAAGGCTAAAAATACCTATTGTATGAGGGGAATTCAAATATGCTTGAATATTCCAACAAAAACATCTTTTGAGTAAAATAATAATAATAATAAAATGAAAGTCTATATCCTTGAATAAACATAAAAATTTCTGATTGAATGTAAATATCTTTGTATAAAAAATAACAAAAAAAACAATTCAGCATACATTCCATTATAAATTTTGATTTTATTCAACAAAATCAATTTTTTATATTTTATTTATTTGATTATTCTTGCACTTAATGAATTTTCTTTTGGTATTTTTGAAAATATTTTAATTTCTCTCATTAAATAGATGTATGTGTCATTCTTATATATATTTTTATTTTTGGTAAAAATATATTTACTTTCCATCAGAAATATCAGTTTCTATTCAAAAAAATCAAGTTTTATTTTATAATTATCATCATGTTACTAAAATTAAATATTTGATGAAATATATAAAAAAATTTGAATTGTCTTCATAAAATGGGTATATGGATATTCCAAGTCTTTATTTTTGTATAAGTCATTCAAATCCCACTGGAAATATCAATTGTAATTCAAAAATTGATTTTTGAAATTTATTTTTTTGTACTTGATGAATATTTTTTCAAAATCTTTTGAAATTTTTCAATTCTCCTCATTAGGTTGTATCAGATTTAGCAAAACCACTGTTAGAAACACACCATTTGTTTTTGAGCAAACCCGCCATTTTAATGGAAGGTTTCTAAAATACACATACCCCCTGACTGGTGTATTTCAGGTTGGTGGGTTTCATAAAACTTGCGGATTTCAAACATGCAATCTTCCATTTATGCATCTTCATCTATCACCATGTAAAACAACCAAACACCCCTCTACATCACCAAATCATACACATCATTCCATCTTCATCTCAATTCCCAAACCCACTCAATCAAAATCTTACAATCCTGGTGCCTCATCCCTGCAATCCTCCCACCACCTTTGAAAAAATTAATCAATTTTCTAATTGATTGATCAATCATCCTTGTAATTCACCCCGTTCCTCCTCCTCCTCCTCCTCCTCCTCCGTTAAATTGATTGACTGATTGATCCATTCATCTGTCACATCCAGGTACACCCCCACTACCTTCCACACAATTGATTGCTCAATCATCCTGGTAAGTCCCCCCAGTCTTTCTCCTCACTCTCCTCTTCCTCCTCCTCCTCCTCCTGCTCCTCTTCCTCCAAATCAATAAATCCGGGTAAGTAACCCCCTCCGCTTCCTCCTCCTCCTCCTGCTCCCAATAAATTGATTGGTTGTTCCTCCTCCTCCTGCTTCTAATCAATCTATTGATAAATTTTTCCTCTTCCTCCTCCCTCTCCCAATCAATCGATTGAGTGAAAATAAATCATTCCTCATTTTCCTCCTTCTCCCAATTGATCACAAATTGATTGAGTAATTGATTTTTTCTCCTCCTCCTCCTGCTCCCAATCAATTGCAAATTTATTTAGCAATTTATTTTGAATTGATCAAGTAAATGATTTTTCATCCTCCTCCTCCTCCTCCTGCTCCCAATCAATCAATTTATTGATTGAAAATTGATCAAGAAATTTTTTGTCCCTCCTCCTCCTCCTCCTCCAAATTGACCAATCAATTGATCTAGGTAAGCCCTTAACTCCTCCTCCTCCTCTTTAATTGATGAAACTAATGATTATTTTTTTATGACTGAGCATTGTTTTTTATTTTTTTTATTTTTTATTTTTTATTTTGTATTTTTTATTTTTTTATTTTTTCATTTTTTTTTCATTTTTTTTATTTTTTTGTTAGGATAATTGAACAGTATATTTTGTTTTTTTCCCATTATAAAATTACTAATGATTTTTTTTTTGATTCTGTGCAATGCAACATACCGTTTGGCCCCTTTTTCTTTCTCAACCCACCCACTTTCTGGACTGGCAATTCTTCTCCCACTAACCTAACACTTTTACACAATGAATTGGATCCCTCCTTGATCCTAAACCAAATCAAAGTATGTGGATGGGAGGAGATGGTTTCCCAAACATGCAGAGAGGTGGCAAGGATAGTGCTTTTCAGAAAAATAGAGATTCCAAAATCACTCTTGAAGTAGCAGAGGAAGGGAATGAAAAACAGATTTGTGTGGTCTTGAAGTCTCAAACATTGTTGTAATCAAAAATAATATTTTTGTTTTTCTTTTTAAAATTTTTATGCAAGTAAATATATGTACAAGCCCAGAAATTGAGTAATCTGCTTTATTTCTTCAATATTTCTAATGCTACCAATAAATTCCATGGCTATGGATGAACTATCTTTCTTTTCCATTGCCAGTCAATAACTCTCCTTTTCCAGTCAATCCCTCTGCTTTTCCATTCAATCTTCCTGTTTATCCTTCTTCTTTTCATCTTTTTGAAACTCCAACTCAGCCTTTTTCAATCTCCATTTTGCATCCAATTTTTTTGATGAGCCATACTCTCAGCTTTCTGCTTTTGACCATCCATAGGCAGCTGAAAATGTCACCTTTGCTTTTCAAATTCAAGTTTTTTGGATTCAATTTGTACTTTTACTGATTTTTGGAGGGGAATATCAATGATCTTGATTTCAAAAGGAAAGATATTTAATAAATGCACTTACTTGAATATTTCTTCTCAATGATATCTTCAAAACCTGAAAAATTGGAATTGTTTCTCCTCTTTTGAAGACTATTGGGCTTGATGTTGATTGAATTGGAGGCATTTTGCTTTCCCTTTGAAGAGGAGGTTGAATTTTGAAGCTGATGGGGGAGGATTGTTTTTTGTAGAATTCCTGGGGGATGTTTGCTTTGGTGCATTGGATTGTTTTTTTTTTGGACTTGCAGGGGGAAGTTTGTTGAGGGTCCATTTGAAAAGAGTAAGAGCAATGAAGTGATTGGAGAAATAAAGTGATGAGAGTGAGGAAGTGATGAGAGTGATGACAACATGAGAGCAATAAGTTATGAGAGTGATGAAGTGATGAGAGCAATAATTGATGAGAATGTGGAAGTGATGAGAGCAATAATTGATGAGAGTTATGAAGTGATGAGAGCAATAAGTCATGAGAGAAAGGAAGTGATGGAAGTCAGGAAGTGATGAGAGTGATAAAGAGATGAGAGTGAGGAAGTGATGAGAGTGATGAATTAGATTTTTCCAATGAGCTTGGAGGTAGAAGGAGGTGGGAAACCAGGGGTGTATGATCTGGAACAATACATGGACCAATTTTTGGTTGAGTTTGCAAAAACCTTCAAATACTTTATCTGAAAAACACATTTATTTTCAGGTGACTCTTACACATCTGATGTGAAATAAGTGGGTTTTTTTATTTCTAATGGCATGTTAGAAATTGGGGTATTTTTCTGAAACCTGCCATTAAAAAAATGGTGGGTAGGCTAAATTTGATAAACCCTATTTAATATATATATGTAGCAGTTTTCTATTTTTTATATTTTTGGCACAAATTTATTTACATTCAATCAGAAATGCTGGAATTTTCTTCAAAGAAATATGTTTTCATATTTTTTATGATTATGTTTGTGCTTGATGATATTTTTTTAAATATCTGGAAACATTTTAATTCCCCTCATAAAAAAAGCATAGGTTGAATTTTTATATCTATTATTAGGTTTGGTTCAGATGTATCCATATTCCACCAGAAAAATTGCATTTTGTGTGAAGAAAATGAATTTTTATCATTTTTCTTATCTTTTCAATACTCCAAAAGTCTTTCTTACAAATATGACCTTGGGTTTGAATTCCTTTCAAAAAACTGATATTTATTGTATTTTGAAATGTCACATTAACTCAAGTAATATCCATTACTGAATTCTCCAAAACATTCTACCCCAGACAGACCCCAAAGGGGGCTGGGGGGCTTGATTTATCCCCTCCAGGCCTCAATTGATGTTTAAAGGCCTGGTGGGGCCCAAAAAATCCTCAAAAGCCATGTTCTCCCACCCCAGGAGCTCTTTTAAATCTTAAAAAGTTGTTCCAGACCTTAATTGCCTAAACTCACACCTTTATTGTATTGGCAAAATGTTTTCAGTTTTACATGCCTTCCTTGAGTTGGAAAACAGGCCAGAAGGCATGAATTTTGCAGAAAAATCAATTTAATTATTTTTTCTATGAGGAAGGTGTGAATTTATCAACAAAAAATCTAAAATTAAACCTTCATTTGAAGGAGGGTGTGGATTGAATTGTCAGCCTGCTACTTAGCACAGAGCAACCTGACAAAGCAACAACAATAATAATAATAACAAAATTAAAAGGAACAAAGATAAATGAATAAATGAAATTATTATAAAATGAAGGAGTAGGAAATCCATAAATATTATTGCAGAAATGGATTCCCCACCCAAAATAAGGTAGGGTCACTCACTGACCCCACCCTTGAATTCTTACTCCTTATATTTTTTTAATTAATTTAACACAAAATGGTGAATGACCACGGCACCAGTATGGCACCTTTTAGCTATTTTAATATTTCACATGATATGTCATGTATAGGTTTCACACCTAAATTTCAGTCAAAATCCAGGTGTTGTGTGTAGTTTAGGAGTTACACGGGAAATTGTGTTTTGTCACAATTCCCGCACGCAGCCCCGCGTCCCTAGCGCTGGTCTCCTGCATACGCAAACTCCCGCACGCAGCCCCGCGTTGGACTCCCGCGTACGCCAACTCCCGCACGCAGCCCCGCGTCCCTAGCGCTGGTCTCCTGCGTACGCAAACTCCCGCACGCAGCCCCGCGTTGGACTCCCGCGTACGCCAACTCCCGCACGCATCCCCGCGCCTCCTATGACATCCAGGTACCGCTCAGAGAAGCTACAATACAGTAGGATTTACACTACATATGTAAAGCTACTACACGAGCATAGATTATGGTTCAAAAACCTTAAAAATCAATTAAAATTAGTTATTAACTAATTTCTAGTATTTTTTATTAATTAAATAAAGATCCAGACTCACCACGAAATAAGTTGATCAGAACCTCCAAAGACCACGAAACTACATAAGGAGTGGTCGTAAAAATTATTAAAAATTACATACAGGATCAGCAGAAGATGGAGAATCAATAAACATCCACGTCTGCTCACTTTGGACCAGTACTTACTGTAAAAATTAAGGATCAGTGCAGGATCAGCAAAATGACTAATCTATTGATTAACAGATCCTGCAGCTAAAAAGGAGCTGTTCCTTGACAGATCTAAAGCCAGCAGGCTAACAGCACCTTGAGGACGTGCCAATCTTGCCCTGATTGCCCCCCTAGCCTCAGCCCATGGCTAGTACTCCTTCTAGAGGTCCTCAAGCACCCAAAAAGAATATTTAAACAGGCTCTTTTTGCCCTTCTGTTTCCAAGAAGTTAATCAGTTATCAGGAATTATTTATTATCAATCAGACACGGTGTCATTGTTAATCAAGTGCTTATATGAAGATAAGCAAGTGATTTATGACTTAGTCTGTAGTAGTATTATTTACCTTTATTAACCAATCAACCATTGAAGTTTATTCAGGCAATCAACCCCATCTGCTCTGAAACCCTTCCAATTATTCCAGGATTTTCGTGGTCAAGTACTCAGAGTGAGTGTTTCCCTTCCTGTCTAGGCCACGTGTGCTGTTAAGCCCGGCCATTAGTGGAATAAGTCCTTTCTAAGGCACCCATATTTATTCCAAGGTTCTTAAACTGCCTAAGGAGGCCCCTTGAAGAGAGGTTGCTAGTCTGTAAAGATCCCCAGTAGTATAATACTGTGGCACCTCTTTATATTTTATATTTAAAATATTTATAACCAAACCAAATAAACCTTGCACTTGCTCTTACCATACCATTATTGGAGCTTTAAAGTGTTTATTCTTTGGAATATTATTGCTCCAAGTTCTTTTATCACTCTCTGTAGCTAAAGGACTGCAAGGTTCCTGGTATCAGAGAGCTGACAACTGGGGGTCTGGCCGGGAAATATCCTTGATAATTAATTGTTTAATTAATTATCTCCTGGACCAGTTATTTATATAAAAAAATTATATATACAAGTAGAAATACTTATTATTTATCTTGATCTTTTGATTTTTCCAGTGGATTTAAAAACCAACGGAGAATTGATCAATTATTATTTAAATCTTCTTAAACAGAAAAAAGAAGAAAAATTACGTAACTTTGTGCCTGTTGTTATAACTCCTGAACAGAAACAGGAGAGACTTCTTTATTATAGACAACAAATCTTAAAAGAAAAGGAACAAGAGTTAGAAAGAATTATCAATTTTAACTCATTGTTAAGACAGCACAAAGAGTGGAAAACCTATCAAAGAAAGCTTTCTGCTTTTAAGAGACGGTATCCAAATTATAAAAGTGAGCTTTGATCTCCTTTTTATTTTTTTTTATATATAAAAAAAAAATCACAAAAACTCGAAAATTATAATAAAAATTATTATAAAATAAATAAATATATAACTTATATTTTTTATTTTTTTATCCTTTCTAGTGGACTTTGTCTTTGGTAATCTTATTGACCAAGACCTCTTAGAGGACGTCCCAGACTGTGGACCCTTGGATTTGTCCCAAGATTTGATTGGAACCCACTCAGATCCCGTTGGAATACCCTCCAAGGACGGACCTGACCCCAACAAGGACTTAGTGCCTTTAAACCTTCATATAAGTAAGAAATATATTTTTTTTAATAAAAAAAATACTCGAAAAAATTATTTTTTTTACAAAGTTTTGACAAAAACTTATATAATCTTTAAAAATGCATCAAAACAGACGCAACACCCGCGCCAGTGGACGAGCCCCGTCATATGGATCTTTGCCCGGAGGAACCCCTGTGCGCAAGGATGCCAGTCGCGAACGCAATGCGGATCGAGCCAGTGATCTCTCCGATCCGAGCGACCGTGACAACGACCACGGCCGCCGACTCGACCAACTCACCGTTGGAGAGCCGTCCATTGTTGAACGTGAAATCCCAGGAGGATACCGTTCCACCTATGCCACCCCAGCCGGACTCCTCCAAGGAGGAGAAAATAAAGGTATTGGTGAAAGAACACGTGGGTCATTGGGAACTGTTCAAACAGGCTCAGACCCAGGAAGACCATCAGGGTATGAGAAAAGCCATATCTTTGGCAAAGAAGACTCAAATAACCCTCCAAAAATTGATTCCCAAGAGAGAAGTAGAAGGTTACGTGAAGAATTGGAATCCTTGGGACCAATTAGTTTCTTTAAGAGGAAACAACAACAACAGGAAGAAGAGATCTCTAGCCCATCAGAAATTAAAGAGTCCCAAAGAGTGGGAAAATATAATATCTTTGGCAAGAAAATGGAAGAAAGTTTACCGCAATTAGACGTAGAAACTTTCAACTTGTTTTCCATAAATGTTTCTCATAACTTTGATATCATTGGCAAATGTTTTGATAAAGTATATGAGCAATTGGATAAAGTAAATACCAATTTTGGTAAAGTCATGCAATCCCAATCCAACTTGATCAAAATCAATGAGTTAGAAGTAAAACAAATAAGAGACAGCATTAGTTTGAGTAAAGGAGAACTAATAAATTACCTAGAAAACAATACTTCAGCTATCCAAGAAGAAATTCTTCTATCTATTGAACAAATCAAAGAAAGTATTAATAAAACAGACCACACTTCACCTACTCATATTATTAATAAAATTGATTCATTAAGTAACAAACTTGATCTGGAATTAGGTATGATTAAGAATGATCTCAGAGATCTAAAGATAAACTTATCTCAACCCATTGCAGATTCTGATGAAATCAGACCTTCCAGGTACCACAGTACGCCCCAACTACCTTCTAGACCAAGACTAACAAGGCTTGAATCTTTCAAACCTAGTCCCACTCCTGAAGTAGAACAAGCATTAAAATTACTTCCCCCTATCACTGAGTGGCCTAAATTCTCCGGAGAAGGAGAATGCAATCATGTCAGTTTTATTAAGTTTATTGACTATACTCTGGCCTCTTATGAACTTCCTGATAACATAGCAGTAGTAAGACTACCTAGACTGTTTGAAGGAGTAGCCCTTGACTGGTTCATCAATAAGAGAGAAGAGGTAGGATCTTTGTCATGGAATTCATGGAAAGATTTGATTAAGGAACAATTTGGTACCAGAATTTGGAAAAGAAAAATGATGAAGACTTTCAAAACTTCTTTGTTTGATCCATCTAAGGACAAACCTCACAAATGGTGCCTTGACCAGAAGAGAAGACTAGACTGCTTCTACCCAAATGCTGATAAAGAAGAAGTCAATGAAAGACTCCTCAACCTATGTCCAGGACTACTTAACCATAGCGTAAGGTGCAGAATGCCCATGAACTCTGACCTTTCCACTCTCATAGGAGTATTAGAAGAAACTATTGACATGAATGGCTTAGAAAAAAAGCTTAATAAACACAGAGAACCAACTACTAGGAATAAGTAAGATTATAATAACAAGAATAAAGAACTTCTACCTAACAACTCAGAAGCCAAGAATACTTTGGTGACCAAAGAAAAGACGTGTTGGAATTGCAACCAAACAGGGCATGTAAGACCTGACTGTCCTTTACCCAGGACAAAGATTAATCCTATTGAAGGAGAAGAGGATTACACTAATCCTGACCCCCAACTAGATGACACTGATGGTTCCATCTCTGAATGTGACCTAATTATCACTAATCCCATTAATGTCATTGAAGGTAACATAGAATCTTCCCTAGATATTAACCCTGTTAATGAAGATAGAAATTTGCCTCAAAAATGGACACCCAACATGAAAATCCAACATGTTTCTGAAGCTAAGACCTTAACCCTTAAACCTTCTATTGGAAAAGGGTACACCGGTGGTAAAACTTGTTATGCCACTGGCTTGATACAAGGTTCCCCCGTAAAATTACTTCTAGACAGTGGAGCCTTCTGCTCTTGTGTTGGAACTGACTACTTAGATAAAAAGGATTCCAACTGGAAGAAAAACTTACTACCTGTACCTCGAGCTAAGTTCAGCAGCTGTAACTCACCTCTCAATGCTATTGGAGTATGGCCAACAGAAATCATACTCCCCCACTCTAAAGGATCAATCAAGATAAAGATTGAATTTGTAGTACTTCAAAATGGAGTATGTGATTATTTTATTATAGGAAATGATTCTCTTTGCATGTACGGGATAGATGTCTTCCAGAGTAAAGGGAGATATTTCACTATAGGAGGAGATTGGAACAAGAAGTTCCAAATATGCCATATCAATGCTAAAGCTACTGATTCCACTTATGAGAGACACTTAGAAAGTTTTAACCAGGAATACTTTTCCCAAGCTGCCTTGAATTCCCAGCTTAGTGAAAACCAGAAAAGAGATATTCTCCAAGCATGCTTTGAGAACCAGAATGCTTTTTGCACTAAGGACCATCCCATTGGTAATATTAAAGGTCATGATATGGTCTTAACTTTGACTATTAAGCCTCCTTACCCTCCTAACCTCAGGAGACCAGCTTACCTTTCTAGTCCAAAATCTAGGACTGCTCTAGAAAGCCACATCCAAGAACTAGTGGACTTACAAGTCTTACGGAAAGTAGGGCATAATGAGCAAGTAGACGTAACTACCCCCGTGATAATAGCCTGGCACAATGATAAGTCTAGGATGGTTGGAGACTTTAGAATGCTCAACAACTACACCCAAGCTGACTATTATCCTATCCCAAGGATTGACCACGCTCTACATAATCTTTCTAAAGCTAAGTTCATTACTACTATGGACATGTTGAAAGGCTTTCACCAAATACCTATCAGTCCGGATAGTAGGAAATTTATGAGAATTATATGTCATTTAGGCATATATGAGTATCTCAGAATGCCATTTGGTATTAAAAATGCTCCTTCCCACTTCCAAAGAATGATGGATACAGTCTTAGGAATGTTCATCAGACAAGGTTGGATGATGGTATACATAGATGATGTTATCATTTATTCAGACAATTGGGATACTCACATGAATAAAGTAAGGCTAGTGCTTAAAACAATTGCCGCAGTAGGATTAAAAGTATCTATGAAAAAGTGCAACTTTGGATACGGAGAACTCAAAGCTCTAGGACACATTGTTTCTGGACTAACCTTAACTGCTGACCAAAGTAAGATAGCAGCAGTAATGAACAGACCTATGCCCCAGAACAAAACGGAACTCTTATCCTTTATAAGCTTCTGCAGCTATTACAGGAAGTACATACCTAAATTTGCTAACCTCACCAAGTGTTTATATGAGATCTGCAACAACAACACTTTGTTCAAAATGACTCATGAAAGATTGAAGAATTATGAGGAACTCAAAGTAGCTATGACTACTGCCCCAGTGTTGATACAACCAGATTATTCTAAACCTTTCAAAATTTACATAGATGCTAGCATGGAAGGATTAGGAGCTGCATTACACCAAGAAGTAATAGAAGAGGATAAACCAGTAGAGAAACCTATACTCTTCATATCTAGACAAGTCAAAGATACTGAAAAGAGATATGGTGCCAGCCAAATGGAATGCCTTGCTCTAGTATGGGCATTAGAAAAACTCCACTATTATTTGGAAGGTACAAACTTCGTGGTAATCACTGATTGCAATGCTGTTAGGACTCTCATGAACATGAAAACTCCTAGCAGGCATATGTTAAGATGGCAGATAGCCATACAACAGTACAGAGGTCAGATGACAATAGTCCACCAAGCTGGAGTTAAACATCAGAATGCTGACAGTCTTAGCAGAAATGCTCTACCAAATGATACTAGCAATCCTGCTCATGAACCAGAAGATCATGATATATTTCCTATACTAAACATTAACCTGTTTAATCTGGAAGCTCCCATCATAGGAATTCACATATGTGAACTAGATGAATCACTGTTCAGCTCCATCAGAGAAGCATACAACTCTGACATGAAGACTTTGATTAACATCATAGAAAGTACTTCCCCTCCATCTGAACTCATAAACAGTTTACCTGAACCCCTACTGAAGTCCTATAAAGAAGGGAGATTCACACTGTGGGATGGGCTATTATATTACCGGCATAAACACTCTAGTGTTATAGTCTTGACCAAAGCAGAGCATATCAAACTTGTTTTAACTGAATGTCATGATAATTGCTCTTTGGGTCACCTGTCTATTGATAGAACCCTAGATAAAGTAAAGCAGACTGCCTGGTGGATCAACTGGAGAGACTCCACTATCAAGTATGTTTCAAGCTGTGAAATCTGTCAGAAATCCAACAGGACCACTGGGAAAAGGTTTGGACTACTCCAAAGGATAGCTGAGCCCAGGAAAAGATGGGAAGTTATCAACATGGACTTCGTAACAGGACTGCCCCCTGGTGGAGCTTACTCTTACAACTCAGTCCTGGTTATTGTAGACAGATTTTCTAAGAAAGCCAAGTTTCTACCTAACCATAAGGAAGACACAGCTATGGAAGTAGCCTTACTCTTCTGGAACAGACTAATTGCTGATGTAGGAATTCCTAAGATTATTATCAGTGATAGAGACCCCAAATTCATGTCTGAATTCTGGAGAAACCTCCATGATATGTTAGGAACTACCTTAGCCTTTTCTACAGCTTATCACCCTCAGACAGATGGATTAGCTGAAAGAATGATCCAGACTCTAGAGGATATGCTCAGAAGGTTCTGTTGCTTTGGGATGGAGTACAAAAATACAGACGGATATTGCCATGACTGGGTTAGCCTTTTACCTGCACTAGAAATGGCCTATAACAGTAGTAAACACTCTACCACCAAAGAAGCTCCTTACATACTGGAAAGAGGATGGATCCCCAAATTGCCCAAAGATAACCTCAATCAGGAGTTGACTAATATCCATCCAACATCACTGGACTTCAAAAACATGATAGATATGGCAAACAAGCACGCTGCTAAGTGTGTACAAGATGCTGTTGAATACAACCAACGGAGGTGGGATAAAACTCACAAAGAACCTGATTTCAGAATAGGAGATCAAGTTCTAATTTCAACCGCCAATTTCAATAACTTGGCTGGAAACAGAAAACTCAGACCCGCCTTTGTTGGGCCTTTCACTATCAAGAAACTCCATGGGAAAAATGCCGTAGAAGTCATCCTCAGTAATGAACTCTCTAGGAAACACCCAGTCTTCCCAGTTAGCCTTGTCAAACACTACCATCCCAGAGAAGGAGAAAAGACCCCTTCACTTGAAATACCAGTCTTAGATGAGCCTGAGAAGGACAAAGGAAAAGTTATTAAAATCCTTAAAGATAAAAAAGAAAGGATCCAAGGAAAAGATGTTAGACTTTACTTAGTCAGATACAAAGGAGAATCAGCTGATAAAGATGAATGGCTACCTGAAAACAACATTCCAGATGGACCTATACACCTGAGAAACTACAGAGCCAGTAAAAGACACTGAGCCCCAAAAATTTTTTCAGATATAGTCATATCTTGGAGTGGGGGAATGTCAGCCTGCTACTTAGCACAGAGCAATCTGACAAAGCAACAACAATAATAATAATAACAAAATTAAAAGGAACAAAGATAAATGAATAAATAAAATTATTATAAAATGAAGGAGTAGGAAATCCATAAATATTATTTCAGAAATGGATTCCCCACCCAAAATAAGGTAGGGTCACTCACTGACCCCACCCTTGAATTCTTACTCCTTATATTTTTTTAATTAATTTAACACAAAATGGTGAATGACCACGGCACCAGTATGGCACCTTTTAGCTATTTTAATATTTCACATGATATGTCATGTATAGGTTTCACACCTAAATTTCAGTTGAAATCCAGGTGTTGTGTGTAGTTTAGGAGTTACACGGGAAATTGTGTTTTGTCACAATTCCCGCACGCAGCCCCGCGTCCCTAGCGCTGGTCTCCTGCATACGCAAACTCCCGCACGCAGCCCCGCGTTGGACTCCCGCGTACGCCAACTCCCGCACGCAGCCCCGCGTCCCTAGCGCTGGTCTCCTGCGTACGCAAACTCCCGCACGCAGCCCCGCGTTGGACTCCCGCGTACGCCAACTCCCGCACGCATCCCCGCGCCTCCTATGACATCCAGGTACCGCTCAGAGAAGCTACAATACAGTAGGATTTACACTACATATGTAAAGCTACTACACGAGCATAGATTATGGTTCAAAAACCTTAAAAATCAATTAAAATTAGTTATTAACTAATTTCTAGTATTTTTTATTAATTAAATAAAGATCCAGACTCACCACGAAATAAGTTGATCAGAACCTCCAAAGACCACAAAACTACATAAGGAGTGGTCGTAAAAATTATTAAAAATTACATACAGGATCAGCAGAAGATGGAGAATCAATAAACATCCACGTCTGCTCACTTTGGACCAATACTTACTGTAAAAATTAAGGATCAGTGCAGGATCAGCAAAATGACTAATCTATTGATTAACAGATCCTGCAGCTAAAAAGGAGCTGTTCCTTGACAGATCTAAAGCCAGCAGGCTAAGAGCACCTTGAGGACGTGCCAATCTTGCCCTGATTGCCCCCCTAGCCTCAGCCCATGGCTAGTACTCCTTCTAGAGGTCCTCAAGCACCCAAAAAGAATATTTAAACAGGCTCTTTTTGCCCTTCTGTTTCTAAGAAGTTAATCAGTTATCAGGAATTATTTATTATCAATCAGACACGGTGTCATTGTTAATCAAGTGCTTATATGAAGATAAGCAAGTGATTTATGACTTAGTCTGTAGTAGTATTATTTACCTTTATTAACCAATCAACCATTGAAGTTTAGTCAGGCAATCAACCCCATCTGCTCTGAAACCCTTCCAATTATTCCAGGATTTTCGTGGTCAAGTACTCAGAGTGAGTGTTTCCCTTCCTGTCTAGGCCACGTGTGCTGTTAAGCCCGGCCATTAGTGGAATAAGTCCTTTCTAAGGCACCCATATTTATTCCAAGGTTCTTAAACTGCCTAAGGAGGCCCCTTGAAGAGAGGTTGCTAGTCTGTAAAGATCCCCAGTAGTATAATACTGTGGCACCTCTTTATATTTTATATTTAAAATATTTATAACCAAACCAAATAAACCTTGCACTTGCTCTTACCATACCATTATTGGAGCTTTAAAGTGTTTATTCTTTGGAATATTATTGCTCCAAGTTCTTTTATCACTCTCTGTAGCTAAAGGACTGCAAGGTTCCTGGTATCAGAGAGCTGACATGAATAATTTTGAAGGTGTTAATTTAGCCTGGGCCATGAAAATTTCAACAGTGTTTCTTCCATATTTATCCCTTTTGAACCCCTTTCATCTCCAAATAAACCTAGCCATACAAAGCCCTATTATAATAAAAACAAAGCACCTTGAAAACTCTTTTCACAGCTACCACAAAAATTTGTTTCTCCAAAACTTCAAGCTTCACAGCCAAAATATGTGCCCAGAAAAGAATCCATACTTTCATTTTTGAAAAGAAAAGACAAAAGATAATAAATTAATCTTCTCAAAATATCTTTCAATTATCCTACCTTGCAAAAGAAAATTACCATCTTCATCACATTCAAAAATCACATGGAAATTACCACTAACAACCCTGGTGATTTGACCACAAATAAGGTAAGGGAAAAATGAAATGAGGCTTCCTAAATACTTTTCCAAACTATGAGAAGCTAGTTCCAAACTTTAATCAGTAATTAAAAAGGAAAAGAAAAAAACTCAACTTGTAAAATGTTTTGCAAAGTTTGGAACTCAAATATGCAAATTAAATTGTTTCTGCCACAGGAAGAACGCTTTCAAAATATTCTTTTCTAATATGAAATGAAAAAATGATGAATCACCTGAAAAAGGTAGAAATTTGCTTGATGAAACTCAATAAAATTGATTTTTAATAAGCTGAGGAGTCTATTTGAAAAACTATTATGGTTCAGATCACCAGAAAGTTCCCTGTCATAGTTGTGCCACTTTATTTTAGTACCTAAACCACCACTTCAGTCAAAATCTTGCTTGATTTACTTAGGAAACTGTGCAAAAACAATACTTCGCATAAAAAAAACTCTGAGAAATATTCTGGAACCTAAAATAACCAAGGAGAGCACAATAGGTTCCAACGCCCTGGTTTTAAAAATTACAGGCACAAAATCACTTTTCCTCACTCAGAGGAGGAATTTTGGGCCCTGCACCTCAAAATTTGACAAATCAGGAATCAAACCTAAGCAAAAGTCAATTATACAAGTGATTCTAACAGCCAGCTTACAATTTCCAGAAGTAAGCCAGAAGAACCCAGCCAAAAAAGCAAATTATCAGAAATTAGTATGAGTGCCTTCCTTTTAAATCAAGGAGGACAGCCAGACATCATTATTGGCTCTGGCACCAGTCACCACAAGGTGAACAGTTTACACTTTCCCACTAATGCAAAGCACTTTATTTTCCAATAAAAAAAGTAAAAGAGTCAAAAATTATGACAGAAACTCATAGCAGAATTATCACTCTTGGAAAACTTAACAGGAGGCATATGTTTTTCAAGAATTCCTTCAATGTACCTTCCCTGAGCCAAAATTCCATATTTCAGGGCAGAAATATGAAAACTTGTGGGCCTATTAGAATCACCAAAAATGATATTTTTGTGGTTATTGATGGAGAAGAGATCAATTTTGAGATCCAGACACCAGGGGGAAAATGGCGGCACATTCTAGCATGCAACACCTGTAAAAATGTTTCAAATTGGTTACAACTGGGCTGTCACTCTGTCCTAATTCAGGCAATATATTCAAATGAATCTTAATTACCCACACCAAAACTTCTGTTGAAATATTCTATAACCAATGTGCAATAAAATATTAATCATGCTTGGAAGGAGTTTCAATTGTAAATAAAGGTTTCTTCAAAATTTCTAAGATATTTTGGTGATGTATGATCAAAAAATCAGTTTGATATAGATTACAAAAATTTTGTTTAATTTTTTCATTCTTGTAAATTCATTATAAAATTTGAAGTAATTTCTCAAAAAAATTCAAAGTTAAATAAATATATCAAATTTAGGAGAATTCTACTGTTGCAAATCTGTACCTTGAAATTTGGAAAACACCCCAACTCCAGCTGGGTCCTTATTCATTTCAGAAAAAAAGAAATCTATCCTGTTTTAAGACCTGTTCTTTGAACTAATAGAATCAAAAGGATGGGCCCGTATATGCATCACAACTTTGATAAAAAACCCCAGAATTGCAAGAGTATTTACTAAAGGCTTTAATTTTTGAAAGATTCTCTCATGAGCTTATTATTTTCAAAAAGAAAAAAATATTGAGAGCTTGATTAGCTATTTTGTATATACTACAAGAATATTCCTTGACTTTCAAAAATTTTTAAGGGCCTTTTTACCCATGTTGTTGGTTGATAGTGAATAGAACCATCAATATTTTTCTGATTTTCCATCCTGGTCAGAGCTTTCAACATTGAATCTCTGAAAAATTGATTAAATAAGGTCATGTTTTAACTAAAAAATAGAAGCATTATTGTAGCTGGACTTCTTAAAAAATCACAATGTTTTCAAAGCAAAAAAATTATTTTTTATTGGTTACTCTTGTTGCATTATTACACAGGGCTGAATCATTAGTTTCAAAAACCCCACAACAGAAGTGGAAAAAAAATCATTTATTCAGTAAGATGAAACCAATCTATGATTTCTTTCCAATGTTTTTTCCTCTTACTGATATTCCATTTTTGTGATACTGTTGTAAAAAATCAATTTATTAGGAGAATTTGAAATTTTTGATTATGTACCTGCCCCCCAAATTTACCTGCAGCTTTCTGTGTTTGATATATTTTAATCAGGGGGTTTAATCTGGTGTTGGGTTTTTTCATTGACTCCGCAGCATCCGCTTTGTACTGAATCAATTTTGAAATATTGTTCACAGGGTGTTTTTAGACTACAGTATTTCTGACTTTTTCAAATAGCATTTTAAACCATTCAACTATTCAAAAATTATGGCTGCTAAACTTCTACAAAATTTTTTCAATTCATTTCCAACTGATGAATGGCCTAGAATTTTTTATGACTGGAATTTGGTTTGTTCAGTATGCACCTATCAATTTTCTTGAAATTTATCTTGATGTTTTTACAGGTAGATATAATTCAAAAAAAAAAAAATTTTCTCTCATAAAAGGGGGGACACAGATTGAAGGTTTTTTAAATTTTGGCAATCAAGTTGCAGCAGCTTCAAGATAAAATTACAACCCAGGGTTGATGGAATTATCCATTTCAAACATATGGGATTTGGTGTTGAATTTTCTTTTTAAACAATGCTCAACATGAATTAATTTCAAAAAAAAAATTCAAATTTGAGGCAGAAATGTCCCCCAGACCTTTGCTCCAAGGTCTGGGGGAAACTATATGCATTTAGGCTTTTTAAAAACAATTGCATGCATATAAATACTGTCCTTGTGCATGGCTGCAAAATGTTCTTCCATATTGGATTCAAGTTTTTTTCTGCCTATAAATCATACTCCATTTCAATCCAAACTCTTTGGAAAGACTGTGGAAGCAATGAAACCAAAAAACATCCCAAACAACTTAATATTCAAATATGATTATAGATGGGGATTTTTAAAGGAAATTCAAAATCAGCTTCCGAAAACATCAATCTGCAAGATGAAATTTGGTAGATTTAAGCTACCAGTGCCACTTAACTCCATAGCTGTTTTGTGAAAATATGCCAATACTGGGGAGCAGGTTAGACCACTTCCCCCACCAAATTCAGTGATCATAGCCTTTCTGTTGTCTTTCTTGAGTAGATCAAGAATCAAATTCAATTTTTTGGCGTGGGAGTTTGTAAAAGTAGAGTCTTTTCCAGATGCATCATGATTGAAATACTGAATGTTTTTCCACAAACAAGGGAGAAAGTTGTATTTGATGAATAAAAAAAACCATGAGTCAGTATCTGCTTGTGAAAATACCTCATATGAAAAACATAATTGATTTTCCAACTACTTTGAGGTCAAGGCAAGTTATCAAAAAGAAAATGAGGCTAGTGATTGAAGGAACTTCATCTGGACAGACCTGGTAGATTTTGAAGATGATTCCTGTAGTGCTACCATCCAGATTTTGAACCTGAGACAGTCCAGCATTGTACAATTGGGAAAGGTTATTCAGCTTGAACCACTCATCACCTGGGATGATAAGCATATTATTAGCTCCAATTTTCCTTATTGCCGTCACAACTGCTCCAAGGATTTTGAACCAAGAGCCTTGTTGCATGTTGTGTGGTTTGTTCATGCTTCCAAATGAAAATTTTGTATTGCCTGAAAATTATTTAGCAAGCATCTGGTCTTTTCAATTCTAAAATTGAGTACTTGGTCAGTAAATCCAAAGAATAGGAACAATTCAAAAACCAGTCTAATCTTTTGGGCATGATCAAATAAATTCAAGGCCCTGTTGTGGGCACAACCAAAATAATTAGTTTTTATGATTATGCTTAATTTTTTATTGTGTGCCTTTTGAAAAGTTTTACTTTGATTTCCTTGAAATTTGAAGCTAATGAATGGCCTTTGTCAAACCTGGGGTGCATGTGCATTGTATCAGAATTAGAGCTGAATTTAGTTTTGGTTGGGAAAGAGTTACATTTTTTTTTATGTTTGAGATATGGTTTGCTTAACCTCCAGTTACACCAGAGTTATTTCTTTCAGTAAACCAACATTACAGGCAGGCGTATGCTAGCATGTTCCTCTTTTTTTCCCCTTGTCAGCTGGCTACTATTCAGAACCAACTGACTAAAGCCTAAAAACAAATAAAATATAAATTAATAATAAACAAATATGGAAATAATAAAATAAAATAAAATTAAGGAATAACACCTTAAGTTGTAAGAAATCCAAGAATATTATAAAAAAAATGGATTTGTGGAGCCAATTCAGGTAGGGTCACCCACTGGCACCACCCCCAAAATCCCACTCCTTCAGGTAGAACCATGGTTCACCTGTGCACCCTCCCATCACATCCGCAGGTATAGGTTTCTGACCAAAAATTTGGTCAGAAACCCATAATTGTGTTTAGTTTAGGAGTTATGGACGAAAACTGGTTTCGTCCATAACCCCGCGCGCAGCTGCGGTGTGGTGCCCCATCCGGGACACCCTGGCCGCCTTAAGACCTCAACCCATAAACTGTTCCTCAGGCTCATCCAAACCGTCCTTCATCCGCGCGCGTCGCGCCTCGCGCCTTGCGCGCTGCGCTTCCTTCATCCGCGCGCGCTGCGCGTCCTTTATCCGCGCGCGCTGCGCGTCCTTTATCCGCGCGCGTCGCGCGTCCTTTATCCGTGTTGCTCATCATCCTTGCCGTTGCGTGTTGCTCGTCATCTCTGCCGTTGTCATTGCGCGTCCTCATCTTTGTTGTCGCGCGTCCCAATCTCCTCATTGCTATTGTTGCGCGGCGCTCATCCATGATTTACCAAATCCATCCCAACCGCACCCCCAAGCATTTGGCAAATCCTTGGATCCGTCAAATCTCCCATCTCACTTGATCTATCAGTCGTGAATCTCAAGGCCATCAGGATTTACTCAACCGTCTCAAGCCAATCTCCTATCCGCCCATCCGCGCTCTCATGGACTTCATCCGTCACCTTTCCTGGTGCTCTCCCACCCGCTTCCGCCTTGGGAAGGGGTGAAGAGTGCTAACTACCGCCCGCGGACATCCACGGCGGTTTGGTTCATTTCTCTTTCCCACCTCGTCTGCCTTTGGACAAGGGGTGGGTGACTCTGATATTGTTGCGCGCGCCCATCCACAGACGGACGCGAGTGACCAAATGGTTTTCTTCCCTTTTCCGCTCTATTTGTAGAATCCATTGTACATAGTCTAACAGGGCCTCCTGCCCATATAAGGAGGGGCTCTCCCCTGCCTTTTTGATCAGCATTGGAGCATGGAATGATCCAGCATGAAATCAGCAAACCCTTGATTCTTGAGCCTCCATACTCAAACCCTTGATCCCTGATCCTTATCACCAACCAATAGCCTTGCTGGTTGAAGAAAAATTCTGTCTGTTGGAATTTTTTTTTGAGTGTGTTATACCACTCCTTGATCCCTTTCTCTGACCATACTGGTCCTGATCCCTGATCACCTTTCTGGAGCCAATCACAATTGATTGAAGAGGTCTTATTAAGCTTAAGACCTGGAGTGTTATACCTCCCCTTAGCTTCTTTGGAGTTGCATTCTGCCAGCCTACTCTTGAGTCCCTTGAGAAGTGTTGTGGTTATCCTTGCTTCAAAGCAGTTACTGTTTGTTTTAGAGCTTCTTAAACATTGTGCTTTGTCTTATGCAGCCACCCTCAGTTATCTGGTACCCTTCAAGCGCTTGATTGCGGAGAGTTGGGCAGGTTCATTGAGAACCTGGAGGTTGCTTGGGTTTGATTTGATCATGCCCAATCTTCTACTGACGACCAGAGTTATTAGCTTGTGGGCGTTGTTTACATACAACAGCTTTTGTTCTTTGAACTCTAAGAAGACTTTAACCTCTTTTTTTCAAGTTTTTTCCCTGCATAATCTTGTCTCAGATAGTGCTGTTCCGTTGCTATCAAACTATTATCATCCTTATCCTCTACTCCTTGATTCCTCATTTACCAGGTTCTGGACCTTGATCTTGGTTACATTTAAATATTTTTGTAACACTCAGGAGGGAAGCCTAAACAGCACCTTTCCCCTCCACAGAACTGCCACGGCCTAGCACCGTTTGGAGTCTTACAGCAGGTCATTTTTTTGCAGCTAGGCGCGCAGCTCCTAGGAGCCACGGCACAACCGGCCCCGCAAGTAGTCAAGCGACTACCTTGCGCAGGACCAAAGAGGTCGCGGACAGGCAGTGGCCCTGCGAGTAGTCGCCCGACTACCTCGCACAGGCTCTAGGCGGCAGCTACCGACCAGCCTTGCGGGTAGTCAAGCGACCAGCCTTGCGGGTAGTTGAGCGACTACCACGCGAGGCAGTTGCCACTCACCAGCCCGCGGGTAGCCAAGCAACCACCTTGCGCGGCTGCCGCTACCTATCGCCGGCCCCGCAAGTAGTCAACTGACTACCCTGCGCGGGCCCCTAGTGACTGAACAAGCCACCGCGCAAAGTGACTGGCCTGCTCACTGGCCAGCCCTCCCCTCTCCCAAAACGGAAACCGGGCTGTGGGGTACCTCCAATACACCCCATTGCCCTGTTCCACATCACATGGGGGCCAGAGAGCGCCACCATGTGGTGGGGAATAGTATGAAAGGGGATAAACAGCCCAAAAATCCGGAAAAATGGGCCCTGAACCCTTTTTGCAACTATACCAAAGGGTTTTCAGGGCCTCTGTAAAAGGGCCTGTACGGAAGATTTGTACCTAAAAAAGTATCTGTGAGTTACTGTAACACCCTGAGAGTGCGTACTGAGCATAAACAGGGGCCTAGCTTCGTGCTAGATGGATCACAAGACACCAGGAATACATACAACACTCTCCATACCCCTTATAATTCAAACTGTACTTAACTAGTCACAACTAGGGGTGTACTGTCCAATTAAGGAACTGTAAGACACCCCAATATGAGAAGAAGAGCCTCAGACTCAAAATTTCCTTGCAGCATAAGGTCCCCATAGCCTGTGTTCAAGCCCCTGGCCTCAGGAAGCCATGGCTTATATTTATAAATATTAATTGAATACAACCTCTTTGGTCAATACAGTGAGGTCATTAAGGGCACAGAAACGTGTATCAAGCCCAAAGCATGATGACATAGGGCTTCCTTTACCTCTGTAGTGACTAGAGCAGGTCCACACAAAAACACTGATGGCTCCCTGGCCTCAGCACTAGCCTGGGTCACCCTCCTTTGGCTGGTAAAAGGACTGTACCAAGAGGGGACCCAAACGATATAAATAAAGGACCTTCCCCCAGCTATTTCTAACAGGGAGATCCAGTTATATAGTCATTATTGCTTCAGATATTTTCTTCCTCAAGCCACCAAACCCTTATAAGAAATAAGTGTGTGATCCTGGACAACTTTCTGATAAAATTGTAGACCATAATTCTTGAATCCTTGTTTTTTGGCCAAATTGAACAACCAACCATTCAGCCTGCCCCAGTACCAACTTCCAGCACCCTGAATCCTTGAATATTGGCCCATTCATCAAGAATAAGTCCGGATCTAGACCTAGTAAGTGATCCTGCTGACTTATACCCCTTTTTGTAGGTTTTGCATAACCTATGCCCCAAGGAAATTACACACACCCTTCTTGAAAGGAATCCTTGTAAACCCCACAGGCACCACAATTGCTCCTATATTGTCCTTAAAAGACATATACCTGTGTTCCGGAGGGCTCAACAACCCCATTAAGGTCTTGGCCCCTCCATTTAAATTTATTTTATAAATACATAAATAAATTTAACCCTTTCAGCCAAATCACATACCTGGCATTTTATCTTATTTTTGATCCAAACTTTCTATCACCTCTAGTAGCTAGAAGGAGTGAGGTCCTTGGCATCTAGTAGGCTGACACCCCTGGTGAGAATGGTATCTTCTGTATCAAAGAGCACATTCAAATATCCAAGATTAAATGGATTTCCCACCTGAAAAACCTACTTCCATTGTTGAAACTGCAATCCTCAGGCACAATAGTTCATCTAATGAAGGAATTCAGTTCATTGTTTCCACCATAGGAAAAGTTTTGTTTCAATTCAATTCATTTCCAACATAAATGAAGAGTAAAATTAAAAAGATACCTTTCAAAGGGAGATTTTAAAAGGCACTCAACCCACTGGACACCATAAATTCCAACCTCCTGGACCCATTCAACCTTCCAAAAACAATGGTGCAAGATTATATTTGAAATTAGTTGACCAAAATAGTGTACAAATTCATATAAAATTCTTAAAAACTATTTCAGAGATATTTGTCACATTTGAAGTGTTCCAAAATCTGTTTGAGAACAAAATGAGTTCTGGTATCCAGAATTTAATTTTGGATGAACAAGGGGAGTTTTTGAAGGGCCTGGATAAAATCACACCAAAAAAATGAGTAATATCATGTAAATGATTCCAAAAGGCATAATTGGTGTCAGTGTAGCAATTTTTTTACTATAATCACCCCAATTGGTGGGCTTTCCAACCCAGGAATTAATGAAGCCTTTTTAAGGTTGAAAGGAGTGCCTGGGATGGGAGAACATTCTGCTTTATGGCATGTTGAGCCCCCAATGGCCTGTAAAAATTCATTGAGGACCTGGGGGCTAAATTAAGGCTTCCAGAACCCCTTTGAGGTCTTTCTGGGGTGGTGCTAAATGGGTCTCCATATACAAATCCTCCAAAAGATTCTACTCAAGACAGAACCCATAGGGGACCTTGAGGGCTCAATTTAGCCCCCCAGGTCCTCAATTAATTTTTAAAGGCCTTTGAGGGGATAAAAATTCATCAATTTGTGTGTTTTCCAACCCCAGGAACCCCTTTAAAACTTAAAAAGGCTAAAACCCTCCCTTCAATGGGGAAGCACACCAATTTTGACGATTATATTAAAAGAATTAATATAATCACAACAATGATGCCTTTCAAAGGCTTCATGCCTTCCCAGGGTGGGAAAGCACCCCAATTGTTTTGGTTATAGTAAAAAAATTACTAATATCATTCCAATGATGCCTTTTGGCATCATTATAGAAATTTCTTAGCTAAAATGATGCCTTTTTGCATCATCAGCATGATATTGGTATTTGTTTTGGTATGTTTTAGCCTGGGCAGTTTTTTAATCTCTTTCAGGCTGACTGTCAGTAAGAATAGATTCAGCAAGAAATATATCCTCCCTATACACCTCATCACAACAGCCTTTCTGAGAAGGTTAAGAAGACTATCATAAATATGAATTTTGGCCTGTGGCCGGGGTCTCAGCTCACAAAAAGGTTGTGGGGTGAGGTGGCCATTGGAGAAATGAAAATCACAAATTTGCTGCCATTTCTGTTCAAATCAAATTTATCACCAGGGAAAGAATACTTCTCAATTAAAAGCCCCAGAGCCATTCATTCATAAAGCTTGGTTTTATGGAATGGGTAGTTATTCAAAATCTGCTTGGATGCTCAAAACCTTTTTCAGTATCCTTGAGGCATGATTATGGGATATTGGAATGGCACTAATCCATAATATATCCTAAGGATTATGGACCATAAGACAATCAAATTTAGGCATATAAATTTTTATAATTCAGTATTTTCTGTTTTTAAGGCACTTGAAGCTTACCTCACAATCTGAAGCCAAAAAAAAAACACTATATCAGAGGATCAAAATCCTCTTTTTCTATTTTTGAAATAAAAAGAACCATTCCTACTTCCAAATTGGGACTTGAAATCCTCAACCAAATCAGAGCTTGAAAAGGATAATGGCTCAGAAAACCATCAGCTGGAGAACTGCATTGAGGAACCTCTTGCAAAAGCTACTAATTCAAGGGTAAACAATTACAAACCTCATCCAAGGGGAAATTATAACAAAAACAATTTGGAATGACCCAATGAAGAAATAAAGTGTGCTTTCCAATATATATATCATTTTAAATCCAAGCAATCAACCCAAAACCATGAGGTTGGGAAACAGGAAGGAATGGATACTGGCAGAGAACCAGCAAAACCAGTGCATAATTCAGAACCATTTCTATATTGAGAGGAAGATGAACAGAGGTGAGACACAAATAAATTAAAAATAGGAATATAGGAACTATTTAGTGGCTGATAATAAAAGAATAAAATACAAAGCCTGCATTTTTTCTAAATTGTTTTGTCAGACCTACAGCTTCAATTTTGAGAATCAATTTTCCTCAATGGGATGAAAATTATTTCTGAGGTTTATTATATCCTTTGGATTCACCAAAAAAATCATGGTTTATCAACTTGAAATCTGGAGCAAATGCCTAACTTGAAACTTGGAAGAAACAGTAACCATGTACCCTGAAATTGGCTACAGGCAGAACCAATTTAAACAAGGTTTTTTCTAGAGCTAAGAAACAAAATTTACAAATTAAAGAATTCAGAATTGGTATGGTAAAAGGGAATGAGTCACTTTGTGATGTCTACAAGATTTTCTCAACCCAAAGACAACCTGTTTGTCTTGCAAAAATTAAACTTACAGAGTGGGGAAACCTGTGTATACTCCCATGTATATCATTTAGTAATAATTGGTAGCAAAAATCTCTTTGACATTGAATATTGGTGTAAATCATGATTCCTACTGGGAATGAAAATTAGTAGGACCAACTAGGGATGTTTGAATACTAAGAAGAGCAAACTGTTTTCAGGTTGGATGACTTTGGAAAGACAAATCTGCTTTGTTCCAATTTGGAAATGGCCCCATTTATCAAAATAGACACTGCACTTAAGAAAAAGTCTGAGGAATTATATTGGATAATTTGACTCTTTTGTAAAAACAGAGCCATTTTTTTATCCTTGAAATAACCAAGTTTGCTGATAAGGCGTGAAATCTCCATGCAAATCAGTCTCTTTTTCCATTTTATTGAAATACCAGGTAAGACACACAATCAGGTTGAAATACAAGCCTTCCAATACCTGGAGGGAGCAATATTTCAAGATATGGAATTTACAAAAGGTTTCAGAAAGATTCTGGAGGCCTATTTCTATTCTGATTGGAAAAAATGAATACAATTACAATATTTGCAAATGGAAATATTGTAAATATTGGGAGGAAAAATTCTGTCTTGGAGATCTCAAATACAGAAGAACATGTCAATTTCTACCACAAAAGCTGAGTACATGGCATTGATTTATGCTTTCAAGTATGTGGTTTGGCTTTGCACTGTGGTAAAACAAACCTTTCATATAGCCATCAGACTCATTTTTTTATCAATTATTATTCTTTTGATCAAATTAACCTGACAAATCAATTCCAAACCCCTCATAAAATATGCTCTAAACTCAAACCAACCTCAAATCCCAAATCCATCACCAGATAAACCCCTTCAACCATACCAAACACCTGTCAAAAACAAACCAAAACCTGGCACAGACTGGATTAAGTCACAGGAATTAATAAATAAAAGCTTAATTAAAAATCTAATGGAAAAATATTATGCTTAAAATAACCACACAACAAAAACAGCATACCCATACCTGCAGGACTTAAACCATATCAGTTCCAATGTTGCACTACAAACAATACTATGAATCCAAGTTAAAATACCTTCCTGGATCATTCAGTAAAATTCAGGGACTCTGAACCGTCCTCTGAAGCACTCTGATACTCATTTTGCCACCATTCAAACCAAACAACACATGTCAGCTTTCTACTATTACAGAGCAAGCTGCAAAAGTAACAGAAAATAACATAAACATACAAAAATAAATAAATGAGTATGGAACAGGAAATAAACTTAAGAATATTATTTCAAATTCTGATTCTCCATCAAAGTTAAGGTAGGGTCACTCACTGACACCTACCCCAAATTCCCATCCCTTATCTTTTAAATAATTAATGAAAAATTGCCACAAGGCATGGCCTTGAGATTTTGGCCATTTTAATATTTCACATGAAACCCTATGTATAGGTTTCACAGTGAAAATTTAGTCTGGATATGTGAATTTTGTATATTTGAGGAGTTACATGCAGAAAAGTAATTTGTCACAATTCCCGCACGCAGCCGCGGCAACTGAGATCCCCATGCGCAGCTGAGCAGCAGCACCGCCACCCTGTCTACATTACATGACAGGATGGGTACGCAGTCTCAGGCATCCAACAAGTGCCCAGCCGTGGGACTATGGGCTAGCTTGACATTCTGACAGCAGGAGACTGGAAGTACCACCTAAACATGCTACTGCCCAGATGGAGACATACCACATATTTAATAAATGTCTCCGTGGGTGAAGTATGATTAGAAACCTACCTAATGACTAAAAAGATACATAAAAACACCTTTTACATGTTTTTACTAAATAGGGTGTATCAGACTTAAGCAAACCCGCCATTTTTTAATGGCAGGTTTCAACCCAAATCCGTCATTTCAAACCTTCCATTAAAAATTAAAAAAACCCCACTTATTTCAGATCAGACATGTCAGAGTTACCTGGAAATAAATGGGTTTTTTCAAATAAAGTATATAAAGGCTTTCACCAGTTCAACCATTTCATTCCACATCATCACCCCTGGTTTCAACCTCTGGCCTCATTTGAAAAATTCTTCCTCCAACCTCATCCAAAAAAATTGATTTTCATTACTCTCATCACTTCATCACTCTCATCCCCTCATCAATTGATCACTCTCACCTTGCTTCATCACTTTCATCACTTTATTAGGGCTTATAAAAGTTAACCAAACCCGCCATTTTTTAATGGCGGGTTTTGACCCAAATCTGCCATTTCAAACCCGCCATTGAAAATCAAAAAACAACTTATTTCACATCAGACGTGTCAAAGTTAACATTAAATAAGTGGGTTTTTTCAAATAAAGTATTTAAAGGCTTCCGCAGCCTGTCCACCTCATCCACCCCTGGCTTCCCACCTCCTTCTACCTCCAACCTCATTGGAAAAAAATTTGATTCATTGCTCTTCATCTCTTCATCACTATCCTCATCACTTCATCACTCTCATCACTTTATTGCTTCATCACATCCAGCTAACTCTCATTGGATAACTATCCTGATCAGTTCATCACTCTCATCTGTTTATTGCTTTCATCACATCCAGCTAACTCTCATTGGATCACTATCCTTATCACTTCATTGCTCTCATCCGTTTATTTCTTTCATCACATCCAGCTAACTCTCATTGGATAACTATCCTTATCAATTCATTTCTCTCATACATTTATTGCTTTCATAACGTCCAGCTAACTCTCATTGGATCACTATCCTCATCACTTCACCACTCTCATCACTTTATCACTTTTATCACATCCAGCTAACTCTCATTGGATCACTATACTTATCACTTCATCACTCTCATCCCTTTATTGCTTTCATCACATCCAGCTAACTCTCATTGGATCACTATCCTCATCACTTCATCACTCTCATCACTTTATTGCTCTCATCTCTTCATCACTGTTGTCACATGATCACTCTTGTAACTTTATTGCTCTCATCTCTTCATTGCTATACTATATCTGTAAGAAATGACTCTCCAATACTCCACTTCCCTTAAACGGGCCAAAGAACTCAACACAGCCAGCCTGACCCTGCCTTCATCCTACCAACAGGTCATCTATCCTGTACTCACTGGAAATTCCATGCCATCACCCAACGCTCCTATGATTTGACAAGCAAGGCATCCACATTTTCATCTAAGAAAGCTCATTCTCTGCCCCACAACAGACTAGCAAGTGACCCTCCGCAACCTCAGTAAGCAGATACTTAAACACCTCCATCTTGAGCTTCACATACTCATACTCAATCCATCCATAAGAAAATCAGAAACTTTCAGCTGATAGTGCCTTATACAAACCTATTGCAAGCACTGAAAGATCCACATAAAAATTCCTCACTTATCATCTATGACTCATCTTTCCAAACCTCAACTCATCTACCTCAGCTCTGGAAGCTGGAGCCTATATCCTCTATCTCTTACTTCCAATGTATTTTTCATCTGTTACAGTCTTGGGATCTCTGCACAATGTTGGAAATGAATCCAAAAGAGTCAATTGTATGGTTTGGCCCCAGTGCATGAAAGAACTCAAAATACTCTGACTGTCCTACATTGTAAAAGAGAGGGTCTCTTGTGTGAATTTTATGTGAAAAGATTGTATTAACACAAATAAAGCTTGTGTGAATCATAGCCTGTGCTGAAAACAATAGGTTATATCCCCCCCATTGATATTTCAACCAAGTTTTTTTTTTGGCAAGATGGAGAAGAGCACATGAGCACACTTCTTACAGACTGCCACCTGTAAGGAGATCAACCAAACTTATGACAAGAATCCAATTCTCCAGACCTAGTGGGCTTGAAGGGATTCTTTAGCAACTTGGGAATTGAATGGAAGAACTTCCCAACAAGATTTGACAAGCAAATATGCTCTTGACTAGGGATACAAGTTGAAAATTCAATCAATGAAAAAAACAAAAAAAAAAAACAACCAAGTGTTAATATCCAAGACACCCACAAGAATAGGGGTAATTGTTTTAAAGAGGAAATTGGATGAATTTATGGCTTGGAGGGATTCTTTAGCGACTTGGGAATAAAATTGAAGAACTGCCCAACAAGATTTGACAAGCAAATATGCTCTCAACTAGGGATACAAGTTGAAAATTTGATTGATGAAAAAAACAAAAAAAAAACACCCAAGTGTTAATATCCAAGACACCCACAAGAATAGGGGTAATTGTTTTAAAGCGGAAATTGGATGAATTTATGTATAGATATAAAAAAACCCTGCAAGCTGAACAATGGTTGATAGTAATCCCATTGCCAAAATCCTAGGTAACGTAAAAGAATAATGTTCCGTCTTGACACTGATTCCAACTGTCAGAGCGGCAGACAACTGTGACCAATCAAAGCGGGTTTGGCAGCATATTCATAACCAGGGCCAATGCTGATGATTGGCAAGAAAAATTTAGTATTAGACATGTCAGCGCTAGTTGAGGATTGAGCAGTCTTGTTTTTGGGGAACAATGGGCTAGTGTATGAGGAAGGAACCAGGGGAAACGTCTAAAAAACAAACCTCCAGAGATTGTAACCTAGACTCCAGGCGGTCAAGATAAATGGATCCAAGTCAAGATTCCTAGGCAAGATGGTTTAATGGGCAAAAAAGCCACTGATCTGTTGAAAGATGAATGGGTGATTGAAATTGGTGGAGGGTCCGTCACCATGCTTTGTACTCTTCTGACTTAACATTCTAGAAAGATAATCAACTGGCTCTCAATTGTGAATTTCACTCATGATTAACCCAAAAACTACGTTAGGCTCTTTGGGTGTAACTAAAGTAGCAAGTTGAGTGAGAATCAATGATTGCCTTCTTTCCAATGCGTCACTTGACTTAAAAATCTTCAACTGAGGGAATGGGTTTGATGGTGATAGGAGATAGATCTTGCCTGAATATTATGGAGAAAGTTAACAAGTTGAAAAGTTTTTCAGACCCAAGTGATGAGAAATGTTCTTTTTTTATGGGACAGGGCAGAGGAGAGGGGGGGAATAAACAAGTGAAAAAGTTGGAACAAACAAATTGAAAATGATACATTCAAACCAAGAGTGATTCTGGTGAACCAAATCCTCCATCAAAACAAGGAAAAAATTGTGTCAGGCCTTCCAATTGTTAATTACCTTGAGAACTTGGCAATAAGCAGGAGGATCTGATGTTGTATTATTATCAGGCTGATGATCTGGATTAGTGTTTCAAGGCTTGTTTTCATTGCGGATAGGGGCATTGATAAGATTAAATTTCCTACAAACTGACCAATGGAAAATATTGGTAGGGCAACAGGCACAGGTGAGAGAGAGAGAGAAAAAAGCGGGGTGAGCGGGATCCTTGCCACAAGAGAAGCATAAGCAGCCAATCTCACTTTGAGCGGATGATTTGAGTAAGAATGACATGACCAACTTACTCATTGATCTGGACCCGGTAACACTTTGGGAAGTGATTGATTACAAGTTTGATGGTTGTTGAGAAATTCCAAGCCTAAGAACCCATTCAAGAGATGAGTTTGTTCAACAGAGCTAGAGATGTCAATGACAATAGGCTTGGGACATTTGGGAGGGTGAGGGTGATTGACCATCCTGAAGGAGTGTGAGGGTGGATGAAGCAGATGGGGTAATTCAAATTTGAGATAATGCACTTGAAAAAGATTGGTAAGGTGATGAGAGAGTCAAGGGTTATTCAAAATATCAAAGGTGAGGTGGAGGGAACAGGGAGACATTGATTGAAGATGGTTGGATTGTTTGTCAAATCATCTCCTCCCATCTTTTTCCCTCCCAATCATATACTTAGATTGGGGTGAGGATCAAGAAGGGATTCAAATCTTTGTATAACATTTGAGGGTTGTGGAAGAAGAATTGGCAGTCCAGAAAAAGGGGATGAGGTGTGTGTGAAGTGATGGGGATGGGATTGGGATGGATTGGCTGATGTGGAGGTGTGGATGGGTGTTTTGCATGCCATCATGGTGGATGGATCATGATGCATAAATGACGGGTTTAATGGCCGTTTTGATGTTTGAAATCTGCCATTTTGATGAAAACCACCATTTTGAAATAAACCAGTTAGGGGGTATGTGTATTTCAGAAACCCGCCATTAGAAATGGTGGGTTTGGTCAAAAAAAATGGCAGGTTTCTAATGGTGGGTTTGCTAAATTTGATACACCCCATTTCTTTCATCACATCCATCCTCTCATTGCTTCATTGCTTCATCCCCACTTTCATCACATCCCTTTATCACTTCATTGCTTTATCACTTTATCACTTCATCCCTCATCCCCGCTTTTATCACATCCCTTCATCACTTTATTGCTTCATCCCTCATCCCCCTTTCATCAAATCCCTTCATCACTTCATTGCTTCATCACTTTATTGCTTCATCCCTTCATCCCTCTTACTCTTTTTAAATGGCCCGTTCACAATCCTCCCCCCGCAAGTCCACTAAAAAACCAATGGGAAAAAGAAAACATCCCCCAGGAACTCAACATCCAAAAATCCTCCCCCATCAGCTTCCAAAGGCTCAAGTCTGCTCAAGAGAGCTGATCACATCTTCCTGGTAAACTGGCTCAAAATTCCCTCCAACTACAATGCTTGATTTGGATCCAACAATGAAACACACATTTGCCAACCTCCATCCTCCAAGGTCAATGGTTATCTCCTGATGGAAAATAAACTCAAGAATAAAACAAAAGGTAGGCTGGATCCATCATCCAAACAGATGAGGGAGTGATTCAAGAATTATCAAGACAAGTACAAAAAGGTCCACTCCATGTCAATCTCCACTGCCTTTGATATCACTGACTCCAACAAAGCCAAAGGAATAAACTTGGTGGTTGCTAAGTTGGACTCCATTTGTTCTTTTTATATTCAAATGGATGAAATATTTGGAAAGGAGGCCAATATCACCCCTTTAGCCGCTTTTGATTCCCAAAAATCAGATTCAGTTGATGCTGAGGACCTGGCTGTGGATACTCAGCCTAGCAATGATGATCCCAATGAAACCTATGAGTTGCCCCAATCTGATGTGGAGGAGGATATTCCAACAGAATCAGCTTCAATCATGTCTACATCAGCATTGATTGATGAGTCAAACAGGACCTTGGACCCCTCACTTCCTTCTTTTGATTGCTTTCTTCCTGGGGTGGAAGAACTGGAGAACTTGGCCAATGAGGAGGATGTTATTCCTGTATTGCCACTACCATCAACATATTCTCAATTAAGCACCCAAGTTCTTTTCTCTTCTGTCTGGTTAATCCTTACTGCTTTAGATTGTAAAAAAACAGGCTCATTCATTCCTGATTGGCCAAAAACTCAAGCCAATGGGGCCTCCCACATCCCCTTCAAATGAGAGCAACACCATTCTAACACAAACCTCCTCTGCAAAGGAAAAGCAAAACGCCTCAAATTCCATCAACATCAACCAAAATAGCAGTCAAAAGAGGAGAAATACTTCAAGCTCTTAAGAGCCCTCTTCTTTCCACCTCTCTTGATTTTTTTCAACACATTGTCTTACATATTGTTCCCTCCATGCAACTTCTTTGCTTGGGGTGAGGATCAAGACAGGATTCAATTGGTTGTATAACATTTGGAGCATGGCGGGAAAAGCAAGGGTCATCCCTCTGCTTTCCACCTCTCTTCATGTTTTTCAACGCATCTCCTTCCATCTTGTTCCCTCCCATGCAACTGCTTTGCTTGGGGTGAGGATCAAGAAAGGATTTTATTTGTTGTATAACATTGGGAGAATGGAGGGAGAAGCATGGGTCATGCAGAAAAAGGGAAGGCATGGAAAGAAAAAGGGGTCAAAACTGTTGTTGCATTGCGGGGAATCCAAAAAAAAAAAAACAATCATCAGCCATGTTTCAATCATTGTGGAAGATGAACAAAAGTAGAAAAATAAATACTGGTCTGTCAATGATGATAGCCCCCCCAAAAAAAACAAAAAGGTCAGTCAGAGTCATTGATAAATCAATGAGCCAAAGGGGGAGAAGGAGAACGGGGTCATGGGGCTCACCTTGGGGAATCAGCAAGGCAGGGTGGGCGTCAGTTGGCCGGCCAAAGAGGGGGGTGGGGCCCTGGGTCAGTCAGTTGGGTGGCCAAGGAGGGGGGGTCAGTTGTTCAGCCACCTGGCTAAGGAGGGGGGTGGTGGCGGGTTGGTCAGCCAATGGAGGGGGGGGGCAGTCCGCCAAAGCAGGGGGGGGCATTGTCCGTTGGCTGATGGAGGGAGGCGGGGCGGGTTGGCTGAAGGAGGGGAGAGGGAGGCATTGGTTGGCCAAAGTAGGGAAGGGGGGGGTGTGGTTGGCCAAAGGAGGGGAGGGGGGGGGGGGGTGGGGTTGGCCAAGCAAGCAAGGGGGGGCGGGCCGCCAAGCAAGGGAGGTGGGGCCAACCAAGGGTGGTGGGGGGGCTGGGCCGCCAAGCAAGGGTGGTGGGGCTGACTGAAGCAAGGGTGGTGGGGGGGGGGAGAGGGGGGGCATTAGTGGGGAGTAAGGGAGAGGGGGTGAGGGGGGTGGGGAAAGGGTGATGAGCAGGAGGGGGGGAGCTTACCTGAGGAAAGATGCAAGGAGGTGGGTGGAGAGTTGGATCAGCATCCAATGATGGGGAGTATGAGGATGAGGGGCGGGAGCTTACCAGGGGGGGGGGGAGTGGTGGGTGAGGTGAAGGCAATGGGTGAGGTGGAGGCAATGGGTGAGGTGGAGGTGGAGGGTGAGGTGGAGGTGGAGGGTGAGGTGGAGCTGATGGGTGAGGTGGAGGTGGAGGGTGAGGTGGAGAGTGGAACAGTGGTGGGTGAGGAGAGTGGACTGGTGGTTTGGTGGAGTGAGGTGGGTGTTTTGGAAGTTTTGGTTCTGTTTTTTTCTAAGTCCACTAAAAAAAAAAAAAAAAAAAAATTCAAGTCAGCCTTGGATGCTTGGTTGAACAACTAAAACCAAAAAAGATATTTCACCTATTTAAAAAACAAATGCTACACATCAGATTGAGCAAGTGTGAGGGGTAGAATCCGCTCTATCATGGCCAAAGATGAGGTAGAAGATGAGACGGGGATGACTTGAGGAGGATCAGGATTATCTTCTTCAAATATTTTGTCCCATTCATCCTTGATGTTGGCAAGAAGGTTTTAAAGGATTAAAAAATTTATAATCCAGTTGATGATGATCTTCATGTCCTTCAAACTTTGAAGTTGGTTTTGCATCTCCCGTAAGCTGGCCCATCTTCCTTTCAGGATTCCTATGGCATGCTCAATCCAAACTTGCAATTGGGCAAGATTATAGTTGAAATTGGTTTTTCCTTTATCATTGGACAAAATATTTGAAACATTCTGGTATGCTGGAACTACATATTTCCCACTAGCGCAAGCCAAATTGGCCAGGAGTTATTGATCTTGGTCAAAGTAGTTCTCTGGTTTTTGGGAAATCCGCATCCAATTGAAAACATATGGATCATGACAAGAAACCGGAAGGCCAGCGTGGAGGGATATGAACTTCTTGTTGTTATTACAACCAAGTTTTAGGGCCACAGAGTATCTAAACAAAGAGATGCAATGTATTTGGTCAGTGTGTGATCCAAAGTTTCATCAAAGTATTTGGAAAAGAATGAATCAATTTCCTCTTTTTCTAATAAAAATAGTGGTTGCCATCTAGCTTGGGTTTTTGACTAAAGGGGATGGTGGTTCTGTCAAAAAAACAAATGCAAGCCGGAAAGCCTTCAGTCTCCATTACTTGAGAGATCTCCTGACTTTCTTCTTTTGTTGGCCAAGAAAGGACTGAGCAAAGGAAAGATAGGATAGCAATCCTGACTTTTTTTGTGTATGAGTCAATGGTTCAATAACCAACTGAGAATAGATTTTCTAATTGATGAATTGCTGATCCATTTCCATTTGATCCCAATCTACAAAGAGCAAAAGCCAGTTGGATTGCTGGATTTTGTTGAGGATTCCAAGAATTTTTCTGGAAGATGGGGTGGTCTTCAATCATCTCCAAAAGTTTCATGAATGAAGGCAATAGAGTTTGGAACAGTTGCTGGAAGCTTAAGTTGGGGAGGAGATGAAGCTTTTGCCTTTCATACATAGGGTTATTGAGATTTTGTCTTGGAACCATGTATTGCTTTTTGGATAGAGCATTCAAAGCCAACCAAGTTGATTCCAAATTGGATTCTGAATCATAGTCTGAATGGGAGTCAAATAGTAACAAAAGTTCAGTCAAATTTTTTGCATTTTCAACTTGCTGCTGGGAAGTTTGATTGGAGATGTTGAGAAAGATGCCAATGTGATGTGGGGTGATGCAATGATGATGGGATTTGTGTGAAGATGGAGATGTGAACCAATGGAGATGTGAATGGATGGAGATGTGAAGCAATGCAGATGTGAAGGGATGGAAATGAGATGTGTGTGATGTGATGGAGATGGTATTGGTATGGATTTTCTGAGGTTGAGA